>OZ010574.1:67620680-67735680 GCA_963932145.1 Acanthosepion lycidas | reverse complement strand
TATTATGAAAATGCATTGGAAAGGGATTTTACTATAAAAAGGCATTGGAAAGAGATTTTACTATAAAAATGCATTGGAAAGGGATTTTACTATGAAAATGCATTGGAAATGATTTTATTATGAAAATGCATTGGAAAGGGATTTTACTATAAAAAGGCATTGGAAAGAGATTTTACTATAAAAATGCATTGGAAAGGGATTTTACGATGAAAATGCATTGGAAATGATTTTATTATGAAAATGCATTGGCAGAGGATTTTACTATAAAAAGGCATTGGAAAGAGATTTTACTATAAAAATGCATTGGAAAGGGATTTTACTATGAAAATGCATTGGAAATGATTTTATTATGAAAATGCATTGGAAAGGGATTTTACTATAAAAAGGCATTGGAAAGAGATTTTACTATAAAAATGCATTGGAAAGGGATTTTACTATGAAAATGCATTGGAAATGATTTTATTATGAAAATGCATTGGCAGAGGATTTTACTATAAAAAGGCATTGGAAAGAGATTTTACTATAAAAATGCATTGGAAAGGGATTTTACTATGAAAATGCATTGGAAATGATTTTATTATGAAAATGCATTGGAAAGGGATTTTACTATAAAAAGGCATTGGAAAGAGATTTTACTATAAAAATGCATTGGAAAGGGATTTTACTATGAAAATGCATTGGAAATGATTTTATTATGAAAATGCATTGGAAAGGGATTTTTCTATAAAAAGGCATTGGAAAGAGATTTTACTATAAAAATGCATTGGAAAGGGATTTTACTATGAAAATGCATTGGAAATGATTTTATTATGAAAATGCATTGGAAAGGGATTTTACTATAAAAAGGCATTGGAAAGAGATTTTACTATAAAAATGCATTGGAAAGGGATTTTACTATGAAAATGCATTGGAAATGATTTTATTATGAAAATGCATTGGAAAGGGATTTTACTATAAAAAGGCATTGGAAAGAGATTTTACTATAAAAATTCATTGGAAAGGGATTTTACTATGAAAATGCATTGGAAAGGGATTTTACTATGTATTATGGTAATTTACCCACGCACTCATGGACTCTCCCAGCTATAAATAAAAGCAGATACTGACTTTTTGAGAGGGATGTTTCCAGCGGTCATTCCTGACAGTCGGACCGAACATTCCTGCTGTAACACTCTCGTTTGTATACGGTTGCATTACTGTTTCTGTTCATATATTTTTTTAAAATCAATTCCTCTCTTGTGTCTTTATTTCTGGCCCTAACAAGGCCACAACAACATCTAATATAAATAACTGGTAAATATTTCCAAAGCCTGTTACAAATGAAAAACAGAACGATTATTTTGGTCAAACTAATAAAAGCAGACTTGCAATGCTTTTCAATGTTAAGCGCTAAGATCATTTTCTTCTCGATATGAGAATGAAGTTTCTTCCGAAATGTGCAGAAAGCCGTCACCTGATTTCCGGCACGTGTCCACCCAGACAAATTACCCTTTCCTTGGGCGTTTATGCACAAAGGAAACAGAAAAAAATTAAGAAAACTACTGCGTGCATGGCTAATAACTTTCTTACCTCCCTGTCGACCTGCATCTAGACATTAACGCCTGATCCTTTCGAGGCCCACCCATACCTTTGAAATCACGCCAAACATTATTAATACGTACGGTTATAGTTCAACTCTGCTTGTTTTAAAAGCAGGTGCAAGTTAATTTCCACCTGAGTACCTTCCTTACTTAGCCATAAGGATGAAGAGGATGCTTGTCTTGTCACATGTTTTATTTTTAATAAATAGCCCACCCGTACGTAGTTCTCGAATATTTACATCTTCTGCTCTCGTACCATCGAGATTCACTGAGAAATTTAAACTTTGAAATGTTTTGGTGTTGGCGATAGAATTCTAGATTAAACTTATGTTTAATAATTGTCTTTTTTTCTGACTTCTGAGAGCAATTTCCATCTTGGTATAATCTATGATGTGAGGTGTATTTCATTAGTCTGATATGGCACAATGCAACAATAGTAATTCAGAATCGATCTCACTAGTAATAGCATGTAGGACTATCTAACAAAAGCTCTACTGCAGTCGTCCTTTAATTATGGTTATATTTTCATTTCACAATTCACAATTGTTTAACGTTGGAATAGGCTGTGCTACAGGTATTTCCTCCAACACAGCAAATTGCTGGAAACCCGAAACTTTAAGCTAAAAACTATTTCTTTATGTTCTTAAATTAACTCGGTAGGCCTTTTACAGTTGTCCTGCATGACGTCAGACTCGTTCAAAAATAACTAAACTCTCGACGGAACTCAATCGCTTACTTAGATCAATGGTCAAAAACGTCTTCGAGTGAATGAAGCCTATAGATCAATGTTCGAAGAAGGATGATCCTAGATAACTAGAACCTTTCTTCTTCGAAACTTGTGGACTAGTGCTACAGAATCACAAACAAGGAACGGTACTAAATAATAGAAACCATGTCACTTGAGGACTTTCGACAGTAGCAACAGCTAAAATCGGTAGCTCATGCGATACGAAGAGAAAATATTAACATAATTTGATTTTTCGCGCTACTTCAAACAAAAGGTTAGGAAGGAAGCTACAACCAATACTGGAAATTGCGATAAGAGGTATTGCACTTGAGAAGCATATTTCTTTAAAAATTGTTTTAAAGGAAAGATTTATAGATTTCAACAGAAAGTAGAACTGTTTCCTCGGTCAATGAATGCCGAATGTGTCCTCATAAGGGTTACAAAGAATTAGAAGTTGTGGCAAGTCATGGTCACTCACGTCCTGAATGACCATGGTGTATAGAAGCACAAGGTGACCCCAAAAAACGGGAATTATTGAAGTGCGTATTGCCAGACATGAGCAAGCGGCAACACTGCGAGACAGTGACCTTGATCAAGTAAACTTTCGCCATTTAGAATTCAAGATGAAATTCACAGTATCCCAGCTGAGATGTTGCAGCAGTCAATCAGGAATCTCAACAGCAGATTTCAAGAATGCATTCGTACAGGAGGACGACATCTAAAGGACGTAATTTTTAAAAAATGAAAATTCCATCGTTGTTTCTTAAATGGCATGTTTTAAGGTTTCAATTACTATGAATAAAATATTTTTCTTCCATCACTCTTGGTTTTATTGGATTGTTAAAAAGTTCCCATTTTTTGGGGTCATCCTATATATAGAAGTTTACATTTGACCATAATAGTCCTATCAAACTAGTGGATTATATATATATATATATATATATATATATATATATATATATATATATATATATATATATATATATATATTAGAATGTTACAACACAAACATGAACATGTAAGAATCGCTACACAGTCGTTTTTCAACGGATAACAATGCATCACTTTAGGCGATTGTAAATTACTGGCAAATAGAAGATTGATTTGTTTTCAAAAGCAAAATTATCTCCTCATTTTTAAAAAAAAAAAATCAAAATAAAATAAAAAATATATGGCCTGATAAATCAACCGAATATGACCTACGTTGAATTCAAACTAAGCGAAAAAAAATTAGAAATTATTATCTAAGAAATGTATTATGGGCTGTAGTTGGCATCTAACAACAGTCAGACCATAACTTAAAAACTGATACAAATGGTTACAATAAATGTATACATTACAGACAGTCAATTTTCATAAGAAATAAAAGCGAGGTGGGTAGAGAGGTAATTTAATCGAATGCCCAACTATTATGTTGGTGCAAAAATAATATCGTTTTCTCACATACGTTACTATGTGAGAAAACGATATTATTTTTGCACAAACCTAATAGTTATACGTGTTGTGGATTTCTTACATAACTAATATTGCTCTACTATGTATTGAGCCCTCTTTTAAATTAAATGTTACGAACGTGGGAAATCTACTCTATTCGTTCTCATCGTACATATATATATATATATATATATATATATGTATACAGTGTAACCCGGATATAAGAGAAACCCGGATATAAGAGAGATTTTCTCTGGTCCTAAATTAGAGCCTGTGTTAATGTATATAAATTAGACCAAACCTGGATATAAGAGAAAACCGGATATAAAAGAAACCCGGATATAAGAGACTTCTTCCCCGGTCCCGACAACTCTCTTATATACGGGTTACACTATATATATTGGTTAAATTTTAAAAGGATTAGAAGTTGTGAAGAGCCATAGTCACTCACGTCTTAAATGGCCAGGGTAGATAGAAGAAGAATGTAGAAGCCTCAGTTTGACCATAATGACGTTATCGAATTTTAGCGTATACATTAAAACTAACTCGGCTAATATACATGTTGCGTGTCTCCAATTATCCACTATATATACATATATATATATATATATATATATATATATATATATATATATATATATATATATATACTTTGTTGCAGTTGCAAAAGTTTGGATGTTGTGGAGAACCATTTTCACTCACGTTCTGAATGGCAATGATACATAGACGAAGAATGTGCAAGTCTCAATTTGACCATGATGACGCTATCGAATTGTAGCGTGTATATTAAAACTGACACGACTAATATAAATATTGCGTGTCTTTAGTTATCCGCTAAAAATGGGAAAGCAGAATGTTTTACATCTGTATGAACACTTATTGATTGCTGTGAGTCAAGTGAGTACTGTTTGTATTTGTAAACAGAAACGCGATCCTTATAATCGATTGTTGAACGCTAAGATATTATTCCAGATATTTAAGCTCAATGCCGAACTTGGAACCCAGCAGTGCTGACCCCTGAATTTTATTTGGGCAATATCTGACGTAGTTGTTTACATCTGAGATGGCCGGTAAAGATTTCCGTTCTGACAATCATAGTTTGACTGCAATAACTCGTACAAAGTCGGCTTCAAATAACTGTTGTTCCAAGAAAAGCTACGTTTAAAAAAAAAAGAGGAAGAAAGAAAGGTCAGAAGCTTTGCAAACAAAAAGGTTGATCATAGATAACCTCAATGAATATAATCCGAATGAAAAAGAACAATAAAAGCCTATTTTCGTATCGTTGTATCCATTATTCGAAATATTTGATCTTCTTCAGTGTAAACAAACTGAATCATCGTGACTTTTAAACTGCTTTCTCCACATTCGGAGCAAACATCATGGGAGTTAAAGATCAATGTTTTTACAAGACTATCGAACAACAAATACTTCGTGCGGCAAACATTATTTTACAAGCATAAACGTAGTGTGTATGTATATGTATGTGCATGTATATATACAAATCATATATCTAATATGAAAGGCTTATACACTGCGTCTCACATGACCGCTTCTATTTTTGCTACTTTTTGAAAACTGATGAATGGTTTACTGATATATTTACACTATACCGTATTTGACGGCATATATGCCCCACGGGTGTAAAAGACGCTGCCCAATTTCAGCAGGGCAAATCAAGAAAAAATTAGTAATTACAAAAAATAGTAGAAGTATTAGTAAATGGCACAGCCTAGGCTATATTTATGAGGTATTATTTTGCTTAAACAAATAATGAATTCAATTAAACGGAAAATAATAGGAAAAAAAGAACACGAGCCTATAAAAACTTTATTATATCCAAAGATAAGAAAACAAAATAAAAAATCAAGCAATTATTACAATTAAGCAAAACAGTACAGTTACCATTAAAATTCAGTCAAAAATTTTCCTTTATATGATCTGTGCAACCTGCGTCTTGTAAACGTCTTAGTGGAATAATTAGGATATAAAAATTCTGATTGTATTTATACCAATGCAACAAGAAGTTATCGCAAGAAAAAAACATTAATGAAACAAATTTATTTTACAAATATATAATTTGAATTTATTGCATATAATTTTAGTGAAACAAAGTACTAATATTAAACGTGATGAAATTAATATTATAAATATTATCAATGATAACACGTTTAATCTGCCTTTTAAATAATGACAATAGGTATATGAAATTTACTCTAAAGTCTAAGTTGTCAGGTAGTTAATTTCGGCAAATATCACGAAGTTTAAACCTACGTATGGCATATAAGGCGCAGGGAAATTTTAAAAGATATTCTTATTTAAAAAGAAAGTGCGCCTTATATGCCGTCAAATACAGTAATAATCAGGCTATTTCGTAAATTTATATACTATCGTTCTAATAATGCAGTGATAGCTTCATACATCCGACAGCATTGCCACTGATCGAGAGATTGGGGGGTTTGAGGAGCGTGGAACCACCTCTTAATAGCTGTTGTTCCTAGTTACATCCTAAGTCGGTGTGATAGCATTTGTTAGGTTCCCAGCTATGGGCAAATAGTGAATAAACAAAAGCAAACAGAAATCAACAGTACATTATTATAATAAAATGGCTAAAAATACATTTTCTATAGCAAAATGACAGTCAATAGAACACTAAAATATAAAAATATATTTTAATATTAAAATTACCAACATTACGTTTTATGATCTACAAAATATAAATCTATACATACATTTACTGTGAAAGTATAAAATTATGTACAAAATATCTGCAGTTGAAAGCGTAAAATAATGTACAGAATATTTAGATTTCCGCATTAAATAACCCATAGAGGTGTTGATATGCCGCTAAACAAAATCAACTAACCAACATTATCTATTTATAGTAAAATTATTAACCATATTTAAAAAAAACATACCTTTTATCCTGAAAGTATAAAATTATCAACAAAATATTTAGATTTCGGCATTAAATAACCCATAGAGGTTAACATAACGCCAAATGAATTCGATCAACCAACCAAACAAAATAAAAATTTAAATAAAAGCAAATTATAAAGCTAACCTTCTACAATTAACAGTTTAATAGTACTCAATTTAAGATGCAACCAAACCAAATAAGAATACGAAATAATAGCCAAGTGAAGACGTATATAAATATTTACTTTATCATTTAAGCATTAAAATCAATTATTTATGTAAAAAACGAAATAAAATTTTCCTAACTCAATAAAAAACTGGAACGCTCAAAAAATAAAATGTGACACTATTTAGGTCGCTAGAAGGAAAGAAGAAAAAAAAGGCGAGAATTAAATTTAGGTGATAACAAGCCACCACGAAAAGGACACTAAGCGATGTCATTCTGGACTGGTTTTCACTCGTTGCGACTCTGCTTATATGGACGCCGACCAAAACTGGGGTGGGCTTGTCGGGGTTTGAGGTTCCTTGATAATTCTAAACCCACTATTCACTTCTTTGTTTTCGGTCAGGAAAATTTTATTATTTTCCATTTTTGGAAGTCTTTCGTCTTCCCACCTTCTTCTGTTCTCATATTGGTATCTCACCATGCCCTCAGAGGGTGTCAACGGGTTTCCCCTCTCACTCACAGTGGCATCTCACAACTATCCCTTCAGGGGGCACAACAGGCCTCCCCCTCCTTCTTCACATGATTACCTCCGCCTAACGCTCATGCCACCATCCAGCCAATGTGCGCTCAGCGTCGTGGGTGTGGCCAAACTAGCCTCGGTTTAAAAAATCTTTCCCAAAGAAAAAAAAATTATCTTCCTTTTTTTTCTTTTTCCTTTCTTCCCTTTCTTTTACCCGACAACAAACCTTAGACTGTTATCTGAACCGAATCACCTGGACTTTATCAACCGAGACTTTTCGCAAGCATCAAGTGGGTGGTCATCTGATGAGATCGCATTCTGGCGTTAATTATTCCTGATAAAATAATTTTCTTATCATAGCCAGCTCCTGGCACAAAACAGATGCCTTTTTCAAAGATATTCGTAGATAGCCAATGGCTCAGTCTTTTGTTTTTGTAATTCTGCGGTTGATCCAATCGGACATTTTTCTGCGACCCAATTAATTTTTATCTATTTAGAATTCTGCCCTGTAGGTCACCTGAACGACCTGAAATTTTCATCATTCGGTGCGCCGTCATGAATCAAATCAAATCCGACACATCCGCGACCTTACCTTCCTCGCTAATGAGAATAAAGCCTTTAGCATTTTTCTTTGTTAAAAAAGAATAACATCGCTTAGTGTCCTTTTCGTAGTGGCTTCTTATCACCTAAATTTAATTCTCGCCCTTTTTTTTCTTCTTTCCTTCTAGCGACCTAAATAGTGTCACAAAAAACAACAATGTGCATATAAAAAACAAAACAGAAATCAAATAACAACAAATGGCTACAATTGAAAGAATAGAGAAAAAATGTGAATGTAAAGTGGAAAATGACCAGAAAAGAACGACGAAAAGGATAAATAATCACAACACCTTACACGTATATACATCCGCGCAGACAACCAAATAGTCGTACTCGCGGGAACACATACACACACACACACACACACACACACACATACACACACACTATAAAAACTTGAACCAATGATAAGTGAATATAAAAAAGAAAATTCAGTCGCTGAATTGCAATTGCTGATACCCCCTGACGAGTGAATGGACGGGTCCGTCTACGAAACTCTGGAGTCGGGATGCTGAAAGTAACATTAATCAGGTAAGTGTTAAACCATTTACTTATATTAATCATATATATATATATATAGCATAGTATAATATATATATATATATATAGCATAATTAAGTATTTCATCGAGTTTAGAAGAAACCTCAATAGGATGCAGAATGCATTGGACGGCTGTTTCGACCAATATTTTGGACTCATCAGCAGTGCGCATCCACTACCGAGAATTGAAATCCAGGCCGTTTCAAACTTCATACTAACTGTACTAACGGGCCTCAGTCACGAAGATGTAACGAATTAGACAACAATATAGCGCCGCTCGATCAAATATTCCGTGATGGAACTCATCCGAGTTTCCATTATCCAAACGACTGTGCCACCACCAGCCACGACTACTATCCCCAATAAATAGATATTTCCGTGCTAATCTTTATTTATTTGTGTCTTATTGAATCTGCCGAACAGGGGAAATTCTATTCATATTTTCTAATGTCCTTACAGTTTTCCCTTTATGACGACTAAAGAGATCCTGAATCTATCCATCATTATGGTTGTCCCAAACAGTTTCTGTTAATTCTTTAGCCATTCCCAAGGGCTTCGTTATTAGTATATTTGCGTGTTTGTATTCTATGATGCAGTATACTGATGTATAGCAGTAGTTGGGTTACCGTCAAAAGCTACCCAGTCCATCCAGGATGGTTTCAAAGCAATAATCTTGTGTAAAAGGTTGTACTGTTTTATAAAAAGTGCTTCCATTATCTTCAAACGTATTTTACAGATGTTTTTAAATGACAGCATTTAAAATGACATCACCTATAAGGATTCTTTTCTGATGGAAATGGAAAGTTGAGTATCAATGTTTAAGTGCTTCTTTACCGAACTAAGATTACTCAAGTGTTACCAAAGTAGTTATTTGTTGTTTTATCTTTATCACAAATTTTCATGGGAAAATGGTCTATCAATTCCATACGTGTGTAAATCTTGGTAACTATGAGGTTGACAGTTTTTAATTTTCTATAGTATATAATAAATTTTGTGGGTGAAATGTATTTTGATTAAACGCAACGCAAGTTCGTCTTTATAATTTTCGTGCATTTGTTCCTGTAAAAATGTTAATGTTCTGTTTTGATGTTTATATATATATATATATATATATATATATATATATATATATATATATATATTAAAGACATTTTTATATTTAACCTGCATCCTATACGGAACCGTCATCTATAAAAAGAACGTTAAACATAAAAATGTCTTTAATAATTAAATTGTCGGACTTTGTCCATTTCTTAATGTATGACGTCATTTGTTTACATTTGATACGCCATGAGCAGTTATGAATGTACGAGATTCATGGAAGATTGAAGTTTATAAGCAGTAAATTCGACCTTGCCAACCGAACGATCCTTTGCGGCCGAGCGGTTAGGTACGTCAAGGTAAATGACGGTTCCGTATAGGATGCATGTTCGAATCCTGTCAAAGGACGAATATTTTCTATGAAAATTCCTCGGACATTCGGTAAATGTTATTTAATACTGTTTATTAACAGAACGTTAAACATAAAAATGACTTTAATAAATAAATTGTCGGACTTTGTCCATTTCTTAATATATATATATATATATATATATATATATATATATATATAAGATAAATAAATGACCAGATATAAGCAAGCGTATACTCGCGTGCTGGTGTCGATACGCGGATATGCAGATATAATAATCATCAAATGTATACATGAGGTTTAAACAGAATAATGTGGTAAGACAGAGCAATACATACATACATACATACACACACACACATATATATATATATATACATGGAATTTGGATTAAATATTAAAGGCAGAGATCCTATTTGCTCCTTATCCTATCATATATATATATATATATATATATATATATATATATATATATATATATATAAAAGAAAGAGGTTGTAGTGGTTCCAACGAGAGAAAAGTATGTATATTTAAAAGAAAAGAAGAGAGGTGCCGTAAACGTTTTCGGTTGTAATGTGGATTTATTTAAATATACATATATATATATATATATATATATATATATATATATATATATATATATATATATATATATATATATATATATCAGAGTAAGAGAAGGAATGGAGTACAATTCCAACGTTCATACATTTAATTTAAAAGAGGTGTCAATATTATTTATTTTAACATAATCAGTTCAACATGACAAAGACGATGGACATAAAAACAAAACTGTTTTGGATAAGTCTTGTTTTTATGTCCATCGTCTTTGTCATGTTGAACTGATTATGTTAATTGTATTTTAATGAATATTGTCCTGAAGAAGATTTATTAAACCGAAAAGTCAGATGTTGACATTTCATTCATATTAAAACAACATATTTGCATTTAAGGATTTTTTTTTTCCAAATATTTTTCTTCATATATGTATATATATATATGTGCATATATATATATATATATATATATATATATATATATTAGGTTGGTGCAAAAATAATGACGTAATAATGTCGTTTTTTGACGTATTTTTAACCTCAAAAAACGACATTATTACGTCATTATTTTTGCACCAACCTAATATATATACATATATACGAATTCCATGAGAACGAAAACAATATATAAATTCTAACGTTCACAGCATTAATTCAAATGAGCGCTCAATACCGATAGTAGAGCAATAATTATTCATTATAATTTTTACTCACTACAAACATGCAACTTCGTTTCAGTGCATTTAAAACTGCACTTCGACAGGTGAGAACCAAAATGGTTATGAACAATTCTGTTTTTTAGCAAGCCGCCTTTTTTATTCTATAAGAAAAATTTATATATATATATATATATATATATATATATATATATATATATAATCATCGGTCCTTTGGTCGCGCCACCTAATAAGAATTTTTATTGTCTCCTTTTACCCACACAGGTCTGTCTCTCACCCTGGTTAGATGACACCTACTATAAGTAGGAAGGGAGAATTCTTAAACAAATCAAGTAACTGTTATATAAACTGAC
Source organism: Acanthosepion lycidas (assembly GCA_963932145.1). NCBI lineage: Eukaryota > Metazoa > Mollusca > Cephalopoda > Sepiida > Sepiidae > Acanthosepion > Acanthosepion lycidas. The sequence continues at coordinate 67,724,199 of OZ010574.1, read as the reverse complement.
TTTATACTAGTAATAGAATTTGTATCTTTTTGGTTCACTATGCACTACTGTCGACAGACGTAAGAGGGATGTGAATAAACACACACACACACAAGTATCTCATCGGCATGCCCAGTATCATAACTTCTAAATGTCTCTCTCTCTCTCTCTTTCTATCTGTCTATCTATTTATCTATCTTGCACACACACACACATACACACATCATCATCATCATCATCATCTTGGAAGACGCGTGTTCCCATACTTGCTAAGATGTTGAGTGGGTAAGATATGTCGTACGCTATCGTCTCTCGACGGCACTAATCGCACAGAGTAACAAAATATCTAGTAAATATTACGAAGTCACTTCATTGGCTGGATGCTGAGACATAACCAGACAAGCAGTGCCTCTCAAGTAGTACCTCCATAAATTGTACTCTCAAACAAAATTCGCCATCTCTTTCCTGCTTGACAACTTTCTAAGCACTCGACTATCATCTCAACCAGATCATTGAGAGTTTGGGTTTTTTTAACACCCGAAACTCATCTTTCTTCTTGCTTGAATTTTTTTTTCTCTTGCCTCACTTCGTTTTACCTTCTAAACATGGTAATGTTGGTCCCTTTCATATACGCACATATGGTTTTGGAATCTCTCCTGTTCTCATGTAAACGAGATAATAGAAGTTGTCAAGTGTTTTTATGTCGAGTCTCGTTCCTTTAATAAACTCTAATCTCTTGATCAATGTATTGCGTTTGTACGTCGTCTCTGAAGCTCTAATAATTTGTCTTAAAGGTGGTAATGGTTTTGTTTCATCTTTTAAAAGCTTTACCTCAAGAAAACCTCCAAAAATGTTTTATCTTATTAGCAAACTTGAAATATTAGTTTACAGTATTTTTTCCTTTAGGTAAAAAGACGTACGGCTTTAAAAAAATCTATGAGTAAATTTTTAAGAATATTCTTTTTCACTGAGAATTCTTCTTTCCAAAATTAAAGTCTATCGGCAATGAATCACTTAGGAAATTAGCAGCTTAACACTTTCATAGCGTCATTATGCAGTGATCAAATTTAATCCACACCATAGCATTATTATTAAAATCATTAAACTTAATTCTTTCGTAGCATCATTATTCAGTCTTCAAAATTAATCCTCTCATGACATAGATATTCAATCCTCGAAATTAATCCTATCATACCATGGATATTCAGTCTTCAAAATTAATCCTTTCATGCCATGGATATTCAGTCTTCAAAATTAATCCTTTCATGACATGGATATTCAGTCCTCAATTAATCCTGTCATACCATGGATAATCAGGCCTCAAAATGAATCCTATCATGCTATGGATATTCAGTCCTCAAAATTAATCATTTCATGCCAAATATTCAGTCATCAAAATGAATCCCCTCATGATATCATTATTAAATTACCTTAAATTAATTCAAGCATGACATTATTAAACATTATTATTAAAATTAATCCTTCCATGGAATCATTATTCAATAACTACAGTTACTCTACTTATGGAATATATATATATATATATATATATATATATATATATATATATATATATATATATATATATATATATATATATATATATATATACTCACGTGAGTGAGTGGTTAAAACGTTCGCAATCTGACCATGAGACCCGGGTTCGAAACTTCCAGACTGGAGGGGTCAATCCCAGCGTGCAGCATATTTGGGAAGTGCCTGAAAAACCATACCATGGTTTGACCCAAGCCTTGTGAGTGAAATTGGAAGAAACTGTAACTAAGGTCTGCTCAGTATAGTTGCAGTATAACAGTGTTGAATAAACACAAATGCGCCTGAAAAATAAGGATTGTAGGCGGGTATCCTCGAATATGAGTAGCCAGCTATACACGTGTGTGTGTGTGTGTGTGATAGTTTATAAGGACAGAAAATGGAATTAAAAAAACTGTGGTTAAATATCAGTTGGATTTGCTTGTGTTAATTAACTTTAATGCATGAATACATTTCTCCCTGCGCCATATTACTGACACATTAAGATAGTCAATAAAAGGACAATGAATGTGTAAGCGAACACATTCTTTCCCGTAACAAACTAACTTGATAAGCAATAGAAACATTAAAAAGATACTACACCCATTGTTAACCTTGACTGTTGACCTTTAGCGATAGAGTTTGACAGGGCCGCTGAAGAAAAAGTTCGTCTTGCAACATTTCTTCTTATAGAGAATGCCTTCTTTCCGTCAACCAATAAAGTAGCCAATCTTCATTTCCGGCTATTATCCATTTCCCGCCTTTATCTCTGACAGATCGTCTGCCAGGCAGACATTTTTTTTTTTAATTCTTCACATTCCTTTCCCGCAGAATTTTTTCACTGTTTCATTTTCATCAGCCGTATTCTTTTATCGAACTTCACTCATTCCAGGCCATCTATCTAAATAGGCATCATCAAGATGTTCAAGTGATAGGAATAAAAATGTATACAAAAGGATTCAAAATATTTTTATTCGTTCATTTATTTACATCACAAGAGAAACTATTCATGAGTTTGAAAATTAACAACGTCGTTCATCGAGTTCTCGCGTAGCTATCTGATGAGGTATGGAGGTACCGTTAGTGGTAGTACCTTTGCAACGATCCTGCTTTACTGAGGTGAATTGGGATGCGGAACTGTACTGGTCCACATCCTACACCTCTCACACATGACCCGAAGATGTCGCATGTGCACTGCGACGTCCACACCTCGGTCAAGAGTATTGTTATGTTAGTTAAACTGTGTGAGGGTGGTAGGAAGGGTTTTCCTACCGGTGAAAGGAAATGCTTCTCCCCAATCCACCTGTTCCAAGCGGTCATAGGCCAGTCACCAGCCTGGGCGTAGGAGCCGCGTAGGAAATTCTGAGAGGTGGACGAGGTAACTTCAACACCACCGGTGCAAATGAAACCGGCAATCCATTGCACTATTTTGATGAAACACAATTACAACAGAATTATAGGGAATAGCAACCACATTGAATGAATGAATGAAAACAGACTGACAGACAAAAACACATTTGCAAATTATAGTAATATTATGTAAATGAATGAATGATCCAATGAAGAGAAAAAAACCTTTGTAAAACTTATTTAATGTTATAGAGTAGCTAAATAAATTAGGCTGACCACTAATGGGGAAATACACGTCTACATGGGTGGCTAGTCAATCCCTTTTGAAGACGCCTGCTCAGGCACATTTTTTGCTTGTTTAATACCCACAGACCCCACCTTTGGTTTATACTGCTGAGCGGAAATTAATTACAGATTTTGAGAGAGAGAGAGCGTCCTATCTAGTGTGATCAACAGTCTGAGCAAGGTCAGAATGCTCAAACCCTCGGTCACGATAACAAGGAGTTACGTGTACTCAATTTCGCTCACAAGTCAATCCGTGGTATGGTTTTCAGGCGCTTTCCAAAGGTGCCGCCCGCTGGAATCGCCTCCCACTGTCCGATCAGTTCAAGTAGTCACCTTCCGGACAAATCGACTGTGGTGAGATTCGAACCCGGGTCTCATGGTTAGAAAGCGAACGCTATAACCAGATAGCGGTTAACAAGTTAGAATAATGTAGAACAAAAAAAGAGGGCATGGAATGTTGAACTGTTAGAAAGGAATGCTCAGTGACATAAGAGTCCTGTGCAGACCAGAAAAGAGTGCGGAGTAGGAGGGCCAATTGGAATGGACCTACGAATTTAAGAAGGGCGACTGATAGAGGCAAACTTTGGTAAAAAAATATGGATATTGTAAAGCGAGTCAAGTGGATAACTTACGAACATAAAATATCAATATTTTAAAGAACTTATGTTGTAAATATGGATTTCTCTATTAAATTTCACGAATCTTTGACATTTTTTAAAACATTTCACTCCCTGTAGGGTGATAAACATAAGCGGTTACAGACAGTTTTATAAAATAAAATAAAAAACTATTTGGAGAGAAAGGACAATAAACAAAAAGGATTCTGGAAGAGATGTCGATTGATGTTGCATTTAAATTTTTGAAGCTCGTAGGTGACAAGAAATCAAGAAGCTAGTAGAGTGTTTCACGGGCGAGTAGCGCGAGAAAAAAACCTATTAAAATAGAATTGAAATAATAAAAAAGAAATTCATGCGGTTGAGGTACTAGAAATGAAAGCTCACCAGAAGAATTCTCACGAAAATATTTGTAAAAAAAGACAGAGATGAGCCAGCTTACGGTGGTGGGATACAGGAATACAGATCAGGAAAGACAAAATTCCTTCATTGGATTTTGTCAAAAATCTCGAGATATATAGTAGGGGCAGCAGACCAGGTATAGTAGCGATATTCAATAGACGGTCGAATGGTAGATTTATAAACGTAAACTGGCGAGTAAAAATACCTGTGATGACACAGCAATTGATTCAATATAATCATTCCACTTCATGTCTGTGAAAATGCTTTTCTAAGATGACCAAGAGACAGTATGTTCGTTTTGGAGGCGTTAAAATTAACGAGTCATTTCTTGCCCCAGATAACAACTGATTGAAGATCATATTCGGGATCAGCTGCCCGTTTACTTTATGGGACTTACAATCGACAGGATTAAATAGTTGTGTCATCAGCATAAATAAAGATTTGGTAACAGATGAATAAATCGTTTTTCAAGAACAAGAAACATATTATGTCCAACTGGGACTCACGTAGTGTGAAAAGAACTAGACGAGTGGCCATTTAAGACTACTTTCATTACACGATCTTTGAAGAAAGATTGAAGCAAATAAATGCTATCAATTTGCGTAGGTGATCGAAAATAATTGTTCGGAAACAATTATTTAAAAAACATTTATTCGAATTGTAAATTGTTTGAATGAAAATTATTCGAAAGGACAATTATACTAAATGTTAATTATTCAAAATGAAAAATCCTTTATTGAAATAAAAATGTAAAAATTAAAAGAGAAAATACACATATGATAATTATTCGAAATACAAATATCGTTAACAAAACAATTTATAAGAAACCTAAATGCTAACGTTAATTTATATCATACTTCACGGAAAAATAATCAGCTACTGAATTGTACTCGTCAAAGGATACCACTATTTCTTTTTTAAAGTTTTCTATTTACGTATTTATTGATACTCTTGATATTTTGGCAACTTGCTCTTGCTTTTTCAATATGAATTCCTTGCAAGTCCTGTTCTCTTTATTGTGGGATAATGGGATGACATTTACTGCAAAAAAGCCTTATGCCATTATTGAAGGGCGTTATTAGTTCTAGGTAAATCAGCATTGACTCTCTCAAAGCAAGACCACATACGTATTTCCAACATAGATATTTCGAAAAATTATCATTTGGTATAATTGTCCTTTCGATTAATTTTACTTCAAACAATTTACAATTCGAATAAATGTTTTTCGAATTATTGTTTTCGAAAACTTATTTTCGAAAATTTTCAGAGTACAACGGAGTCTCTATATTTGTTTTATAATATCATATTACATTTTAAATGGACTATTTCATTATTTAAAAAGAAAGAAATTCTATAACGAGGAGGAGATCATGACTCTCCACAGATTCCTTTTCTTTATTTTCTGTGAGTTGTCATGTATACCTGGGTAATATAGAGGCGCACGTTCGCGTCCTTTTCCCCACGGTTTGGAAGTTGAGTTTTACTTCTCTGGGACTACTTGCATCCTAAGGCTAAACTTCACAGTCTAATCTACTATTTAACCCATAGCTGAGAGAAGAAAAGAGGATGTATGCTTTTTCCCAAATGTGTAAGTTCAAAAGTGAATGCAACAGACTATCCCAGAATTTGAACTTGGCTCGTCGTATTAATCTATCCGATAACATCCACATTTCATTTCATTATTAGCTTTGAAGTTCAGTGAGTTTTTCGTTTTATAATCTCTCCTTTTATATTTTTGTTAACTGGCAATACAATCTGATAAATCTACCATTCGTCCGGGCATTGAATATTTCTGACATATCTGCTATATATATCAAGATTCAAAACAAATCCCAAGGAACGGTCTGTAATGTTATCGATCCTGACCTGGCATCTCGACTTCAGTCACTTTCCTACCGTCCTCAACTGATTTCGCTCTGTCTTTTCTATAAATATTTTCATGGCAGTTATCTTCCTTTGTACCACGGCTCAATTGAAGCTTACCAGTAGATTGACAACGGGGCCTCTCAGTGTTTTACTGTTCAAATAGCTAGATGCAACCATACGTTCTATGTTAATAGATTCTTTTCTCGCACTTCTCGCTCGTTGCAAAGTTTGACACTTATAGGATATATTGAAGGGGAAAGATCAAAAGGAAACAGTGAACAACCCACCAACCGAGTTTGTGTAAATTGAATAATTAGTAGTGGAACAAATTTTGCTTAGAACTCCAAAAGACAGAAAGTTGTGGAGAGCCATGAACGCCGAAGGTCTAAAGGGAAAGAAGGAAAAATCGAGTAAGCTATATAACGAATTTGCTCAAACTGATGTCAGAAGAGAGATTTTGTTGGATAATACGGAGACTAACAATTTTTAGAGCTACGAGAAATAGGAAGTTAAGGAGAGCCATGGCCGTCCAGGTTCGGATGGGACACGGCACATAAAAGAATTAACTAGCGTCTTTATCAGTTGAGCCATATTACTTGTCCCCATAAACTACATATGTACACATGGATGGATGTGTCTTGATTCGATATTTCACGACAGGTGGAACACCAGTCGGAATTAAAAAAAAGAGAAAAGTGCAATTTAAAAAATATCTATAACTGACTTAATTACTAATCAAGCCGATACATTTGCTGTAAGCAGCTGATAAGAGTCAGTTTCCCTTTAGCTTCTTCGTTTCTCGCTTGAACTCTTCGGATTTTTGGCGCTTGTCTCTTACTGGTTCAGGTTTTAGTTTGTCCCCATCTTTCTCAACAATCTCCTCAAACTGCGAAAACCCTATCAACAGTCACTCTTCCCCGCGCCAAAATGATACCGCCTGTGCCCGCCATCTTGGTGATTCTAAAAAATTGCTGATGTTACCACACTGATTATTTAAGTTACTGCGTGTTCATTCTTGTTTTGTTTTGTCTGTTCTTTCCTACAATACATACACACACAAATATATATATATATATATATATATATATATATATATATATATATATATATATATATATATATATATATATATATATATGTATGGGGTGCGCGCGCGTGTGTCGAGATAATGATCTACACGTGAAGGTGCTTCTTTAAAAATTAGAAGGCGAATACCTATGAAAATGAAATAGGGGCTCAAAAATACACCAGCCAGAAAGGTGATATTGTTTATAAACTAAGTGAAAAATAGCCCACCACCCAAAAAATGTACCCGTGTAAATGAAAAAAATGTTAGAGGAAAGCATTAACATACACAGACACATACATATACACGGGCACATACATATACACAGACACATACACAAGCACGCATACATACATATACATGAACACATACACGTGCATACACACACATATAAACATTTATGTGTGTATGTGTGTCTTTGTGTGTGTGTCAAATGTCAGCTGGTCTATCTTCAAAGGATTTTAAGTAGTCTATACTACTGACAGCTGATGGGTTATAATATTAGTAGCAAAAACTTTAGAGGGAAAAATTTCGATAAAATCTTTGTTCAAATATCTTGAAAGAAATTCAGTAAAAAACATAAGCAATAATTAGATTATGTGGTACATTCAGTTGTTAATGTTTAGCTGATTGTCACATGTCTTCGATTTTTATCCATTAATCATTTCACTGACGGATGGCTGAAAGGAGAATAAAAATCAATAAGAACACAATATTCCCAGAGGAAAACATTTATTAACCTAGACTTAGTCTGTCGAAAGATATATAAAATATCTAAAGTAATTATTATCCTAACCTACCTATCCTCATCCCCATTAAAAAAAAAGTGTCCATGAATTCTTCTATAATCTAAGAGATTGGAATTCAAAATTAACTATTATCAGTAAAAGGAATGAATTTTTGTATATATATATATATATATATATATATATATATATATATATATATATATATATATATATATATAAAATTCATGCACGTTTCATTAAATGATATAGACAAGTGTTGTCTATTTTATGTAAAATTTTTCGTAACGTCTGATAAGTTTAATAACATTATCGTTGAACGAAGAAAGAAATTCACAATATTGATCCATATTTTTTTAATACAATCTAAGCTTTCGGCTTACATAAGCCATTATCAAAGATGTCAATTACAACATATTAAACAATATACGGACACGACAGTGATGATAGTCTGTCATTGGTTACATAGATGATTTCTAAGCAAATTAAAAAAAATATGGATCAATATTGTGAATTTCTTTCTTCGTTCAACGATAATGTTATTAAACTTATCAGACGTTACGAAAAAATTTACATAAAATAGATAGACAACACTTGTGTATATTATTTAATGAAACGTACATGAATGAAAAGATGCTGCCTAAATACACACAATATATATATATGTGTGTGTGTGTGTGTGTGCGTGTGTGTGTGTGTGCACATATTTGCGAGTGTATTTAGGTTTCTGACCTTTTGTAGGCCTATGTTCTTGTGTCATAAATCGATTAACTTTCGTTCAAAAGTAATGAAAAGGGCATTAATTTGTTTTACTTCTTGAAAAAGTCACTCCTTAAGCGAAAATCCGATTTAACCATATACGCAATAATGGTAAAAAATCAAAATATTATAGAAGTTTTATTGTTCAATTAGTTGATGATATACTTGGATATTACCTATGTATTTTTAAACGGATATAACAATTGATAGATATAGGATAACATACAAATAAAAAAAAACAAGTTGTCAAAGTTTCCATAAAGTTCTAGAAGGTCCCAGAAAGTTCTAGAAAGCTCCAGAAAATCATAGTACAGGTATATACAAAATAAACTGTTAGAACTATTCCTCACAAAACTTTGGGGAAACTTACAGAATTTAAAAAAAAATAAACGTATCTATGAACATAAACGAGACCTTATACACAAGAATTGCTAAAATGCATTAGTCATACATAGAATTAAATTCAACCACAACTTTAAACTAGCGAATGCTACATTTATTAAAAAAAAAGAAAGTAACTTACTTAGAAGGAAAATTCTCGAAAATGCTTGTATCAAATCTTATCAAAATATAAATCTGTGGCTCGGATTCTTTCCAATATCTCCTTTCTTGAAAGAATTACCTTTTTCTAATATCTCCTTTTCTGAAAGAATTACCTCTATCCCAAGCCAAGAATCTTGACATCAGTATACTAAAAAATAAAAAGAAATCGGTTTAATCCATAACCGCAGTTTATTCAAAACATATAACACATAAATCAATCCCAATCTAAAACAAATTACAAATTTACATATATATATACATATATAAAACATCTAATTACTTCCGTTTTTAAGGCATTGAATTGTATCACCTCACGACCGTTGAACTTTCCTGACTATTCTGCAAACCTGATGAATATCCATGACACCCAAAATTTTGAAAAATAAATAACATTTTTTGTTTTGTATATGAATACTTCCTACAAAATAAAATCTTTACATTATTTGGACTATTGTCCTCATCTTTGTCGCCATATTTATCACAACGTTTCGGCCGTTGTACGTTCCGGCCTTCTTCAGGTGGTTAGAATTTCGAACAGAACCCTTTATTTCGCTAGAACTAGAAGTTCCACGTGCCATGTTTGGTGGATCTCAGTTATCAGTTATCTAATTATATCTCCTGCTAATTTTCCCTCTGAAAGCTCTCCACTGCCTTAACCGGGTATTGAACTCACACTCTTTGGGTCCTGTCACTGTATGTAACCAACGCCTTTATCTACTGTGCCATGTGTCCTTGAGGACATCTGGGTATGAATTTCTGCGTATTATAAAACTAATGTCTTCAGCAACCATTTTTACCAGTGCTCATATTGCAATTTTGCTGTTATCATTCTCATTTTTTACCAGAGCTCATATTGCAATTTTGCTATCATTGCTTTTCTCTCGCACTTCTTATTCCTGGTTCCCATATTGTATTCATTTCTATGCTTGGTCGGCTCAGAAGATTTCTGATTCCTTAAGTTTACGAATTTTCCAATGGTGTTCCTTGTCTATGATCTCAACCTGATCCCACAGAGAGTGGTGATCTCCCTTCTCTCTCCATATGTGGTCAGACACGCCTGATTTTTCTACTTCCCCTCGCGTTACAGCTTTCTGGTGTTCTTGAAGTCTTGCCTTGATGGGGCGGCCCGTCTCTCCTTTATATACCTTTCCGCAGACTCTAAAAACCTTACGTTTACCTTAATACATCCTGGAGACACGTCGGCTATGAACAGTTTACTTTTTGTCTTACACACACACACACACACACACACACATATATATATATATATATATATATATATATATATATATATATATATATATATATATATATATATATATGTATATATATATATAGTAAACGTAATAAATCCGTTGATATATAATTCAAGGGGATCCTAGTAATGTCTAGAATATTAAAAAGGATCCACAAAAAGAGCTCAATGTGTTTATTATTACAGAGCAAAAATTAATACACAATAAAATCACAAATCACCTCATATGGGGAATAACTTTATTTCAACCGACGATATATATATATATATATATATATATATATATATACATATATATATATATATATATATATATATATATATATATATATATATTTAGCTTGAGGATGAAATGGAACTAATGTCTTGAATTTAATTACAAAATTAAATTCGAAGGTTTTAGCTTCCATTTTTGAAATATGGTTAGAACTGTGTAGCGAATAAAACATATTTTAAATTAGTTAATTTTTAATATTAATGCTCTGTAAATTTACATTGAGCACTATTTTGTAAAAATAAAATATCTATAAGAACACCGGATTATATATCTTACTGTACTTTCTTATATATATATATATATATATATATATATATATATATATATATATATATATATATATATATATAATGAATTCCACATAAATTAGAATTTTTGTACACTTACATATAAAAAGAAATATTTGCGGTTTTTCAGATAAGCTTGGAATCCATTAATTTCTTCTTGAAACTTTGGATTGATGCGTCGTCTTTCCTTGAAATCGAAACGCCACAGATCTTAACAGCGTTTATTTAATCAGTGAACCATGATTGACCAATGAAAATCAATCAACACAAATGTAAAAATACTAGAATTTCTTTTTCCTTTCACTCCATATTTCATTCCCTGATGAAACTTTAATAAAAGTGAAACATGCTAGATTGATTAACATTTTCCTATTTGTTCTTTATCTTATCACACACACACACACACACATATATATATATATTATACTTCTATTTAGGGAATCACTTACAGATGAATACCAACTAGGTAACGTTCGAGCGAATTAGGGTGAGAGATCGCGAAGAATAAGAAGGAAGGAATCGGAAATTGTAAATGGAAAGGGAACACAGAAGTGAAAGGACGTGTATAAAGGATGTCGGCCACCCACATGGCTAGGAAAGTATGACTATACCTGTTGCTATCAATATCCCCTTGAACCGCAATAAGAACAACTATCTTAGCCAATTCACATCAACCATTTAAGAAGGTCTAGATCACTGGCTTCCTTAATTTTTTTTTTCCTGTTCCCTCATACGACCTTCACCTTTCAAGATCTTTTCTCCATTGACTCCTATATATTTCCGTTATCATTTTGGGCTTCCGGTAAATATATCTTCACTTCTCTCTATCTATCTGACTATATCTCTTCGTCTTTCTTTTTCTGCGTTTTTCTCTAGATCCCTTTCTTCGTCTACCTCTCCACATAATCAAAGTGGTTTCTTTTCATTCTCCCCCACCTCTCTCTCTCTCTCTCTCTCTCTCTCTCTTCTCAGATAGATACACACTCACTTTCTTTGTCTACCCTACATATAATCTAAGTAGTTTCTCTTCATTTCATTGTCGCTACCTTTCTCTTTCTCTTTCTTTCTCCCTCTCCTTCTCTCTCTCTCCCCCTTCCTCATTCACTTTCTTCGACTACAACTGCATATAATCAAAGTGGTTTCTTTTGCTTCCACTGTAACTGACCGTCCGTCCGTCGCTGTTTCTCTCTCCCTCTCTCCCTCTCTCTCCCTCTCACTTGCTATATATATATGTATATATACACACACATATATATATATATAGTCATGCACAGACAGACTGTTTCGCTGTATCACAGCTCTTCACTGTGACTAGATGTCCGATTGCTTCAAGCCGGGATCGAAAACCCGACCGATTTGGTATCAGTCAGAGATTCTACCCCTAGGATATCGTCGCACGGCTAATGGATGTATACAAGAATTGTCCCAGACTTCACAAGGAAGAAAGGAAGGAATTATATATATATATATATATATATATATATATATATATATATATATATATATATATATATATATATATATATATATATATATATATATATATATATATATATATATATATATATATATATATATATATATATATATTATCGCTACCATTTTTTAATTATTTTTTGTCTTCTACATTTAGTCTTACTATTAGTAAGTAAGTATTAGTTTACTCTTACTTTGTTTATTATATTAATATTAATAATATTATTAATTAATTTATTGATTTTCATGGGAAGAAATAGAGTTGTTCCCCGTCTTGATTTTCAAACGTTTTTTTCTTATTCTTTCCATTTGATTACAACAGCGTTTCTTTAAATTAGAATTTATAATTCTTATTTCCAACATTATATGCAATCTTAAATGCTAATCTGGCCCTAAATTCAAATCCAAAATTAAGCTACAATTCAATTAAATATTTTGACATCAATAATAATCCACTACTACAATAAAATATCTCACGATACACAGAAATATTATAGAAGCGGTGTTAACCCCCCAAAAAATCCACCTGACGAATTCAGAACGTATGAAACTCAGAGTTGGGCAATAAATGTAAGATATTATGCATATTTTTTAAATATATTAAATAGCGCTGTTATTTAACAATGAGCATGGTTTTCCTTACGCTAGAGAGTATATATATATTTATATTTGAATACGGACGCTCGCTATTACATTTACCTATCTTTATGCATCTTGTTGTGTGTATATATATATATATATATATATATATATATATATATATATATATATATATATATATATATATATAAATCATGGCTTGGCAAAACGAAGATCAAGAGGGAGTCTGAACATATCGCTTGCAGGCACGATAGTGACTGATAAGTCCAACGCGGGACAGACATACACAGTCGCAGTAATTGCAGCTGAAAGTCTGACCTGGACTTGATGGCGTGGCGTTGCAGTACTTCCTCCTCTGCCTCTTGTTCCTGAGAGCGGCCTTGCAGGTATTTTCAAAGAAGGAGACAGCATGGTTGGCGTTGAAACGCCAGGCATCACGGTTCTCAGCTAGGGTTGACCATTGGCAATGTTTGAATAGCTTCTTTTGTGCCCTTCTGTCGCAGTAGCCAGTGGAGAGCTCGCCGTACAATAAAATTTTAGGCAGACGATAATTTTCCATACTAGAAATGTGTCCAGTGCAATGTAGCTGGGACTTCAGCAGCATGGCCTCGATGCTGGTGATCTTCGCCTTTTCAAGAACATTAATATTGGTAACGAAGTCACTCCAGTGAATGTTAAAAATTGTGCGCAGGAGTCGCTGGTGGAACTGTTCGAGGAGTCGCAGGTGGTGTCGGTAAGTGACCCATGACTCTGAGCCGTATAGGAGAGTGGCGAGGACGACAGCTCTATACTCCCTGATCTTAGTGTAATTCTTCAGGTGTCTGTTGTATCACACACGTTTGTACAGTTTGATAAATGCAATGCTCGTCCTTGCCACTCTGTCGTCAACCTCATTGTCGATCCCAGCATCTGCCATGATGGTACATCCAAGGTAGATAAAACGATGGACTGCCTTCAGCTCAGTCGCGTCAATGATCATTATACTCATCCTGAGGCTCAGTACTCATCCCGAGTATCTCTTTCTTCTTTAAATTGACTTCAAGCCCCCAAATTTTGGCAGCTTCTGTGAAGCAGGAAGTGATGCGTAGCAAAGCCCCTTCTGTATGGGCAACAAGGGCAGTATCGTCATCAAAGCAGAGGTCTTGGATAAGTTGCCCCAGGGTCTTTGTGTGAGCTTTTAGTCGTTGTAGATTAAACAGGCCACCATCGAGACGGTATTTGATGTAGACTACGTCCTCCTCATCAATATCTTTCGTGGCTTGTTTGAGCATCATGCGGAAGAAGATAATGAAGAGAGTCCGTGCCAGAATGCAACCCTGCTTTACGACATTTTTGATCGAGAGAGATCACCGTTTTGTCTAACTTTGGCCACGTTGATCCTCGTGCAGCTGGATAATCATGTTCAGTAACTTTGGAGGACAACCATGTCGCCCCATGATCTGCCACATTCCTCTTCTACTCATTATGTCGAATGATTTCGCCAGATCAATAAACGCCACATACAGCCTCTTGTTTTGCTCCCGACACTTTTCCTGCTACTGCCGGAGAACAAAAACCATGTCTAAAGATTGACAGATAGATCGACAGATGGGAGAGAGATGTGTGTTTGTACAGTAATCCCAGTTTAGTAGGAATTTCTTAAGCAATGACATGCGATATGCGTTTTTCAAAGATTTCTTTATTATATTCATCTTGTATGCAAACAAGTGCTTTGTTTTCTGTACCTAATGAAAGTAGAAATAGGTCAAATGATTGTTGCCTACTCGCGCTTTCGGTTAATCTGATAGTTATTTTCAAGGATTTGGGTTACACTAGTACACTGACTGTTGTAGAAATGCAATTATAGACAGACTAAAATTACACAAGTTTTTAATGCTGGAAGAGAAGTTGAATATTTAGGCCGTGTTAATAATTGATATCATTAAGAGTTTTTTTTATTATTGTGAGCTTTTATTAGGTTTCAACGATTTTTGTAATTGAACAGTCATACCACATTTGTAAGAACATAACTCGAATTTTTATATTAATATAAGAGATTAATATCATCTTTCAGAGATAGACAAAAATACGTCAAATAAAAAATGAACTTGTGTTCTATATTTTCTACACTGACTTTTTTTTAATAAATGATTCCATATTCAAATTTCTTGTTTTTCTACATTAAATTTATTATAACTGATTCTGTACTGAATTTCTTGTTTTGCTTTTTACATTAAATTTATTAAAACTGATTCTGTATTCAAATTTCTTGTTTTTCTACATTAAATTTATTATAAGTAATTCTGTATTTTGTTTTCTTGTTTTCTACATTAAATTTATTATAATTAATCATGTATTCAATTTTCTTTTTCCCTACATTAAATTTGAAAGCAAAGTCTGCTCTACTAATTAATCTCCCTCCCCATAACTGGTGGAGGGAGATTAATTTACAACTTTCTAATGGGATGGATGCAAATGTGAGAGCAACTGTTACAGATGGAATTTGAACACGAAACGCCAAAGCCCAATTTCTGTGCCGATTACCGCTACGTTTCCAGCATATTCTTTACCTTTACATGTAATAATAGATGTAGAAGACGTAATATCTTTAAGTTATTTCGATTTTGTAGATAATATATTTTCGTTTTGTCTTGTGTGTGTGTGTGTGTGTGTGTGTGTGTGTGTGTGTGTGTGTGTGTTTCGTTTCAATATTTTAGAGGAATTCAAATATCACAGGTTACATCCTTTGTTAGCCTACGGACATATCAAGTTGAAATACCAGTTCCTGTACGATCAACAAAGTTAAGTAACGTCGAGTCTGGTCAGTACCTAGATGAGTGACCGGTTTGGAATACCAGTTGGTGTAACCTTGATGGTGCGGGTGGTTTAAATGATAATGGCTCGGGACTGTTAATCGGAGAGCCGAGTTCCAATTCCACTTGAGTTCCTTATATTCACTTACGCGCAAATACTCTTGAGAATGGTTTGAATCTACCTCTTCCCCCAACTATGGGTTAATTAGTAAGACTTATATCATTAAAATCATTATTATCTCCACCCTCCACGCCAAAAGATAAAATAAAAAATTTCGTGCAAAGTACATAGATTTCGGCATTAAGTAACCTATAGAGGTTGATATGTCGTTAAACAAAATTAACTCACCAACCAATCCCTTTTGTTTGAATACATATTGATTATTTCTTAGCCTTAGAATGTAAAAAAAATTATCTGATAAATGCAATCGTTTGAGTGATATTTTACGGCTTATCAACCTCTCATAAACGCGATAGAAAACAATAAGATGGAATAAACGCTATTAATAATAATAATAATAATAATAATAATAAACTGATCCTATCATTGTCACATTATCAAGGATGGAACTAACCGGATCTGCGGTAAATATGATGAAACTGTCGTCCATATTATCTCAGGAGGACCGGAACTAGCAAAAATATATATACCCACAGACATGACAAGGTAACAACATATATGCACTGGAAGATATGCAAAAAGCACAAAATCGAAATCACTGAGAGATAGTATGAGCACCAACCAAAATAACGATGTAACTATCCTCTGGGACATTCTAATTCAAACTGACAGCGAAATAAAAGCCAACAGACCTGCTATTATCATAAAAACAAAACATACAGGAAGTGTATACTTATTAACATAGCAGTACCATCTGAGAGAAATACCTCAATGAATATTATCGAGAAACTTTCCAAATACAAAGGCCTGAAGTTCGAGATTCAAAGATGTTGGGAATGAAGACTGAGACTCTACCCAATAGCAACCGGGGCTCTGGGCCACGTGAGAAAAGGAGTGGACAATTTTACTGAGAGTGTCCCGGTAACATCAACATACAACTTGCCCAGAAGAACAACCTTCTAAGAACATCCCATATACTAAGAAAAGTGTTACCAATTAAATGACAATTTTCTTACATAGCCTAAAGACAATAGTTTGGACCCGGCTCTACAGGATACAAAGCAGGAAACGTACACAAAGGATAATAATAATACTCTACCCGTACCAAACAACTTGATGTCGACAAACTCATGTACCCATCAGTGGTTACGTGGTGCAGGTTTAAAAGTGTTAACCCCCACTGAATATAAAACTCGGTATGATAGAGTGGGTTAATATCAGCGCTGGAAAACTTGCCACTTTTACAGGGAGGGAACTTCAAGAAACTGGTATGAACATCACTCAGACACGGTTACTCTGTGACAATTTTATGGGACTTTACAATACACACAGACAGAACAATCAAAGCTAATTACCGAGACATCGTGATCAAAGACCACAAGAAGAGAATATCCTTTCTTATTGACATAGCAGTCCCTGCAGATTGTAATGTACCTTTGAAGAGCTTCAAAAAATATATCAAAATAAAAGGATCTTCACGAGAAAATCTCAAAAATGTGTAGTTAGGTTGGAAAAGGTTCTAATAGACTCAATGAAGGAATCCCTGGTAGCCGAAGCTGTAAAAAAATTTACTCACAAGTACAGCTCACACATTACATTGATTTTTTTCTTGTTTTTTTTGTTTTTTTTAAATATGCTCATTGGCAAATGTTATGAAGCCATTTCTGATTTTAGGTTTCTGGTTAGGACCCAGAAAGAAATGAATATACACCAGAAATCAAATGAAATATTATTATTATTATTATTATTATTATTATTATTATTATTATTGTTCTTGGGTATGACCTAAAACTACACTTGACAATGGAGTCTCGGCTAGTATCCCGAACAATTCTTACCAACAGGTGATCTGTGGCTAAGATCTAGCACCTGTTTGTCTCCTTACCAAAGTTATAATTTTGTAGATGTGTATGTGAACACACACACACACACACACACACACATATATATATATATATATGTGCGTAAATATATGTATGTGTATATATATATATATATATATATATGTATGTGTGTGTGTGTGTGTGTGTCTGTCTGTGTGTGTGTGCAGTCGACACAGTGGGGGGGTTTTAATTTTCGGTTGGATGATTATCTTTGATGGAAATAGAATAAAAGTAAGTAGAATGTGATTCCTGCGTATGTTTGCGTATGTGTGTATGTGTATATCTCATTGAGGTGGAAGCAAAATCATGACTTCCGAGCGCGTCACCATGTTCTTTACGAGATCGAAACCATTACTGCGTTAGTTTCCTTTTTATGGAAGAGCGTAGATTGCTGGTGAACCGGAAGTTATCCCTGATTGGACTATAAACGGGCAAAATAAATCGCAGTGTGTCATTACGAAAATGGAGAAAATTGTAGCTGACGGATGGTACATATGTCGATACCTGATCTGTTTCGTCTGGGTCACTGCGAAGAAGAGGTATGATGTTGAAAGACCCGAAACCCCTAATGAACCTCGGCAAGAAACATAACTTATGATGTGTACCAAAGCATCCAATAGATGTATTTTACGAAATTATTATTATTATTATTATTATTATTATTATTATTATTATTATTATATTTCGATTTCTGTTATGGTCACACTTCCTACCAAGTCTGCGGAAGGACCTCAGGCTGGCAGTGATGTGTTGTAATGGCTACATTTTGTTTTTCCAACTCCCATAACATCACTACCGTTACATGGACATTCTTAGTTCTTACATGGAAGTTATTCTTAGTGTGAGGGCTGTATTTATCAAGACATTTTTGTATATCTCTTAAGCTAGGATTTCCAGGAATTTTTCAGTGAATTTTTGAGTTCCTTTTTTATCATTCCAAGCGCACCTACTACGACTGGTACTATTCTTGTTTTTAATTTCCGCATCTTTTCTGTTTCGATTTCCAGGTCTTTATAGTTTTTCAAATTCCTTGGTTACAGTCTGCTGGTAAAGCCATATTAGTAGGCAAGCCGGTTTTTTTTTTTCGGTTTTTGACAATTATGTTTAGCCCATTTGCTTCAATGTTCCTGTCATTAAAGATGGTTTAATTGCATAGAATTGCCATGCCTTCTATTTCTGTAACCGGTGGTGGGTGATGTTCATAACAGTGGTTATTAACATCTTTCCAAAGTGCTTGCACATTGTCCAGTGTAAATATTGCCACACTCTATCGTGACGATTTTTATATTCATTTGGCGCAAGTACAGAACATCCTGAAATTAGATGGTCTCTGGTTTCTTGATATTTGTCACGGAACCTGCGTTTTGGACCTACACTATTATGTATTATATTTGCCTGAAAATTCCTAGTGAAAAGACCCTGTTCTTGCGCTGCCAGAATAAAACCTTCCGTTTTAGCCTTTAATCCAGATGATTGTAACCACCGGGTGTTAACTTTATCAACATCGGCTTTATTAGCAAGTTCTGGATAGTGGCCATGCAGAGGTTTGTCTTGCCAGCGTTGTTTCATCTCTTCAAAAACTTTATCCTTCGATATACTTTTCATAATTCCTGCTGCAGCAATTGGTTCTTGGGTTCTGTTTTGCTTTTCTACAGAATCTACTAGATGCAAATCTCTTTTATATTTAAAACCTTCTTTCAGGATTGAATATATTTTCTTTCTGTTTTCGTGTTGCTTGATTAATTGCATCATCCACTCCTTTGTTGTTTCCATGTGTGTTAGTAAACCAATAGTTATTGTCTTGTATGACAATTCTAGCTGAAGAAGACCGCTTCCACCTTCTTTTCTGACGGTCTACATCAGCTTTTGGATGATGCATGTTATGCTAAGAAAGAAGCTTTCTTGTCTTAGAATCTATTCGTCTGATCACATTTAGAGTTCAGTTTAAAATGTTGAAGCTATATAACCACTTGGATGGCTAGGTTATTAATTTATTAATATTAATTAAGCTAATTCAATTTTGTGTTTGCCTATTTCTCTGTAAATATTTCTTCATATCTGTTTGAAAGATCTTGTTCTGTCAGCAGAATCTTGATCTTTTTTCATAGCGTCTTATTCTTTGGACTTTCATTTGCATTATTTGTTTTATTTTTACTTTAGGTGATCGGACTTTATTTTCATTCCTAATTTTTTTTTATTTTATTTTATTCTTATTTTTCTGCTTTTTCTAGTCTTTACATTTGTTCATCTTTCCAGTTCATCGAGGACTGACAATTCACTTCTAAGTTATTCATTTTCTTTCTCTGTTTTTCTTTTCCAATGTGGATCTTCATGACTGTGAGACTACCTTTTTTTACTTTGATGTTTAATGTTTTAGTTACTCTTATTGTTGATGTATATATTACTTTGTTGGGACTTATACGTTGGTCTACTTCTACTAATGGCAGTGCTACATTGCAGATTTTAATAGTTTTAACGTTATGCTTTGTTGGTTGTAATTTTAGGAATTGTTTTCGTTCCCCCATTGCAATATTTTGTGTCTCACTTATATGTCTCATGATTTCTTCCTTGGCTTCTTGTACACTATTCTTGTTTTCCGTAAAATAATTCGGTTCAATGTGTTTTAGAGCTACTAAGAAAAGGCTTTTTCAACTCTCGTACTCAGTTTCTTTATTATGTTCTGTCGTTTGTGTGATGTTAGTACTTTTTATGTCGATTTCTGTTTCCCTTTCATGTTCTGGAGATTCACCAATTATGGTGGCAGTTTTTTTTTTTTTTTTTTGGTGGGTGGGGGGTAATTTCAGCAGCTGTAAATCGCTTAATTCTCATGATGTACCTTCTTACAGTGTCTAATTTATTTTCGTCAATGTACTTTCTGATTGCTAATTCAACTTTTTCTTGCCAAATGTTATGATTGGCGACTGATGTTTCTTCTGAGGTTTGTGCAACGCTTCATAGAATTCAGTCATAACGAGTTTGCACTCCTCACGAAACCATTTTACCTTTACTTTGTTTAAATGATTGATTGTTAAAAAAATTTTCTTTTAAAATAAAAAATAAGAATAAAAAAAATTAAATTTTAATTATTATTATTATTACTGTTATTATTATTATTATTATTATTATTATTATTATTATTATTATTATTATTATTGGAGAATTCGCAGGGCCATCATTGAGATTATCCCAGTTGTGGGAACCTGAAGATTCATTATTTTTGAAGGAATTTGTTCGTGTGTCTGATTTTTCGACCTCAGGTAGGGTCATCACCTGAGGGACAGGATTCCTGTTTATTCGCTCTAAGCGCCGTATTGGACTCTTGGGTTTGACTTTTAGTTCTCATATTGTTCCCACGAGTGACGAACGGGTCCAAAAGTTCACCCAAAGTCTCCCGGCACCTTGAGTAGTCTTTTACACGCAGGATCTCAAATCCTGTAGGAGACCTTGAGTTACGAGTTATTGTTCGAGTTTTCCTTCTCTTTTTTTTTTTTATTATTTTTTTTTTGTTATTTTTTTTTTGTTATTTTTTTTTTTGTTATTTTTTTTTTTTTAATTGATCATACTAAGTTTTAATTTAGTATAAGTCACAATGACCACTACCAGATGAAAGGTAAAGTGGACATACATTAATAGTTATCACGAGAGAAAAAAGGGAAAAAAGAGGTAATTAGAAAAATTAACAGAAAAATTAAAATTAAAATTAAAAAAATTAAAATTGAAGTAAAGTCAAACAGACTTAAAATACAACTTAAAAAAAAAATAAAAACCTTACATATTGAAACGCGAGTACAGAGTGGCATCGGCCAGAGGCTAAAATAGTCGACTTGTCAACGCCATTAAGAGTTATAATAATCAAACTTTATAGGGTAGATCACCCCATCCCTAACCGGGCGCTACAAGTTAGTGGCAGGGTCACTGAGGAATACATTAAACACACAAAAAAGGGAAAATACGACACATTTTGTATTTGGTGTCATTTCTCACCTTCATCATAATACGGAACCCTTAAAAATAAGATTCTCACTCCCAAAAGTTTGTCGAAAAGTGGAACATGGCCACATTAGCACAATAAAGAAAGGAAAAAACTAGGTAATCAGCCAATACGAACTTTACATCTGCGCATGGACGTACACATACATACATACATTCACATACACCCAAATATCCACAATGTGCTAGCCGTGTTCGGAAAATAAAACATCTCTATGACACACTAAGAAACATTCACATAACGCACTCACTCAATTAAACTGAAAAAATAAGAATAAAACCATCCTTGATAATGTCTAAAAGTATAGTTGAAAGTCCTCGGAACTATAGAACATTTGGGCAGTTTCTACACACTCTGTGACCAGGAAAGAAAGCTCTTGTTCGAACACAAGAAAACTTTTTAAAAAACTAAATAAAAAGCGTAACTGTAGTACCTTGTCTATCGTTTTTAATGAAACATGCATAAATGAAGGATTCCTGCCTAAATACAGAATATATATATATTTATCAAAAAGATTGAAATTATGTTTTAAGTAAATACTGAATGTAGAAATATGAGAGATTATATATATATATATATATATATATCATCTCTCATATTATATATATATATATATATATATATATATATATATATATATATATATATATATATATATCATCTCTCATATTATATATATATATATATATATATATATATATATATATATACACACACACTGACGAATATACTCTTTGCTTAGATAAAAAGCGCAATTCATTTCCAGAAACTTCTCTCATATTATATATATATATATATATGTATATATATATATATATATATATATATATATATATATATATATACATATATATATATATATATATATATATATATATATATATACTGATGAATATACTCTTTGCTTAGATAAAAAGCGCAATTCATTTACAAAAACACTTCTCATATATTATATATATATATATATATATATATATATATATATATATACACACACACTGACGAATATACTCTTTGCTTCGATAAAAAGCGCAATTCCTTTACAGAAACCTCTGCTGTAAGTATGAACAAATCAAAAATATGGATTAAAAAAAATTATTTTTAACTATTATTATTTTGTTTTCTTTTTATTTCTCAGATATCTTTTATAATTTTTTTATGTATTGAAGTATATCTTAAAAAAGTATTTCGCACATCTGAACTTCGTAAAAACGATACCAATTTTCAAGA
Source organism: Acanthosepion lycidas (assembly GCA_963932145.1). NCBI lineage: Eukaryota > Metazoa > Mollusca > Cephalopoda > Sepiida > Sepiidae > Acanthosepion > Acanthosepion lycidas. The sequence goes on along the minus strand of OZ010574.1, from coordinate 67,701,147 downwards.
AATTCTCCCTGTAAGGATTCGTTATTTATTCATATCTTTTCCACTGAAATGTTAGCCCCAAGTCATACTAGAAGGAAAAAAAAATCAAAAGTGTCAAATATTTGTTTCTGTTTGCCTCAAGGATGCTTGGGCTGTTTTAAATTTAAAAATAAACAAAAGTTAAAGAACAAGATAAAGTTAAAAGATATAATATAAAAATTTAAATTTTACAAATAAAAAACAATACAAAGCGTGAAGTTAAAGGGCGGTAACCTAGCTGCGGTGTGGTTAAAATCATCTTGAATACCTTTGGGCAAAACCAAAGCGTGAAATCTAAAAATTAATGCGAAAAAATGAAATGAATTAAAAATCAGCCATATAGGCTCGTTATTGTGAAAAAGCACTAATTTTACCAAAGACATATGTATTTTAAAAATATTCCTTTTCTCGACGATGCAGCTACTTGAATTGTATACAAAAAACATTATGCATTGGAAATTTGAGATCAAAATTGAGCCAATAAATATATCTGAGGCTAATGACTTAGTGGTACATCTATCTATCAATCTACACACGCACACACACAGACACACGTGTGTGTGTGTGTGTGTGTGTCATTGAATAATACAGATATATTGTGTCTAATTATTTTTATGCCATTGCTTTCCAGTTTTCTAATTAGTTTCTTGATGTTGACGCGAAATTCAACAAGAAAGACGCCGTAGTTTGTCACTTTTACAATAGCGCGTTTGTCATTGTAATTTACCCTTGAATATGATCTTAGAAAAGGTTGAAAGTACTTGAGTTTAAAAAAGAACAAAAAAATACGGCACCTTCATTGACATCAAGAAACTCATTACAGAAATGGAATGAATGAGTATGAAATATAAATAGACACAATATATCTGTATTATTCAAAGAAACATTTCTTTCTGCCTAAATATGCACACACACACAATATGTATCTAATGCAATGCTTCAATCAATGATAAAAGATCATAATCAATCATTTTAAGATTTTTGTTGAGAATTTTTATTTTGCTCAGCAAAGAATTTTCGAATTACAATTAATATTAAAATACCAAAATGTTTTTTTTTTTTTTAAATTTCATGCAGAAATTTTTTTTAAATTATATATTCCAGTTAGAAAAAAGGAATGATTTTAGCATCTAAGTCCTTCCAATAGTATATTTTGTTAAAGATTGCAATGAACCCGACAAACATTGATGACCTAGAGTCGCCACTTATTTTGGTGGGTGTGGTTTATTAATTTGTTTATTATTTGCTAAGTTTATTACTTATTTTTTCTGCGAATTTATTAGGTTGGTGCAAAAATAATTTCGTTTTCTAACATATGTTACTATGTGAGAAAACGAAATTATTTTTGCACCAACCTAATTTTTTACTTGTTTTCCTTTCTTTATTTATTTTCATTTATTCTTGTTCATTTTCAATTTTCTATTTTTAAGTAACGTATTAAAACATTTCTTTCGTTTCTGCATTTTGAGATGAGTTCTGGTCGTTTATTATGCACTTTGTTTAAAAAGTGGACATTGACGTCAACACCCAAACCTTAACTATATATATATATATATATATATATATATATATATATATATATATATATATATATATATATATACCTTCACTTTTTTACTAATAAAGAGAATGGCACGATAAAAAAGGACCCAAACTTGATGAAAACAAAGTTTTATCGTTAAGATATGTATGTTATTATTAAGAGAAAAAAAAACAAAGTATTTTTATTACTTTATTAAAATTTTAATCCTTTCTAGCACGTTCGAAATTTGGGTTGAAAATCTTGTTTGTTTTTTGGCATCAGCAATAGGCCAATAATTAATATCGGGATTTTAGACTCTTTTTTGTGGTAAAAAAAGATTGTTTAAAAATTCTTGTAAAAATCAAATAGATGTCGGATTTTAATATAATTATTTAATTAAATTATTTTTGAAATTGATTTTTTGAAAATCTTGGTAAGAATATTTTTACACATCCCCACTTAATTTTATGAAATTTCAAGAATGTAAAATATCAGCCGCTTCATATTTTATTTGATAAAAGCAGGATTTCTTGGAGAATTTAAATCATCAATTTGTTTTTGGCAAACAGAAACACCATTTACCGAAAATCCGCAAACTATCGTAAAATAAAAAATGCAATAAAATTATGAAATTATTTAATTAGAAAAGCTTTTAATTGCTTTTATAAATAAGATATATTAAGGGCATTATTGCCTAAAAAAAAACAATTCTTTCGATGAAATTTTGACAAGAATTGTTTCCATTTTTTTAAAATTATAATTATAATAATTTATAAAGTTTTAAATCTTTTCAAATAAGTGTAAACTATATTTACTAATCATAAATGGAAAAGCTTAATACCAGTTTTCAAACACCAACATTTTAAAGAGAATTGTGTGCATAAACATTCCCATTTTTGAAAGTATGGGCGACTATACACATTATCAGAAAATAAGAGCGATGACAACTCTAAATTTAAAGTCAGCATTCATGAAATTATAGAATATTTTCCAAAATTTTTAAGATTACTGAGTACTTAAAAATTATATAAAAAATCGATCACATCATTTTCTTAAATTATGCTATACAGATAAAGTCACCGGAGAACACCATTCGATCTGTCATCACCTCGTCAGCAACGTAAACATGGCTACTGTTTGCGTAAAAACTTTATTTCTGCGATATTTTAAATTTAAAGCAAATAATATTCGTTTCACATCATATTAATTACACGTTAAATCAACTAATTTTCTTAAATTAAAAATTTAAGAAAAGCATATATTTTTTTTGCAAGATTTTTAAAACCATGAACTAACAGTTGTTTACAAATATCTCAATATGGACGACTTTGACGATATTACTGGAAAAAATTACAATCAATTCCAATCCATATAATTTCTGTAGTAAATTCAACAGCGTATTTTGCTTACTGGAAATAGTAAATTTAATTCCTTAGGTTTCAATTAAAGCTAAAATGCAAGTTTCATGAAAGCTTTTCCATTTTTTAAAAATAATTTAAACCTTAGGTATCGTGATTTTATTGGCAGTACCTATATCAGTCACTTCACATCTATCTATCTATCTATCTATCGAATTCAGTCTGTTCATGTTTATTTATCTCGGTCATTTCACATCTATCTATCTATCTATCTATCTATCTATCTAATTCAGGCCGTTCATATTTATTTATCTCGGTCATTTCTTATCTATCTATCTATCTATCTATCTATCTATCTATCTATCTTTTTAATTCAGTCAATTCATATCTATCCAATTCTGTCTGTGCATACCATTTTTTATCTCTGTCCTTTCTCTCTCTCTCTCTCTCTCTGTGTGTGTGTCATATATATATATATATATATATATATATATATATATATATATATATATATATATATATATATATATGCGTGTGTGTACTTTCTCTAAGAAAGATTAAGAGAAAACAGAAAGAAAAGAACGCTCTTTAAGATAAGCGAAAAGAAACGAATATAACAAAATGTCAACTGTAACGAAAGACTTCGAACTCAATTATATCAAAGCAAGTTTATTAACAAACGCCAATTTCAATTATCTTTCCTTCACACTTGACGGATGCAAAGCACACACGCGCAGTCTTATAAAAATAGTAGCACGCATATACTCGCATACGCACAAATAAACACAGTGAAGCTTGATAAAGACGAGGAATAATAATAATAATAATAATAATAATAATAATAATAATAATAATAATAATTATTATTATTATTATTATTATTGCCAAATTCATTGTTAACACTAATGCTACTAATATTATCATTACAATTGCCATATCTCAATTATTTCCTTTCTCTTTATTATTTATTTGTTTTGTCTTTGTTATCGGAATCTAGTTTGCTTTATTTCGCGCGATAAGCGCTCAGATTTAAAGTCAAGCTATCATAACAGACAGTTTACGTGAGGATAATGACGGCGGTAAGAGAATTAATTAGTGGCAGGTTCCATTGAAGCAGCTAGTATCAAGTGGCAACGTTGGACAAAAATTGATCTTCTCTCTTAGAATGGAATTTATTTTTCGAAAGATTTGACACGACTTTGTGGCAGGAGAATTTTTTTTTTTTTTAATTTATTTTTCTCCTTTTTTACTTTCGTGCTGGAAAGTAAAAAATAAAAAAAAAATACCGCGTTAAACACAAGTCAAAAATAGGCGAGTAAATTGAGTAAATCGAATGAAGCCTTGACTAAATAGCTCTGAGGATTTCAGTTGGTGGTTCGATTGAACCTGAGGCAATTTTAAGTGTAAAAAAAAAAAAAAAAAAAAAAGATCTAAAACGAAAAACAAAGGAAGTAAGTGGAGAACGAAAAACTTAAAAAGATGAGAAACAAATGACTTAAAAAAAACACTAATGCAAATTTATCGTTAATAATTCTATTTTATTATCACTGCAAACTTATTATTATTTTTCCTATGCCAGGTGTGACTAAACGCATTATCTTCACCTCTTCTTGGTGCATGGCACCGCATAGAAGTTTTCTTGTCAAAGCAACTTTACAATATTTTCATGGACTAAACACTTAATACCTACATAATCACGCACTCACTCACAGACACAGAAGTGTTTTTTTTTTTATCAAGGTTCGAACATCGACGTCGTAACTCTATTTTTCAACAGGCTATGATTTATCTAATTCCAAGAGTATATAAGTTAACGTGTAAATATTTTAAATATATGTCGCGTCACTTCACATGAGCGATCATGGCTCTCCACGAATTCCTATCCCTTGTAAGCCTTAGCAGTTTTTTGCCCTTTCATAAGACTCCTGCCGCCCGTTCCGCCATCCAGCTTGTCAAGTAAATGATTTGCTGCCTTCCCCTATTTCTCAAGTCTTCCTTCATCATTATCTGTCCAAAGAATTTCAGCTGTCTTATATCTGACCATGGACCGAACAATTTTTTTTTCTCTCTCCAGAATCTATCTTATAAATCTATAAGTCTATCATTCGTCCATGTTAAGAATATTGCTGTCACATATGGTCCGGTACTCCTGATATTTACCTTGAGATCCTTGATAAAATCCAAAGAAGAATCAGCAATATAATTGATCCTGATCTGGCGGCTCGGCTCTAGTTGTTTTACCAAGGTTGCCTCTTCATGTCTTTTCTGTAAATACTTTCATCGTAATTGTTCGGACGAGCGCTTTGCTATGGTACCTAGAATTTTTGAACTTTTCTAAAAAATTTAAATGCAATGCCAATCGCTATCTTCTGTCCTCCTGATTACTCTCTTGTTTCTGCTCATCATTATTGTTTCTGTTCCTAATTCTTCCACACCCTCTAGCCCCTTGGGACTTAGTGGCATTATTGCCTTGCTTGGGGTGATTCCGAATGAAAAAAAATATGAGTAACGTCGAAGTTTTCGAGAAAATGGGAACAAAAAGGTGACTAATTCAGGGTTGGAGAGTTGAGGTTTCTGGTGCATGTACTGAAGAAGGAAGAAGGGGACTTGGAAAATCTCACAGGACATATTGAAGGTAATAGGGACAGAGGAAAACAATTCATAATAAAAAGTGGATTCATTCTCATTTGATGAAATAGACAATTTTACGTGAAAGGTGCCATAGAAAGTGAAAGGTCGTAGAAAGCAGGGAAACGACTTTCATTGAAAGAAGTACAGAAAAAGTCTGTAATAGAATTCAGCAGCAGAGCTTCACCCAGCATGGACGTCTCTACTTCAACGGAAAATACGAAAAAACTAAGAGTATTTTTTTTCTACTCTGGTTTGGAAATGACATTTCTTTTTCTAATCTGGTTTGGAAATGACATTTCTTTCTTTCTTTAAACAATTCTCACGCTTTCATGTGTCGCGAAATAAACTCGATCAATTTTTTTTTTATTAATTAAAATTTAAACGTATACAAAGTAGCTTAATCACCGTTTCATTTATTTCTCAAGTGATTAAGGATTGCAAAATATTTCCGAAATATATATCTGTTTTAACACATTTTTTTAAATTCAACTTCACCAATGGAATCAATCGTTTTTACAATTGAACGACATTCATGTTTGAATATACTTGCTATGAATTTGAATGAATAAAATATTTACCAAAACATAAACTGCAATGCTATATCAAACATTGTTAGATGCTACCAAAACCAAAATATTAGTCTCGAGTCATGTTCTTAAATATTTATTAGTTCTAGACTCTCATGCGGATGTCACAGCTGACATCCAACTCGTTCAGATATGTCTAAATTATTATCTATAGACAACCATTTTTCTCAGATCAATAATTCAAAACGGTTTCAAGCAAATGAATCCTCAAGGTCTCACAAAAGACAATCGTTCATCAGATTTCATAGACTGGCACTACCGTATCCTAAACAAAGAACTTTTCAAATAACAAATCCCAAACCACTTGAAGATATCCAGAAGCAGCAGCAACTCATACGGAAGAAGAGAAAATAATGATATAATCAAGATACTGATATTCCACACTGCCTTAAACAAACAGTTATGAAAGAAACCCCTATGAATATTAGAAAGAGCAACAGAAGTGGATATGAGAAACTTGTTTTCCTGAAAAAAAAACTCTTTTAATTTAACTTATAAATCAAAACAGAACATAAGGCTTACAGTTCGCCCAATGAATGTCGAATGTTTACTGAATAGATAAATAAATATATAAATATCAAAATGAACGAGAAAATGTAGAAACTTTAATGGTGGACTGCTGATGGTTCAAATATCATTGTTATCAAGAATAGGCCACTGATGAACAGTATATTGCCGTCTTGGATGTAATTCTTTAACAAGGCCTGCATCCCGCCAGTGGTAATTATATTTATCCCATAATTGACGGAGTACGATCTTTCTACACCAATATAAGACTTGTTGGGTTACGACGATATAATGGGATTTTTATTTCATTCTTTCTTTTTTTTTCTCTGGCTATCTATATTTTTCTCTTCTGTCATTATTTTTCAATTTTTTCTTTCTTATCTCTATTTATTTCCTTTTTCCTTTGATTTTTTTTTCACTTTATTTAAATCTATATATTAATTCGCTTTTTTTACTTGATCCGCATTTTCTACTTAATCTCAGTATTAATCGGCTTTTTCTACTTAGTCTTTATGTTAATCCGCTTTTTCTACTTAATCTAAATATTAATACGTTTTTTAATCCGGAATTTCTACTTAATATTAATCTGTTTTTGCTACTTAATCTTAATATTAATATTAATCTGCCTTTTCTACTTAATCAGAATATTAATCTGTTTTTCTACTTAATCATAATATTAATCCGCTTTTTCTACTTAATCTTATTAATCTGCCTTTTCTACTTAATCAGAGTATTAATCTGTTTTTTCTACTTAATCATAATATTAATCCGCTTTTTCTACTTAATCCTAATATTAATCGGCTTTTTCTACTTAATCTTTATATTAATCCGCTTTTTCTACTTAATCTAAATATTAATACGTTTTTTAATCCGGCATTTCTACTTAATATTAATCTGCTTTTTCTACTTAATCTTAATATTAATCTGCCTTTTCTACTTAATCAGAATATTAATCTGTTTTTCTACTTAATCATAATATTAATCCGTTTTTTCTACTTAATCTTATTAATCTGCCTTTTCTACTTAATCAGAATATTAATCTGTTTTTTCTACTTAATCATAATATTAATCCGTTTTTCTACTTAATCCTAATATTAATCCGCTTTTTCTACTTAATCTCAATATTAATCTGCTTTTTCTACTTGATCTTTATATTGATTAATCGGCTTTTTCTACTTAATCTTTATATTCATCCGCGTTTTCTATTCAATCTTAATATTCATATGATTTTTCTACTTAATCTTAATATTAATCCGCTTTTCCATTTCATCTTAATCTGATTTTTTTGGCTTAATTTTAATATTAATCAGCCTTTTCTACTTACTATTAATACACTTTTTCTAATCAATCTTAATATTAAACCGCTTTTTCTACTTAATCTTAATTTTAATCCACTTTTTACTGCGTGTTTCCCACCTAAAATCTTTTCCCCTGAATCTTTGTTTTTTTTTTATTTATTTTAGTTTTAACAGACCTTTTTATCCTTCGTCTATTTCTTTATTATTTTCCTCATATCTTTCCTTTAATCTTTCTCTTTTTCTTTTTCTTTTTTTTTTTTTTAAATGAAATCTTCGTCTCTGTACTATCTATCTTTATTTCTCTCTCTGTTCTTTTCTCTTTTCTTCTACTTCTTGCTTTCAATCTCACTGGCTTTTATTTTGTTTTTATTTTCTATCTTTTCTCCTCCTTCTTTCTCTCTTTCTATCTCTCTTTTTATTTCTCCCTCCCTCTACAGCCTCTCTCTCATTTCTTCTCTTTATTTCTTTGGTTTTCTTTTTTTTTTCTTTTCTCTACACCTCTCTTTTTCTGTCTTTTATTTCCCTTTTTCCTTATTCTTATCTTCTCTTTATCAAGTTTGCAAATATCTGAGTAATAGATAACCTTGTTTTCAACTGTTCATTCTTCTTCTTATTGAGAGAATCCCTATCAATGTGGTGGCAAGCTTTCGCTTTGAGTTTTTTCTTTTTTAATGATGGCGTTCCAATCCAAGTTAAGAATTAAGTGTCTGATGAAGAAACCGGAAATTCGGAAGGTAAATCTCTCTGTCGCACCATTTTTTTCTTTTCTGAATTTCCTTAATCTCCTTTTCTTCTCTTTTGTTTCTTTCTTTCTTTCTTTCTTTCTTTCTTTTTCTGTTTCTCTTTTACACATACACACACGCACACACACAAAACATACAAGCAGACATCCATTCTATCCCTATACATTTGGTTTCTTTTGTTAGGCACCATTTAATAAGTCTGTAATTTGATCCGAGCAAGTGTACTTCGTTCAAAGCCGGATACAACATGAAATATTACCAAAAGGCAGTCGAAATTGCACAAGATTTTTTCTGTTTTTTTTTTTCTCTCTCTGCTTTCTCTCAGTCGAACGTTCTTTTCTTTCTTTCTCTCAATCAGACTTCCCCCTTTTCTTTCTTTATCTCTCTCTTTCTTTCTCTCTTTTTTCTTTCTTCATTCTTTTGGGTTTTTCTTTTTCTTTCTTTCTTTTCTTTCTTTCTTTCAATCAGACTTCCTCCTTTATTTCTTTTTTTCTTTCTTTTTTCTGTTCCACTTAACGAGACTTTCCTCTTTTCTTTCTGTATCTCTCTTTTTCTCCGTCTTCTTTTTTTCTTTCTTTCTGCATTCTGCTGGATTTTTCTTTCTCATTCTATTCGTTCTTTCTTTCTTTCATTTTGTCTCTCTTTCTTTCTGCTTTCCCTTTTCTTTTTTTTTCTTTCTTCCTTTCTTAATTCTGTTGGATTTACCCTTTTCTTTTTCTCAGTATTCTTTCTTTCTTTCTCTCAATCGAACTTTCCCTTTTGTTGCTATCTTTTATTTGTTTCCTTTTGCTTTCTCTCAGATTTTTTCTTTTACTCTCCGTTTTTTCTTTCTTTCTTTCTTTCTTTCTTTCTTTGTCTGTATCTTTGTTTTCCTTTATTCTGTTTTCTATTAGGTTGGTGGAAAAATAATGACGTATTAATGTCGTTTTTTGACGTATTTTTAACGTCAAAAAACGACATTGTTACATCATTATTTTTCCACCAACCTTATAGTTTATTTCTCAGTTTTCTCTTAATCGAACGTTTTATTTTCTTTCTTCCTTTCTTTTGTTTCTTTCTCTCAGCTTTCTCTCAATGCAACTTTTCTTTTTCTTTTTTTTTTCTTTTTTCTTTCTGCTTTCTCTTAGTTTCCTACAAGCTTTCTTTGCTTCTTTCCTTCACACTACTTCAATCTTATTGATTTACTCTCTTCGTTTTTTTCTTCATATCATCCTCTGTCAATATACCCATGTATTTTGTCTCTACTTATCTATTATTTTCTGCTTTTTGTTTTTACATATTTTATTATTTCTCTCTCTCTCTCTCTCTCTCTCCTTTTCTCTCGTCTTTCCTTTCTTACACTTTATCTCTATTTTCCCGTCTCTTTCTTTCTTTCTTTCTCTCTTTCTCCCTCTCTCTCTCTCTCTCTCGTTCTAACTTGCTTTACTTTTTCTCTCCTTACTCTTTATCCATTCTCCCATCCTCAGTTCATTTCCTCTAAATATCTCTCCCCTATCTCTTTTTCTTTTTCAATCTAATTTTTCTTTCTCTATCATTCCCTATTTCTCTCTTTTCCCTCATGCTTTCTTTTACTTTTCTCTACTTTTACTTCTTCCTCTTTTTTAATTGCCCTCCCTTTTTTTGTCTATTTTTCTTTTTTGTTTCTCTCTCATATACGCTTTCTATCCTCTTTTTAAACCCCTCTTTATATCTTACACTTTTCTATTCCTTTTCATTTACTTCTCTTTTTTTTTTTTTCATCCTTTCTAATCTCTTACACTGTTTTTTTTCTTCTTCTTTTTCTCTAATCACTGACATTCTGTTTGTGTGGCTCGTCGTCTCCTGTTTATTTGATACATTGAAACTTACTTTAAGAGAAAAAAATAAAGAACTCATTAAAGTACGTAGTTCCTCGCCAAATACAGGAAGTATTTAGATTAAAATAAATGATGCTTTCTTTTTATTGTGTGCTTAATGTGAAATGGGGTTTTTAAGTAGCCATCTTTCCTTTCAGCTAGTGGTTTATGTCACGGCTGTGTAAACGTTGATATTTACACCATAAAGTCATCGCTTTGATTTGAAACCCAAACATACCGCCCTGGCAGAGAAATGATATTTTGTTCCGCTATGTCACAAGCCGAATGTTCTGTTTCTCGATATATGAATGTCCGTTTGAATGTTACAGGTTTCATTTCTCATAAGTTTATCTTGATATTATTCTGAAATATACACGCACTAATGTATACTTTATTATTTGGGCAAATCTGTTCATCTTCGTTGTTATCGTCATCATCATCGGTTTCTTGACTGTTTCAGTCGCTGGAAGGGGGTCTGAGAGAGAGGAAAGAAAACAGACTTTGACTCTTCAACCTTTCAGTGTGCTTTCTGAAAGCTTGGCGGCTCCCAATCTCTTGATCGACAACCGAAGCCCGTGAAATATGATGCAAGCCCGGACAGTTTTGCATTCCTTTTGAAATTTTGAATTCAGATTTTTCCTTCTCCTAGACTAGTTGCCACCCAAGGCAATAGGACATATTCTGTTCTAATATTTAACCACAGACGGGGGGGGGCAAGTGAATGTAATGAACTCAACTGGAATTCGAACTCTCTGGTTTCTCAATCCAAACTGCTATCCATTACTCCACGGATTGAGGAATCGCAGAGCCGAGTTCGAATTCCAGTCGAATTGTTATAGGATTCTGAAAACACTTCAACCGTTGTCCGTCTCGACATTCTACACATCTATCGCCCTTCTCGTTGAATTTTCACAGAACTTTGGAATTAACCTTTCATTCAATCCCCATGTATTCGCATTCTTTTAAAGAGATATAATGCAGAAGAGGAAATACCAACTAGTATATATATATATATATATATATATATATATATATATAGAGAGAGAGAGAGGGGGAGGGAGAGAGAGAGAGATAAAGAAAGAGAGAGAGGGAGAGAGAAAGAAAGAAAGAATCAGAGATATGAGTTTGAAAAGTTTTCAGATGAAAAACCCGTTTGAAAGTCTTTCACAATGCTATTTAAAGAGTAAATAAATAAATGTAAAGTGAATTAATTATTCCTTCTTTTTTTTTTTAAAGAAAGGATATACATCCTGCATAGAAGTATGAAAACGGAAATAACTCTTAGAATTTACAGTAAAAGAAAACCAGAATAACGCTTACATTAATTCCTGATGGCTGACGATCGACTTTTCAACGTATTCAGTCACTTATGTGCCATGCGTGATACAGGCTTAGACGATATGTATCGATAGATACATGACTGACGAGCCAGATTTTTTCCCGCAGTAGGTTCCATTTCTTTCTTTGGTAGATCAGTTGCAATCCAAGGCTATAGAACCTGGGCTGTCCTGCTAGTTACCCATAGCTGCAGGTGGGGAGAAAAGGCGGGGTTCATATCATTCCCAAGCACGCAAGTGAATGTAATGAATTTGACTGAAATTCGAACTTGGCTCTCCGATTTCTCAATTCGAGCCGCTATCCCTTACTCCACCATTACCAAAGTAAAATTGCTGCTCTTTTCCGTTAGTAACACTTACATAGGTTTCTAACCAGTCACTATGTGTTTTTCCTCATTTTCAACATATATATTTTTTGTAGTATAAGATATATTCATTTACCATTTCTGTTTTGGCATCCTCCTAATCCAAGCAGAGGAAACATCGAAAAAAGGCATTAAAGTATAATTAAACCAATGTGGGGGAGGACTAATGGATTGTACGCGTAAACCGGTTTCTGTAAACCTATATTAAATACCATATATATTTTATACCGGATTTTTATAAGTAAAATTAATACTGGATATTCGTTGGTCGCCTGAGGGTGTTAGACTTGGACAATCCTGGTCGAAGCAAAAAAAAGAGATCCAAACATTCGAGAACAAAAGCTGGTGCTCTGGGAACAGAAAACCAATGGCTATGTACGGAGCAAGGTCAAAAGTCTCGTGGGCCGACAGGAATCTCTTCTCGTTAATAGTGAGCGTCAGAAGATGGCATGGTTTGGATACATCACAGTGATTAACAGCCTCTACAAGACAACCATGTTGTTTAAGGTGGGTGCGAGCGGGGATGGCAACGGACGGACATGACCTGAGAGCCATCGCCAACAGATCATCATGGAGAAGGTTGTTTCTTTTTTCTTCTGCCCTTAAGTTTTCACAGAAGCAGTCAAGGAAGTGATGATGATGACGATGACGATGATGATGATGATGACGATCATGATCATGATCATGATGATCATGATGATGATCATGATGACGATGACGATGAGGATGCCGATGATGATGACGATGACGATGATGACGATGATGATCATGATCATGATGACGATGATGATCATGATGATGATCATGATGACGATGATGATGATGACGATGACGATGACGATGAGGATGCCCATGATGATGACGATGATGATGATGATGATGATGATGACGATGACGATGATGATCATGATGATGATCATGATGACGATGACGATGACGATGAGGATGCCGATGACGATGATGATGATGATGATGATGATGATGATGATGATGATGATGATGATGATGGCCTGATTTTTATTTCAATTTTTATTAAAAAAACAAAAACGTATTGTTATTTTATTTATTTTTATACGGATCTATAATTAATGCCGGACTTTTTAAAAATCTTCATACGGGAACATTTTGAATTTTAAACTTGATTTTTATTTTAACTTTTTATAATTATTAACATTTTTTTTTAATCTTTGTTGTTAATTCCAAAAGCTAAACACAGTATTAAAAGAGAGAAAAAGTTTGTTATAAACAAAGAAAAGAGTACTGAACTGCTAAGTGATATCTGTCCTCCTGCATGGCAGCGAATGCTGGACAATCTTCTCAAAGATAAGGAAGAGACTTCAAGCAACAGAAATATTGTTCTACAGAAAGATGCTGAGGATACCATGGACGGAACACATGAGCAACAAAGAGGTTTGGAGAAAATGGAAAGAAAAAGGAAACGTATACTTAACATCAGGAAAATTTGAAATTTCTGGGGCACTTAATGAGGAAGGAGGGCTTGGAAAACCTGATACTCAGAGGACAAATTGAGGGATAGAGGATAGCAGGGCGTAAAATACTTGATGGGCTTGAGCAGATGCATAGCAGAACAGGGTTTGGGAGAAATGACAAAAAGACAAAACTTAGTAAGATCTACAAGTGACAGGAAGATTGGAGAGTCATGATCGCCTACGTCCTGAAGGGACACGCACATAAAAGAAGAAAATCATCATTTGAATAAAATTTTCGTTCTTTCCCTTTGCTCTAAATTAAAGATTTTTTTACTTATCGTGATGAAATAGTAGCGGATTTTCTCAATTCCAACGCTTGGCTATCATCAGTTCTTTTGTCATGTTAGTATTAGTGACTAATTGCTTTGAAAAATGAAGTTGTGATTTTAGAGTTCTTTCTAGAGATCCTTTAACTTGTCGCTGCTTACGTCTATTCGTTCCTTAGAACTCTAAAGAGGCATTACAATCGAGCGGCATTACCGAGTGCCAAGTGACTCCAGCCGCAACACATTCCCCGTCATTTTCCTCTCATTGAGAAGTTTTGCTTCTTTTTATTCATCCCCCTTCATAACCCGCAGTTCCGCTACGGAGAGCTTAATTCCGCCTCTTTAAAATGATCCGCATTCCACCTGAAGACGACAGCAGACAAGAGAATTCAAGGGTCGGTGTATTGAAACAACCGAAGCCATTTGTCAGAGAGTCTGTCAAGGGTCGATTTACCCCCTTAAAAAAAGATAATTTCGCGAAGTCCTAATTTCAGTAATACCATCTTGATGGTAGCCTTCTCTCACATTTTTTTTCTTTCTTTTTTTTTTAATACTCTACGTAGTTTTTTTTAAAAAAAAAACTCTTTTTTTTTTCCGTTTTTTTGTTTACCATCCATTTTTCTCCTTGTGTTATTCTGTCGAACGCCTGTGGTGCCTCGCTCGCATTACGAAGCTGCGACAGGTGAAGAGGCTCTAGGGCATTTGGTCGGGCATACTATCTCCACTTCTTGGGCTGTGTCACTCCAGGACGTGAACGATCATGGCTCTCCACGATTACCACTCCACTGTAGTTATATGCATTTTTTTTCCCACCATGCTTCTCAGTTCATGCTCAGCCATCCATTTAGTTCTATTTGCACTATTTACATCGCTCGGACTCGTCATCTTTATTACCATATTCACGATGTTTCAGACGTTATACGCTCACGACTTCTTCAGGTGATATACATTGGAAATTCGAAACGAACCCTTTATTTAGTCCGCGGGATAGGTTGTTCTAGTTCTACATGCCATGCTTACAAGTACACATGGCCCAGTGGATAAAAGCAGTGGTTGAAGTAATCCAAAAAGTGACTTGACCCAAACAGATGTGAGTTCAATACCTGGCCAAAGTAGAGGGAAATTAGGGAGTTGAGTAAAGAGAATCAACTGAAACTGAGATATCCATTAAAGTCATGGCACGGGGAAGTAGAACTACATATCCCAGGGAAATAAAGTGTTCTGAAAAGGCCAGAGCATACAACAGCCGAAACATCGTGAATATGGCAATAAAAATGAGGACAACGGTTCGAACGATCTAAACTATGTAGTTACAATACCTCATCTCAGAAATATAGACAGATCGCTAGTTAGTTTTCTCGATGTTTCCCTCTGCTTTTTTTGTATGTCATATGAGTGTTAAATTTTCCAACCCGTCTTTTCTTATTATACATTCTATAAATGCTGTCTCTTTCTGATTCTAAGTATAAGTTTTCTTTCTGTTACCGTTTTCCTTAAAACTTCCTCGTTGATCTCATGTTTTGTATTCGTGTTCTTCTCAGTATCCTTTTGTAGAACAATATTTCCTCTGCTTTTCTTTTATGTCATATGAGTGTTAAATTTTCCAAACCGTCTTTTCTTATTATACATTCCATAAATGCTGTCTCTTTCTGATTCTAAGTATAAGTTTTCTTTCTGTTACCGTTTTCCTTAAAACTTCCTCGTTGATCTCATGCTTTGTATTCGTGTTCTTCTCAATATCCTTTTGTAGAACAATATTTCCTCTTTATTTGTGAGGATATTCTCCGGTATTATTGCCATATAGGAGGATTTATAATTTATTGATGTTAATTAATATTTGTTCCTTCGTTAAATACTCATATAGTTTCCTTTTGCGCAATTAAAAGGGTTAAAATACATTTTAAGAAAGATACAAATGTTTGTTTTTTTTTTCATAGAAATCGTGTAAGAACGACTCCACTTTGAATTTGAAGAATTCTTTTCGGAAGTTTCTTATATCATAAAATATTACAAACGATGCGAAAGAGTGCTGCATGGATTGGGGTAATTAATAGTTTGAAAGTTTTGTGAGTTCGAAGATGACAGGACTGGAGTATATGACAGATGCGGAAGAATATCGCATACCAGTTCCAAGATTATTTACGTCATGTTATTTTACAACCTTAGTACGCGCGCTGTCATGCAGCAAATTTCAAGCCCCATCGTATATGGTGGAAACATGATGTGTATCACCATCATTACTATTATCTTAGCTTATGATTTTCTTGCAAGTAAAACATTTATGGTGTTATTTTCATAGCGAAATGCAATGCAATTCTTTCAAAGACTGCGTGGGAGCCATGACATATGTCGAAGACATTTTGTCGCAAAGCGGCACTTGAGATTTCGGTTTTTAACTAAACATTCGCCTGTGATTTTGTTATTTTCTCAGATTCTGAATGTAAGAGAATCTTTTTCAAGACTTCTGACATACTGTGTGGGTCTTATAATATGGGTCCAATAAGAATGTATCCATATCATTTGGTTAACCGAATCGGTTACCGAGTCAAAGCTTAGCTAACTATGATACAACGCCACAACCTTGCATCATGAAGTCATTTTTGAATGTAGCAACGGCCTGAAAGAATACATTGCTAACTACTGTTCACTTTTATGTATAGAGGGTATCTAAAAAATGTATACACATTTTAACAGCTGATAACTCACATAAGATTTCTTTTTTTAATCATTTAATCTCAAGCAAGGCGGTAATACCATTAGTACATTCACTGTACAGACAAGTGGTAGATTTGTAAATGTGCAAGATGGATTCACACGAGGAAAGTCTTCTGGCACCACCCAGTGACCCAAATTTCTACTGACTCGATATAGTCGACCCACTTTATTTCTGGAAAACGTAAGTCAAGGTGTAGTGTGTAGTGTGTTGCTCTCCTGTAGTCTACAGTGGGCCATGCTGGTGGCAGGCAGAAAAGGTTCTTTGTAGGGGTTTAAATGAGAGAGTTTTGTTTTAGATGCGTTAAAGTTTAGAAGCCATTTCTTGCCCAGTTAACCACTGATTTGAGGTCCTTACAATTTAAGAGACTAGAAATAATAATGGCAACCAGGCTAATCTTTTAACAAAGGGAATTTATACTGAAGTATGACTTGTAGTTTGAAAAAAACAGTTGAAATGCAAACACAGTTCAGGAGTGAATTTCATACAAATCAACCCTGTTATTTACCGTTACATGAATTAGACATACCGTATATACATCGAGTATAGGGTGAGTTTTTATGATCACGCATTATCGCTAACAAGTTGCATTATACACAGGGAATTTTTCTAGAGGAGTTAAAATGCATGCATTTTCGGTGACCGTAACATTCCTGGTAGGTCTAAATTCTCACTGTACCGTTGCCTCACATTAACGGTACAAGTAAGCTACTTTAGCATGCATCTCGTAGTCTAGATTCTTTCTACTGCTACCTGGCAAGCAGCATCAGGGAGCTGGTCCAGCAAAACACACCACAGAAAACGTTTAAACAACCTCAGCTTCTAGCAAAATTAAGCAAAATAACAATATATGTGTTTGAGTACTTTTTTCGTTTTCTTTTTTTTTTTCTTTTTTTTTTTTTTTTTTACTTAGAATGACTTGAATTATCATACCCCGGAAGTATGTACTTCATTTTGTTGTTCACTCTGCATTAGATACTGGTAATCTTAATAAAAACTTTGTCAGATATTTTACGGTAAACGGTTTTTGTCGCCATTTTCGGGTAGCTTCATACAAAAAAGAATGATGACAATTTATTTGCTATAAAATATGTCCAGGATGATGCCCATATTTGACTACGGTAGGCCTACTAGTATTGCTGGGATCGCATTATCCACGAGCTATATGAAAAAAATCAGGATTTTAACCATAAAAATTCTGGGGTCACAGTATATATGAACGAGGCTTATACACTAGTATATAAAGTAAGTGTAAAGAAGGTGAAATTGTTCTCCACCCTCCAACCTCTCTCGCACAGGTGGGATGTGGTGAGCCTCTCGCTGATCTATCGCTACTTCAACGAAAAGTACTCGGACGAAATACATTCCCTGGTCACGCCAGTTCGAACCTTTACGGCCAGGACCCGCCATGCCTCTTACATAGTAGAAAACCACTTACATTCCCTCCGTATTCCATCAGTGAGAAGGAAGTTCCACTCTAACAGCTTCTTCAGCGAACCAATGCTCTGTGGAAAGGACTTACATAAGAATGTTTACCCGCTCAGTATAATCCTAACCTGTTCAAGGCTAGAGTTAATCGTTATCTTCCACTAATATACGCACAAATTTCCTCCTAACGTAACCCTCTACATCAAGTTGCGTCTGAGCCTTATAAAAGGCGAACCTTACTGTAAACAAAAAAAATTCTTATTGATATTTACGAAGGTTAGGCTAATCTGGTAAAAGGCTAAAACTGTTGAGCGCCTAGTGGTGATATATTACTTTGCAGCAAGGCAGCCAGATGATAAAGTTCGCCTAGAGTTTAGTTGTGTTCAGTGACGAATCGAACTCACTAAGTTCAAATTATTACATTTTTAAGTTCGTGTCTTTTCAAAATGTAAATGATCATGGCTCTCCACAGTTTCCTTTTCTTTATTATCTGTGAATTGCAATGACTTCGTGAGAAAATGTGATTGCTAGTTGCTTTCTCCACAGTTTGAAATTCAGAGTTTTCCTTTTCTCATACTGGTTGCCACTCAAGGCTAGAGAGTACAGATTACGCTGCTATTTCTTAGTCCTGGGTAGGAAGGCCCCTGATCGTAGAGACTGAAGGTTTTCAGGAGCGTGGAACCATCTTTTAATTGCTGCTGTTCCCACCTCCACCTTGATCCAAGGAGGTAGCACTTGTTAGGATCCCAGCTATGCGAAAATAGCGTTTTGCTTGGTGTTTCAATTAGTACAAAAATACATTATAGTAAAAATACGAGCAATGTATTTATTGTTGAGTTTGGTCCTGTGCGCAGATGAATAATGAGTATAAGGTCACCATCACCAATGATCACTCCAAACACATTTGTAATCACCATTAGACTCATTCAACTTTTTCCGATTCCTTTGCACTGTCCTCGTAATGACATCTAAACATAAAGGTTGATATGCCGCTAAAAAAAAAAAAAAAAAAAAATGAACCAAGAGATGAACCTATGTCTTTTCCAATGGAGAATTTAATGCAGGAAGCTAGGTTTGAATTTGAAATCCGTTAGTCGAGGAGGCACAGTGGAGTAATGGATAGCGGCGCAGATTGAGGAATCGGAGAGCCGAGTCAAATTCATTACATTCATTTACGCGCTAATATCCTTGGGAAATGTATGAATCCTCTTCTTCTCCCCCTCCTCGCCAGCTATGTATAACTAGCAGCATGGCAACTGGTCTACCGCAGAAAGAAATGGCAACCAGCTGCGGGAAAAAATCGAAAAATACATGATGGCCTAAGCGTGTATCACACATGCACATAACTGAATAACGAGACGATTCCAATTTCCGTCTTCAGCACCCTAGCTACAATTACTAATGAAAGCGACATACAAAATACGCAAATCATCATCAGTAATGTGCCAGGCGTGATACACGCGTAGGCCATCACGTATCTTTCGATACATGACTGACGAGGAATTTTTTTTTTCCCGCAGTAGGTTGCCATTTCTTTCTGCGGTAGACCATGCAAAGCTATAGAACCCGGTCTGTCGTAGGGGAGAAGAAGAGGATTCATACCTACTAGCACGTAAGTGAATGTAATGGATTCGACTGGAATTCGAACTCGGCTCTCCGAGCCGCTATCCATTATTCCACCGTGCTTCCTACGCAAATACTGACCAGATTCTACGCTTTTTAACTTCGGTGATTGGATGGAAACCGATGCATTCTATGTGATGTGATCGTCAGCTACTCCCAGCTTGAATTACATGTCTTCGAGATTAATTTGTTAACTTTCGCTCTTCGGTAAGCGTTCTCTTCATCTTTGTTAACCTCAATGTCGTCTCGCAAAGGGTCACAAGTGTTGGGTATCTACTGAGGATAGACCTCACTACACGAGTGACTGTTCTTTGAGCCTTTCTAGTTAAACACCACGATACTTTAAACGCTCCAGCAGATAATATATCACTGAGAATATCATCGACCAAAGGTTATCATTTCCCTGATTATAAATTAAAAATTCGTGTAATTCTTTCTCTTAGAATCTAATAAACGGAAAAGAAGTCTATCCAAGAACAACATTATAGCCTTTTCATGTCATTTTTCCTGTTTGGCAATATTCACTTCTGGGAATTAAAACCCGTAATTCCAGACTTGTACGCAGCTGGCAGTTGAAAAGAGAAAAAAGCAGTTTTTTTTTAACATAAGAGTCACTTGAACTTGCTATTTTCACGAATTTCCGTCTTTTTCAACTTTGTCCTTTCTTTCCTTGCCACACATTAACATGCTGAAATTATATATACAGACAATACATAGATAAACACAAATACACACAGACACACACACACAAACATATATATATATATATATATATATATATATATATATATATATATATATATATATATATATATATATATATATATATATATATATATATATATATATATATATATATATATATTATGAATTGGATTTTGTTCGATAATTATTTTAATGCTTATAGATGCAAGTATTTAAGTAAATGCTCTGTTTATGATAAATAGTATTAACTACATTTACCGGCCTGAATGTCCGAGAAATTTCATAGAAAATATGTCCTCTTGTATTGTTGTTTAAAAGCAGTAATATGTACATTACCAACCAAACGCTTCGTCTGTAGCTAAATAATATAGCACGTCAGGCTATATGACGGTTATGTATAGGATACAGGTTCGATTCCTGCCGGAGGGTACATATTTCCTATAAAAATAATTCATAAACAGAAAATATATTTATATACACATATATATTAAGGAATGTGTGTACATTGTTCGTGCGTATTTGTGGAGTATTTTTCCTTCATACAATTTCTTTTCCCAAGGACTTTAACAATGTTTATTCTCTATTGTTATGGGGTCCTCCCCTTTTTCATATAAGTGTACTCGACCGGAGTGTTACTGGGACTGCTGCCGTTAAATACCCAGAGTCAGTCAGAATATAGGGAGAGAGTGGGCAGAGATTGTTATTGAGTTAGAGGTAGATTAATAATGTGAGGTAACCGCTTGTAGAAGTCACAGTTACAAGCACGTAGACTCTAAGGAAGTCCTACTTCGAGACTGTATATATATATATATATATATATATATATATATATATATATATTATTATTATTATTATTATTGCTACTAACCGCGTTCCTGGATTTACTAACAGTATTACCCATTGTATTATTGTGTAAATACATTTAATTTCTTATCTTTAATTCTTGCATTCATTGGAGACCGAATTTCATCTCGGAATCCACAACAAATTGGCGACGAAGATTCGAACCCACGCGGAAAAGAAAAGATCAACAAAAGAAAAATCTTCCCTCGTCGTCCAACAAGCAAATTGGCACACACACGGGGAAAAAAACAAATTCGCGCCGAGCGGTTCGAACTCACACAAGAAGAAATAGAAAAATCAGTCCCTCGTCCACAACAAATTAGCGACAAAAAGTTACGAGGAGTAAAAAATACGTAAAATTGAGTTATCATAGAAGATTTTAAAAATATTTTGGTAGAACTGATAAAATACCAAAATGATCAACAATTACAACTATAACAACGAATGGAAGAAAAATGGCAAAAGCAATTATTACAAACGCGAAGGGAAAATCAAAAAGACAAATACATCTCCAGGAACTAATATTGAAAGTAGCGGGCAACAAGCAATTAGATATTGAACAAGAAGACGCAGTGTGGAATACCATAGAGATTTTCAGATATTCTCTAGATGCGGACAAAAATTTTGGAGATTAATTCAGAAGACATGAAGACATCTTTAACATAGACTGTCAAAATTGGACAGAAGCAAAAAAGCTACGTCCATTGCATAGAAAATTAGGAACTGAAGAATATACAAAGTTCGTGGATTATATCTTGACAAAAAAGACGAACGAATTAACATTTGACGAAGCAGTGACATGTCTTAAAGAACTCTTCAGCCCGAAAACATCACTTTTCCACAGGAGGTGGAAATGCCTTAACCTGGTAAAGGGCGATAATGAGGATTATTCCACGTTTGCCCCAATTGTAAATAAACATTGTGACTACTTTAAACTAGCGGAATTAACCCCGGACAATTTCAAATGTCTCATCCTTTGTTCAAGGGTTAGTTTATACAAAAGATAGCGAAATGCGCAGAAGAATGCTTGCAAAATTACAAAATGAACCGGGTCTAACATTACAGCAATTATCGGAAGATTGCCAGAGATGTTTAAGTATAAAGAAAGGCGCTAAGGACAGCTGTTTCTCATATAAGTAAGTTAAACAAAAGTCTACGTTCTTCACCCTCCCCGGAAAGAAAACTAAAATTTTACGACAATGAAAAAAGATTCTGACCCTCCCCGGAAAGAAAAAGAAAATTTTATAATAAGAGGAAAAGTACAACATACAGGACAAATTATGACGAATATCGGAACAAATATAAGCCCCCTCCATCAGCATGTTATCGATGTGGAGGACTACATTGGAACAAGGATTGCCGCTTTAGATATAAAAACTGTCTTGAATGTGGAAAAAAGTGCCACAAGGCATCCCAATGTAGAAATAGAAAAGATACTAATAGAATAAGAGCTACAAGGATGAATAACGATGACAACACCAACGGAAGGAAATATGTGGAACTGGAAATTTTAAATAAAAAGGTTAAATTACAACTGGATTCGGGTTCCGACCTCACGATAATCAACTTACAGACATGGAGGAAAACTCAACAGACCTACTATGTTACACACACACAAAATTGCCAAGTCGGTTACAGGCAAACAAATAAAATTTGAGGGAGAAATAATCGTGAATGTTAAATTTCACGGCAAACCAAAAAACTTAAGATATACGTCAGGAAAGATACTGAAAATCTAGTAGGTATCGACTGGATGCAGAAGTTCAACGTTTGGGACCTACCTATCAACTCTTTTTGCAAAAAGCTAGAGGCTGAACCATCAGATACTATAAAATTGAAGGAAGAATTATATAATGAATTTCCTGAGGTATTTTCAAGCGGGTTGGGACGATGCAACAAATTTAAGGCCAAAATAGAATTAAAAGAAAACGTCCAACCAATTTTTTAAAAAAAGCGAAATGTACCGTTCGCTACTATAGAAAAATAGACAAAGAATTGGAGAAACTTGAACAAACTGGGATTCTATCAAAAACAGAGTTTAGCGAGTGGGCAGCGCCAGTGGTTTATGCGTATGCGCAGATTTTTCGACGGGACTCAAGAGACGATAAAAGACCACCATTACCCACGACCGAACCCAGAGGAGATATTTACAAAGCTCAACGGCGGTAAGATATTTTCAAAAATAGATCTAAGTGAGGCTTATCTACAAATCCCAGGACAAGAAGAGAGTACGAAAATCCTTTGCATTAATACGCACAAAGGGTTGTACAAATTCAACAGACTACCATTCGGAGTAAAAGTTGTACCAGCAATTTTTCAGCAAACGATGGACACAATGCTCACGGGCAAGAATTTCGCGACCGCTTATCTGGATGATATTCTAATTAAGAGCGACAATGTTGAAGAGCGCACATCACACATGAAGGAAGTTTTCAGAAGACTTCAGGACTTTGGGTTAAAAGTAAAAGGAGAAAAGTGTGATTTTTTCCTAAATGAAATTAAATATTTAGGTCAGTTAATAAATGAAAATGGCAGGAAGACACAGAAATGAGAAGGTCAAACAGGAAGAGAAAATTTGTCGAACCCCTGATTATCAACCATAAGAGACAAAAATACTAACTCCCCACAAAAAGGGATCTAAGGAGGGGGTGTTATGGGGCCCTCCCCTTTTTCATATAAGTGGACTCGACCAGAGTGTTACTTGGACTGCTGCCGTCAAATACCCAGAGTCAGTCAGAATATAGGGAGAGAGGGAGCAGAGATTGTGATTGAGTTGGAGGTAGAGTAATTGTGTGAGGTAACCGCTTGTAGAAGTCACAGTTACAAGCACGTAGACTCTTAGGAAGCCCTACTTCGAGACTGTATATATATATATATATATATATATATATATATATATATATATATATATATATATATATATATATATATATATATATATATATATATATATATATATATATATATATATATATATATGCTACTAACGGCGTTCCTGGATTTACTAACAGTATTACCCATTGTATTATTGTGTAAATACATTTAATTTCTTATCTTTAATTCTTGCGTTCGTCATTCATTGGAGACCGAATTTCATCTCGTAATCCACAACATCTATATTTCGGAATATTTCCCTGGTTTTCGGTGAAAGTTTCGATATAAATTGTTCTATTTCTTAATACCTTCATTGGACATCATATATATATATATATATATATATATAGAGAGAGAGAGAGAGAGAGATAGAGAGAGAGAGAGTTTAAGGTTTGGATGTTGACGTCAATGTTCACTTTTTAAACAAACTGCATAATAAACGATCAGAACTCATCTCAAAATGCAGACACAAGAAAAATGTTTTAATACGTTATTTAAAAATCGAAAACTGAAAATGAACAAGAATAAATGAAAATAAATAAAGAAAAAGTAATAAAATAAATTCGCAGAAAAAAATAAGTAATAAACATAGCAAATAATAAACAAATTAATAAACCACACCCACCAAAATAAGTGTTAGAATAATACAACAGACTACACACAAAACAATAGAATACTCATAATGCATCATTGAGCTGCATATATAAAAAATTGAGCTAAAACACAACGCACATATTGTAACGGTTGCTTTTAGCATGAAACAGACTGTCGCCTCTGGTTGTTGACTTCTGTGTCCACTTTGATATATATATATATATATATATATATATATATATATATATTGTCCTCATCTTTGTCGCCATATTTATTACAACGTTTCGGCCGGTGGTTGGAATGTCGAACTGAACCCTTTATTTCGCTCACTGGGGTAGACTATTTAATAGATGTCAGTTATACTATATAGGGTTCCACGTGCCATGTTTAATGGATGTCAATTATCAGTTACCTCCTGTTAATTTCCTCTGAAAGTTCTCCACTGCCTTAGCCGGGCATTGAAATGTTTTAGCCACTGTGCCACGTGTCCTTGAGGACATCTGTGTCTGAATTTCTAGGTATTATAAACCTAATGTCTTCAGCAATCATTTTTACCAGTGCTCATATTGCAATTTTTGCTGTTATCATTACATGTTTTTACCAGAGTTCATATTGCAATTCTTGTTGTTATTATCGCTTTTCTCTGACACCCCTTATTACTGGTTCCCATATTGTATTCACTTCTATGCTTGATCTGCTCTGGCGATTTTGTGGCCTAGCACATGTACTGATTCCTTAAGTTTACAAATTTTTCAATAGCGTTCTTTGTCTATGATTTCAACCTGATCCCACAGAGGGCGGTGATCTCCCTTCTCTCTCCATATGTGGTCAGCTACCCCTGATTTTTCCACTTCCCCTCGTGTTACAGCTTTCTGGTATTCTTGAAGCCAGAGGTGCTTAAGGGGGCGGCCTGTCTCCCCTTTATATTTCTTTCTGCAGCTGCATGGGATAGCGTACACACACTTACTCAGGAGAGATATCTGCGAAGTGTCGTCAAGCTTTTGAAGGTTATCCTGGTGTTATATGGACCACAGATCCTTTGTATTTTCTCTGATAACCCCCTTCACATAAGGCAGGCGGACTGTTTTCTGAGTGTTGCGTTCAATACCCGGCTAAGGGAGTGGAGAACCTTCAGAAGGAAATTAACAGGAGATAACTGATAACTGACATCCATTAAACATGGCACGTGGAACTAGAACAGTCTACCCCAGTGAGCGAAATAAAGGGTTCAGTTCGACATTCCTGGAGAAGGCCGGAGCGTACAACGGCCAAAACGTTGTAATAAATATGTCGAAAAAGATGAGGACTATAGTCTGAATGATGTAAATAATGTACATAATATATATATATAAGGTTTTTGACGTATTTTTTAACGTCAAAAACCGTCATTATTTTTGCACCAACCTTATATATATATATATATATATATATATATATATATATATATATATATAATAGAAATATGGTTTAAGGTAACCTATATAGGTAAAAGTGCAGAAAATCAAAGATAGAGCGTATACAAATGTAAAGGGGTAGAATGAGGTCACCACCAAGCGTCGACAGTTTCATGCTTGAAAGTATAATTACCAACAATACATTTTTAAAGCAAAATGACCAGTAATACATTTTATAGTAGAATTACTAACGATAGGGATTTTCCAGGCGTAGCTTGGATGTGGCACAATGCCGAAAGTATGGGACACCTAATGAGGAGCGAACTCACTATTCAGTCGTAATTGTTCTAGTGAGACACGCTTGCTAACCATTGCACCGACTTGAGATACCCGAAAATTGCTAACAATATATTTTATAGCAAAATGACCAACAATTTATTTTATCTGTAGTTGAAGCCATAAAATTGCGTTCAAATTATTTATATTAGGTTGGTGCAAATATAATGTCGGTTTTTGACGTTAAAAAATACGTCAAAAACCGACATTATTTTTGCACCAACCTAATACTTCGCCATTAAGCAAAATCAACCAACCAACTGTCCAATGGATTCGTTTCGTATTTTTCTGTACAGAGGCAGAATCAACTAGTTTCTCTTATATGTAAAAGGTTCTATCTCCTACATTTATTTTTTTTATTTTCTCTCTTGTCACTATCTCTTTATCTATCTTGACCCCGCCTTTTTTTTATCCTTCTGCCCCAATCAACACAATAAAGCCACTAAGATGCAGGTGTTGCGGAGTGAGAAAGAATGTAATAAAAAGAAAAACCTTAAGAAAAAATAGAATAGGACAGGAAATAAGGAATACAGAATGGAATAAGGATACAGAAAACGACATTGAATTTCAATTTTTGTAGATGAAACTTGATTCAAAGTTGAAAGCAAAAAGCCGATAGAGATTTTCACAAGCGAGAAGTGTGAGAGAAGAAACGGTTAGCATAGAGGCTTACATCATGTTGAAACACCGATTCTTGTACGATGACCGAAGTTAAACAACGTCTGGTCAGCACCTAGATAGGTGACCACATGGTAATAACAGGTCCTACAAGCTGGTATATGCGTGTGGTGCTATTTTAAAAAAAATTATTATGAAGTTTTTTTCTGTTTCTAAAGCAAAAACGTTTAATGGTATAATCTTCCTTTGTGAGGGCTTACAGCTATATCACATTGAAACACCGATCTCCGTACGATCACCGAAGTTAAACAACATCGAGTTTGGTCAGTACCAAGATGAATGAACGCTTGGTGCTGTAAGCTTGGATGTGCGGCTGGTGTAATGGATAATAGTTCGGAATTATTAATCGCAGACCCAATTTCCAATTTCAGCTGGTTTCGTTATATTTATTTTTGTGCAAAAAGAAAGGTAAGAATCCGCTTAGTAAGACTTTTTATCATTAACGCCAAAAGATTTTACATTCTTAAAATATTTTCTGGCTTTAAATAACTTGAAAATTGTTGATAAGCCGTAAAAAATCAATCAATCAATCAATGTTAGCATAGTCGCATCTAACCATTTAAACAGTAAAAGGATAAGACCTTTCCGCCAATCTAGTACTGCGCTTAAATTCATGGAGTCTAGATGCCATAGAGGAAAGATCATCACAACAGTTAACATGAAAATATATATAAAAAAGGCACAGAGAAGCTACATTACGGTGATGGGAAAGTGACTGAAGACAAGATGCCACATTCCAGAACCAATATTTTGGAGTATTTTCAACTGGAGTCAGATCATAAGTGCTATTTCTTGGGTATATCAAGTAATCACTTGATATTATCTGAAAGCTAAAGGGAAAAACAAACAAAAAAGAATGTGACTTAAAGGCAAAAGTAATCAAAGCGAACACCGGACTTAAAACTTTAGAAAGAAAAGTAATGTATGAAGTAGTCACGATTACTTAAAGTGCAGCGAAGGATTTAAAGATATGTTTCAATTTTAAGATGAAGAAATAAATAGAACTAACTAAACCTTCAAATATTCTAGCTAAACAAGCGTACACACGCTCAAATACACACACATTTTCCTTCTTTTATGTGCCGTTTCCTATCATAACTTGAGAGTTCATAGCCCTCCGCAACTTCCTCTCTCTTTTTACTCTAATATCTATCTCGTTACTGTCTCTCCCAGTCCTTGTAAGATGGTGGGAGGTCATTTGGGAATAACGAGTACTGCTAGCAACCTCCTACATTCTGAAATAGGTTTCAGTTTTAAATAACCTACAGAGGGTTGATAACCAGTGAATAAGAAAATAAATCAATCAAAATCCGATTCCATACCCTGTTATCAATTTATAGAACCTCAATGCTAAACAAAATCTTAAGGCTAATAAAAATGCAGAAAAATCATACCTATTACGTTGTTGAGTAGAGCTTCAAAAATTTCGAAAAATAAAAATGAAAATCTTTTTTAGAATTTAATAGGGAAAATTTGAATACTGGGAAATTAGTCTAAATACCAGCTGGTCAAAATTTTAAGACAATGACAAAAAGAAGTCCTAAACAGAGTAGGAAATGCTCAAAAAGACGTCTCAATAGTGTGTTGCATGGCCGTCATCTATATAATACACGCGAATACATACATACATTTTTTTTTATCCGCAATCCTCAAATTTTGGGTTCACAAATTTTCATTACTGTGAATGCTCGAAAGCAATCCACCATCTTGGCTTCTACTGATACAATCAATTCAAGGGGCACAACTCTAAGTTTCAATAGCTCGTGTTCAAATGAAAAAATTACTGTTCCCAAATTACAGTATTATAAAATAAAAATTGTGCGTGTTTTCAACTTTACTCCTAACATACCATAGCATTTTGGAATCAGGCCAACCCCGTGAGCAAATTAAAAACATTCCGGGCCGGATCTGGACACGCAATCCTGAAATTTTGCATTACCAATTTTTCATTACTGAGATTGTTTTCGGTGATTTTTTACGTGATTTTTTGCGACGATAACAATTTTTATAACTTGTAAATAAATTTGAGAATAATTGAAATTAGTTGCAAGATCCACCGAAAGTCACCTATGAAATAAAAATAATTGTTTGTACGGAAAGCAATGACCTACGTACATCAAATTGTCTTTAAATTAAAATGGCGATAGAGGAATTATCGTTGGACTTTTAAAAAGTAATCTGAAATATTAATACAATACTTATGTTGAAGATTCCACATTTGCCATTTATATCCAATTGGAAAATGGACTCTTCCTCTATGGTAATTACCGGCACATTACATAAACACAGTACATAGACAAGCATTCATTGGTTAATCACCTACAAACTAGCTCGCTGATTGGTCAGTTCCGACCAATCAGATATCCTACACGGGAGGAATGAAATTTCCCGCGTTTTTGTCCCGAGCCTCCCACGTGGTACAACAAAATTATAAAAACAAAACACGCGTAAACTCTCACTCTCTCTCTCTTTTCCCCCCTCTCTCTCTCTCTCACTCTCTCTCTCCCGTCTCATTCCTTGCTGCCAAGATGTAACTTTCAAGAACTCCCGTCTTAACTAATGTAGTCAGACGATAAAGACCATTACCAACACTCACGCAAGTACGAACTCTAAAATCTCTTCTGAACTTTTACCAACTTGTACAATGCACAATTCTTCTACAGTTTAATAATCAACTTCTTCTTTATGAGTTTAGGTACAAATATTACCTAGTCTAAGAGACACAAATCTGTCTAAACTTTTCAGTTCACATGCATGTATATCAAATATTTAATAAATTCAATTGTTATGTTTTGTATTTTATACTATGTTCAGTTTTGTATTTTATACTATGTGCTATTTACGTCAAATATAAATTGCATTGCGTCCATGCATTGTCCTTAATCACACCTTTCCTAGCCAAAGTTAAATATTGGTAATCCCGTCGCGACACTTAAATGCAGCGATCATTTTTTAGTTTATCCGTAGTTTATTGTTGTCTATCATATCTACTCCTCCCAACTTATCGCGGTGAAAGCCTAATCAAGGTCCCTCCGCAGGAGCTAACTTAAAAGCTGTCCTATATGATGGCTTTTCAACTAGAATAACTTTAAAAACTCGCTTTTGCATGTTCGATATAAAAAGATGTTTATATCGAACTCTTTCGAATGTTATTCCAAATGGAGAAGATAGTTTCATGAAGATAAAAGTTCCGAGTAAAGAGAATTGTACCTCCGACAAAAATCGAACAAGCATCTCTTTATTTTTATTCTGGGAAACCACTTCTTAACCCTTTTACCCTTGACCACTGCTTTACCGGCGGTAGAAAAAAATGACTTAATGCCCAGCTACCGGCTGAACAGTGGGTAAACACTTGTAACTATTTTAGATCTACCGTGAAAAATTACATAACAATTATTTGCGAATTTTGACTGAGGAACTCAGGCAGAAGGGTTAAAATTGTGCAGAAACGCATGCTTCAAAGGGTTAAGTTAAACTGTGCCTCTATCAGTTTGGCCACAGAAACAGACTTATGAAACAAAGTTAGAATTACCTGTTAATTAAATTCTCACTGTTTCAGAAATTAAAACAAAAACAAAAGGCGATAGCAACACAAAAACGTGTATCCACTACAAATAATATTTATAGTAATAAGAAATAATGTAGGGTAAAAAATCCTTTCAAAAATTACTGTTGTTTAAGATTCGCGTATGAAATTTAAGCTAGCCGATATAGATTCAGCAAAGGCCCAATGAGAAAAACATATTTTCTTTTCAGGCAATTCTAACAGTCCGGCTCCGAAATAATGTCTGATAAAAAATCCATTCAAAAATTATATACATGTATATAGAAATATAATGAATTTATATTTTAATCCGATATCAGCCTGCGCACCCGAGAAATCTTAACAAAGAAAAATATGTTTCCTGGCGGAGATCGAACTTGCGTCGCACATTTCAATACGGCGTGTTTTGCCTATAGACCAAGAAGAACGACAAAAGCACGCGGGATGTCCTTTCTCTTTTTAAGGAAAACACATACTCTTCACTCAAATCATGTCTTCTCAGTTTCGTATCAGAAAAGTGAAACAAAGCAATTTCTGAAGAATTAATGGATTTATTTTTAATCCGACATTTTATGTTTAGGGAGAGGATGAGGAATGCATTTCTTGAGCGATAGATGTAGTATACATTGTGTAAGAAAAAAATGGGGCGTTTGAAAGATCAAAAAAATGTTATATATTATAAAATATACGTTTTAAGTTATGTTATGTTTTTGCGAGAAAGGTTTCAACACTGTATGGTGAGAGGCTGTTTCATACATAAATGCAATCGATAGCTTCCTGATTGCGTTCATACATAAAATAGACTTTAGAATCAAGTGTCCATACCTGTATTCACATTGCTTATCTATGTCTTTGGGTCTATCTGTCTGACTCCGTCTCTCTCCACTCCCCCACCCTCTCTCTCTCTATATATATATATATATGTATATATATATATATATATATATATATATATATATGCAGAGTGTGATGGGCAAATTTCCGCCATATTTTTAATTTCGCGCATGCGCCTTGTTTATATTTGATTCTGTTGGGCACCGTCTGTCAGAAAAAGAGCACCATGAAAAAGAGCACCATGACGTAATTCTCTATGCCAGAAATTTGGAAACGACATACTGTACTGCTTGGCATTTGCACCGGAAGCTCCAGTACGAATATTTCAGTGTGTTTGAGTATGTCAATCTGAGGACAGTGTAGAAGATTCGGAAGGAGTTGGATGAGTCTAAATGGAGATTACTAAGGTACGGCAGCTCGTAAAACTCACTCTGACTGTTTCGGTAAGAAAGGAACTCGCAAATTTGTTGGTAACAGTTTCAGATTCATCAAAGTGTCCAACATCAAGTACCCTGAGAGGCAGTGTTACCTTGTGTCAATAGGGAAGACCCTGTCTGGCAGAAGGTCTCTGCGCCATGCCACACAAGCAAGAGAACCCAATATTGGCTGTGAGACAATTTTTGCGACCACATCACTCCTTAAATCTGACCACGTAACTCCCCAGACAAGAACTCCCTTGATTATTATGTGTTGGGCGCAATTGAGCGGGAGACCAACAAAACTCCTTGTAACACCAAAGTTGAACTGAAGGCAAGGATTATGGTAGCATTCACTAACTTAAACAAGTAGATCGTTCAGAAGAGTCCAGAAGGAGATTCCGAAGTCGTCTGGAGGTTGTAGTTGAAGCCAATGGCTATTTACTCTTTAGTATTACAAGATATTTTTGGATAATTTTGGTAAATATATGAGATGTTAGTTATATTTTAATTTTTGCGTAATTTAGATGACAATTCATCCAACGCACTCCGTACATATATATATATATATATATATATATATATATATATATATATATATATATATATATATATATATAAGCACCTCCAAACTTTCACTAAAAAATCAACATACATCAATAAAAGCAATTTTTTATCGTCAAAATCTTTATATTATTATGAAGCGGATAGATCAGAGGATCATTTTTATGTAAAAATCTTTCTTTTTTTTTCATTCTATTTAGAATCTTCAAACTTTTGGTTAAAAATTGTTCTTTCTCTGTCGTCAACTTGATGTTAAAAATTAGTATGGAATATTTGAGCCTCTTTTCCCCAGTGGGGACCGCATTAATTTCGAAATTCTTGAAAAAGTCAGTTAAATGTCAGGAGTTATTCATAAATTAATGGAATTATTTTTTAAACTTTTTTTTTTTTTTTTTGAAAATCTTGGTAAAAAGTTTTTTGTTTTTTTTACATTTTGCATCTCACACTTATTTGATTTTTTGAAAATTCTTTTTCCGGAGCGCTTAATGTTTATAATAGTTATAAGAACAAGTCCTAGGAGGATTGAAAGGTGTTTACGTTGTATTCGTCATTTAATTTTACTACAATTATTTCCCCTTAGATAAATCACGCGAACATCAGGTTATCGATAGATTTGTCGACACTCATAAAATACCGTATCAAACATTTTAACTCGAGAAATGATTAAACTCTGAAATGTGTGAGTAATGATCATTTCAATGAGGAGAGAAGTAAAGAAACAAAATTAGAACCAAATCTTATCACTTCTGTCTGTAATGGTGAAGACACTTAAAAAAAAATATGTTTGAACTCAAAATAGATTTGGTTTGGCTTGATCCCGCCACCCGTACAAACCGAATGTTGCAGGATCTAATCAGAATGAAAGGGAAGTTGGAGATTATTTGCTTAGCAGAAGGCTAACTGGAAAGAAAGTGGAGATAATAACGAGTTTTATTAAACACAAGTCGATAAAGAATAGCAAAAAGAAGGGATGAATGTCACATCTGGTCTTCATTTAACGAGAATTCACTTTGAAGAGACGACACACATAGATGTCGACGAATACCGGAGCTACACTCAGTTCAAGGGAGTCGTTTGTTTAATCTTCTGTGTTCATTACGAACTGAATTTGGGTTTAAAATACTTTAGAAGTGAGTAAAGAAAGAAAGAAAGAAAGAAAGAAAGAAAGAAAGAAAGAAAGAAAGAAAGAAAAAAAGAAAGAAAAAAAAAGAAAGAAAAAAAAAGAAAAAAGAGGAGTTATTCAGTAGGAAAGGGTCGGACATACTCCAAAAAGAAAGAAAGAAAGAAAGAAAGAAAGAAAGAAAGAAAGAAAGAAAGAAAGAAAGAAAGAAAGAAAGAAAGAAGTCGAATAATTTGGTAGGAACAGGTTGGACTCACTCCAAAAAGAAAGTAAGCAAGAAAGTGAGAGAGAAAGAAAGAGAGAGAGAAAGAAAAAAAGAAAGAAAGAAAGAGAAGTAATTCAGTAGAAAGAAGTGAGATATACTCCAAAAAGAAAGAAAGTAAGAGAAGTAATTCAGTAAGAAGAGGTTGAACATACTCGAAAAGAAAAAAAGAAGAGTAAGTAGAAATGTTTGATACAATTGGAAAAGAAAGAAAGAATGAGAAGAGAGAATTGAAGAGGATTAATTCCATAACAGGATTTTTTATATACTTCAAAAAGAAAGAAAGAAAGAAAGAAAGAAAGTAAGTAAGTAAAAATGAAAGAAAGAAAGAAAGAAAGAAAGAAAAAATAACAGTAAGAAAGGGAGGAAGAAGAAGAATTAGACATTTTTAATACAATCGGAGAAAGAAAGAAAGAAAGAAAGAAAGAAAGAAAGAAAGAAAGAAAGAAAAACAGCAAGAAAAAGAAAAACGTGGAGTTATTCAGTAGGAAGGGGTCGGATATACTCCAAACAGACAGACAGACAAAAAGAAAGAAAGAAAGAAAGAAAGAAAGAAAGAAAGAAAGAAAAGAGGGAAAAAAAGAAAAGTGAAAAAAAGAAATAAGTAGAAAGGTTTGATATAATCAGAAAAGAAAGAAAGAAAGAAAGAAAGAAAGAAAGAAAGAAAGAAAGAAGGCGAGTAATTTGGTAGGAACAGGTTGGACTCACTCCAAAAAGAAAGTAAGCAAGAAAGAGAGAGAGAAAGAAAAAAAGAAAGAAAGAAAGAAAGAGAAGTAATTCAGTAGAAAGAAGTGAGATATACTCCAAAAAGAAAGAAAGTAAGAGAAGTAATTCAGTAAGAAGAGGTTGAACATACTCGAAAAGAAAAAAAGAAGAGTAAGTAGAAATGTTTGATACAATTGGAAAAGAAAGAAAGAATGAGAAGAGAGAATTGAAGAGGATTAATTCCATAACAGGATTTTTTATATACTTCAAAAAGAAAGAAAGAAAGAAAGAAAGAAAGTAAGAAAGGGAGGAAGAAGAATAATTAGAAATTTTTAATACAATCGAGAAGAAAGACAAAAGGAAAGAAAGAAAGGAAGAAGTCAAATTGCCGATAGATCTGTCGACACCCATAAAAAAATCGAAAAAGATTATAAGTAGAAAGAAAAAAAAGCAAACAAGCAAGAAAGAAAGAAAGAAAGATGCAACTATAAAAAAAAACAAGGAAGGAAAAAATAGATAAAGATTAAGATTTAAGAAGCAAAGCAAACCAAGAGACTTGATACCTGGAGAGTGAAATACTGGAAGAGAATGATTGGACAGATTGAATAATGTCGTAAGAAAAAAAAAACTAATTGGTTCGTAAAACGCACACGAAATTCTGATTGGATTAATAATTCCTCCATAACAATCTAATTATCGATACTCGATAGATTTGTTGGAATCGACTGCCAACTTTAGAGCCGTGCGGAGAAGTGGAGACAAAGACACGACACACAATGAAAATGCGACGAGGCTATTTATTTGCACTTATTTTTTCTGATGTTCACTGGTTCAATGATTGGACAGTTTTTTTTTTCACTCGTTGAAACCTGATCACTATTAGTCAAATTATATTTCCGCTATTTTTTGTTTTTTATTTATATTTTTATTTTTTTATGGGAGGTATTTAATTTTTATATCGACAGCTGTCAAAAGGAACAATTTTCTGTCTTTTGTCCTTGCACACAATTTTCTTTCATGAAATACAAGTATAATTTTATTATTTCAAACAGTTGTTCTCAACTCCATTGATATAGATATTATTATAAATACAACGTTTCGGTTAAGTACTTTCTGGCTATCATCAGGTGTCTCTTGTTTAGCTGATGTGGGATGTTTGTTGATTATTGTGCTATTTCACCACATCCCGTAATGGCAGTTATTGTTCGTTCCTGCTGAACCAGTGTTTCACTACTTGATTCAAGGATTAAAATCAAGAACGCTAGATGTCAGTAACACATGTATGACCAAAGGGTTGATAAACCATAGAAAACGAATCAATCAATCAGCATGGATAGGCTGTTCCAATAACTTGGACCGATTTTAAATGTTTTTTTTTTTTTTTTCAGATTTAACAACTTAAGTCTTTGGTAATTTCAAGCATGGAAAGATTGACAATCAAGCAACGTGTTAAAATTATCGAAGCCTATTACGAAAATGGACGTCTAAACAAAAATGTATTCCGCGCACTTCGCAATTTTTTGGTCAACATAATCGATTAACCGAGAGTGCAATTGAAAAGATTTTTCGTAATTTCAAACAAACTGGGTCGGTGGCAGATGTGAAAACACCATTGAGTTCTCATTTACACCGTTCAGCTGAAAACATTGCCGCAGTGCATAAGAATGTGCCCGAAAATTCAGACACCTCTATTCATCATCGTTCGCGGGAATAGGACATCACAACATCGTTAAATCGAATTTTGACAAAAGATTTGTGTCTACGCGCTTACAAAATTCATTTGACAGAAGAACTGAAACCTGCTGACCATTTGGAGCGACATACATTCCTCATTTGTGTGCGCGAGCAAAAACAAGCCAATGAAGATTTCTCGCAAAAGATCATTAGTTATGAAGCCCATTTTCTTCTTGGTGGATTTGTTAATAGGCAGAATTGTCGTATTTGGGCTGATGAAAATCCAAGGAAGATCGTTGAAAAGCCACTGCATTCACAAAAGATCACTGTTTGGTGTGCATTTCTTGCTAACGGAATCATTAGGCTGTATATTCATAAATTCGAACGTCCATTTTCGCAATAGGCTTCGATAACTTTGCCACGTTGTTTGATTGTCAATCTTTCCATGGTTAAAATGACTAAAGACTTAAGTTGTTAAATCTGAAAGAAAAAATCATTTGACGCTTAAACTTAATTCACATTTAAAATCGGTCCAATTTATTGGAACATCTGATATAACAAACTGTTATATCCAATATCCCACCACCCCGAAGTAGAAATATTCTTTTATAAGAGATATACAAATTCCAAATTGTTTTCAGCTCTTTCGTGTCCTTTATACAATTAACACAACGATTCATGCTTCAGACTTCATCAGGTTAAATATATCAATTACTAGCTTAAATGCCACCCGCGGAGTGCTCTTTATTGGGCCTTCATAGCGAGGAGTAGATGCGATAGGCAACAATAAAATACAAAACACAAAATTCATCGCTGCATTTAAGTATTCTATTAATATTTAAGCTCACCTTTTAAAAGTTCGACGATAATTCTTCTGCCGCCATGATTTGATGTATCTAGGTCCTTGCTTTCCGTACAAACAACTTTTTTTTTTATTTCATGGATGACTTTCGATAGATTTAGCAAGTCATTTTGATTATTCCCAAATTTAATTCCAAATTATAAAAATTGCTATCGTACAAAAAATTTATCGCAAAAAGTCACTTTAAAAAATTCGTCGAAAACAATCGCAATAATGAAACCTTGAGAATTAAAAATTTCAGGATTGCAGACCCGAGTCCAGCCCGGAATGTTTTAATTTGCTCACAGAGTCGGCTTGATTCCAAAATTGTATATGATGGGCTACGGCCTCTAGGAGTAAATTTGAAAAAGTGTGACACATTGACACACTGGCCTTCATATTTATTATATAGAAGAACAAAAAAGTATTTCTTTCTTTTCTACCTTCAAATGCGACAAGAATGTGTTTCCAAAACCATACATAATTTTTTTCAATGTAATAACAGTTTATCGATTCCACAACTGCTCGGAAAACATCTGGAGGAATACTGTATCGATAGCAGTCTACAGATCCTTGATCTGTGCCTTTGCTATAAACATTTTCATTGTAATTGTTTTGATGCGCTTTCCTCTTTTCCTTGATTTTACGTATTTAAGCGCAGTACTAGATTGACCATTAGGTCCCATCATTTTAATTTTGAAATTGTTAGCTGCAACCATAAGTTATATGCTAATAGTTTCTTCTGTCACACCTTTCGCTTGTTGTATTCTCTTCTGGTCTAGTCAACTTTGACCTTCAACAATTTAAATGCAATGTCAATCGTTAACTGAACAGTAAAAGAACATGAATTAAAGAGACAAATCCTTAATTCATGTTCTTTTATTGTTCATAATAATGTTTTCATTTTTCTCATATTCTTCCAAACTCAGTAACTCCTTGCGTCTTAGTAGCTTTATTTCCTTGCTTGGGGGTGAAATGACCGAAAAACAAAAAATATATTTGTACGTGCTGGATCTTGCGTGCGAATAAACATCCCCACTATGTTCTTTAAATTGGAATCATGTCGGATACCCATTGACGCCACGCTATACGTCTGAAGTCTCCAGAATGCTCGTCAAACCTATTTTGGAGAACTTGATGCCAGTGATGTAATATATTGTTGAAATCGTTGATTGGGAATGTACTTCGTGAATAGGTGCAGCTGATAATTACACAGTTCAACGTAGTAGTCAGCGTTCAGTGACGTATTTATGAGGACCGACCTGTACCACGTGAGCATACCCTGCGCCATTATGAAACTACCACCAGCATTCACGACTCCTTCCATGAAAAAGGGCTTCCTGCTTTTATAGGGTCTACGCTACAACTGAATCCGATCATCACCTAAAAGAAAACTTGATACGTAACTCATTCGACCACACAACAGGTTACCAATTTTGCAGAGTGTAATTAGCGTCGTCACAAGCCGAGGTAAGATGGTGCGTCCGATTTGGTTGTGTCAACCGGGGTATCGTGTTTTCCGTGTGTTCCGTGGCTCTTCTGCTCCCATGTGCTACAGAAGGTAAACATCGCTAAAATGCCCGAGTGGATATACGTTTGGTACCACCCGCATCGAACTTAGATGTGATCTGATCCAGTGTCTGTTACTATAAACATTTCTAACCAGAGGCATGTGATCACTATCATTAAGTATATGTGGACGATTACTGCGCAGTCCAGAGTGGGTGACAATGCTTTCACTACATATTACCGGTGAACACGGGACACTGTAGATCGAGGTATCCTCACCTATTTCAGAAAATTTCAACCAGTGTGGAACCCTCCATTATTCACAGTTCGAACACCAATAATTTACGTCGATTGTCATGAGTAGTCTAACTGTTCACACTGAACATTTATCAAAGCGTAATTGATCCATATCTGGCCATTTCTATGATGTCGACTTACTGAGTGCCACTTACCACTATCTGTATATACTGTTATTCTATGCCCTTTAACACGTCAGTGTATACGATGTGACGAGAAAATGTGAATCGGGAATGAGTATAAAAATCGGAAAAAGCTATTCAACTTTTGCTCTTCGTCAACGTTTAAGGGGCAGGCTAACCTGGCACACACAGAAAAAGATCCTATGCAACTATCTCCCCCCCCTCTCCCCCTCTCCCCCCTCTCCCTCACCCCCCCCCATGTATCAATTACAAGTACCGTCAGGTTTAAATTATTTCCTTCAGTTTCTTACCTGGGTCCGACTCTTATTTGGTATGACATGATTACCAAATAATTTTCTCTGTAATTATCTGAACAAGGCCGTTTAAAAATTCCCGGCGGAATGTTTATTTGAACCGGAACGCTTATTTTATACGTTGAAAAATACACACCGGCATTATTCCAGTCAGCATTTGTATTTAGTAAAAGATTGCAAAATTGCTATATAGGAAGAATTATACTTTATTTTCCTGAAAGAAATTAAATTTATTAACACATTGACTTCTACGTTGGATATTCGAACCCCTATGGGTTTTCTTGTGCGCTTTTTTTTTTTTTAAATCAATTCAGTCCAAGAAAGGCGATAATGCTACTAAGACGTAAGGAAATACAGAGAGTGAAAGAGAATGGAATAGACCATAGAAGGAATTAAAACATCCCTGAACGTGTTTTGGCGACATGCATGGCATCCATATCAAAGTCTAAATTTAAGAACGTAACCCGGGGTTTTAGTTTAAAGAATTTTTTTACACTTGTTATTTAATCTATAGATGCGGGATAGGGAGAAGTAATTGATTCATGCCTTTCTCAAAAACATTTGTGTGAAAATGAATGCAATAGATTAGGCTGGAATTTAAATTCAGCTAGACTAAATTCAGCGCCGAGTAACTTATAATGTTAGCCGCACATAAATGATTGTAGTGAGTTTGATCCTCACTTGGTTCCCCGTTCGACCTTGCGCCACATCTAAGCTACGCTTAGAAAATCGCCATAAATGATTGAAATAAGATGATGAGCATTAAGTTGATGTCAGACACAGAAATGAAACTGTAAGAACTCCTAGAGAAGCTATTAAAAGAAAGCGGGAAGAAAAGACTAACAATCAATTGAAAAAGATAGACTGTATCCTCCTTAACAAGATGGACAGCCTAAAATGCGAGCTGCGAATTAGAAACACAGGAATAAAGTAAGTACAGTCATTTAACTATCAAGAATTGTTATAGCAAACAACAGAAAATGTGCCGCAGTATGCTGAAAACCTATTGGAATAGCAAAAGATGTTATACAAATGCTAAGCAAAGTATTAAGAAACAGGATAATTTCATTAGAAATCAAGAAAAGACTGTCAAAATACTAAGCCATATCAACCCTTTCATATGGCAGTGAATGTTAGACAATTCCCTCACAAATGAAAAGGAGACTTCAAACAACAAAGATGTGATTCTACAGAAGGATACTGAGAATTCCATGGATGGAATATGTGAATAATAAGGATGTTTTAAGGAAAACAGAACGTAAAAAAGACTTAGAACCAGAAAGAAACTTTTTTTTTTCTGAGAGTAAATAGGACCTGGGAAATTTGACAATTACTGGACATATTGAAGGCAAGAGGGACAGCGAGAAACAGTGAGTAACCCCCTAACAAGCTTGTGTAAATGGATGGTAGAACAGAAATTCAGAAGCATGATAAGGAGACATACATTGCTTAGAGTTACAAAAGATAAGAAGTTGTGGAGAGCAATGATCGAATGGGCACTTAGTCTATATGCTAAATTTTATTATTCTTATTTTTTTTAATTCGATTTACACCAAACAAGGCAGTAACGCTATAGTGGCGTGGGGCTTAGGGATTAAAATGAACAGTTGATTTACCCACACCAATAAGAGTAATGAAAGATTATCATGACGAGGAAACAGACGGGTAATTTTAACAAAACAAGGAATTGATTCACGAATTTATACGCTTGAAGTAGTGTTGATAGCTAGTTTCAGAAAAATAAATCAAAAATCGTTAAAGACCGTAGTTTTAAAGAATTGTCATGAAGAGGAAATGTTCATACAACAGATTAATTGATCTGGCACCAAATAATATTCAAAAATGTTTAAAACTAATGTAAGCTATAGTTATTTTCATGATGGATTTTTCTCATGACCTTTAACCTTATTGATTTCTACTAATAATTCTAAAAAGCTTACCATTGGCAATCAATCAGGCCTGAAGTTTGACTTTTGCAGCCACACACTTATTAATATATTTCAATTAGCATTCGCATTTTAAAAGTTTTTTTCCCTATGCATTTCAAATGTATTTGTTGTCGAACACATCCTTTTTGGCATGTTATCATATACAGTTGAACCATTTAGGGTAATTGTTTACACTATGTTAAAATGGCTGAACTACTATATAATTCATCTATATTGTAGTGAATGCTGGCCTGTTTCCTTACAAATGAAAAAGAGAGTTAAGACAACAATTGTTAAGACAACATTGTTATTTTAAGTATAAGGTGTGATTCTACAGAAGGATGTTGAGAATACCATGGATGAAACATGTTACCAACAAGAAAAATTTAAAGAAAATGAAAACAAAAACAATACTTTTACTTAGAAAGAGATAGCTGAAATTTCTGGGTTACCTAACGTAAGAAAGCGTGCTTGGAGTATTTGATACTCACAGGATATATTGGCGACAAGAGGGAAACATTGAGTAACTTAGCTAAATGTGTAAATGTATGAGAGTACAGGGAGTGAGAGGCATAGTAAAAAGACAAACATTGATAAGGATAAGAAGTTGTGGAGAGCTACGATCACCTGCAGAAAAACGACACAATGAGAAAGACGCAGTTGCAATCTCCTACACATATAATAAGTAAAGATGACTTCGAGAATTTGGTTCTCATATGTTATATTAACGGTAAGCGAAGCTTAGGTAATTAACCTACCTCACAAACTTATGTAAATTAATGGTAGAAGAAAGACTGGGAGGGATATCAAAGGGACAAATATTGCTTAAAGCTACAAAAGATAAGAACTTGTGGAGATCCATGATCGCCCACGTAGTGAAGGGCACATAAGAGAAAAGATGAAACAGAGTATCTGCCATACATTGCGTAATGCAAAACCTCGAACATCGTCTAACCTAGTTCTGTCCTACCAATGAGCACACATCGCCTTAGTTAACATTTACACCACAAGATTGCGCATGCGTCTCCAATGAGATCAGGATCTCCCAACATTGTTATTTTAAGTATAAGGTTATAAACTTTAAAGATCTTTCAATAGCTTCTGTTTGTTCTTCAAGGGTAAGTTTTACCTCAGTTTTAAAGCAACTGCTGCCAAATTACGATCCCAGATATTTTTTTTATCGAATTTTACCGACCACATGATTTGCTGCAATCTGCCTGCTTAATTCATTTTCTGTTTGCATCTGGAAAATACATTTTTCTCTTTTCTGTTTTCGTAAACAAAATCTTTAATTTTGTGGCATTTCCTGTTTTGACAGGCTGGGCATTACACAGAGTTCCACGTGTATGTGCCGGACACCTGGAACTTTTTCTAGTATCGACTTCAGCATTCAAAAAAAATCCCATTTGCAAGTGAAACACGGCAAATCGCTTAACTGCCTCGCCACCTTGTGTTCCATCGACTTTTAGCGCAAATACGCGTAGGATATACAAGCCATGAACCATATGGTGACTTTCTAAGACTAGCTTAGAATTGGTACATGGCCGAAAGTATAGGGCACCCATTGGTGATCGAACTCACTATTAAGTCGTAATTGATCACGTGAATCTAGCTAACCATTAAACCACGTCGCAGGTCTTCAAGCTATCTCAGGGATATTTTGCAAATATCTTTACAATAAAAAGTGCACGAGAACTAATTTTGATATTGTGTTATTATGGCTGATGCTAGCCTCTAGGAGAGTGAATCATTGCACCTTCTGGAACTAACGTTCAATTTTGACATAAAGTAGAAAGATTATATTGAATCAATTGTTATGCCTGCTGCTGGGAAATTTGGTTCACTCTTTCGAGCGAGACAATTTTTCTCTCCAGAATATACTTTACATATTTATACGTAAGTACCATTTTTCCGTGTTTTTAATGTAGCTACCACATCTGATCTGCTCTGGTGTTAATTGATCTAGCTGGACAAGCTTGTTAACCATTACACTATGTGAGGTTATCCAAGAAATCGCAAAAGTTAGCACTATTCAGCAATGGCTTGGTCGACAAGTCCAGCCCACATCCTCACACTTCCATCTTCTTGCGGCCTTTTTGTTTAGCCACAAGTACATCTGCATAGGATAAAATCCATTATTTAGCCCATCCATCAGGTCTGTCTAGTATCATTCAAGTTTCGTCTGTGAAAATTATTTTAGAAAAGACATGTACTTCTTGGCCCAATTTTGAAGTTTTAAAATATTTGCGTTACTGAGAGGGATTTGCCTAGTTCAGATTCCAATATTAAATGAAGTTTAAAAGATCTATAACTCGATTTAATTTACGTTGCCCTCGAGGAGACAAGTTCTTAAAGCCTATTCGTCAGCTTTTAATTATCGACATATTTATGTTTTCAACATCGTTCTTGAATCATTCGGTGATCGATGATGCGAGATTACTTAGATATCTTTAGTG
The DNA here is from genome assembly GCA_963932145.1 of Acanthosepion lycidas. Lineage (NCBI taxonomy): Eukaryota > Metazoa > Mollusca > Cephalopoda > Sepiida > Sepiidae > Acanthosepion > Acanthosepion lycidas. The sequence continues at coordinate 67,657,416 of OZ010574.1, read as the reverse complement.
TGGACATTCGTTCACTCAATAAATTTGCTATTTTTTTTATTTTAGTTTGAAACAGAATGTCGCCGCTGGGTTTTAATTTCCATAACCCCCTTTATTTTTACATACACTCGATCCATGATATGAGCACTTTAACCCATAAATATAACATACCTTAAAATTATATTTTATCAAATATATTTATATATATATATATATATATATATATATATATTGATTGATTGATTGATTGATTGATTGGTACGTTTTTTTAATTAGTGATACATGACATAGAAATACAAATTAATCCATAGTTGGAGGAGAAAAGATGTGAGTACATAGAGTTCCCAAGGTTATTTATTGGTGAGTGAATATAACGAACCGAACTGAAACTGAAAGTAGAACTGAAACTCGATTTGAGGAACTCCAATTTTAACGTTTTATCGATACCCCACTCGTACATACAAGCTAGATACTGACCAACCACGACTTGTCTGTGTGTGTGTGTGTATGTATATGTGTGTGTGTGTGTCTGTCCGTCTGTTTATGTGCGTGTGACTATGCGCTCGCGTACACACGTGTATTCAAAAAGCACATCTGATGAAGGAACAATAAATGCATAGAAGCATGTCAAGGATTTTCTATTTCTTTTTATTTATTCATATATATATATATATATATATTTATATATATATATATATATATATATATATTCATATATATATATATATATATATTCATATATATACATATATATTTATTTATTCATATATATATATATATATATATATATATATATATATATATATGCGTGTGTGTGTGAGTGTGTGTGTGTATGTGCATGGATGTGAGAGAGAAGGTGTGTGTTTATGTGTGTATCTGTGTGTGTGTGTTTGGTCAAAAATAACCCACAATTTCCGAAGGGGTTATAAATTGACACACCATAAAAAAGTGCCCTATACCAAAATGCCAGAAAATTAGATATTTTACAAACTTAGGTGTTTTTTTTTGTTTTTGTTTTTTTTTTGGGGGGGGGGTAATCATTTAACCCCAAGCATTTTATTTAGTATTTTCTCTTCCGCTTCCGGTTTTAGAAAAAGACAACATTAGTATGCCTATTCTTGACAATTATTCACCCGTTTTTGAATTATAAATTCTTAGATAAACGCTTTTTGTATATTATCAACCATCATATCATTTGGGACTATTCGCAAAAATATTTATACGTCAACTTACAGTATAAGCCTCGATTTAAATTAATCCTAGCCTGCTTAGGCAATTATAAAATTACGTATTTGCCACCTACTCATTGTTTGAGCCTTGGTAAAAATCTGTAAACATTCAATACACTCAGGATCCCCCTATCGGGAAAATTGACGTAACATAATATTTCAAGCCACTATACGAAAATACGCTTTGTAAGCATCGATAAATCTGACGCAATTCCTGATGATTTCACTCCATATGTTTATTTATTTGCTAAATCCAAAACATCATCTACGTAATTGAATATACGTGTGTATTTTAATCGCCAGAGAGAACCTTTTCTGCCTACCATCGGGATGGTTGAATTCCAGGAGAGCGACACTCTACGCTTTCTTGGTTTCACATTTTTGAACTGATATGAAGTTGACCGACTATATATCGAGTCAATTGCTACGTCGGCTGCAAGGAAGGTCGGTTCACTGTGTCGTGCCAAAAGGTTTTTTTGTTTTTTTTCTCGGCAGAATCCATCTTGGATAGTTTTAAATCTACCATTATTTAATACTGTTGCCATATCTGATCTCTTGCTCCTAATGTGCATCTCGAGATTCTTGACTCAATCCAGAGAAGGTCTGTAATACAATCGCTCCTGGCCAGGCATCTCGTCCCCAGTCAATTTACCAGCGACATGACGTGGCTTCCCTCTGTTCTACGCATATTTTCATGGAAACCGCTCGGAAGAGCTTCTTTTCGTGGTGCCCAAACTAACTAAATTTACGCGTGTCACTCGATTGGCAACTATAAGTCTCACCGTTTTACTGTTAATCTAGCGAGAAACGATCGAGAATCTATTTTTTTCTCGACCTTCCACATATGGAACTCCCTTCCGATTTCTTACTTCCTTGATAACGACAAAATTTAAATGCAAGGTCAATCGCCATCTTCTGTCGTCTTGAACCCTGTCCCTTTTTTTCCTTTCTTCAGCCCTCCACATTTTCAATTTTTTTCATTCTCTTTCACTTTCATCCCTGTAACCCCCTTGCGTCTTAGTGGCATTTTCGCCTTGCTTGTGATGAAATGATTAAAAAAAAGTTAAATGCATTGCACGCATATATTTCAATTTTCTTTAGGATATCAGGTGAGCCTTAAACTCACCCCAGACCTCAAGTGGAATTCGTAGATAAGAATCATCGCTAAAGATGTAGTAAAAATGATCGGTTCCCTGTACCACTTCAGTAAGCACCTGAATCCTCTAACTTTACAAGAGTCAAATCAGGCCTAAAATGAATTATTGCTGTCATATTTGAAGTCTCGATAGAGTCCAAAATCGTCTCTGCATTCTTATGGGCGACAGACTATTTTACACCCTGCATCACCTCTCTCACAGACAAGATTTAGAAAGCGTCTCACTGCTCCATCGCTACTTCTGAGGAAAGTGCTCGGACGAACTGCATCTATTGGTTCCGCTAGTTCTAACCTTCAAGGCTAAAACTCGCCATGTCACTCACATTGTAGTAAACCACCCTAATTCACTCTGCATTCCGCTCGAGTAGCTTCTCCCGGGAATAACTGTTCTGTTGAACCGACTCCCAAACCGATGTATTCTCCAACTACAATCTTAACCTATTTAAGTCTAGGGTAAACCGTTATCTCTCCACATATCCATATAAGGATAATCTTCAATTATAATATTTGCGTTACAAGTATACGTTTTTGCGACAAGACTAGGAGGGATGAGAATAACTGTAAAGCCAAATGTGATTTATTTCTTCATATTCCAATCATTTTCGGTACACATATCATCAATGCCATACGAAAGATATCTTCAATTCTCGTTCTTCAAATTTGACGTGTCCATTCAGACTGATGGCGATCACAACTCTCCACAACCGCCTATATCCTTGTAGCTCTTAGTAACGTTTGTTTTTTATCTCCCTCCCATTCCCCGTTTGACTGTCAATTCACACAAGCTCGTCAGATAGAAATCCCGCTGACCCCATTCTCCTTTTTGCCTTTGATATGTTATGTGCGTGTTCAATTCTCTGAGCCTTCCTTCCTCATTTTGCCGAAGAAATCTCAATAATCTTTTTTTGATTCTAAGCGTTTTTTTTTTTCTTTCCATTTTTCTTAAATCTTCGTAGCTCAGACGCTCCATTCATGTTATTTTCAGCGTCCTCCTGTAGAACCATATCTCAGTTTCCTCAAATCTCCTATTCATCTGTCAAAATAATATCCAGCATGGATTGATATTACATAGGAGTTCAGCACTCTTCGTTTTCTGGCGAATGTTTTCTGTTTCTTTGTACTTTGATGGCGTTTTGGAAGGCATAGACGGATAAATATCAATTTTTAAAATGCAACAAAAAGTCTAAAGAACTTATTATACCTATTTCATAAATCATATCAATATTAAATTTCCTGTTTTGTCCATCAGCAATTTCAGTTGACAGGAAGTTGAAAAATTATATATTGAATCAATTGCTAGGTCTACTGTTAGGAAAGTTTGTTCACTTTGTCGAACTAAACAATTTTCTCGCCAGAAGCTACCTTACATATCTATAAGTCTACCATTCATCCGCTCATTGACTATTTGTCATGGGTCCTTACCTATAACTACAGAATAAACTCTTCCTAACACTATGTATACTACGCCTCTCAAGAGAGAGGGTCAAATCGAGTTGTATTATTTCGTGTATATTACACGAAATAATAATACAAAATGTGGAAGGTGTTAGTATGACTGCCAGTCTGGTTTGGAGTGAACTACTATCGGCTCGACTTGATTTGACCCTCTCTCTTGACCTTCGTTATTTCTACTCTTGTGTTCGTGTTGTTCTCCCTTGGTCCTAACCTGGACCATAACACTATTGCTGCCACATCTAGATTCCTACTCCTGCTATATATTTATATGATTATATTGAATCAATTGCTAGGTCTACTGCTAGGAAAGTTTCTTCACTTTGTCGAGCTAAACAATTTTTCTCGACAGAATCTATCTTACATATCTATAAGTCTACCATTCGTCCGTACATTGACTATTACTACCACATCTGGTTTGCTACTCCTGCTATATATTTATAAGATTATATTGAATCGATTGCTAGGTCTTCTGCTAGGAAAGTTTGTTCAATGTGTCGAGCTAAACAATCTTTCTTGCCAGAATCTATCTTACATATCTATAAGTCTACCATTTGTCCTTGGTTTAAATATTGACGTGGTTCTCAGGCTGTATATTTAGAGATTCTTGATGAAAGCCAAAGAAGAATCTGACCTGGCATCTCGACTTCAGTCATTTTCCCACCGTCGTAACGTAACTTCCCGTGCCTTTTCTATACATACTTTCATGGGAATTGTTCTGATTAATTTTTCACTATGGTACATTGCAAATATTCATTGGGGTTTCATTTTTAAAAAGTTGTTATTCTTATTCCCCACCCTCCACAGAGAAATTGTACATATAGGAACTAGTTCGGAGACCATAGAGACCTATAGATATTATGGTGGCTGCAGTAAGGATCGTAAGTAAGAATCTATTGTTTTGACGCAAGAAATACTGTGGTATGTTTGGGTCAGCAATTGTGGCTAGCTAAGTTTAAGGAGAGACAGAATGAAGACCAGCCTTCCCCTACCCAGCTTGTTGGGCCTTGTGCCACATATTTGCTTTTTCAAAATAAATGTTACTTTCGTCTATAGTATATAGACACTATGAATTGAACTAGATTGGCGGCCCTTGTCTCAAATTTTTACGTTTGAAATGGCGAGATGTAACAGTAAGTTATATACTAGACATTTCTTCTATCGCACTTCTCGCTTGCTGAAAGCTATTTTGGCTTCTTGCTCTCTAGTGAATATCAATCTTCAAAAACTTAAATTAAATGTCAATCATTATCTTCTGTCTTATTAATTTCAATCTTTTCATTGTTCTCTCGTATAAAGAGTGTTGTTCTTTCTCATAATCCCTAACACTCAGTGATCTTAGTGGCTTCATTACTTTGTTTAGTGTGAAATGATTAAAAAAAACATGCGCAGAATGAACGAATATTATTCCTGCTGTACAGGTGAATCTTGTTATTATTCAGCAAATAAAAATGTAAATTCTTGTTATGGGATCTTACCCATAATAATAATAATGGACTATCCCATACTTAATAAATACTGCACCTCAGCAGTAGGCAAGGGGTCAGTCAGTCGATGTCGGTCGATCGGCTGATCGGTTGAATTCTCTGCCTTCGAATGGGGAGGAACCCAAAGGAGGCTACGCCGAAGGGCGGAGTCTCTTTCGGGGAGGTAAACCGGCCCTGAACCCGTTTATACGGGTTCAATGGGCATATTTTGGGGCCGAGCCCACGGGCTCGGAAATCCCACGTTAAAAACGGCCTTGTGCCACATGACGCCCCAGTTTGACTGAATATCGTCAGTCAGTCGATGTCGGTCGACCGGCTGATCGGTTGAACTCTCTGCCTTTGGGCGGGGAGGAACCTGAAAGAGGCTACTCCGAAGGGCGGAGTCTCTTTCGGGGAGGTAAACCGACCCTGAACCCGTTTATACGGGTTCAATGGACATGTTTTTGGCCGAGCCCACAGGCTCGGAGATCCCACGTTAAACCGGCCTTGTGCCACATGATGCCCTTGTGGGGGGGACTAAATATCGCCAGTCAATAGTTCAAGTCGAGTCAGTAGTTCAAGTCGAGTTAGTAGTTCAAGTCGAGTCAAGAGTCGAGTCAGAGGCAGTCCGAAACAGAGTCGCGTTTCAGACAATTACTGCAAGACATTGGAATAGTGATACTGGTCGAGACTACATTGTTCTCTCTACTAAACCTGATTGTTCATACTAACACTTCTACTTCTCTGTATATATTCCCGTTTGTAATATATCAATGTTATTCCATACCTGTGTTCGCGTTCTTCTTATTTGGTTCTACCTTGGACTATCACCGTTGTACAAGGAACCGGACTATAACAATTCTAATAATTGTTTAGTTTATCTATCGATTCAATATGAAGAATTTAATAAAGATTCGTAGTGTATATAGGGCAAAAATAAAACTCCATACAATGAGGAAAGAAGGCATGGAGAATATGACATTAACAGGACATACTGAAGTCAAAACTGAAACGGCAAGTAATCTCTCTAGCGATGGCAGAGTGAGAACTAGTTGGAATAATAAAGGTACAAATGTTGCTTAGAGCTGCAAAGGATAGGAAGCTGTGGAGACCGATGATTGCTCACGTAGCCGAGGAAAACAAACTAACTTAACGAGTCTATGTGAATGGAAAGTAGAACAGAAACTGGGAGGAATAGTAAGAGGATAAATATTGATTAGAGCTAAAAAGCATAGGACATTGTGGAGACCCACGATTGCAAACGTCTTGAAGATGTAAAGGTAAACAAAGTAACCCACCTAATGAAACTGTGTGAATGGATAGCAAAACAGGGACTGGGAGGAATAACAATGGGACAAATATTGCTTAGAGCTGCAAAGGATACGAAGTTGTGGAGAGCCATGATCACCCATGTCATGAAAGGAAAGAGCGAGTAACCTATCTAACGAGTACTTGTAAATGAATGGAGAACAGTGATTGGGAGATAGTAAGAGAATAAACACTGCTTAGAGCCACAAATAATAGGAAGTTTGAGGAGATCCATGATCCCCCAGATCTTAAAGTTGTAGAAAAAATATAACAAGAAGGTATATCACCTCATAAAAGTGTAAAACATTATACATCTAGAGTCGATGTTCTTTAGCCAACCAAATAGCGTTTAAATGAGAATACTCAATGTTAAATATATGGTAACCAAGAAAGTCCTTGCTTTTTTCACTTGTAGGAAGAAGTGATTACTGATAAGAACACACATTAATCATAGCTCGAGCAGGAAACATGGCAGTGTCGAATCAGTTCAATAAGTATTGTCTGCTTTATGACTTTAAAGTGGGATAGTCCGCAGCCGCTCCAAGTCGTCGAATACGTCAATCCTTCAGGGAGAGTCCTTTTTGTAACTGATTTCACCCTATGCAAGGCAGTAAAGCCACGAAGACACAGGGAGTTACTGGGCGTGTAAGAATTAGAAACATTATTAATGAGCGAGAGCAACAAGAGTAATCAGGTGGACAGTAAATAGCGATTGATATTGCATTTAATTTTTTGAAGATTATAGTTTGCTGGAAGGCATTGAGCCGAAAAGGGGGTTCCACGAACGAGGAGTGTGAGAAAACACTCAGCAAAGAATTTAGGGTTACATCTAGCCGCAACTCAATTGTAAATTGATGAGATCACGACGCTAGGCTAGTACTGCGCTTAATTTTTTTTTAATTCTAGATACCATACCAACGATTTTACCCGAACATTTACATGAAATAATATATATAAAAAAAACACAGTGAGGCAACATTATGTAGGTAGGAAAATGACTGAAGGCGAGCCGCCAGATCAGCATCGATTCTTTTTTGGTTTTATCAAGAAGTTTAAGGTAAATAGCAGTGGACCATATATGTCAGGAATATTCTAAGCATAGCTGAATGGTATAATAGAAATTGTGAGTGAACGCACTTCCAGGCATTGGTTCCTGAATTTCAGGTCGGGAAATCTGTCCTTTTGTGATGAAGACGATATTGGCTGGCTACAGATCCTGGATGATGAGGCCCCAATGGCGGCTATAGAGGAGAACAAGAGCGAAGCCTGTGGCGAGTCTGCCAAACGCTTCCAGATTTCTGATGAAAGAATCAGGCTTTACCTGCACCGCAAAGGTAAGGCGTACAAGTTGAGCAAGTGGGTATCTTACACACCGCTGGAAGGCAACAAACAACAATGAATGACAGCCTGTTTCATGTTGCTTTCTCAGAAATGCAACGTAACCATATTTGATCGTGAGCTGACAACGTGGGTCCTGTATAACTCTCTCAAGCATACCAAACATTCGTTGTCACCACGGGACCCTTTTCCTCGCAACACAAGATCACCTCTACACTATGCAAGGAATCATAAGTAGCTAGAATTGCTTAATCGCAAAGAAGTACTCTTCCTCCATAACAATGCCAGCTCTAATGTTGCGCGAGTGACCAGGGATACCATACGGTTGGAACGTGTGCAACAGATACTGAGGGATAAGGGGCTAGCATTTCTTAATCGCAAGGGGGTACGGTTCCCTCATAACAATGCCAGCTCTCATGTGGAGCTGGTGACTAGGGATACCATACAGAGACTTGGATGGGAGACACTCTTGCCATCCACCTTACTATATTAAGCCAACAGGTTACCACAAATTCCTGGACAACCACCTTTATGAAAAATCCTTCCCAAATGAGGCAGAGTTTTTACGTCCAAGACAACGGATTGTTACCGCCAGAGAATTGTGCAGCTGGAGGGACTTTGGCAAAAGTTTGGGGATGCTGATGGGAATGAAATTGAGGACTAACGGTATAACAAATTTACTGTATACCTTTCTTGTTATAAAAAAAAAAAAAAAAAAACAGCAAGTAAATTTTAATTACCTTGTAGATTCGTTTTTTATCATCTTCCCGTTATAAGTAGACATTTCATCCATGTCTCGGTTAGGATACGCACAAAGATTTTTTTCTGTGCTTGACTTTTAGGACAAATGACATATTAATAATAATAAAAACATTTTTTACAAAAATGTTCACCCAAGAGCCGCTCGCGTTAGAGGGTTTTAGAGTAAGAGGTAAAAGGAAAATTTGTGGGGAAAATAATGCTTAACCGTAGACAGCGAAGCCTGCATTGATTACATGTATCTCAGAAGACTGGCCGTTAACAACTACTTTCAGAGACCTACTCGTTAAGAAGGACTTGAAAATTATGTTCCACCAAAAGCTAAACAGAGTATTAAGAGGCAGAAAATTAAAAAGAACCTTGAAGCAACAGAAATATGGTTCTACAGAAAGATGCTGGGATACCTTGGAACGAACATGTGACCAACAAAGAGGTTTGGGGGAGAATGGAAACAAAAAGGAAACTTATACTTAACATCAAGAACAGACAGTTGAGGTTTCTGGGACATATAATGAGGAAGGACGGCTTGGAAAATCTGATACTCTTGAGACAGATTAAGAGAAAGAGGGACAGGGGAAAGCAGTGCGTAGCGCACTTGCTGGGCTTGGGTAAATAAATGGCAGAATAGGGTTTGTGAGAAATAATAAATAGACAAATCTTATTAAGAGCTGCAAAGGACAGGAAGATGTGGAGGGCCTATGATCGTCTTCGTCCAGAAGGAACACGTTACATTAAAGAAGAAGATTCCATGGCTAGAAAGTTTGTACAGTATCTCTCTATGCAACTCATTCTAAAAGGTTTTTCATCGTATTATGAAAAATTTGATATCACCGGACATTTAAGAGAACTGACAAAACACAACTCAAGGACCAAAAAAAAAAACGAGTGCAGACCATAAATGGAGTATCGCTGCCATATCTGAGCAATCTCAATTCTCACTTTTCAGCATTGATAGAGTTCAAAGCTGTTTACGCGGCCTTGCGAGTAATGGATATTTTATTTTCAATCCTACAACCTCTCCCTCGAAGATGAAATGTTGATAGCCTCTCACTACACTATCGCTATTTCCATGGCAAGTGTTCAGGCGAGCTAACTTCGTTAAGTTAATTCCACCAGTCCAGATCTTCACAACAAAGACCCCCTCCTTACTACGTACACAGAACCGATTCATCCCCTTTTCCTTCATATTTTATTGTAAGAATTTTTTTTTTTTTGTGGGGGGAGGAGATAATCATTATCTAGTGACACATTTCTTTACTAATTAACCCATAGTTGGTGGTAAAGAGGTGGATTCATACCTTTCCCAATGTTGTTTGTGTGTAAGTGAATAAAATGAACTCGGATCTCCGATTAGCAATTCCGAACCATTATCCATTATACCATCCACACATCCAAGCTTACAGAACCTGGTATTTCCAAGAGATCGATCATTTAAATACTGACCAGGCTCTACGTTACTTAACTTTAGTGATCGTACGGGAACCGGTGTTTCGACGTGATGTGGCCGTAAGCCTATGTTGTAGAATAGTCTCCAGAAAGTTACTTTGTCGATCATTACAATTCCTAAATACTTCAATAAGGTCAACCGTTATCTGTACTTCATTTAGAAACTCTCTACCTTCAGTGGTTGTTAGGACTTTCATTCGGGAACAGTAGACTAAATAAATAATCCTACCACTGCAATTTTTGTATGCACACACACATATATATATGTATGTATGTATTCAAACGTGTTTCATTGAATAGTATAGATATATGTGTATTTATTTTTTATAATAATATATTCTAGTGCTCTAATCTGCTTCTGATGTTAAGTAGAAATTCATCAAGGAAAGCACCGTGGTTTTTTCGACTAAATAGCAATAGTAATGCCACCAAAATAATGGAATAGTGAAAACAAGGCTAGTAATACTATCACCGAAGTTAAGCAACGTCAAGCCTGGTCCGTATCTAGTAAGGTGACAACTTGGGAATACCAAGCGCTCTAACCTTGGATGTACAGGTGATCAATGGATAACGGTTCAGAATTGAAAATCGGGGAGTTGAGTTCTAATTCCAGTCGGGTTCGTGATATTCACTTACGCGCAAATGCTCTTGGGAAAGGCATGAATCCACCTCTTCTCCACCGCCCATAGATATAGGTTAATTAATATGATTTGTATCAGGAAATCATTAAAAAAATAAAATTACAATCCAAAAATATTTTAAATAACCTGCAGAAGGTTGATAAGCCGTAAAAAACAAATAAATCAATTATTCAAGTAAAGATCCTCGTACTAAAGACTGCTAATTGTAGGAAATTTAAAATATTGTTGCTTCTTCACAATAGTAATCGAAAAAAGATTGCCTCGCTGAACATTACTATTATGATGACATGGATCCTCACTAAGGGTCTTAAATTTAGAGGGATTGAGAAACAGACATTGTTAATCTCAATAAAGATAAATAGCTATGGAATGTCGATCATAACATTGAAAGGAATCATCAATAAGAATTATATACATGTGGTCATGGAACAGAACTTCCCAATTAAGATATTAGAGGGCCAAGTTTCCTCAGCAGTTGTACAACATTATTATTATTATTATTATTATTATTATTATTATTATTATTATTATTATTATTATACTCTATCATGCCGGGTTTCATATTCAGTGGATGCCAATACCGTGCAACCTGATATAAGATGGTCAACTGTTTCTGGATATTTATCACAGAATCTGCATTTTGGGTAAACACAATTTTTCAGTATGTGAGCTTGATAATTTCTTGTTAGCAAGCATTTGCACTGTGCAGCAAGAATAAAGCCTTCTGTTTCAGCTTTTAACCCTGCACTACGTACCCACTGATTGGCACGGGGTTTGTCTACATCAATTGTTTGGTACGGGCAGAATATTGAGCGTGAATCATCACTTTTGTATCTGGTATTTGCCTTTTCCTTTTTTAAGGTTTTTGCAGCTTCAGTCGATGTATTATGTTTTACTTGTATTTCTTCACCAACTTGAAACTCCATTTTGAACTTGTTTGGTTCATTTATTACTAAATAAATTTTCTTCTTTCATGTTCTTTGAAACAAATCATCATTCAGTCTTCTGTAGTTTCCGGCTAACTTTGAAGACCAATGGCTGTAGTTTTGTGAAACAGTTCTCTGCTTTCTTCGGATCTGGGCACATGCAGACGATCAACATCAGCCTTGGGATGTTGCATGCGTTTGGCGCGTTCATTCCCTTACTGTCAGCTATGGTTCAGTTTAGGATGTTGAAACTGTATTGTACCACGGTGACAGCCAATGTGTTTATGGTTAATATTATGGTTTTTGAATTCAGCTCGGTATTTAATATTAGACGCACATGACTGTAGTATGCTTTTCTCACTTTATCCTTCATTTTGTTATGCTTTATTCCATCTCCTTCGCTAATTCCTAGGTACCTGTAGAGTTCTTCTTGTTCCAGTTATCTAATCTTTGTGACAAAGTCTAGATCTTTTGACTATGCTTCTGTAATTCTCCCTTCCTTGAATGTTACTTTTGCACATTTATCTAATCCGGAATCCGTACCTATCTCATCACTGAAACATTTTACAGTATCGAGGAGACCCTTAAACTCATTGTCATCTTTAGCAATGAGTTTTGATCATTCATGTAGAGTAGGTGATTGAACAATTTCTTGTTTACTTTATTATTATTATTATTATTATTATTATTATTATTATTATTATTATTATTATTATTATTACCCACTTCGTTCTTTTCTTGTTAATGTTGTTCGAGAATTTCAGGCCGAAAAATGTGGTTAGAGAAATCATTTATCGCTTTTAAGTGATTAGTTCACCCTTAATATGAAAATATGGACGTTTGTTTCTGTGGAGAGAGAGAAGGAAGATTCTTTGGGCGTTACATCTAAGAAATCTAAAAAAATTACAACAGAGCGCGTTCACGCGTGTTTTCAAAACTCACCATCACAGTTACAATAAGTTTGTCTTTGTAATACACCGCTGAAGATGGCAGAATAGGGTTTGTGAGAAATAATAAAAAGACAAAACTTATTAAGAGCTGCAAAGGACAAGAAGATGTGGAGGGCAATGATCGCCTTCGTCCTGAAGGAACACGTTATATACTATCGCTATTTCCATGGCAAGTGTTCAGGAGAGCTAACTTCGTTAATTCCACCAGTTCAGATCTTCACAACAAGGACCCGCCTTACTGCGTACACAGAACTGATTCATCCCCATTTCCTTCGTGCTTTATTTTATCACTGCCAGTCCCTCTTCTGACAAGCTTGGTTATTGGATGTTTCCCTCTTGCTTTCAAAAACGCCCTGTAAGTGTCAAATACTTCAAGACTTCTTTCTTCATTATGTGTTCCAGAAATTTTAACTGTCTCTTTCTGATCCAATGTACAATTGTCCCATTCCTCCCATGTTGAATCATTTCTTTTCTGCCTCAAGTCTCCACTTCATCGGTGAGGAAATTGTCCGGCATTCACTACTATATAAGACGATTGATATGGCACTCATTTATTTGTTTGTAAGGAATTTTTACTATTTCTTAATAATTTGTTTAGATTTTAGAAGGCACCTTTCAATACCCCAATGCCTCTACGGATTTCCCAATCACACATTCCATCGTTTTTATATCGCTTCCTGGGTAGTTAAACGTCTGTTTTTGCTTGATTCGGACATCCCTAAAGCTCGCATCTTGAGCTGTCCCTATTGATAACGACGATATATATTCTGTGTTCTTACAACTGATGATTTTTTCCACGTTTTATAAAAAAAAATATCCTCTGTCTATGGTAATCACATCTTTCAGTAGAATCACTTCTCTGTTGTCTCAAGTTTCCTCTTCATCCGCGAGGAAATTATTCAGCATTTCTAATAACTTTCAGTTCTTCCATGAAATATTGTAGCTATGCAAATTAAACCGTCGTAAATAAAGAAGATGAAGTAATTGAGCGAATAAAATGAATTTTTAATTTTAAAAACTAAGAATTTTAAGTTAGGAAATTAAGGTCTTCGTGTAATCATAAACTTTTACATTACGTCACAACTTCAGAGCAAGTTCACTTCCGTTAGACGTTCATAGTTAATTTTTTTTCATTTTAATTTTTTTCAATTTCAGAATGTATTTCAAGCCAAGCAAATAGCTTTCAGCTTTCTTCAGCAGCTTACGTCTTGCTAAAAATAAATAAATAAATGAAATTTAATTAAATAAACAGAATTACATGAGATCTTTCTCTCCTGAAGACATGCCCAGGTGCGTGCATCAGAAATTTCCTTTAAATGTATATGGGCCCCAGTTATATTCTTACTTGGATCAGATTACTCCGTTTATCTTAATTCGCACGGGCATCTAAACGCGCATGCGTATGTTTGCATACATTTGGGTATGTCTTCCTCAGTGATTATTGCTATGTGCTTAAAAGCACCAAAAAGGTTGGTCAATCCAGTGACATATTGCTCCATCCTTGTTAAATCATTTGTGACGTATTGTGTAAATTTACGGATATCCAGCCTTATTCGTGTTAAAATTATGAAGTAGATTTTTTTGTTTGTTTTTTTGTCATCCTATCGATATATAATAAAACCATTTTATAATCTATTTATTTAATTCCAGAAAACAAACAATCATACACTTCCTGGTTTTCAATGCGTTTCTAGTGAAAAGAAAAGAAAAAACGTTATTAATTCATTTCTATACTAAATGCTTTGTATTATGAATTATTTATAGCCAAGTGGTTCGAGCTGTGTTCGAATTTCATCTTTCTCGTTTCTTCAACTTAATATTATCGGCATGAGTAGACGATCACAGCGTGCGGAACCACTGGGAACTACCTGAAAATCTTATCACAATTGGGTAAAACTGGGAAGAGGAATAGGTTCAAAAACCGTCCACCGCTGTGCTAACACGAATTCACAAGCCCTCCCCTAACGGTCAAATAGCCTGGGTGAGCAATTTAAGTAGAGATGATGTCTCGATAAAAACATCCCCCACCCTAAGAATGTAGTCACTCACGCGTATATTTCGGCCTGAATAATACAATAGTTGACATCTATATAAATAAAGCGCAGTGTACGTGTGTCCGTCCGTCCGTCCGTTTTTCGATCTCGGCGAATCATAAACAACCTGAAGTAGCAGGTATTAACTACTGTAGTTACACGCGATTAAAAATTAAATGAATAACTCATTTAAAGTTAAATTTAAACATCGAACAGAGTGAAGGCTTTAAAAGACAATTCTCTTTTAAAAGTTTAACTTTAATTTTGCTTTTCGTCGCAATTGCAATTGATATCATCTAATTAAAACTTAAGCGGGGCACGTTGCTCATATGTTTTATTTTTCTAGCACGCGTAATGTGGCATATTCGAAATATTACATGGCCCGGTTCCCTAATGTATTTTAAGTGTGACTTTATGTGTAGGTGTCATATAGAATAGAGATTTTAAAAGAATATAAAAATTGCACGCAACATAAATGTAAACAAGATCTGTTGCGTATACGAAGAAAGAATATGCCGAATTAAGATGTCGAATAAAGATAAAGTAATTTCATTATTTCTAAATTCTTATAAGTTTTACGTACATCGGACGTTGAAGTTAAAAGGCCATCGGCTCAAAAGCTCGCCGTAGGAACTAGCGTAAAGTCGGCTCGAAGGGCGGCATCTATGCCAGTTCTTAATAAAAAGAAAGAAATCTAGTTAGTAGTTTGCAATAACGATCCCATTTTTTTGATCTTCAACGCTTTTCTATAGTAAGAAATGCTATAGTTAATGTTTACATATTATATGATAACCTTAGTTAGTTACAGATTAAATGATTTCTAACCGCTGCCAATCCAGCTTTTCCTAATTTCTAATACATATTTTATGAGAAAATTATGTTCTATGCATTTTTACAGTAAATGATTCTATCTAGTGCAGTATTCTGTCACCAGTGGATTGGTTACTTCCTGATGATTCGAAATTTTCTTTTTAATCATTTCACCCCAAACAAGGTAATAAAGACGAAGGGGTTACTGAGTGTATGGGAGAATGAGAAAATACACTATTAAGAAGAGAGAAAAAAGGACAGTAGAGAGAAGATAACGACATTACTTTTAAATTTGTGAAGATCAAGTTGAATGGGAAGCAAGAAGCCGATAGAAAGTACCACAAGCGAGAAGTGCGAGAGAATAAACTGTTAGCAAAGAACTTACGGTTTCATAAAGCTCTTGCCATGTGTTACAGTGTGGTACGGCTGATCATTAATGGGATTAACTGGACCATGCATTTTTTATGGTACCTTGACATTTCGCATAGAACTTGCTTCTAGCCATTTCAACGGTAAAATGATGAGACCTCGCTGCCAATCTAGTATTGCGCTTAAATTTATAAAGTCAGTGTACTACAGAGAAAAGTTTATCAGAAAAATTACCAACTACATTTAATCTACATCATTAGAGCGTGTCCAAATAACATATATTGCGATCGCAATATATTTAGTTTGGACATAGAATGAATAAAAAGAGACAAGAGGAAAAAACTATACTTAACCGACGTGTTTCGTTCTCTGAGGAGCTTTATCAAGACAATGTAGGATTTGTTGGTTTTTTGGGTTTTTGTTTTTTGTTTTTTGGGGGTTTTTTTGTTTTGTTTTTTTGCTTTTTTTTTTTTGCTACACGTGTTTATATACAAACGTGAGGATGTCATTGGTTTATCAAGGTTTGTAAATATGAAAACGTTCATGAATGTACATCAGATGGTTGAAAGGTCAGACAAAGCATGTGGAGGGCGCAGATCGTCACTGTCCTCTGGTGGACTTTATCAAGGCAAATGCAATTATTTTCTTTTGCAACAAGCATTTATATGCAAGAGCAAAAATGTTAATGCTTTTTTTTTCATGAGGTTTAATTTTAGAGTTCGTAAACTTAAAAATTTTGAATAAACAATAAAATTTTTGCTGTTGTATATAAATACTTATTGCAAAACAAAATCGTTGCATTTTCCTTGATAAAGTCCATCAGAGGACGGAATAAATCGGTTAAGATAGATTTTCTTTTTGTCATTATTGATATATATATATATGTGTGTGTCTGTATGTATGTATATATATATATATGTGTGTGTGTGTGTGTGTGTGTGTGTGTGTGTGTGTGTCTGTTTGTCTGTCTCTATCTATCTATCTATCAATATATATATATATATATATATATATATATATATATATATATATATATACAATATAAACTATTATTAATTCATCTGACTAAAATAGATTTTTTATATGCTCACTTTTGTTCATATCGAGCCATATAGAGTGTAAATAATACATTTTGGAGGATTATTATTAAAATGTTCACAGAGAGAATGAGACTGGATTAGTCATAGATAGATGTATAGGATAGAATGGAATAGAATGGAATAGAATAGATAGATAGATAGATAGATAGATAGATAGATAGATAGATAGATAGATAGATAGATAGATAGATAATGAAAAGAATGAGATACAATAAAATAGAATAGAATAGAAAGAATAGATATGGTAGAATATAAAGACTAGATACAGTAGAGAGAATAGATTGATAAAATAGAATAGATGAATAGATTAGACTGAAGAACTAGATCAATAGAACAGTTAGAATATAACAGAATAGATAGAATAAATATAGAATAGGAATAATAGAATACATAATTAGAATTGAATAAATTGATAGATTAGATAAAATAGCTAGATCAAATAGAATATGTTACAATAGAATAGATAGAATTGATAGACAGAATAGAATAAAATTGTTTACTTAAATTGCGTTGCAATATTATTAAGAGAATTTTTTTCAGATTGTCGAGTGGTTCAGTAGTGTAAAAAATACTACAAAGATGAGTTTTGCATCAATTCCTGTTTCTTTATTACTTTTGTAGGAGTTAATTAATCAATGGAAAATCGACGTCGATTTCTTCGGGATATTCCTGTGCTAGACTCTGGAGATTCCCAAGGTACAAACCTTATTATCAAAAAGAATAGTTCCAATAAGACATTCCGGTAACGCAAGAAAAAAAAATCTTTCTTCTTTCTATCCACAGAGAGAACGTCCATCCTTTCATATTAAGGGTGAACTAATAACTTAAAAGAGATAAATGCTTTGTCTAACCACATTTGTCTGCCTGAAATTCTCGAACAACATTAACACGGAAAGAAGCGGGTAATAATAATAATTATAATTATAATAATAATAATAATAATGATAATAATAATAATAATAATAATAATAATAATAATAATTGGAATATGAGGCAACCAAAGCGATTTGCGAGTTTCAATACTTGGGAACATTCTCATCCGGGGAATCTCTGATGCCTCCGGGTTATCTGGCCACCCGCAAGGTACACATTCTATTATCACAGAAAATTCTAGAATGAATAGAGAAACTGAACGGATATGCCTTTCTAGGCATATCTCCTCAGTTTCGCACCCGAAATCGAAGCAAAACAATTAAAAGTGATATGTGCGTTTCGGAACTGTATCAATGTTACTTATCGAGCAAGGGTCTGAATACGGCAAAACCTCATCGAGAATACGACAAAGAGGAAATAAGAGCCCCAGTCTAATCTTTTGTTAGACTATGCCCTACGCATTTACAAACACATATATGAAGAGATAGGCACTGATCATTTTAAAAGTCCATACAGCATCCCGAACGAACCTACCAATAAAAGACAACGATCCTGTTCTAACCCACCTAAACCCGAGGCCAATGTACTTATGATGTTGGGATTGTTAATGAACTAAGTATTCATGTTTGTGATAAGAATGATCTTGAACAGAAAATCAACATTTCCAAGAAATAGGACTCAAAATATAGCTTTCTTTTGTGATGTTACTTTCGTAATGCTCGTTGTAGTAGAGACTTTATAATCGCAGATACAACTATAGTAACGCCGTTGAACAATACTGGTGTCAGACGCCTTCGAATAACGCTCGTACTAATAGTACTTACTCGATAATACTCGCTCGAAAAGTAACTACCAAATAGTGATCAGATTAGTAATCCGTACAGTGATGATATTCACTAACCATCCCACGGGGTCGGATGGGGCACAAGGCCAAGTTTATTGTGGGGTATCTGAGACCGTAGGCTCGTTCAAAAATTCCTTGTAGATCACATAAAAAACGGAGTCGGGTAGCTTTCTCCTGAGACGAGACTCAGCCCTTCGACATAGCATTGTCTGCCCGGAAACAGAGAGTACGGCCAGCACATTTCCGAAGTAATCCAAAGAGTGAGATATTCACTAACCGCCACACCCGTTCCGATGCGGTACAAAGCCAAGTATATTGTGGGGCATCCGAGCCCGTAGGATCGACCAAAAGTTCCCCGTAGAACCCGTAAAAACGGGGTCGGGTAACTGTCTACCACCCCAGATGAGACACTGCCCTTCGGCACTGTCTCGTCTGGTTTCCTCTCTGCTCGGAGGCAGAGAATTTGACAAGCACGCTTCCGAATTTACTCAAAATTGTATCACCTGTGTTTACTCTCTGGTGATCTGTGTTCAAACTCCAGTGTAGGCAGCGACATTTATTCTTGTATAACACTTTCCAAAACAAAAACTATGGTCTGGAAAGGGAATGAAAGCAGTGATGGCACACACCCTTAGTCCAGCATAAAATTCAGGATACGAAATTAGTAAATACTAAACAATACCTCGTGTATGGATCAGTCATAATAAATTTAAAATAATGGAAAAGGAAATTGAACATAGAATAGGCTATGTCAGCTGTAGTTACGCCTAATACCGCAAATTGCTACGAAACGAAAACATTAACCTGAAAACACGTCTCATATTCTTAAATAACATCGTCATATCGAGATTTTCCTATGGACGTCATGCATTCCGCCAAACCCGTTAAGAAATATCTAAATTGTCAGCTGCATATAATCAATCTATACATTGATCAATTTTTTAAACCAGCTTTGAGCGAGTGAAGCCTGATGGTCTTCAATAAAGACAAATCCTTCTTCGGACAGTACTACCGAATCAAAAACAAAGAACTCACTTGAAAACTTTCAACAGTAGCTACAATTAAAATGGATAGCACCTGTAATACAAAAACTTTGCAGATTGTGAACTGGCGTTACAGAATCATACACAAAGAACTGTATCAAATAACAGAAAGCACATCTCTTGTAGACTTCCAACAGCAGAAACAACTAAAATGAAATGTAACTAGCAGAGAAGATAATGACATAATCAAGATGTTGTCTTTCCACACTACTTCAAATAAAAGATTAGGAAGGAAACCGTCCATCAGTAATGGAAAGATCAATAACAACTACTGGGCGTGAGAAACCTGTTTTCCTGAAAACTTATTTTAAGAGAAGGACTTTATAAATTTCGACTGAGAATAGTACCAGCTGCTCAGTCAATGAATTTCAAATATTTCTTTATAGGGAAACAGCTAATATTAACATTACCATTCTCTCATAAGATGCGTGTGGGTTTGAAAATATTCTATTTTGTATTTTTCAGTTTGAGTACATGTGTCTGAATGTGTAAATCTTATTTATCTTTGTCTGGTAGAAGGCCATAAATATAGAGCATCAAGCATGGGCCAATTGGCATATTTGCTCTTTGATTGGAGTGAACTGATTAAAAAAAAATGAATGCTCGTTCTTGTCTTATAATGTACCTTAACTAAATGTTTATTAACAGAAAAAAATCTTGACTCAGTTTAGAAAATATAGCACCAATTTTAAGTATATTTTGAAAATGGGCGTCTGCCATCTATTATAGAAATTTAAATTCTCTAAAGTATTAAGAACTACTGGCCAGTGAGTTGCACTGCCTAGCGCTCCTTACTATTCAATAATAGATAATATTTCAAATGGACCAGTCGCATATGCTAAGCCAAATGTGTTTTGGCAACCAAATGTAACTATACCATTTGCCTGTAAAGGAGTATGCACTACTGAATCTTACCGAACACTATGGCGGCTTCCATGTAGCAGTAGCTTTCTTTGAATCTAGTAATTTATTTTCTGATATTTTTATCAGTAGGTGATCGGATTTCCATACCATGACAGCCATAGATTTATGTTGATTTAACAAGCATAACTTAGTTGTGGCACAAGGACGAAAGTATGTGGCACCCAGTGAGGATCGAACTCACTAGTCAGTCGTAAGTGATCTAGCGAGACAAGCATACTAAACATTACAAAACGCCGAAGTTCCTCAGACATAGAGTTACGAATGCCCAGGTAGACTTGCAGGTAAATCTTAACTCTAAGGAAAAATATGCCATGAGGAAAATTCAAAATGAAAGAGAATATTGACATTGAAATGAAAAAGAAAAACAATCAACATTTTAGCTATATTATGCTTTTTAATAATCTTACCTTTGCATATTCTCAGCATTGGAAGCTCGCCTGGCTGTCGTTTGATCTGTGTTTGCATTTGCACGGGGCATTCTTTTCCTCGCTGCAGCCCTGGTTCTTTTGATTGCAATCTGCTTCTCTGTTGGCGGAAATTTCTTTTTGCGAGGCATACTGCTGCCGTATGTGATAGTCAAAAATAAACTGCAGAAGAACTCAAAATTGATCGCTGCATTTTAAGTACTGCGTTAATATTTAAGTTTACCTTTTAAAAGTTCAATGATAGCTCTTCTACCGTCACTTAATTTAAAGTTAATTTGATGTATGTAGGTCCTTACTTTCCGTACAAACAATTATTTTTTATTTCATAGGTGATTTTCACAGGATTTAGCAATTAATTTCAATTATTCCAAAATTTATTTCCAAGTTATGAAAATTCTTATCGTACAAAAAAAATTCGTCGCAAAAAATCACGTAAAAAAAAATCGTCGAATTTGCTTACGGAATCGGTCTGATGTCAAAATTGTGATATGTTGAGCTACGGCCTCTAGGAGTAAAGTTGAAAAAAGGTGACCCACTGATATTCGCATTTATTTTTATAGATAAAGCTAAGTTAAGCATAAGAAGACACAATTCCCACCAGCGCCAATTGGCCAGTGTCCGAGCATTGGTATTAGGTTGGTGCAAAAATAATTTCGTTTTCTCACATAGTAACATATGTTAGAAAACGAAATTATTTTTGCACCAACCTAATAAAAAGACAGTTTTTAAATCGTAATTCTCAAATAAGCCGGCTTGAAAGACTGTTGAATTATATACATTTCATTTAGAATTTGATTCTGTGTCACTAATTTTTGATCAATATATTTTCAAAAAGTAAGTCATATTTTAAAATTATTAGGTTGGTGCAAAAATAATTTCGTTTTCTAACATATGTTACTATTTCAGAAAACGAAATTATTTTTGCACCAACCTAATATTTTCAAATACTCTTCACGGGGGAAAAGTTAGCTGACGTCTGTACAATCCTCTCGGCATAACGAAAAATTTATGACAGGAAAATATTTTGAAATTGCCGCTATATTTAGACATGTTTGTTTATTAGTAATTGAACAGTTTTTGCTAGCTAGTTGGTTATGCGATTAGTAGCTTTGGTTCTATTTATATAGCTGGCCTGTTTGCTTAGTTCTTTTTCAAACTAAGTATTCACGAAGAGAGGCAAAGTGTTATCGAAGTTAACATCTTCAACTGAGGTCGAACAGAAACACAAACGCCGGGAACAAACAGATGGGTGATGATGGAGAAATACAGAAATCATCATTTTGTATAGCAGCTGTGTTTACAGACTTAAATGCGTGTACATAGGGTCCAGTACATAAGAATATCCATGCTCACGAATATATATATATATATATATATATATATATATATATATATATATATATATATATATATATATATATATATATATATAAGTGGGTGTGTGTACAGTATAAACAGTTAAACATTTAACTTAAATACAAATCTAACAAACGCAGGCTAATGTTGATTTTCTTTATACTAGATTTTTTTTTTTGCAACACGCTGACGTGTGTTGGACTCCCTACAGTTATCGCTAACATTTTTGTTAAAATTTACCGACTCAACGTTTCGGTCAATTTCGCAAACCAATCGGTGAAATTTGAATAAGCTGATTTGTTTGGAAAAATACTTTGACAAAAAAACCTACTTCGCTGTTTAATCAATTCTTTAATATAATTTAATTTTATAGGACTTCATGGTAAACAATATTTTTAAGAAAATTTGTTTTTTTCCTTTTTAACAGCGATGAATAAATTCTTAGAATTTCTTACCCCTGAGCATGCAACATAGAACTGGCCATGTATAAATATTTCTTTCTGGAGCCAAATTGTGACGTTTTAAAGCTTTTAGCCTTGTGATTTGTTTATAGTTCTCGCAAACGCAGGATGAACTGAAAATGGATTCTTGTATATATAAAAACTTTAAAAAAGATATGGAAAAAATTTTGCATTTTTATTAAATAAGTATTTATTATTTTAATCATTAAATTGTTTTTAAAATAGTGGGCGTATTTTGTTAAATAATAAAACTTTTAATTTTTACACAAAAAAATTAATGAGAATTTATTGTACTAAGCCTATGCACCCTAGTAAAATCAATTGCTCTTTCACCAAAATTTGGTTTCGATTGGTCAATGTCAATTTTAGAGAGTGTGACGGACAGGCGAATAGACTAACGGAAGTTACAGAATTTTGTATATAGATACAGAACTCAAATTATTAGGTTGGTGCAAAAATAATGTCGTTTTTTCACATATTAACATATGTGAGACATTATTTTTGCACCAACCTAATACTTTAGATAGAGCCATATACAGTGAGTATATTACACTTTCTTCTATCTTCTTAATTTTACTAACGCGCGTGCTTGGTACGTTTTTAAAGAAACCTTCCATGCACACACGTTATTAAAATTTTCACCGTAATAAACCGATCGTTGGATGTTTACAATAGGATAGTTCAATTGTCTGCTTATATAACGTGGGTAAATAGCAAAACAGACTTATAGGTGACAATCGGTCTAGGAAAAGACAACTCTGAATTCAATACCTGGGGAGAGTGCATTTCATGCGCATTCAATTTTTATAGGAGAGAAAGAGAGTGCTCTAGATCAAACTTCAAAAGCAATAAAACGAAACTATGAACAAATCTACATAACTTAAATGCGTGTACATAGGTGTACACATATGTATACAAGGGTCCAGTACATACGAATATCCATGCTCACAAATATATATATATATATATATATATATATATATATATATATATATATAAGTGGGTGGGTGTCGTTTCGCATATTCACTCACAAGTCACATGAGTGTGACTTGTAAGTCTGTTTTGCTATTTACCCACGTTATATAAGCAGGCGTAAAAAAGGGTGTTGACAATTGACGGAATCTAAATAAAAGATTATATGAACACAAAAGGGGCATTTTTACAAAACAATACTTCAAATGTGTTGGTTGTCCACTGTAAGGAGACTGATCACAATTTTGGCATAAAAAATGCTACTCTGGTCAAAGGAGAAAACAATTCACAACGACGAAAAATTTTAACTAAGTTCTACTCAGCGTAGTTTCAGTATGAACAATAGGTGGGCTCTGTGGATGTTAAACAAACACAAATGTGCCTGAGCAGGCGTCTGCAACAGAGATTGGCTAACCACCTAACCAGACGGGTATCATCGGATACGAGTGGCATCAAAATATATATATATATATATATATATATATATATATATATATATATATATATATATATATATATATATATTATCTCTTGAGCCGACCAAACATAGAAATAAATACAATATGGGAACCAGCAATAAGGAGTACCAGAGAAAAGCAATGATAACCACAAAATTGCAATATGAGCACTGGTAAAAATGGTTGCTGAAGACATTAGGTTTATAATACCCAGAAATTCATACCCAGGTGTCCTCAAAGTCACATGTCACAGTGGATAAAGGCGTTGGTTAGATCCAGTGATAGACCCAAAGAGTGTGAGTTCAATACCTGGTTATGGTTTAAGGCAGTGGAGAACTTTCAGAGGGAAATTAACAGGAGATAACTGATAACTGACATCCACTAAACATGACACGTGGAACTAGAACAGTCTACTAGAACGAAATAAAGGGTTCACTTCGACAGAAGGCCGAAGCGTACAACGGCCGAAACGTTATGATAAATATGGCGACAAAGATGAGTAATAATAATGTAAATAATGTACATAATACCTCATCTCAATATAGACATATATATATATATATATATATCAAGTTTGCCTTGACGTCATATATATATATATATATATATATATATATATATATATATATATATATATATATATATATATATGACGTCAAGGCAAACTGAATATGTGAAAACGACTCCAAATTCCGTTTAAGACAAGACTTAGTTTATATTTATAGTTTATTTTTTCAGTCATTGCTAAATATATTGTCAAAAAGACTTCGATATAGCATGGTGACATGCTTGACGGGGAAGAGACAGTGGCTAATAAATGAATGGTCGATAAGGGATTTAAAAGTTTCGTTGCATTTGAACAAGCCAGAATCAATGTACGATATCAGATCTGATACGTGAAAAACGTGCAAAAGTCAAAAATTGCTTCATATCAATAAAGCTGATCAATTGATCCTACAGAAAGCGCCGAATACGAACAGTTTGAATCGGGTTAAGATTATCGCTACTTGATACACGCTTCAAAGTGAACGGGCATCTATAATTCATTTCAATCCTTGGATTTTATTTTTAGCTGTTGATCGATCTAAAGAATCTCATCCGATATTTCGCAAATGTTTCCCTGAAGATATTATGAACCTGTTCATTGATCATAGAATAAATATGAACGGATTGCTGTTCTGATGACTGGTTACTGTAGTAGTCAGATAACATGGAGAAAGACGAAGGAAGAGAGAGAAAAGGCTAAGAAAAACATAATGACTACATATTTATGTTGTATCCAGCGTTGACAAGAGGGAAGAAAATTGAGTTGTGCAAATTTAATGAGACAACACCGGCCGCTTATCAGAACAACATTTAACAAACGAGTTTCTCGTACGCTATCAGAAGTAAGGAACCTGGTCAGCGCACATTCACTGCACTTTTTATGCTCGAACCGGGAAAAATCACAATGTAATTTCATTGTCGATCTTTACAAAATTCTCTGAGGAACACATTCTTCATTTACTTTTTCTGTGTCTTTCAGCAATGCCTTCGTTCGATTACATATGGAAAAAAAGATTTCGCTTCTTGAGTTTAAGCACCTGTCTTAGAATAAATCGTGTATTCTTATTCCGAATCTAGATTCAAACGTGTTCTAAAGTAATTCATGTTATGCACAATCAAATAAATAGAGCATGTGAGTACTCATACTTGATTTTCTTTTAAAACGGAGGCCCTACTGAGTGATATGCACATACACTCGTCACTGGTTTCAAAAATCATTTCTAAACTAGAATCCTCCAAAGCAAGCGGATATGATAGAATCCCAGTCGTCGTACTAAATAAACGTGCTCCTGAACTGGCTCCAGTTCTCTCCAAGTTCTACAATAATTGCCTCACTGCTTCCCGGCTTGTTGGAAGTCCTCCTATGTAATTCGTATTTGTATGAATTCCATGAGCCCTCTGACCACCGCCCCCAAATTATCGTCCTCTTAGTCTCTTACCGCTGTTGGCAATGTATTCGAGGCTCTAATCAATGCTGATGTAGTTAAGCATCTTACTTCTCACGACCTCCTCTCAGGCGAACAACATGGCTTTCGTTTCGCCAGGTCTATGTGTTGACAGCCATCACAATATATCAAGCTCTGGATAAGAACAGCGAAACCCGAGATGTAGCTCTAGATATGTCGAAGGCCTTCTAGACAAGCTCCAGGGTTACGGTGTCATAGGGCGAATGTTTGATTTAATCCAATCGTTCCTATCAAATCGTGAAATGAAGGTCGTTTTGAATCGGCTTTCCAGATCCTTTCACACGAACCTGGGTATCCCATAGGTTCTGTTCTGGGCCCTACTCCGTTTTTTATCTTCATCAATAATCGCCCCGATCTCATCAATTCCCAACCAGATATTTATACAGATAACACTACTATTTCCTCCTGTCTGACAAAGTAAACCTGACAGCTGCTCTTTTAAATTTTAACGTCTCCAAAATAAAACTGCCTTCATATAACCACCATCGAGAGCCTTTTCTGCCTGATATCAGCATGGCTGGCGGTAAACTCCTGGCGACCAACTTTCTTGGCTTGACGTTTTCAACTGACTTGAAGTGGAACAACTACATCGGATCAATAGCTGCATCTTCTGCAAGGAAAGTTGGGTCGCTGTGTCGTGCCAGAAAATCTTTCACCTCAGGAGCCATCTTGCACATTTACAAATGTACATCTAGAGATTTTTGACAAAATCCAAAGAAGGATCTGTAATGTAATCGATCCTAAAATGTTATCTCGACTTCAGTCATTTTCTTTGCTCTGTCATCTCTTTCATTTTCACTCTCTCTAACCCCACTGTGTACTAGTGATATTCCCGCTTTTCTTGGGGGTCAAATAAAAAAAAATTGCTCTGGGAAGTTTGTTTCTTGTCTTTAAGTATAAGGTTCAATCGATAATATTGATTCCTAATTTTGAGTCAAAAATAATTTATTCCGTCAGAAGTTTACAGTATACATATACATATTATTAGGGGCGACGAAGATTAAAATTACATAGGCACTCATTTACCACGTGAGATAATTTTAGCCACCCCTTTAGTCGACATTCAGTCCCTTCATGAGAACCGTTTGAAGTGATTTAGCAGCGTGATCTTTGCATGACAATCTCTTCTGCAGGTGTGGCAGGCAAAACTGGAATTTGTTCGCAACAACCTGTTCAATGCCTGTCTGTTTCTCAGTTTTCTCTTGCTGACGTCCTTGAAACGTAGTGATCGTCGGCCTGTCGAACGGTGTCCTGTGGCCAACACGCCGGGCATTATATCTCTTTATATACGGCCTTCATTCATTCGATGTACGTAACCCAGTCATGTCGTCAGGACCTCGGGCTTCATGACTCGCCATATCTTTCCTAAAACTTTTTCTCCTTTTTCTAAGGCTTCCGCCTCCATTTCGAGATCCATTCACTCATTCGCTGTCTTCTCCTATCTCTCTTGTCTTCAGTATCCCCTGTTAGGGTTAGGTTTTCCAAGCCCTCCTTCCTCGTCATGTGCCCAAGAAATTTCAGCTGACTATTCCTGATTATGAGTATAAGAATTCTTTTTATTGACATTTTCTTTAACACTTTCTCGTTTGCTTACTCGCTGATTCTATGGAATTCTCAGTATCCTACCGTAGAACCCCATTTCTGTTTCCACCAGTTTTCTCTCCATCCGTGGGAGATTGTCCAGCATTCACTACTGTACAAGAGCACACATATCGCACATCAACCCTGTTGTAACGCAGAGCATGGTTTACCTAGCACAAAGCGTGTTCGAGTTGCAGCAACTCTAACCTCTAACAGGAGATCCGGTTCGAGGCGCGTGCGCACCGACCGTAATTTGATGAAATGGACATCACTCCTATGCAAATATATCAACACCTGCCGCTTACTATATAAGCGGCTACATTACGTTCTAGGGATCAATAAGTAATTCTGTAGACGACGCTCGTGGGGTGTAATAGAAAAAGCAAGCGCTACAGGCGACATGAGCAGAATACTCAGTATTTAACACAGATCCAGCTGTAGCCAAAAAATGCTTTTTGTCTGCTGCCCTGATAACTCATGTTTAAAATAAATCAAATATTTTATTCTTTTTAAATGCCGTTCCCATTCAGGATGTAGGCACTGTCTTTGCTATTCGTAGCATATTTCAATGGACTGTTGCTCCAATTCTCTTCTTCATCAGTGAGAAAATTGCCCAACATTCACCGCTATATAAGAGGATATCAAATCTCTACTCAAAATTGTCCTGGCGCATTAGGATCTTTTGTTATGGTCAGTGCCTTATGTTAATTACACTTGGAAACAAAATGACCACCTCGCAACAATACTTTAATGAAGTATGAAAGATGATTTGTGGCTGGCGCGAACGAATTCAGTCAGTTATGTGCGATGCGTGATACGCGCGTAGGTGATCATGTATCTTTCGATACATGACTGACTATGCAGATATTTTCCTGCAGTAGCCTAGTTGCTATCCAAGGCTATTGAACCCGGTCTGTCATGCTATTTACCCATAGCTGGGGGGAGAAGAGGATTCATATACCTTTCCCAATGGTATTAGCACGTAAATGAATGAAATGGATTCGACTGGAATTCGAACTCGGCTCTTCTATTCCGAGCCTCTATCCATTATTCCCGATCGAATTAGGTTTACTAAATAAATGAAAGTTATTTGGAGAATACAGAAAATTCAGAGAAACTATAACGGAAAAATAAATCAAAAGTGACGGTTAGGTAGAACTTATAAAAACAAAAACAATTTTGGTTGAGATTAGAATTAGTGAGTATCGAAACCTGTATTCCTAATTTAAAAGCCTGTCTACGAGAAAGAATCTTCAAATGATCGAGTGAGGAAAGATCTACCGAATATTTTCCTATTCACTGGAAATACATGTATTTCTCATCACTCGACACTACTTCGAAAAATACAGAAATATATTCATGGGTTCATCTCGCGGCCTCAGCTAGCTAACTTAAGGCATATGGTTTTTATCAAGAAAAACATATGCCCTAAGCATGGGACATTTGTGAAGAAAATGTCCTATGCGACAATTCTAGTGTCCGAAGACTTTATAAACAGAAAAGTCCAAAGACGTAGCCACTGGAAATTCTGTCGCAGCCAGTCAGTAAGGCCCCTTTTGTCTAATGTCCGTTAAGAATACGGAATTAGTTTTCGCCGGAGTAGAAAAAAGGAAAACGAAATGAAAAAAGTTGATACTATTGTTAGGCTGACTGTTCACGATAAAAGGGCTGAAAGAAAATTAGTTTTTTTTATTATTTTCATTTTTATTTATTTATTTTGTAGAGACTAGCTGCAAACATAAATAAGAAAGAAGATGGAATTGTGTTGTGATTGTCAATAATTAGTAGTTGCCAACAATCACCAGAATTGCCTTGTGATTTGAATTCGTTTTCAGATAAAAGTAATACCACGGGCCTTTCGGATAACCAACTCACAAGTGAAACACAACGTAGTTGCATTATAGCAGAAAGCAGTTCGTCAAGTGGTTAGTTACAACATAGCAAGAATTATAGATTAAATACCAGAATAGATTGCGCCATCTAGGCTTGGGAAGCAACCAGATGAAGAGAAGGAAAACTGAATTACAAACTGTTGAGAAGGAAACTGGAAACTATTCTACTATATTGCCTAAGAAGACAAGGCAATCAACAGATAGTAAGAAAAATAAAATCTGCGGTGATCCATGATTGCCTACACTCTGAAGTGACATGGTAATATTTTAAACGAATAGTAATATTAAAACCAGCAACGATACATCTTACATAATGATGATAGATTCTTATCTTTGAATTTCAGGAAATGTGAAAAGAATTAAATGGCCAAAACGTAATGGTAACACCAACAAGGAATGAAGCTAATATGTTTTACTTTAATTACTAGAAGTCACGCATTGGTCGAGCAATTATTTTGTATCCGTCTAAACCGTAACTCTTTTTTGGGGGTGGCACCGTACGAATTAATTAGTTGCATGCAATGAAAGCCGAGAGGGTAATTAAAAAGATGGTGGCGGTCAGAGAACGTGTGAGGAAAGACGGGAGGTGGGACGAGCACAGACAAAATTGTCATTAATTATTTGAACCAATTCATTAAACAGTTTTAATTAAGCGGATAGGTGTGCATTTATGGAAGATACGTTCTGAACGGAAAGGCAGTCACGAAGTGGGTGACCTTTACTGCTGAGTACGAATTAATTTCGTTACAGTCGTTTTCTTATTCGAGTGTTCGTTTTTTTCTTACACTTCATTCCTTTTAACTACAGTTGTAAAATACATTTGATGAACATCAGAAACAACTGCGTCAATATTAATTAAAAAGTAAATAACATTCAACAGCTATCATACGCAAGCACGAAATACACTCGTACACACACACATACACACACACACACATATATATATATATATATATATATATAGTTGTATATTTAGGCAGCAATCCTTCGTTTATGCATGTTTCATTAAAAACTACAGACAAGGTACTACGGTAAAGCTTTTTATTTAATTTTTCTTGTGTTCGAACAAGAGCTTTCTTTTCTGGACAAAGAGTATGTAAAAACTGTCCAAATGTTTTATATTTCCGAGGGCTTTCGGCTATATCTTTATCTATTATCAAGGATGATTCGATTTTTCAGCTTAATTGAGTATGTGTATTATGTGTATGTCTTAGTGTGTAGTAGGGATGTTTTAATTTCCGAATACGGTTAGCACATTGTGGCCTTGTTCGTAGTTAATCTTGTTAAGAGTTGTTTGCTTTTCTTTTTATCATTAATAATAAAAAAGAAAAACAACTTATACCCTATTTCCTGTTTAGGATTGGGTTTCCGGTTCCTACTAAAGTCTTTTCCTTCTCTTTCATTTCCAGTAGCGCCCTGCGTCTAGGTGGCGTTATTACCTTTCCTTTGAGTCCATCGATTAAAAAAACACTATATATAGTCTGACCAACTTCATTTAATTTATTTTATCAATTTTATTATTAATTATCCCATGTTGTGATCATAGAGGATCTGCCCAGAAAAGGGAAATGCTGCAAGAAAATCGACGAAAATTTACTACGATTCGGTGGGCTGATTCAAAATCCAACACCGCCAAACGGCTCTAATGTAGATACAGATAAAACAAACATGTGGATAGACACAGGTAATCTAATTTAATTTGATTTATGGTCCCCACTTATCCTCGTAGAACCCAAGTCATTTTCCTCACGTACAGTATTGTCTTTCTTTCATTCTAACCCGAGAATAGCAAAGAGACGCTCTCAGTGAAGCGAGACGTTAATAATTTTTCTACTTTGTCTCCTCTTCTTCACTTTGGTTTAGGATACTATTTTACATCCTACACACACACACACACACACACACAAATGTGTGCACGCACACACACACACACACACACAAATATATATATATAATTATTTATTTAAAAATATGATTCCAACTCGCTACATAAGAGGTCTCATGTTTCAAAACAAGAGCCGAAAACTTCAAAATAATATTTGAATTAACTTGAGTTAAAGTAGGCTCTGTTCCATCTTCAAGCGAAATTTTTTGGGAATGACTTAATTCTGAAATTTACGAGTTTTAATAGTATGGTCAGAATTGAAATCAAAAATTTCCATGGTAACATCAAGGGCGGATTGTTTAGAACCGGCAGGGGTGGGGTGTTAATAATTTGTATCAGTATAGAGTTAATTTCATAGATGCCGGGTCACGGTAAGGTGGGGGTGGCTAAATTTACGACGGAGGAAGTTTTCGCATAGTCTGGCTGGAGCGTCTATAATATATATATATATATATATATATATATATATATATATATATATATATATATATATATATATATATTAATGTGATAAAATAAAGAACAAATAGGAAACGTATATCAGTCTAATATGTTCACTTTCTTCTTCAGATATTGAGGGAAAAAAGACAGAAAGAGACACTGGTATTTTCAATTTTGTTGGTGTCAGTTCTTATTAGTCAGACATGTGTCACATACATTAAAATCGTAGATAATTCTATGTGTATGTGTTTGTGAATTCTATGTGTATGTGTTTGTGAATTCTATGTGTATGTGTTTGTGAATTCTATGTGTATGTGTTTGTGAAGTTTCTTTTAAGTCAAAGGGACATCGAATGATAATGTGTATTCGTAATTGTGAATGTGTCTCTGCCTAGTTGGAGTTTTCATGTTTTCACCTTTGTGTTGTCAGCCAGGGCAGTGGGGTGTCACCTGATTCTAATTTATGGTTGACGTCTTTAAGCATGTATTTTTTTTTTATTTTAATTTTTTTGTATTAGATAGATATAATTTAGATTCTTTAAGGATGGATTCAAAGAAAGATGGGGTTGCAATACAATGTTTTACGCATGTGATTATAGTTGGTAATAATGTTATTATTAAGTTTTCAACGTATAATTTTAATGCTCGTGAAATGTAAATGACGATTGCGAATCAACCCCCCAAAAATTGAAAATACAAGTATTTCTGTTTCTTTGTAGGTTTTCTCTCAATCTCTGAGAAGCTTTAATAAAAGTGAAACATGTTAGATTGATATAAGTTTCCTATTTATTCTTATTTTATCACCCTGTCGGAGTCCGATTCATATTTGATCCGTAACTTATATATATATATATATATATATATATATATATATATATATATATATATATATATATACAAGTATATGATTGGTGTATACGGAATAAATTCCAATAACCAAGAATTACTATTCTTAAAAGAGTGCTCCATACAGAGTAGAGCGAATATAATTATTTATTTAAAAATTATAACATAAATATGTTATAAAATCACTACATATAAAGGTTTTAAGAGGTTCAAATTAATTAACCATCCCTCGTAAGGGGAAACGCTGATACATGAGCTGAAATGACCAATCAAAATACAAGTATACGAGAATTCAAAAAACTTGACAACGAAGTAGTGATTTCATAACATATTTCTGTTATAATTTTTAAATTAGAACATAATATATATATATATATATATATATATATATATATATATATATATATATATATATATATATATATATATATATATATAATCGAAAGTACTAGACTATTCGTCTGCAGATTTTCATCCAATGTAAAATGTTTGGTTCTAAGCCAACAAAAAATAACCGTCTTTCATTATCTGTTACATTCGCCTATTCATGCAAGAAGGAAAACTCATTACCTGAATATGGTAATAGGAATCGGAATAAAATGTTCTTGGAGTTTTCATTTTAGCTTTAATTGAAAGCTAAAGGATGATGTCTACTATTTCCAGTAAGAAAAATACTCTGTAGTGTATTTCAAACAAAAATTATATCGATTGGACACTGATTCACTTTTTCGCTAAAAATAGCTGATTAGCGCCCTTTTTTTTAGTCATCTGTCATCGCAATGTAATTTTCTTTAAATATCTTCCAAAATTAAAATATACTTTTCTGAAACTTTATTTGAGTAATATTAGCTGACTTAAAGTATAATTAATCTGATTTGAAATAAATATTATTTATTTTAATTTCAAAATAACAGAAAAATGTGTTTTTAAAACCAACAGTCGCATTGATTAGGTACTTCTCAACGCTCGTAAATCACTTGACAAATGCTTCTGAAGGTGATGACAGTTTTATCGTTGTTCTACAAAGACTCTAAAACATAATAAAAGAAAATGATGGGTAAACGTTTGTTTTTTTTTATTTTATATAATTCTTAAGTACTCAGTAATCTTAAAAATGTTGGAAATGTTCGTAATCTAATTTTAGGATTGTTGACTTTAAATCTACCATATTCATTGATCTTATATTGATAATGTCGTGTATGCTCACTCATGCTTTCAAACGGACATGTTTATACGCATAAAAATTTAATTATTTTAAAAATTTGTCTGTGATGATTTGTATTAAGCTTTTCAATTTTCGCTTAGCAAATATATTCACTTAATAACCTAACGAGGCCAAAGTTTTGAAGAATTTTAAAGATTTTTGAAACTATAAATTATTAAAATTAAAAAAAAAGAAATTAAAACATTTTTTCTTCATCCTATAATGTCCTCAATATATATTATTTATAAAGGCAATTATTGAAGTTTTTATTTTACAATTCGGAGCAGATTTTCGGGAAAGCAATAACTGTTTGAAAAAAATAGATTTACATTAAGGAGTCCTGCGTTAACTAATCAAACAAAGTCTGAGGTCAGAATTTAATTTCTAGAAATTTCATGAAATTAAGTGGGTTGTAACAGATGTAAAAATATTTTCACCAAGATTTTCTAAAGGTAATAATTTGAAAAATATATTCATTCATTTGTGAATATGTTCTGAAAGTTTCATTACAATTCGACAATTATTTGATTTTTGCAAGAATTAAAAAAATAAATGTGTTATTCTGTGGTGATTACGAAATAAAAAATAACTCTCTTTTCCCCACTGTTTTCAAATTCGCGAGCCTATGCGAAAATTTATTTTGACCAATAGGAAAAGGGACTGGCTCAGACCTGAAGATAAGTCCAAGGCAAAGTTTAATGAGCCTATATGAAAATTTAGTTTGACCAGTAAAAAAAGGAGAGGCTTACAAACTGAAAAAAAGCAACGAACCGTTGTGAAATTGCTTTTTGATATAAATAGGTAGAGAAAGTTGAATCAAGTGGGAGAGAGAGAAAAAGCAGAACGAAGTAGGAGGAAGAAAGCCAGAGTTCCACAGGTCTGAATAATGCCAGTGTCAAATTACACGCTGATACATTATCAGCCTCTAATGAAGGCAGGACAATTTCAAATAACTCTATTCTCTTCAAAGCTAAGTACCTTAAAATATAACTTTTCATTCATGTTGAATATAAGCGTATAACTTTTATATGAAAAAGGAACCCTCTCAATTTGTTTTAAACATTTTGGAATATTACTTTGAGCCTGATGATTTAATATAAACATTTTCTCTTCTATAGAATTCATCGAAACTACGAAATATTTTATTCATTTTCCTGAAGGAAGATACTGACAACTTCAAATATGTATATTTGTAAATAAATTCCTTAGTTTGTTTCATTACATAAAACATGTGCGTTTCCTCGTCATTATCCCCCAATGCTTCAAATTTACGTGAAAAAAACGCGCTAACATTTCCATAGTCTGCTCTGTTACTCCGTTGACGCATAAAAAAAACAAGATTGTTAACTAAAATTTCGAACGTGTTTGAAAGAAGCAAAAGAATTACAAAAATAATTTTTAAAATCTTTGGTTTTTCTTCTTAATAATCGCAAACATTTTGACGATAAAACTTTGTTTTTATTAAATTTGGGGGCTTTCTTCAAAATGCTATGCTGTTTTTTAGCGAAAAAGTGGAGGTACCTACTTAAAAACATGCCAAGGTTTAAACCAGTACATGAGTGAAAATGTGTAGACGATTCTGTTCGGGTGCTGTCGATGCCTGTGCAAGCACGATTTCATGGGTTTGAGCTTGCTTACCCTGTTTAACTACTGATCAGGCCAGATTTCGCACTCTCTTACAGAATCTTTATGTCCTCTCAGCATAGGTTCAGAATAAATTAAATATGCCTGTGAAGGTGTGTGAAAATGGATCAGCGCCCAACATTAATAGACGCGAAATCTTTGAACAAATAACCAACCATAATATATTATTTTTAATAAATGAGAGCGCAGCAAGCAGGCTAGGACGCCGAGATACAAATATACGATGCCCATTATACTCATCATGGATATCCAATTGGATAAATGTATGTAAGCCAAATGTGCGCGATGTGGTTGCAGAGCTTCACTTTTCCAGTTAGAAAAAAACCTTTAGATAACCCAGCCCCGCTCTGACAGTCATCGAGATAATAATAATTATTATTTTATATCCTCTCCTGCTCTTGGATTTTTAAGCCGGGGAAAGATAGTCATATCTCAATTCCAGACCACAGCTTCCTTAGAACTTGAAATGTTCCAAAAAGCGCTACCACCTGAGCAAGACAGTTATATCAGTTATTCCAAAAGCGTCTTGTGAGGCAAAGTGATTCTTTGAGACACTGCAACCACCACAAACGGGATAATTTCTGCTGATGTTTGGCGCATTTGTCTGGTTTGACCTGCCAGGGTTATGCGAATTCACTCTTATCCTAAGATACTGCAACGTCTATCAAGTTCAATTCATGCCTGCTTTTGCTCACAAGTGGTTTGTCAGGCGATTGCTTTCTAAGCCCTTGTTAGTAAGGATGTCCGGATCCTACACGATCTTTAATATCTCACTTTCGACTACTAACTGTCATTAATGCTTGTACCACATCTCTCCACACCCCTACGAAGCTATGCATCTTGGATAATTATTTGTGTATTCATCTTCATCATGATGTTGTCTGTACTCGATTTGTGCCAGCTGAATGGACACT
>OZ010574.1:67610680-67615680 GCA_963932145.1 Acanthosepion lycidas | reverse complement strand
AGGATAAAACTGGAGGAGTGTAAACCGGACGATAGGCAATTCTATTTACGCCTACTGTAAAAAAGTAAAAGTTCAGAATATTAGGCGGAGACGTTAGAAGTATAGAGGTGAAGTAGACTTTAGAAGGAACTGGAAACCCAATCCCAAACAGGAAACAAGGGATAAACCTCTACTCCTCTTCAAAAGACCGGGGAGAGATGTGAAGCGGATGTTTTCACATTTTCTTTCTCTTCTCTCCTTGTGTGTATGTCGATTCCTTCGATCGCATTTTTATTCGAAAAGAAAAAAAAATATTTTTCTGTGTACTGTCTGCCTACATGGCGTTGAGAGATCATGGCTTGCTACAGCTTCCTTTGTATCTCTAAGAAATGTTGGTGCGGTTACTATCCGTAACCGACCCTCTACTGCCATTCATTTATAGAAGCCCCTTAGGTACGCTGCTTAATGCTTCATGTAAATTTCATGATATTCTCAGCATCCTTCTGTAGAGCAATATTTCTCTTGCCGCGAGCCATCTCTTCATCTGCCAGTAGATTGTCCAGCATTCACTACTATATAGGAGAAAAAATTTACGTAGCAATTTAGCTCATGTTCCTTTGTTTCTAATGACATTCTCCTTTTACTTAATACTTTGCTTAGCTTTTGGAAGGCATCTTTCGATATTCCAACTGGCCTTCGGATTTCAGTATCCCGTTTTCCATCATCGGCTAAAACACTTCCCAGGTATTTAAACATCTTTACATGGAAGAACTTTTTCCGATCAAAAAAAGGCTCAATAGTGCCTTTGAGCAAAATCCGTCTATCGAAATATTCATATCTTCTCAGTTTCGTATCCAAACTTAAACAAAGCAATTTCTAAAGAATCAATGTTTTTTTTATTTATTAATCCGAAAGATTTTATCACATTAAACGTTATTTTAGTGGAAACTCATATTTGAATAGACGTCCCGTTTATTTATTAAACAGTATATTTATTTTCGTCTACCATACTAAATAATCGAGAAGTCTTATTAAAGAAAAATATACGCTTTCTGGGAGGATTCGAACATGCGTTCACTTGAGCAGAGGAAACCGTCATTAGATCCGACGTGCTTTTGACTGTCTCGGACATGAAGTGCTTCGACGAACAAGCAAAGTTTAATAGTGCCTTACAAATCTTAAACACTATAATTATTTTCGTCTACCGGTCTGAATATTAGAGAAATCTTATTGCATAAAAATATGCGCTTCCCAGTAGGATTCGAAAATGCTTCCTCCTATTTCTTTAATAAGATTTCTCGAATAATCAGGCCGGTAGACGAAAATAAATAAATATAATAAATATACTGTTTAATAAATAATTGCAGCGTCTACTCAAATACAGGTATCCACAAAAATAACGTTTCAAGTGATTAATTCTTTAAAAGTAACTATGTTTGGATATGAAACTGAGCAGATATGAACATTTCGGACACTATGACGGGAAGGGTTTCGCTTAAAGGCACTATTCAATCGTGTTTGGTCAGCAAAGTTCTTTGTAGGTAAGTCGGTTAAAGCATGTCAGATCTAATGACGGTTCTTTCTGTTCAGGTGAGGCGTAGGTTAGAATCCTGCCGGACAGCGTACATTTGAGTGATTTTGACGAAAAGGGGAAAATAGAATTAATAATATCAAATATTTGTATGGTTGGAATTTGGGTAAAGATAAATTCTGATTCAGATTTTAACCATAAATTTAAAGTAATTCAATTCATGAGAAAAAGAAGAATTCGTCTCTGCTACTCGGAGATAATGGGTCATAATTTTTGGTATAATTGCCTTTTTAAACGACAAATTACCACATAATTAAATCCAAACAAACATTTCAGATAGCTAATACTAACTTAATAACAGTACCACGATGTCACAAACTCATTCATGACACTTGTCAAATATATAACAATTTGGCATTCTCATAACCCAGTTCTTTCGGTTTTCTCATCCCCTTACCTTTCAACCAGGTCAGGAGTGTAGGCGGTTTAGTGTGGATTAGAAAATGCTCAAGTAATAACCAACAACTAGTCTTAAGAACATCCAAGACGCTCAAAAGGCATGGATACGGCATAAATTATCAGATAGACTACCTAATAATTATTAGGTTGGTGCAAAAATAATGACGTAATAATGTCGTTTTTTGACGTTAAAAAATACGTCAAAAAACGACATTAATACGTCATTATTTTTGCACCAACCTAATAGTAAGAGGCTACTGCCCATTTCTAGAGATATCTTATCTAGTTCTAATTTTTAGTACTCGGCAGTTATTGATCGCCCTCTTTTCACTAAGATCGAGTACACAATGCCTGGGCCAAGAATTGAACTCACAACTAATATGTCACCAAACTTACTGAAGCTAAATGTTACAGTTGTTGCTGAGCTGGCAGGAAAGATTTAAGGCAACAGGTTCTCCACTGAGAATTGTCCCACGAAACAATAGCCTTGTGGATTAAAGCGTTGATCCAGAGAGAAAAAGATGAAAAAGAAACAAGAGAGAAAGAGAAAAAAATGAAAGTAAAGGAAACAACAGAAAAGGATAAAAAGAAAACAAAATTGAACGAAAAAGAAAAAAAAACATAGAAGGTAAAAAACAAGTTTTAAAGAAAAGAACCTAGATGATAAAGAGAAAAAGAAAACAAGATTGAAAGAAAAAGAAACAAGAGAGAAAGTTAAAGAGAAAATGAGATTGAAAGAAAAGGACACAACAGAGGAGTAGGAAAAAAAAAACAAGATTTAAAGGAAAAGAAAAAAGAGAGAAGGAGAAAAAATCATTGAAAGAAAAAGAAACAGGAGAGAAGGAGAAAAAGAAAACAAGACTGAGAGAAAAAGAGACAACAGAGAAGAAGAAAAAATAGCATTGAAAGAAAAAGAAACAAGAGAGAAGATGAAAAAGATTACGAGAATGAAAGAAAACAAAACAAGATAGAAGGAGAAAAAAAGCAAGCAAGATTTACAGAAAAAGAAACAAGAGAAAAGGAAAAAAGAAAGCAATATTAAAAGAAAAAGACACAAGAGAGAAAGAAAAAATAAGATAGAAAGAAGAAGAAATAAGATAGAACGAGAAAAAAAAAACAATTTTGAAAGAAAAAGAAACAAAAGAGAAGGACAAAAAGAAAACAAGATCGAAAGAAAAAGAAAGAACACAGAAAAGTAAAAAGGAAACTTGTTTAAAAGAAAAAGAAACAACAGAGAAACAGAAAAAGAAAACAAGATTGAAAGAAAAAAAGAAGAGAGAAGAAAAAAAACTACATTGAAAGAAAAAGAAACAAGAGACAAACAACATGATTTAAATGAAAAGAAACAAGAGTAAAGGAGAAAAGGAGAAAAGAGAAAACTAGATTGAAATATAAAGAAACGAAACTAGTAGAAAACAATATTGAAAATAAAGAAACAAGAGAGAAGGAGAAAAAGAATACAAGTCTGAAAGAAAAAGAAAGAACGGAGAAGGAGAAAAACAAGATGTAAAGTAATAGAAACAATAGAGGAAGAAAAAAGAAAACGAAATTGAAGGAAAAACAAGAAAGAAGAAAAAGAAAACAAGATTTAAATGAAAAGAAACAAGAGAGAAGGAAAAAGAAAATAACATTGAAAGAAAAAGAAACAGGAGGGAAGAAAAAAGATTACTAGATTGAAAGAATAAGAATCAAGAGAGAAGGAGAAAGAGAAAACAAGAATGAATGAAAAAGAAACAACGGATAAGAAGAAAAAGAAATCAATTTAAAAAAAAAAAGAACCAAGAGATAAGGTGAAAAAGAAAATAATTTTGAAAGAATAAGAAACAGCAAAGAAAGAAAAAAGAAAACACGCTTCAAAGAAAAAGAAGGAAGCGAGACGGAGAAAAAGAAAATGACATTGAAAGAAAAAGAAACAAGAGAGAAGGAGAAAAAAACAAGATTTAAAGGAAAAGAACCAAGAGAGAAGGAGTAAAAGAAAACAAGATTAAATGAAAAATAAACAAGAGAGAAGGAAAAAAAGAAAACAAGATTGAAAGAAAAACAAGCAAGAGGGAAGGAAAAAGTAAATAACATTGAAAGAAAAAGAAAGAAGAAAAAAGATTGAAAGAATAAGAATCAAGAGAGAAGAATAAAAAGAAAACAAATTTAAAAAAGAAACCAAAGAGAAGGAAAAAAGAAAATAACATTGAAAGAAAAAGAAAGAAGAGTGAAAGAAAAAAGAAAATTGACATTGAAGAAAAAGAAACAAGTACAAAAACAAGATGTAAAGGAAAAGAAACAAGAGAGAAGGAGAAAAAGAAAAGAAAATTGAAAGAAAAAAGAAAGAGAGTGGGCGAAAAAAGATTGAAAGAGAAAGAAACAAGAGAAAAAGAAAAATAAGAAAATAAGGAGAAAAAAGATTCAAAGAAACAAAACCAAGAGAGAAGGCGAAAAAAGAAAATTAGTTTCAGATAAAAAAAAAAATGTAACGAAAAACCAATATGCTTAAGGGAAAAGAGTTTTAAGGAAAAACACGAATTAAAGAAAATCGACAGATTAAAAATCAAAAACAAAATCACAGATCGAACAAACAGTGTGTCAAATTTTCCGAGCCCTCCTTCCTCATTCTATGTCCTAGGAATTTCGGATCCTAAGCACAATTTTCGTTTTCGTTCCCATTTTCATAAAACATATCTTCATTGTCCGTCTTCTTCTCAACATGCTTCTGTAGAAACACATCTCTGTCGTCTCAAGTTTGCTCTTCATCTATGAGGTAATTGTTCACCATTCACTACTTCCTATGAAAACGCTTTTCTTTGTTTCTAATAATATCTTGTTCTTTCTTAATACTTAGTACTTAGCTTTCGGAAGGCATCTTTCGCTATTCCAATTTACCGACGATAGTTGATATCCTCAGTAACTGCGGAGCTAAAAAGTCAAACGTTTAAACTAGAAAAAAAAATGTTCAACAGGGGTGAATTATTTCATTACAAAAATTAAATATTATTGGAATGGATAAAAAGTCACGGTAAAGATAGAAGAAAAATATAAA
>OZ010574.1:67603180-67608180 GCA_963932145.1 Acanthosepion lycidas | reverse complement strand
GAAGTAGTTAATTCAACATTCGACGATTAGCGATGTGACAAAGCACAATTGGGAATATTCCGACTTCTTCATTGCAGCGTGTGAAAAAAATTTGAGGTACAGAAGTGCCTCCGGTCGGAAACATATGTAGAGAAGTGCCGAGCAATATTTCCGTTATCTCTAGTGAGTCTCTGAACAAATGAAAACTCTGTAAATATACGCATTGTGCAAATATGAGAGGGGGGAAAGAATTAAGAAGAACGTAGTAATAAAAAAAAAGAAAAACAAGATCTAAACACGCAATGACACGAAAGAGAATGAAAATTCTATTCTATTAATAACGAGAACTAAAAAAGAAAAAGTACGGAACCCAGTTAGTTATCAGCATTTGAAGTATTCATTTTTTTTTTTTTTTTTTTTAGCAATCTAGCCTCCCCCATTTAGAAGATTACCGTTACACAGTCTTCCAACACAAATTTCCCACGATTTGATCTTATACTATTCTAAACCAATATAAGTAAATACCAAAAGAATTACGGTGCCAATAACGACTTTCTAAGCAGACTGATTTACTACATTTGGTAAAATGGCGTTATTCAATATTCCTGCAACAGTTTCACCCAGACTGTTATTAGGACTACCTGCATATTCTGAGTAAGTACCGATGTAACATATCAATGCTATTTTCCTTTGTAGTCTTGCCTTATCCATTTGGAAGATTGACGCTACATAATCTTCCTGTTCCAAATTTCCTTTTTAAACAACAGATGATTAAAGGTCAGTAATAATAATAATAATTATCATTATTGTTATTATTATTGCTTTAAATTAGTCATGTTCATTCATTTCTTTGATGTTTTCCCTCGTGAATGGATATATAAGAAAAAACCTGGTCGTATATTGCGGAAGCTGCATCAGTTTGAACGTATTTCAACATATTTCCTTAATTCAATATTTCCTTATTTAATAAGGTACTTGCTTTCTCTGCAGTGACAGAATTTTGAACAGTTTTAATTGTGGTTGAAATTATTTCAATGTATAACTAATTTTAAATTAATTTGTAGCAGGTCATTTCTATATAAAAAAAATCGCTTCTTTTAATTTCTTGAACTACGGTAAGTCGGATATTCATAAGTCTATCACGCCAAACATCACAGTCCTGCATCAAGATCAGAAGGTCATTGGGGGAATTCTGCGTCATAACATAGCTGGTAAATGTAGGTGGTTGCTGGGCTACCAACTCGTCATTGTTATCACGAGTTCTTGTTTTGCTCACCAGCAATCTCCTACAAAGCACATTCTGTATTCGCGTAAGATTGTAGAAATATTAGAGATGGGTCCATAGAGCTGAGATTTAGTTGGATGTTGTCTCCAAGAGATGTTAATCATAGCTCTCAGCATCCGATTGTAGATTCCATCAAGCTTAGATTCTAGGGTTTTAGTTAACATCCAAGCAGTACCTTAAAATGAGAATTGTTTTTACTTTTTTTAAAAGTAAAAGATAACATTTAAGTAACTACAATACATTTGTTTTTATTTTAACAAAAAATAAAAACTTAACTATAAAAAATATTAAACGACAACATCGTATTTTATTTTCGGCAATAAAAACGCCATCTCACTTAATTACCGATTTACAAATTCGTGATATTCTTTCCAACAGCTTTGAAAAAAGTAGATGACAGACTAAGCATTCTTCAAGTACTGAAAAAGCTCACTCTCACTCTTTAAGTATTCTCTTCAAATTCTCCTATCCAGTTCATCCCATATTAATTCAAAGGGAGAGAGAACTGTAGTCAAGTTATAATTTAAAAAAAAATATAGATCTAAATCCCACAGGATGATAAGAT
This sequence comes from Acanthosepion lycidas, assembly GCA_963932145.1. Classification (NCBI taxonomy): domain Eukaryota; kingdom Metazoa; phylum Mollusca; class Cephalopoda; order Sepiida; family Sepiidae; genus Acanthosepion; species Acanthosepion lycidas. The sequence continues at coordinate 67,606,351 of OZ010574.1, read as the reverse complement.
AAAGAACAAATAGGAAACGTTAATCAATCTGACATGCATCACTTTTATTAAAGCTTCGTCAAATATTGAAAGAAAACAGACAAAAAGACAGAACTTTGGTATTTTTAATTTTGTTTGGATCGATCTTCATTGGTCAGTCATGTAGACTGTCGTAGATAATTCTATATGTAAGTTTCTAAAAATTCTAATGCGTCTAAGTGGCTATCGAATGGTAATATGTATTTGTAATTGTGTACCTGTGTCTGTCTAGTAGAAGTTCTAATGTGTTCACTTTTGTGCGGTCACTCGGCATAGTGGTGTGGTATTCTATTAATCGGGGGATGTTTTTATATACGTACTCTTTGTATTAGATATAAGTTGGATTCTTTAAGAATGGATTTAAGAAGGATGACAATGTGATGTAATGTTTTAGATGTGAGTTTATAGTTGGTAATAATATTATTATTAAGCTTTCAAGTTATTTTCACCTTAATGAATTGGGTACTTTTTAATTAAGGTGGCATTAGTAAAATCAAAGATATAACCAGCGTCGTCCCTGTGTAATACGAGAGAGTAAGAATGGTTGACCAAACTTTAATTCTCTCTTTTGTTCGCAGATGCGATTTTTTAGATCAGGTGATGTCCTACCCACACATAAACCTTTTCGGGGAATGTAAAAAGACAATAGGAATATATGGAAATGATGGGTAGTTATAGGTCCGATATTATGTCCTATTAATATGAACTCAACATATATATATATATATATATATATATATATATATATATATATATATATATATATATTGGTTGAACTGATGTGAGTTTGCGACCCTGGGTTTCACGCTTTTGCGATCGTCAGACAAACTGAATAATAGATTGCGTGTATTGGTGTTCCCCACTTTCATAATAACACCAATACACGCAATCTACATAAACCAATTTTTTTTAAAAAAATTAATCAGTTTGTCTGACGATCGCAAAAGCGTGAATCCCAGGGTCACAAACTCACATCAATCCAACCAAATGTTAGCTCTCTGTCTGATATTGAGAGCTTTCTAATAAGTACCGCGCATATAATATATAAATAATTATATATATTTATTTATATTTATATACACACACTTTTCAAACACACACACACACACACACACACATATATATATATATATATATATATATATATATATATATATATATATATATATATATATATATTAAGTAAATAAACCTAACCTACCTAGGTTTCACCTACGTGAATCGCCAGTCCGCCCTAACGATCCACGTCGGTGAAACTTAGGTAGGTTAGTCTAGTTCGTTAGGTTTATTTTCTTATTTTGCTCTACTTCGCATATTGAGCACTTTATTCAGTTATTTTACTTTACTCGTGTCGGAAGATTTTTCTTTGGACTCTGAACTTAGATTCTAGACGATTATTTTCGCCTGAAGTACATGTTCTTAGTTCTTTCTTTTTTTCCCCCTTTTTTTCCCCCTTTTTTTCCCTTGGGTATTAGTTTGCTCATTTACAAGCTAAAACATCTAGGGTTTTGCCAGACGAGTATAGCTGCTTACATTTATAAGTTTATTAGTGTTATATATATATGTGTGTTTATATATATATATATATATATATATATATATATATATATATATATATATATTGTGAGTTCATATTAACTCAATCAACTTGTGTGCCCACTATACATACATACATATATATATATATATATATATATATATATATATATATATATATAGTGGGCACCCGAGTTGATAACCTAAATTTTTAACTCAAAATTTCTGTTGTATGCATAATTTTTCTTTAGTAAAATTTCTCAATCTAGGCCGGTTGTTACTAACTGTACTTTTAAGAAAAGAAATAAAAGACCAAGGGCAGGAATTCAAAATACGAGTAACCACTAAAAATAACATTTATAGTAATAAAAGAAACAATATTAAATCTATATATAAAATTCTGTGACTTCCGTTTGTTCGTCTGTCCGTCCGTCAAGTTCTCTAAAATAGACATACTTTAACTGATCAAAACCAAATTTTGGGTAGATGTGCAAACAGGTAATGGGGTACAAAGTATACTTGGTTTTACTAGGGTCCGTAGCTTAATACAATACATTTTCGTTCATTTTAGGGGGAAATTAAAAGTTTTTATTATTTTACATACACTCCCATTATTTTAAAAACAATTCAAAGATTAAAATAGCAAATACTTATTTAATAAGTATATCTCATCTTTTCTGTACGTTTTTATATACAACAATCCAGTTTCCTTTTCGCGCTCCTTTTGCGAGAATATACGTTCTAAAAAAATCATTCAAATTTCATCTATAGTGACCTCTCCTGGGAAATGTTATGTGAAGGCTGCGTCAAGACTATGTGTCCCCACTCACGGAGTTACCGACAAAATCCAAAAAATACAGAGTATGACATTTGTGGACGGCTTGGCTAGCAGGAGTTGCCGGAAAGTTGTCAGTGTTGACTGCCGACTGCCTTCGGGGCTGAACTCCTGGTTTTCTCTCTGGATACTTCCATAGGCTTTTCCGTGTTTTTGGATATGGCCGCAAAGTAGCGGAGGTTTTAAATCAGTTGTTTCCTTTCTCTAGATGGTCAAATGGTTAAACGTAGACTTTGTAAATCTCAACAAAAATGTTAGCGATAACTTCAACAACACTAAATACTGTGACAATTTCAACACGCATTAGCAAAAATGATAGTATATATATATATATATATATATATATATATATATATATATATACTTGCAAAAAACAAAAACACAAATATTTGAGGGAAAATAATGCAATGTATAAAACAAGGAGAATGTGCATGTATGTGTATTAGTTTGTATTTGCGTGTTGGGATGTATCAAGATTGGCATATGTCTAAATTGGTAAATGTCCGCGGCTCCGTTTAATCAAAAACACATCGTAATCTTGATTTGGAGAATTGATTTTTTTTTTTTTTCTTTTTTTTGAATTATGCTCGAATGCAAATGAATTATCAATCAGCTCCCATAATGTTTAATGAAATCTCATTCCCTGGGCAACACACTACGACTGACGCACCTTAGTCAAAATCATTATTAAATGATAGAATTCTTGGTCTTTCTAAAAGTAATAGCAGTCTCGCTGAATGTTTACAGAAAACTGCCGCGCGGGCAGGAATCAATAAATTAAT
>OZ010574.1:67523180-67598180 GCA_963932145.1 Acanthosepion lycidas | reverse complement strand
AGTTGTCTGAAAGTTGTCAGTGTTGACTGCCGACTGCCTTCGGGGCTGCACTCCTGGTTTTCTCTCTGGATACTTCCATAGGCTTTTCCCGTGTTTTTGGATATGACTTGCGGAGGTTTAAAATCATGGTTTCCTTCCCCCAGATGATCTGCCTTCCTGGGATGTCGAGCTTCATCTACCCAAGGCAGCTCATGAGGGACCACTTTTTCAGCGTTCGCCCATTCTCCGACCTAGAGCTTATCACGAACATCTATGGAACAAATACAGAGTGCGATGTGTAAATTGTCGCCATTTTATATTTTTAATTTCGCGCAGGCGCATTGTTCTTTTGTGTTTTGTCAACTGCACAATATAGTAGGGCCAGTTGGGCATCGACTGTGAGAAAAACAGCATAATGACGCAAAACACTCCACCAGAAATGTGAAAACAGCATGCTGTACTGCTTGGCATTCGCGCCGGAAGCTCCAATACAAACATTTCAGAATGAAGAGGATTCGGAAAGAGTTGGATGAAATATCCAGTCAAAATCCTATTGACCACGTTAATCCTCCATTCATCTTTCCAATGGTCCTCAGACTCAATAAGAATGCCTACATCAAGTGCTTTGAAGTAGTGCTGCTCTGTGTCAAGAGGGTGACTGCCGGAAGACACTCTATCTGGCAACAGGTCTCTACACCATATCACACCAGCAGAACTACCCAGTCATGGCTGTAAGACAATTTCTGCGGCCACACAACCCCTTACATCTGGCCACCTAGACTGCAACCCTCTTGATTATTATGTGTGGAGTGCAGTTGAACGGGAAACCAACAAAATTCTTTGTAACATCAAAGATGAACAGAATGCAAGGATTATGGCAGCATTCACCAGCTTAAACAAGGAGACTGTCCAGAAGAGATGCGGGAGTTTCTGAAATCGTCTGGAAACAGTGTTTGAATCCCATGTCGATTTTATTGAAGAAATTTACTCTTTAGTATTTCAAGATATTTTTGTGCCATTTTGTTAAATATATCTGTTAAAATGACAGGTAAGTGTTATTTTCATTTTTGAGTAATTTAAACGAAAATTTATCCATCGCACCCTATATAATGTATGTACGAGGTCTGTCCGAAAAGTAACGGTACTGGTGTCAATTTATTTTAATTCAAAATAACAAACTATATGGTTTCCCCTTCAAAGTAATCACCCTCGAGTCTAATGGATCTGTTCATCTTTCTATGCCACGTTTCTATTCACTGCTAGAAGGATTCTTCTCGGATGCCTCTCAGATCCGTCATTACGGCCCGCTTAATGGCCTTCAAAACCTGTCCCTTTGATGACCTACTTGAGTTGAGGAAAAACTAAAAAGTCCCACGGAGCAAGGTCTCGTGGATAGGTAGATTCTTCCAGTATGGCAATGTTCTTCTCGTCTAGGAACTGCCGGATGCTCAGGGCGTTGTGAGCAGGTGGATTATCGCGTTGAAGTAGCCACAATTTATCCTGCCGCAACTCTCATCTCTGAGCGAAGCAAACAATCCAGGGTCTCTTTATAGATTTGCTGATTAATCGTTTGGCTCTGTGCCACGAACTCACATCGAAGTACGTGATCCGTTCCGTTCCATTTTAGATAGCTCTCGTGTATAAACATTACATACGTAATATATGGGCGTAATGTACTTGCGTGCCAAATAAGGAAGTAAGGCTGGAACAAGCAAAGTCATAATAAGGTAATAATAATAATAATAATAATAATGAGAAAAAAGTAGGAGGCGGAAAATTAAATCGTTTTTGAAGCATACTCTATGATAGGAATGCTTATTTTAAGGAATGATGTTTATTAAGTTTGACAGTGACAGTAATGATCATCAAGGCAATGCCAATGTTAATGAACAGAATTGTGATATTAATGATGATTTTAATAGCGTCCCTATTGAATAAAATAGCGGGAAGGCGAAGAGGAGCAGACGACAGTAAGAAAATATTTATTTGCTATTTTCTTTTTTTCTGTTAAACATCATTTTATTAAAAAGAAATGATTAAACACATCTGAGCGCTTTTGTCTTTAAATTAATTCCCCATCAATTTTCGACTTTCACCTTTTTGCCGGGATAATCGTCCAAGTTGTGAAGCAACCCTGATTTCCCATGATTCTGTGATGATTTAAGTAATACAGAATTTTTAATAATTAAAAAAGAAGCGACAACGTTTAAAAAGTAAAGAAAAACAAATGAGGAGAATGAAATAAAATGGTGAAGAAGCTGAAATGAAAAAAAATTAAAGAAACGAGAATTCTAACAAAGAATAAAAGAAAAAATTAACATCGCAAAAATAGAAAAAGAGGGCGGAATTGATTTAATGTTAGATTTTTTTCCTGTTTTAATGGTTGTATACAAATATTTGTACAAAAATAAAATTAAATAAAAGACATCAAAAAGATCATTTCTTCTCGTTGAACATTAAAAGAAAGAATTCCATTCTCAGGCGAGTATAAAAAAGGCGTGACTTCTCTTTCTCTCTCTCTCTGGATGCGTGCGCATTGCATTTTTTAGTGACAAACTTTGGGTTGGTAATATTTGAATTCATTCTATTTCATTAAATATAGCATATCCAGAAAAGCTATAAAATGTTATTAATTTTTTGGCGAATAAATAAATCTTCCATTTTGAAAATAAATAAATGTATATATAAACATACGTTAATAAGTAGGAAGCATTTTGATTTCAGAATTTTTACTGTATAATGTTTGATATATTTATTGATATATTTATGTAGATATTTGTATATCTTAACTTTAGATCACAGACAAAGAAGAATACGTTAAAAATAAATATCTTTCATCGTTAGCCTGCGAAATTATTCATGAATCTACCGACAAGCATGCACAAAAGAGACATAGATAGATAGATAATAGATACATCGATTATCTATATCTATCTATCTACATATATACATATATACTTAGATACATACATACATACTGACAAAGGAGAATATGTTAAAAATAAATATCTTTAATCGTTAGAGAAATTATTGACGAATCCACAAACATACACACGAAAGACATAGATAGATAGATAGATAGATAGATAGATTTAAAAACTTATGCGTATATATATATATATATATATATATATATATATATATATATATATATATATATATATATATATATATATATATATATATTAAATTTAATTTTAATGTGTTTTAGTGGACTCAGTAATTTTCAATCTGCTTGTCTGAATCATCTTCAAGAAGCGAGGGCAAGATCAAGATCTAAAAGGTCAACCAATCTAACAGTGATCTCATCTCACAATCCTCACACTTGCTCCATATGTGGCTACCTTTGTAAATCACAAGCGGGTCTTAAATGCCACTTAAGATTATCGCATAAACTTTCATAACTGAATCAATAAGCTGGCAGATCCTCATACGTCAAAACTGACAGGAGAGTCCATTATTATTATTATTATTATTATTATTATTATTATTATTATTATTATATAAAATTATTTATTTAAAAATTATAACATAAATATATATATATAAATATATATATATATATATATATATATATATATATATATATATATATATATATATATATATACATAAATATATATATATATACAAACTAACAACATAAAATAAATACTTGACGTCTACACAACCAATGAAAACAAAACAACACAGAATTTAGAAATCGGAACATAACTCTGCATTATTTCCCTATTATTTATATGAAACTGAACTGATAGTGAAACATTGTAACCTCATAATGTTGCCACTTATTTGATCATAGATAGATATGCAAATAAGGCTCTCTCTTTTAGACTAGCCTGTCATAATTCCTACGAAAGTGCTATACAACTACGGTTATACGTGATACAGATGGATAAATAGTACAAAAAGTCAGAAAAAGCCACGAGCTTAATACAGTAATACTTAAAACATTGTAAATGAATATACGTTTTAAAGGCTATCTACATTAAATCACAATATTCAACAATGAATATAAAAAACTTCTTTTTACATCATTGTTCACCCGATAAAAGGCCTATAAAGGGGTGGGGGGTAATAATTGTAGATTATGAGGTTATATACGATAGATAACGGTTGAATCTGGACTCGAAGAAGTTAAGATTATAGTAATCAAAGAAGAACTTTCTTGGGAGACTTAGTCCTTCGTATGACGATAAACTACATCTGGCATCAAGCCTTCTGATCGGGAGATTGGAGGTTTTGAGGAGCGTGGAACCACCTTTTAATTGCTGTTGTTCTTATGTCCACTCAGATCCGGAGTGGTAGCACCCGTTAGGGGGCCCAGCTATGGGTAAATAGTGACTCCCCACAAACAAAAACAAAACACTACGAAATCTAAAAATACATTTCTATAGTAAAAATATCAGCAATATATTTTTATATAATAAATTATCAACAATACATATTCATAAATTATTGATAAAATTACCAATAATACGTTTAATAATAAAATGGTCAACAATATATTTTATCTGTAGTTGAAGACATACAATGGCGTTCAAAATATATCTAGTTGAAGCATTAAATTGTTCAAAATATTCAGATTTAGGCAGTAAATAACCCATAGAGGTTGATAATCAACCAACCAAACAAACATCATGAAAGAACTCTTCCATAACATTAATCCATATAATATTCTACAATTTCTTAAAGAAATCAAACTGTATTCGCAAAATATAACTTCAACTAAACTACAAACAACTAGCGCTTCTCGTTCACACAAACATGTATATACACAAAAGCTGAGTATCATTTATCATATGTTCAACTGTGAAAGAAAAATAACGTATATCATAATTTTATTACTTCAAAGTTCCCAAGAATATTAAATTTCGGCAATAAATGACCTATAAGGAGTCGATACGCCGTTAAACAGATCAATCAATCAATTTTGGGTATTTGTTTCACAACGTAGTGTCTCTACAAATGAAGATGCCTGAAAACGAACTTCTTTCTTACTAATGGAATACGAAGAGAAAGATGATGGCTTGACCCTGTGTACATTGTACGGCGAGTTTTAAATGGTAAAGGTCCGAACTGATAGAAATAGCAACATCAACTCCAATTCTGGAAGTGATCATTATCAGCAATTTATAGAATTCCAAAAGAACTGAATTTTAGCTATATAAAAGAGAGATTTTTTAAACTGGTGTAAAATTCAATGTGTTGCCTCGTAATACTTCCGGTTCATGGAAGTTATAATATGTCAGTACAAGTTTTCTTTACTGCGAACAAATATTTAAATATGTGCGCAGTTTTTGCTAATGCTTTTCCACGAGATTCTTAAATGCCATTCGTACATTGACATCGCCATTTTTATATCGTGAAATCATCTGTATTTTCTGGCTATCCTGGTTTATCTGCTGCCTTTGATAATCTTAATTTCTGACAGACCCATTTACTTCATATAGTTATGGGGATCTCATTCTATACGCCATGTTCGCCTTATGGGTATTTCAAAACTCGTAACAGTCAAATATTTCTTGCGGAGTTGCTTTCAGACGATGTATATTTCTGCACTACTTGATCACGGCGATCATGGCTCTCCATAAGTTCCTATCATTTGTTTGCTCTAAGCAATGTTTGCTTCCTTTTAATCCATCCAACTGCACAGCTATACATTTACACAAGCTCATTGCCTAGGTTACTTGATTTTCTATGCCTATCTTACTTTCAATATGTCGTGTGTCAAAATATCCAAGCTCTCTCTTCTCATTGCATCCGTGAAATTTCAAATATTTATTTCAAAATCTACAAGTGTTCTGTTTTCTTCCATTTTATTTAAATGTTACTTGAACATGATCCTTCCCTGCTCTCTTCAACATCATACTACAGAGCAGCCAAGTGACACTGTTTTAAATCATGTCTACATTTTATACACGATATACCAGATGCTTATTCAACAAGTCAGTTTAGCATTCTTTAGCTTTCATCAGTTATGGAAGCAGAAGACCCATGAGAGTGTCCTTGTTAATATCACCAGACTGGACACAGCGCCTAACCTGAACTCGTGTCAAATATAATTTACCTTAGAGGAGTGTTGTATGGTCCAGTGAGTCACGGATCCAGTTGTTTCGGGATGGTGATAGGATTCGGGTGTGGCGCTAACCCCATGAAGCTATGAATCCAAGTTACTAATAAGACAACGTGAAAGCTGGTGTCCGTTTAGTAATGGTATCCCGTATGCTCGCATTGAATGTTTGGTGGTCTGCTGGTTCACCTAAACATGTCATGTAACTATTTGCATCCACTCATAAACTACACGTACCCCAACAATTATTTTAGTAGGATAAGACATCGTGTCATCGAACCCACATTTGTCAGCATTGATCTGTAGAGAATTCTAGAGTACGCCGACAAATCATGTGACTACTTTGTCATGCCCGACAAATAACATGGAGCTTTAAACAGCATTTGATACTTCATATCTGTTGACTTTTCTTCTGTGTGAAAGTTTCTCGCATTCACTGTCATATAGGAAGATTGATATTACATAACAGTTCGGCAATCACTTATTTTTTTGTTCTAGCAAATTTTTCCTGTTTCTTAATACTTTGTTTAGCTTTTGAGAGGTATTTTTATTTATTCCAATTCGCCTTCGAATTTTCCAGTTCCATTTTCCATCTTATGTTTTAACACCTCCCAGTTAATTAAATTTCTGTACTTGCTTGATTTAGATGTCGCTAATTCGTAGTTCCCATCTTGGACTATTTCACCTGCTAACCACCACACATTCTGTCTTGCAATAATCGATGGTTAGTCCTTTCTTACCGCTTACCTTTACTTCTTTCTAGGAAGTTTCTCTCTGGCCATCAAAAGGGGACTTTTTCTTTATTATGTTTTCTCGGGGACATAGACCGGTAGACAAAATAAATACCTTTTAAATATATTTTTTGCGTCTACTCAAACACAGGTATCCACTCAAAATAACGTTTGATGTAATAAAATATGTCGGATTAAAAAAGTAAAAACCATTACTTCTTTGGAAATTAAAAAGCCATTAACTTTCTTTAGAAATTGCTTTGTTTATGTTTCGGATTCAAAACGAAGCAGATATGTCTTTCGACAAAAATCTGAATGAATGAATTTGCTTTAAAAGACAAAAATACAGACTTGCTTGATTGTGAAGCTCTACGTAGCTGACTGGTCAAAGCACACCGGATCAGTCAATGGTTTCTCCTGCAAAGTAGGAAACAGGTTCGAATCTTGCACATTAAGTTTTCTCGATTACACAGGCCGGTAAACGAAATATATACCGTTTAAAATAAACGGGACGTCTATTCAAATACGGGTGTCGACTAGCATAATCGTTTTATGTAATAAAATGTTTGCATTTAATTCCATTTTTTTTTTTTTTTTTTTCACCAACTTTTTCAATGTTCCTCTTATAATAATTACAACTCTCTTGCTCTTCTGGGAAAATGAATAATATCAAAGTATAAAGACAATCAATAAATCGAACTAAATCAGATATGGACTGTAATCAATCAATGACTCACCGTACGTATAAATGTATTTGGTTATATATTTATGTTTTAGTTCCTTGTCGTGTATATTTCAGTTTATGTGTTGGAGAGTGAAAGTGCAGGGGGGTATGTTTACATGTGTGCATTTGTTGACTAGAATAAAAGAAAACAAAAAAAACATCCATAGAAAAAAATAGTGAGCATGTATTTCTACCAAATCTACACTAAGTGCTGTTGCGAAATCCTCTTGAGATTGGCTCGTTACCAGTTTGAATACAACGTTGTTTAGAAGACGTGTGAAAATGCATTTTGACTCTCCAAGTGCCAAAAAAAAAATGCTTTTCCAGAGACGAAATCAAAAGGCTCATAAAATATTCCTGAGTTGAAAATAAAAACACCAAACCAAACAGTAAACTCTTGCACGCAGATTATGTTAGACAAATAACGTTTATGATAATCAAACATTACCGACAACCGTTCGCCTTGTACTGGCAATTACATATATATATATATATATATATATATATATATATATATATATATATATATATATATATATATATATATATATATATATATATATATATACACGTGCGGTGCATATTGGAAAGCGCTCAATATCAGTGATAGAGCTAACATATTTAGTCGAATGGATATGAGTTTGTAACCCTGGGTTTCAGGCTGATGGAACATCAGCCTGAAACCATTTTCAAACGTTTGTCTCAGGATCGCATAAGCATGAAAACCAGGGTTACAAACTCATATCCATTCTAATATCTATATATATATATATATATATATATATATATATATATATATATATATATATATATATAATGAAATGGACAATTATTTTCTGTTTATACGTTATTTTTATACATACAAATATTTAAGTAACTGGTGTGTTTATAATAAACAGTATTAACTACATTTACCAGACTGAATTTCCGATAAATTTCTTAGAAAATATGTATCCTGCGACATGAATCGAACCTGTATCCCACACGGAACCGTCATTTGGCCTGATGCGCTATTCCATTTAACTATCGAGGAAGCATCTCGTTAGCAAAGTCAATTTGTTGTTTAAAAAGAGTAATTTGACTTTGCTAAACATGTACTTTCTCTGTAGCTAATGGTTAGGGCACGTCAGCCCTAAATGACAGTTCCATGTAGGATACAGGTTCGATTCCTGTCGGAGGACACTTATTTTCTATGAAATTTATCTGGCATTCAGGCTGGTAAATGTAGTTAATACTGTTTATTATAAACACATCAGTTACTTAAATAATTTTCCATTTCATAATATATAGTTATATATGACGCATATTTTATATGAAATTTCTCGGACATTCAGTCTGTTAAATATAGGTAATAATTTTTATTATAAAGAGAGCATTTACCTAAATATTTGTATCTATAAAAATAGCGTATATATATATATATATTCGCCACCACTGCATATTTTCTAAGGAAATCCTAATATATGTAAGTACTTACTGAATTTACCACAAATAGTTTGATTCCGTAATTACTATTGAAATTTTAACATCTATTACAGTCATAATTATAGATTTTTTATTTTACTAAAAATTTGTGCGGTATAAAATTATTAGCCCCACCCATTTATCGAAATTGGGAATTAATATTGCTCTATGTCAATTGTAATATTTTTGTTTTTTATTTGAGATTTAATACAAGCACTTTTTCAAAATGAAATAGTATTCTCCTGATCATCATTTGGGAAAAATGCGCATTTACAGCTTTAAGAGGGTGGCTTGATTTCACTGGACAGTATCGAAATTGGGTTGGACAACCCCCAAATTTGTAAAATCACACGAGTAAACATATTTTGAGAATGTAGAATTTTAGAAAAAGTTTCATGCTATGGGTAGAGGATGACCGAACCCCAGACCCGGGTCAACCAGAACCTTGCCAGACACAGGACTCTATATAAGCTAGAGGTTTGGACAACTTGAAGTGTCCCCACACTACTACGACTGACCTCCTGAGCAAGGCCTTGTGCCAGCCCTGAAGACAGGAACATAGAAATTTAAATTAATACCAAGTGGCAAACTCCAAAAGAGGATCCCAGTGTCATCTGATTATAACAGTAAATGGAAAGTTTTAAAACCACTGTAGACAAGAAAGTATCCAGTAGCCAAATCGTTGTTACATTTTAACCCGAGTTAATGCTTTATTTCAAAGAATTTTTGTGTAGCTTCTCTCTGTCAACTTGTCCCTGTCTTCAGTTTATATCGACAGCGATTTTCTCACCCTCTGAGTTCAAAAGCACAACGGCAGAGGATTGAAGGAGATATACGACAGCTAGATCGAGCGGAACCGTACTCATCAAAAAATACCAGCGACCAATCAGTAACATTTGTAATTATAGAAGTGAGGAGAATACCACAACTATATATATATATATATATATATATATATATATATATATATATATATATATATATATATACAAACCGAGAATTGAAGGTCGTTCTCAACGGATTCTCCTCCAGTTCCTATCCCACAAACGCAGGTGTTCCCCAAGGCTCCATCCTTGGTCCCACACTTTTCCTTATTTTCATCAACGACCTTCCTGACGCCATAGATTCCCAAGTTGGCATCTACGCGGACGACACTACAATTTACTCCTGCCTCAAAAACAAATCTAGTGTCGCTGTCAGAACTAACCTGGCCGTGCGTCTTGAAATGGACCTCCAATCGGTTGTTAACTGGGGCAACAATTGGATGGGCAAATTTAACGCCTCAAAAACTAAACTACTCTCCATTAACCACCATAGAGATCCTTACCTGCCCCCATTAGAATGTCTGATAGTCAACTTCTTGAGAGCAACTCCCTGCGTCTGCTCGGTCTCACGTTGACTGCTGACCTGAGATAAAACAAATACATTGAGTCAATTGCATCGTCCACCGCGAGGAAAGTTGGCTCTCTGTGCCGCGCCAGGAAATTTTTCTCCCCTGAATCGATACTTCAAATATACAAACGACCATTCGCCCTTGCATGGAGTATTGCTGCCATATATGGTCTGGGGCACCTTCTGTTTACCTCGGAGTTCTTAACAAGATCTGGCGTCTCGCCTGGAGCCACTATCTCACAGACGCGCCGTCGCCTCTCTCTGTCTCTTCTACAAATACTTTCATGATGAGCTGCTTTCACTGGTTCCCAGTCTCCATGAATTCAAGCGCCCTACGAGGCTGGCATCCCGCTCTCACCCTTACACTGTAGAAACTTTTAATTGTAGCCGTCTCTTCTACTCCAATAGCTTCATACCTCGCACCTCTCGCCTGTGAAACACCCTTCCCAATTACTGTTTCCCTGATAGCTATGATCTCCAACTATTCAAATGTAATTTCAATCGACATCTCCAGTTACCTTGATCTACACACTATCCTACCCTTCATCCTTTCTTCTATCACTCCTATCTGCTCTTGCTCCAAATCTTCTGCAACCCCCTGCATCCTAGTGGCTTCATGCCTTGCTCGGGGCGCAATGCTTAATATATATATATATATATATATATATATATATATATATATATATATATATATATGTCTATCCCTATATATAAATATGTGTGTATATATATATGTGTGTGTGTCTATCCATATATATATATATATATATATATATATATGTATATGTATAGTAAAGGGAACAATATTGGTATATAATCCAAATGTATCCTATTAGTATAAAATATTAAAACTGACCAACAAAAAGAGCTCAGTGTATGTATTATTACAGAGCAAATAATTAATAAGGAGTAAAATGCAAAATCACCTAATATGAGGAATAACCAATTTCGGTAGACGAAGATATCGGTCGTCTGTCTTATCAATATTGTTATGGACTGAGTTCGTTCCACAAATAGAGATTTAACTGTGAAAAAAAACTAGTCGAAAAACTAATACGGAATTTATCCATTTCAATGTTTCATTCAGACGAAAGTTACAAGAAGGTCAGGGTAGATTGGAAGGTATTTGTCTTTAGGAAGAAGTTTTATAAACTTAAACCCGAATATTAACCTTATGACATCAATTTGGGGTTATATGAAGAAGTGAGTATTAAATTATGGTATTAAAAAGTATTAAAACGGGGGTTAAAAATAAATTTGATAAATATAGATAAAAGGATATTATACAAAATACAATGTAACAATGTCATACAAAATAAATGTAACATATATATATATATATATATATATATATATATATATATATATATGTCGGTGGATGATAGAAAAAACCTGGGTAGCACAATTTTCAGACAAATTAGCATCCGAGGGAAAAATTTTGAAAAAAAGACAGAACTTCCGAACATGGTGAAAAAATCGCCCAGTACCTTAAATTTCTGCTCGAAAAATAAACAAATAAATAAATAAAGCAGCGACTAATAAGTTAAAACGAAGAGTGCTTAATACTCTAAGAAGGGCAAAATAAAATAAATAAATCCTAATGAACAATTAATTCCCCAAATATATTTAGAAAGCATTGTGCTGTTCGCGTATTTGCTATTTGTGAAAGATGTTTTGTGTGCATAATTTCTTTGTTTCCAGGGTCCTTTAGTTACTCCTATGCATACTTTTTCTTTACTATCTGGTGATTTTATCCTGGTTTGGTAAATTAAGCAATTGCCGTTTAAGGGACATTCGTTTTTTATTCTGTAGTTACACGTGGGTTTAATTTGTTCGTGTGGTTTGTTGATAGTTTTCCTGTTGTGCTTTTTTCTATTATTTGTGTCATGTTCTCGGTGCAACTCTAGCTGATTTTTACTTTGTATTTTTTTCCGTAGGGTGCTTGATTCTGGGAATTATTTGTGTAAGAGATTGAAGAATATTTTCCCTACGTTTGTTTTTACGTTTTTTGCTGTACGGTAGGTTGAACCATATGATATTTTTTCCTGTTGGCCTTTTTTGTGTTCTTTGGTGAGTATGTGAGTGTTGCTGGGAATTCACTATCTTTTAGGGCTGTTCCGTAGTCTTTCTTAGCTTTGTTAAATATGGATTCATTGGAGGAATTGTCAGAAAGCCTGCAGTTAATCGACTTTGGTATCTGTTTGATTATAGAAGGCGTGTGATTAGAAGATGTCTGTATATAGAGTGGCTTATAATTGGGTTTTCTGTA
The DNA here is from genome assembly GCA_963932145.1 of Acanthosepion lycidas. Classification (NCBI taxonomy): domain Eukaryota; kingdom Metazoa; phylum Mollusca; class Cephalopoda; order Sepiida; family Sepiidae; genus Acanthosepion; species Acanthosepion lycidas. Next base: position 67,585,548 of record OZ010574.1, on the reverse strand, counting down.
TGATTTATATGTGCCTTTTCTTAGGTTGAAGGTAACATCTAAAAAATCTACTTCATTTAGGTTATTTTTTATATCTATATCGAATCCGTTATTTTTGAAAACTTTTATTATTGCTTTTCTAGTTTTGCCTATGTTTTGTTTGTTGCAGTCTCATTACACCAAAAATATCTTGGAAAATAAGGAAAAGATCATCAGCCTACAACAACCAATCCAAAACTTGCAAACTTTGCTTAGAGGAGGAAATAGCTATAACTTCCCAGACCAAAATAAATTATTAAATAAACGATCCGAGCTCATCTCAAGATCCAGACATGAAAATAATTTACTTAAGAATCGAAAATTGAAAAATTAAATAAATAAATAAAATAAATAAAAAATAAATAAATAAACAAAATGACAATAAAATAAGTAAAATAAATTGACCCAAACAAATTAGCAAATCACACTTGTTAGAATAGACGAAATAGAATAAATAAATAAAAATAAAAATCAATGAACCCAAATAAAGTAAATAATAAACAAATTAACAAACCATTATGACCAAAATATTTGTTAGACTATAAAAATCAAACCAAAAATCGGACGAAAAACATAGCTAAAGCTGTTATATAACGATAGAAAAATACTACGTTACTTAAAAATCGAAAACCGAAAAGAGTAAATAAAAATATACAGTATAATAAATAAATAATAATAAAACAAGAAAAATAAATTAATCCAAATAAATAATAAATAAACAAACTAACAAACCGATCCCGATAAATTAATCGTTAGAAAAAAAAAGTAAAGATAATCAATCAAAATAAATAAATGAAGTAATAAAGAAATTAAAAACTGCTCCCGGCGAAATAATAGTTAGAATAAACTACACCAATCAATCCCAAAAATGAATAAATAGCTTTAATTATTTTCCCAAACCTAAACAAAGCTACTAAATAAGCGATACAAATAAATTTTTACTACGTTAATAAAACACCGATATATATATATATATATATATATATATATATATATATATATATATATATATATAAGATAAGAAATAAAAAATAAAAATAAATAAAAACAATCAAAATAATCTAACCCAAATAAATAACCGTCAAAATAGACCACTCACAATGCACCACTGACCCGTGTATATAAATAGCCGAAAAAACAAAATTTGTGGCCTGACGATTGCTTCTAGCTTGAAACAGCCTGTCGCCTCTAAGTTTTATATATATATATATATATATATATATATATATATATATATATATATATATATATTGCATTTATTTTGTATAACAAAAGTCAATAATTGCATATTATGCTATAATTATGCTAAATATTCTATATAATGCTATAGTTACAAATTACAAATTGTCAAATACATTAAAATACATAAGAACTGTCCAATTTCATCATTAGCAAATTGTAAAATAAAGCTTCTGACATAGTTTTGTATTTTACCTTAATAGTGTATATAGCAATAGAATTTTCGGTTTCGGATGATTTTTTTCAAGACCTAACACAAATAATTTTTTGTTTCGCCAATTCGATTTATAATATAGGAATATAAGGTTACAAAACATTAATAATACATAATGTATAAATATATATATATATATATATATATATATATATATATATATATATATATATATCGATCTATCCGTATATATATCTATATATAGATTGGTGGCATCTACATTAAAACAAAGCAACCAACATTCAAAGAATTACATTTCAAACTAGTCACAACACATTACATTGCATCGAGAAAGATGGTTCTGTTATTAATATTTCGGTCTCTCACGTGGAGCCGCATCATGAATTACGACATGCATTTGCTATTCCGTAACGGTTATCGTCGCATAGAAATCTTCTATGTCAACATAACATAACAGAATACCATCGTTGATGGTGAATAGTTTTGTTTCAATGTCCCCATAACCACTCCAAAGATGGCTCATGTGAGCCGAAAGCTTAGATCAAAGAACAACTTAATAAAAAATATCCAAATATTAGAAAAATATTTGTCATTATTTTTAGCCGAAATTAAAGCAAGTCTACAGAGTTTAGAAGTGTTCAGATCAAACATAATAGGCATTCATTGTCTGTTATATTTAACAATATATGTTTAAATATCTATATATGTATCTATGTGTAGGTATACATATATATATATATATATATATATATATATATATATATATATATATATATATATATATATATATATATATATATGTTATGGATTCCGAGATGAAAAATCGGTCTCCAATAAATGACAAACACAAATATTTAAGATAAGGAATTAAATGTATTTACACAAAATACAAAAGGTAATGCTGTTAGTAAATCCAGGAACGCGGTTAGTATTAATCAGAGATCGCTATATACAGTCTCAGAGTAAACTTCCTTAAAGTCGGGCGTGCTTTTAACTGTGACTTGTACCTCCAACTCAATCACAATGTCTATGTACTTTCCACTCCGTTCCTCTTCCCTATATTCTGTCTGACTGAGGGTATTTAATAGCAGCAGGTCGAGTCCACTTATATCAAAAAGGGGTGGACCCCATAATAATAATAATAATAATATATATATATATATATATATATATATATATATATATATATATATATATATATATTCTATATGCAATATTTCATGCTATATGCAATCGTCAGGCCAATGGCCTGACGATTGCATATAGCATGAAACAGACTGTCGCCTCTAAGTGTTGACTCCTATGTTCACTTTATATATATATATATATATATATATATATATATATATATATATATATATATATATATATATTTATATATATCCATGTCTCTCTATATATATCTATGTCTTTATATATATATATATATATATATATATATATATATATATATATATATATATATATTAATTTAATTTAATTAGAAAAGAAACAAACTTAAGGGTCCATTGATTATATTTTATTTCCCCCAGGAAGGTGTTTTTCCTGGTCCCTCAGATCACATTTCTAAGCATAAAAAATGGTTTAAATTTACACTTTTGAGGGGTAGTTTTAAGTTGTGTAAGGTGATTGAGAGAAGGGGAGGAGGAAGACGACAGATATGGTTGAAATTAGAGAAGGAAGTGAGAGATAGGTATAATTTTAAATCTATTTTTATTACAATACTTAAGAGTAAGAGAGGGGGTGTATGGAGCAGTCATTGACCGATTTAATAAGTCATCTCACAGGAAGCGAGACAAATAGAAAAAAGAACAAAATATATAAGAAAGCAAATATGGAAGCGGTGGAGGGAGGAAAAAGAGTGGAAAGAAGAAATGGAAGAATAAATTAACATATGTAGGCATACTGCAGTTAATTTAAAAAACACAGATTGATATATTTTGCAATTAACGTTTGACATTAATTTAAAAATTATCAACAAAATAAAATAAGAAAAAAATATAATGTGGATATAAGATGAACAAAACTAACAACAAAGGATTAAAATCGAAAATTTCAAATTTTAATTTTAAATCTTAGATTTATAATTTAAAATTTAAATATAAAACAGCCTAAAAAAATTTCTATAGTATCGAAAAAATATAAATTAATGTCGGAATATGTATATATATATATATATATATATATATATATATATATATATATATATATAGTTAGTTAGTTTATGCAAAACTAGGTAATCCGAATGGGTAGACCCAAGGAGGATAATATCCAGAGAGCTCAATGTAATTTCAGAGCAGATATGTTTGAAATGAAATTTCAACCTTTGGAAGTAAAGTCTGATGATCCAGAGCCCTTTTAAGGGGATTGTGGTGAAATAACTTATCACATGGAACGTTAAAGTGGTCTGTTTTTATTCAAACAAATATATATATATATATATGATAAAATGTCGAAAAACATTTCGAAATGGAACAAAATTTAAAAGTAAAAAAATTATTATGATAATGTCGCAATAATAATAAAAAAACACTAATAAACTACCAATGAGAGGAAAACGGCACAGTCATAATGATGAAACGGTAATATTAGGTCAGTTATAACGCATTTAACCATATATGCTTGCATAGATGTACATATAAACACACACATATAAAAATGTCTATACACCCGCATACACATATATATTCATATATACACAATTACACGCATAAACATACATATACACATACATATATCGATATATGCATACATATATATACACGCACATATGTATACATACATATATACACACTTAAACGCACACATATAGGCATCCACACATGTATATATACATATATATTTATACACCTATACACATATATACACACACGTATATATATATATATATATATATATATATATATATATATATATATATGTATCAACACATCGAAATATAAGCAAACATCCCTATTATTTATAAGTAAACACCCCCATATATAAACGACTACATGCACATACGCACATATATGTATATATTTACAGAGTCACCTACAAATGTCAACATAATTATATGTACACATATCAACACATATGCACCTATATAAATATCTATACTCATATACAGTATAACATAAGCAATTAAACCTATATATAGAGACACGATGTGTTATTTCAAGTTTAGTTAATTTAAACATTCGGAGTTTCCATGGACAAACCTGCTTATGGATACTGACTTAATCAGATGTAGAGTACCCAGGTCTCGAACTCCTGACATTAGTATTAAATTGTTCGAACATTGCTCACCATTAGACCAAAGTAAATATGTAGTTTGTTATTTTGAGACAATGCATGTGCCTGCATTTGAAGATGATTTCATTGGAGTGATATAGTAATTCCACTAGTTCATTATGTTTGATTATTAAGATTTTCTCCTTAATGCGGAGGTCATATATATACATATATATATATATATATATATATATATATATATATATATATATATATATATATATAAGTATATATATATATGTATATATATATATATTCTCAAAAATGCAGAAGTCATATATATATATATATATATATATATATATATACGCCAGTCTATATACATATATATCTAAGTATATATATATATATATGCATCTAGTTTATATATATATATATCTGTTTTATATATATATATCTGTATATATTTTATATATATCATTGTATATTTATATATACCTATGTTTATCTATATATATATATACCAATCTATCTATATATATATATATTTGTATGTATCTATATATCTATGTCTCTCTCTCTCTCTCTCTCTCTCTCTCTCTCTCTCTATATATATATATATATATATATATATATATATATATATATATATACATATATATACACATTCACATATATATATGTCAATATATATATATATATATATATATATATACGTATGTGTTGGCTTGTGTATGTAGATGTACAGGTGTTGTAATGGATACCGGTTCGGAATTCCAGTTGGGCTCGATAAATACACTTAAGTGTAATTAGCCTTGTGTCAGCTCTAAATGCATCTCTCTCATTCTCCTTCCGCTATGGATTAAATTCTATGGCATACTTGGCTTTTTCACTTTGATTGTCAATCTGTATAGAAAAATGAAGTCTCTGATCTAACACTTGCGTTAATCCTAATCCGGATATCTCACGTCTGCTTATCTCTGATTCATAGCATTGTCACTGTAACTCATTGTAACTGACCCTAATCTCAGCGCAGGTATTGCTTGTCGCGGTCGTGTGCCAGAGCTTGGGTCTTCGCGAATGGATTCTTGGTTTGCTCATCATGTGGCGTGTCTTGGACGTTTAAACCTGGCGGATCTCATGCCTCTTCAGGTTAGGCTACAACCAATCTCTTCCGTATAGGCGGCTCGCCATCGCCGGGAACACGTGACCGTTGTACCTGGCCGAACCGTTGCTTCACTCAGTGGTGCCATCTTAGCAGCATCACCTGAAGTGAACATGGCAACATAGATCCATCACGTGAGAGAGTTAGGAGGTGGTTGAGGACCAGTGACGTCCGTCCACCCGAAGGTGCCGATTAAGAATTCAGGCTTTCCGATTAAGAATTCAGGCTTTCCGATTAAGAATTCCGATTTATTATACATTAAACAGGTATACCCAAGGTTACAGAACTATGTACAGACCAGGCTCTGCGTTGCTCAACTTCGGTGATTGTACAGTGTTTCAACGTGATATAGTCTGAAATATATATATATATATATATATATATATATATATATATATATATATATATATATATATATATATATAATAGTGCAATATACATAGAGAGAGAGAAATACAGAAAGTGAGCAAGAGTTAATACCAAACAGATAGATAGATAGATAGATAGATAGATAGATAGATAGATAATAAAAACTGTGATGTATCGATACATAATTAAAAGATCGATAGATAAATATATAGATACTGCAAAACTGAGATAGATAGATAGATAGATAGATAGATAGATAGATAGATAGATAGATAGATAGATAATGAAAAGACTCAGAAGATCACAAGTTATATCGAGTTAAAAAATGAGAGAGATTGATATATAGATAGATAATGGACTATCTAAGATAGATGGATAGATAATGAAAAGACAGAGATAGATAGATAGATAGATAGATAGATAGATAGATAGATAGATAGATAGATAGATAGATAGATAGATAGATAATCTCCTATAAATAATCTCCCGATTTTCCAATTTTTTTAAAGCGTAATTTCCTTCTAATCCAATCTGTACTTTTTTGAGGCTGCTATAAACTCGTGATTTTTTAAAATATATTTCGACGTCGGAATATTCGGTAATAAATATTATTTAATAATATCCGTTTTGACTGTTACATTCCAGCAGAAACAATAAAATCCTAATATATTTGGTTTAAACGAAAAATCACTTTTAATTAAAAAATAGTTGTGGTGTACTTATTTATTGGCGATACTGTATACGTATGCATTTGTGTATATGTGTACATGAATATACGTACACTTGTAAAGAGATAGTTAAACACGTATGCTTCTATTAAGATACGTATATGGATATGCCGATGGGCGGTTTACTTTGGTCTAATGGTGAGCAATGTTCCAACAATTTAATAATAATGTCAGGAGTTCGAGACCTGGGTACTCTACCTCTGATTAAGTCAGTATCCATAAGCAGATATGTGGATTTAAATACGAATATTCGGCCACATTGTTGGCGTTGTATATGAATATAGAGAATCCAACGGGAAATGAAACTCGGCTCGCCGACTAACAATTCCAAGCCATTATCTATTACACCACCGCACATCCAACATTACAGCATCTGGTGTTCCCAAGCAGTCACCCATCTAGGTACTGACAAGGCTTGACTTTGTTTCAGTGATCGTAGAGGAACCGATGTTTGAAGTTGATGTGAGCGTAAGTTATTGCTTCTTGTGTTGATCATTGTCGTATGATATATTTGGCATTACAATTGGTTCCAAAAATGGCATTTATTTCAGATTCATCCTAATAAATAGAGTAACTGAATTTTACAGGAATATAATTGAAAGCTGAAAGAATTGAATTTTTGATATTTGATACTTTTCTTCAAACTGAAAAGATCCGCTTTCAGAATTCACACAGCTCAGTGTTTCGCAATTAAATTTCCTAAAAGTTCCAACATAAATGTCTTCTCAGTGTACAATGTCTTACCACTCCGACATCGTTTAACCCGGAATTAATAACGATGATCATTGTTTTACTTATCGGGCAAATAAAAGAAATAAAAACCCCACCTTAATCACTGCATCTCAGGGGCATTTCATGGAAAAGTCATTAAACCTTTTGTATTACAAACATATGGACAAAGTCGGCAAATAGCTTAAACATCCGGTTTTACAAATGACTGGAGCAGCCATATTGCCACTTTCATTTGTTGACTTCCGGACGTCTCGGTCACGGTTTCATAAGGCATCTTGGGACAGAAAACGAATTTGTTAAACATTCATAAAAGAAACATTGAAGTAATATATATATATATATATATATATATATATATATATATATATATATATATATATATATATATATATATATATATATATATATATATATATATCGTACTTTAAGCACTATTTTACTAGTATTGCTTTCGTCTTATACTATTGCTGTCTATTCTTTGGTTGTTTTTACATATATTTTACGGTAGGTAAGCAACATATATCCCAAATAATCTCTCAACGAGATAAGGAGAATACTTCATCTAAGATACTAGAAAATCTTAATACTATTATATTATAATTATTCATACTAGTTTTAACCAGTGAAAATATCCGTAGAAATATCGCATCGTTAAATTTGAGCTTAACAACTTTAATATAATAGTGCAATAACGATTATACATATGAATATGAAATGTAGAATAAAAGACATTGATTAATTGAACGGCTTAATTTGTCTCCGGAAATAATTTTGTCTAAATGCAGACAAATATTTTATATTTCATTTGTATAGATTATTAAAACGACTAAGGAAAATAATCACTCATAAATTTACTAACTTAATTCGATTTGTTTCTCTTCCTACTACAGAACTAAATACATATTGACAATTATTATATGGTTTGAATGATGATTGATTTGATTGATTCCAAAACCTTCGAGTGATACTCGATATTAATCTAACTCAGCACTGAGAATATGTTGGGGCTATAAAACTGAGCACAATGTTAGTTTTTAATTAAGTGTTCAGCTATCGTTGAACCTGATATGTTAACGCACCTATGTAAATTGTGTGCCTTTCCTTGCGAATATTGGCAGGAACATATTGGTTAATCGTGTTTTTATCCGTTCTTCCTACGTAGTCAGCATCACACTGACATATGAATGTAAATTGCAGAACTAATAAGGCGGGGAGGTCTAAAAAACAATACGTGAATTGGCAGAAGAATAATAACTTATAGTAAGTGAAATTTACTTAGCAAATATCGCACTCAAGTTACCAATCCACAGTATACGCAGATAGATGGGACACTTCTGGGGAACAATTGACATAGACTTACGAAAATGTCCTAATTTTTCCTCTAAGGCTGAACTCCTAATTATCCATTGTGTAGCCATTCTCGCCCAGAACCCTCCTTATGAATTCAGTTTAATCTAATCTAATTTAGTTTCCGAACATATGACCAAAGCCGATGAAACAAGGTTTTAATCATGTTGTTTTAGCTGCTTAGAACGTGGAACTCTTACATATGATCCATCATTAAAGGTGCAGGTAAAATGATCAGTCTACGTACAGCTTCATTAAGTACCAGTTTTATATGATCAGCGTTCCGTTTAAACATGGTCATGTTGTCGTCACGTGGGCGACGCTGTGAAAATGTATTCCTAAAATTTGAGTATTTTGAATGAAAAATGAAAAGAATTCTATTTTGATCTAAAATTTATATGTACGCTTGTCGAGCATTAATCTCACTAGAAAAGGGGAAATACTAAAGAAACCACGTCTAGTATTCACCGTGCGTGAGATGGATATTATGCCTGCTTCATAAATCCTCCTAAGATTTTTATTATGAAAATATTTTAAAATCTTCACGGAATCAAAATCGAAATTATGATCTCCTTTAGTTGTGTGTACAACTAAAGCATTGTTTAAATTTCCGAGGCGAATATCTCGTTTATGTTCGAAAACACGAGATTTTACGGACCTACATGTTTCACCCACATATTTTAAGTTACAGTTTTTGCATGAGATTTGGTAGATGCAAGCATCGGATGTAATATGTTGTTTGCTGATCATATAAAACTTTCAGTTATCTATTTAGATGAGTCTTGTTGTTATGTCCATCGTCTTTGTCATGTTGAATTGATAATGTTAATTATATTTTATGAATATGTCCTGAAGATGGTTTATTAGACCGAAATGTCTGACGTTGACATTATATTAACATTAAAACAGCATAATTGCATATAAGGATTTTTGTTTGTTTTTTCCGTATATTTTTCTTCATATATATATATATATATATATATATATATATATATATATATTAATCATTTCATCCCAAGCAAGGCGATAACGCCATTAGGTCGCAGGTTGTCACAGGGAGTGAAAAATATTAAGAAAACATTTGTGAGGAGAGGAAAAGGAAAATAAACAAGCAGGGTTCTGAAAGACAGAAAAAAGGCAAATGTTGCATTTAAATTATTGAACATTGTAGTTTTCAGGGAAGCAAGTAAACTGTCTGGAAGAACATAAGGAAAATTTATTCCTTTAAAATTTATTCCATTTATTTGCCTGAAGAAGATCCCGAGACCGGAAACCCGCGTAGCAAAATATGAAGAATAACATATATTATATACACTAAAACAAATCCATATTATAACCAGAAATGTTTGCGGTTTCTCTGGTTATATATCCATATATATATATATATATATATATATATAGAGAGAGAGAGAGAGAGAGAGAGAAAGCGACATTTTTTATGTTTATACGATCTTTTTATAGATACAAATATTTAAGTAATATAAAAAACATAAAACAAAATGTCTTAAACAATAATTGTCGGACTTTGTGTAACGTCATTTGTTTACATTTGAGTACGCATTGAGCAGATATGAATGTATGAGAGAAAATCATGGAGAATTGTGTTTAAAAACAATAAAATCGAACTTATTAACTGAACGCTCCTCTGTGGCCCAATCGGCTATATGATGGTTCTGTATAGGATACAGGTTCAATTCCTGTCGGAGGACGCATATTTTCTGTGAAAATTTCTCGAACATTCAGGTTGTTAATACTGTTTATTAAAACAGAGCATTTACTTAAATATTTGTATCTATAAAAAAGACGTATAAACATAAAAATGTCTTAAAATATATATATATATATGTGTGTGTGTGTGTGTGTGTGTGTGTGTGTATTCAAGAATGTTTTGTTGAATAATTCTTAAATTTGATAATAAATTCATTAAGAAAGGCTCTAGTTTGTTTTAATTATTTTTTTTTCATTTCTTTTATTTTCCCAAATACTTTCAATCTCATCCAAGATCATCTTCAGGAGTGAACTGCTAAGACAAAGATTAATGTAATTGATAATTGTGAATTTTTTTTCCAAATGCGTATTAAACGCGTCCTGTTATAATTATAAATACATGTGAACACATGTTTTTTTAATGTTTTATCTAAGGGAGGTAACTTTAATTTATATAATTGGAATTTTTTAGAAATTAAAATTTAATTATTTAAAAAAAATTGCTATTATAGACATTTTAAAACATTGTTACTATGCTCATAACTAATTTTATTTACTGTTGGTCTTTTTTTTCTTATGTTATATATCTTTCTTGGTTGAGTTTGAAATTACTTGGGAAAATAAAAGAGTATGAAAAAAATACGGAGAATATCAAAGTTGACCCGAAAATTCGATAGGATCAAAGTAAAAATAAATAAACATATGTCCAGATTATTCAACCAAAAATGCTTAAATGAAGATATGCTACCAATATATATATATATATATATATATATATATATATATATATATATATATATATATATATATATACACACATATATATATATATATATATATATATATGTATATATATATATATATATATATATATATATATATATATAAATAAAAAGAAAGAACAGTAAGAATCGTAGTTAAATAAAACGTATTCTAACCTAAAGACCCCCCAAAATCTTTAAATAGAAAAATAGAAAAAATGCCGTAAGAATTTTTACCGTTTTAAAAAATCCAGACGACATGCATTCAACGGATATCAGATTTCATTGCAAAATACATCCCTACCCACCTACTAAAACGTAACTAATAACGGATACATCAAATTACAGACATAATGAACACCCAGACACCCCTTGTCTAGTTGAAGTAGATTTATCTGTAACCTTGTAAATTATGATTTTAGCCGTGGCCAGTAATTTTAAAAAGTTACTCCAAAATTCGCTCGAGGATGAAATGGAACTAATGTCTTTAATTTAATTACAAAATTAAATTCGTAGCTTTTAGCTTCAATTTTTGAAACATGGTTAGAACTGTGTAGCGAAAAAAACCATATTTTAAATAAATCAATTTAATATATATATATATATATATATATATATATATATATATATATATATATATATATATATATATATATTTATATATATATATATATGGGGAAATGAACTGATAAACAGAACAGAAATAATTTGATGACATATAAAAATTGAATTTACAGAAAGAGAATGAAAATAAAATAAAAATACCGTGAAAAATGTATTGAGAATTAGCAGAATGTTTATAAAGTACTTCCTAAGTTATCCGGACTTCGATTATCCACAAGGGAAATGATTAGAAGAATTGAAATCATCCGGGTATTTTTCAATTATTCCACCTAAACACGCTATATTTCCTCGCAGATAAACTATTTAGAAATTTAGAAAACTATACTCAACGTTTGATAATCAGTATCAAATAAGTTTTGTTTTCCTAAAAAAAAAAAAAATACATTTGAATTTTTGTTCATGCCCGTGGTCATGCTTTACGGAGCATCTATTTTATTCCAGCTTCGAGAGTTAGCGACAGCAAATCGTGAGGTCAGCCGAAATGAGACAAAAAATGAGCATTACTTCATTAAAAATAAACACGACAAACCTTGAAGAAAGTATTTCAAAATGTTATTTAATGATATAAAAGGTAAAATGTCTTTCCGAAAATAACGATTTTCTTTGTCCTTTTTCGATAATTTAGGGATTGAATTATCTGGAATTTGGAATTATCCAAACATATTTTTCAACCCCTGTGCCAAGGTCTCCTGTTCATCGGAAAATTACTTTATGGTGGGAAAAGATCTGTAGAAATTCAATGAACCCAAAAAAGAAAAAAAAATCTCCGAAATTTCTTTCGGAAAAAGTTGAGAAATATATTTAGAATATAAGTACAATGACCTATAAAAACTGAATAAAAACTGAATAAAAATAGTTGAATTATTGATGCAACATTGTATTGAGAAAAAGAGGAGAAAAGATTGTTGATATACAGGGTGTTTCAAAAAGAATACGCCAAAATCATCACGTGATGTGTCAAAAACGAAAAAATTTACAAACCTCTAGCATGAACACATGTGTTGTATATACATTCAAGTTTCATTTCATGTTTTATAAGTGCTCAATGTGGCCACCACCAGCAGCGCGGACAACATCAAGCCGATATGAGAATTCCTCCCAAACACGCCTCAGCATGTCACGGTCCGCCGTGTTGATTACAGCTGTTATTCGATCTTTCAAGTCATCGATACTTGCTGGAAGTGCTGGAACATAAACTTGGTCTTTAACATACCTCCACAAGAAAAAGTCACACACAGTGAGGTCTGGGGATCTGGCAGGCCAAACACATAGAGCAAGGTCTTTAGCACCTCTCCTCCCAATCCATTGCTGAGGCACGTTTTCATTCAGATAAGCTCTAACCCCGAGATGCCATTGGGGTGGTGCTCCATCTTGCTGAAAAATGAAGTCATTCGAATCTGCTTGCAGTAAAGTGAATAGCCAGTTTTGGGTGCTCTGTTCCCCAAATGCACACATTGTGACGATTGACTGTGCCTCTCAAATGGAAATTCGCTTCATCACTAAAAACTAAACGTGAAAAGAGAGTTTCATCACCTTCCTCCATCTCCAGCATTGACTCACAGAATGTCCTCCGCATCACCTTGTCATAATTAGTAAGTGCTTGGACGAGGCTTAGTTTGTATGGTTTCATGTGTAATCGTCTCTTTAACACATGTCAGACAGAGGTATGAGGGATGGCAAGCTGAAGACTTGCTCGACGTACGGACTTACGTGGACTGCTCTCAAATGCATCATGAATCCTCTCCACTTGCTCCTCTGTAACACGTGGTCTTCCAGGACTTTCCTTTGCACAGGCACCCACTCTCTTTAAACTGTTTAACACACAGTCGAATGCTCTCACGATGGGGCGAAACAATGCCGAATTCTGTTCTGAAAGCACGCTGCACCGTGACAATGGCGTTTGGTTTCGCGAACTCAAGCACGCATAATGCCTTCTGCTGAGGAGTCGCCATTTTGATTGATCTTCCCACAATTCAGCTGCACCAGAAGCGGTGAAACTTACACCTAATCAAACTTTGATAACTACTCTATCAAATAACCACTGATTCAGTCCACTACAATGCTATAGACCTGAAAAACAGCGTAATGATTTTGGCGTATTCTTTTTGAAACACCCTGTATATAGAAACCATTTGTAGACAAGACATAAAGAGAATTAGATAAGAAAATATATATTCAAAATGGAAAATGATTTGCGGACATTCAGGCCAAACTGAAGAATTTTCTACGAATATTTTATTTTGTTTTTACAATGATGTTCACTCTTTGCAAAGCCCAAGAGACATTCGATGTAAAGAATAAATAGTAAGAAGCAGAATTTAACTTGACAGGTTAAAATTGTAGTGATCGAGGAAGTATCATCTTGGGAGTCGGTTCAACAAACAGCAGTTCGTGGGAAGAAGCTGCTCTCATAAAACTTACTTCTCATCAATGAAATACGAAGAGAATGAGCGCGGTTCGCTACAATGTGCGCGATATGATGGGTCTTAGCTGTGAAGAATGCAGTTCGTCTGTGAGAAAGCTTTTGTAAGGTAGAAAAGAATTCATCACCCACAAGAATACGGAGACGCTTTTGAACTACCAAGATTGGAAAGTGAAGACTGTGCAGCTTCTGACCACATATGGCAGATGTACTCCATTTTTGGCTTGATCTGGCTCTTGTAAAACTAGATGATAGCAGGAGTCCGGTACTTACAGGATTAGTACAGTGAACCGACCTTTTTACTCGTATCTTTGGCGATGGCTCGTACGTACGAGTTTCACTTGAGGCTTGGATTAAGTCAAGTCCCAATAGGCACTCAATGCACCAGTTCCGCATGACGGAACACCCGTTTATCGTGATATCTTTGCGGAGATATAATGTTGATATATGGAAACATTTTTAGAAATGCGACGAAGAGTTTTGGAGAAATTCTTGGCAAAAATAAAATAGAAACACAAGTATGTCATGGAAAATTATTTATATATTAATATCAATTAGAATGATGATAATTATATCAGTCAGTCAGTTATATACCATTCGTGATACACGCTTAGGCGATCATGTATCTTTCGATACATGACTGACGAGATATATTTTTTCCTACAGTAAGTTGTTATTTCTTTCTGTGACAGACCAGTTGCCATCCAAGGCTAAGAACCCGGTCTGTTCTGCTATTTACCCATAGCTGGTGGGAAAAGAGGATTCATACCTTTCCTAAAGGTATTAACACGTAAGTGAATGTAATGATTTCAACCGGAATTCATACTCGGCTCTCCGATTCTTCAACCCGATCCGCTATCCATTACTCCACCATGCTTAATTATACGCAGGTGTGAATAGAATAATGATATATTGAAATTATATTGTGATAAAATGTTAAATGCAAATATATTAGGTTGGTGCAAAAATAATTTCGTTTTCTAACATATGTTACTATGTGAGAAAACGAAATTATTTTTGCACCAACCTAATAAAACTGTAATAGGAGAATGACATATGCTGAAATAGAATAGATATACTAGAAGCATATACGAAATATTATATTCATAAATCCCCTTAATGTAGATTCGCTGTCAGCCAAGTGCCATTCGTGATAGATACTTGGGTAATCTTTCAGTTCATCACTGACTAGGCAGTAGATTTTCCCGCAGTAGACGGCCGTTTCTTTTTGTGGTAAACTGGTGGTCAACCAAGGCTATAGGACCCAGTCTATCCTGCTATTCAACCCAGATCTGGAGAAGAAGAGATAAATTCATAACTTTCCCAAGAGTATTTGCGCCTAAATGAAAATAACGAACCTGAATGGAATTCGAACACTCCTCTCTGGTTTCTCATTTTTAGCTCTTATCTATGTACCTTTTCTATAAATATTTTCATGTTAATTGTTCTGATAAGCTTTCCTCTTTAGTACCTCGACTGTACTTGATTGGTGGTAAGGTATCAAAATTAAAGTAAACGGAAGGGTGTTCCACTGCCGGGAAGTGCGAGAAAAGAAACTGTTGAAGTAGAAGTAGCGATTACATTTAACTATTTCAACAGTAAAAGTGGGGGACCTCGATACCAATTTTCACCATCCCAATCTTACAAAATATATAACAAGTTTTCATTGGTTAATCTACTCAAAACTAGCTCGCTGATTGATCAGTTCTGACTAATCAAACCGCCTGCACGCGACAAATCTGTTTTCCCGCTCAATATGCTCGGAGCCTTCCACGTGATACATGACCTTATAAAAACAGAACACATGTAAGCTCCCTGTTTTTTTCTTTTCATTCATCTCTCTCTCGCGTCTCATTCTTTGCTGCCAAGATGTGATCTTCAAGAACTCCCGTCTTAACTAATGCAGTCAGATGATAAAGACCATTACCAACATTCACGCAAGTACGAAATCTGAAATCTCTTCTGAACTTTTACCAACTTGTACAATGCACAATTCCAAACATTGCTAAAGAAACTTTATTCTTCTTAAACTACAGTTTAATAATTACTTTCATTTTATGAGCTCAAATACAAATATTTCCAAATCTAAGAGACATAACTCTATCACACCTTCAGCTCTTATGCATGTATATCAAACACTAATAAATGCAATTGTTACGTTTTGAAACAAGATGTTTATGAATCTTTATTCTCTGTCTTGTATTAATTGTTTTGGATGGAAGATTATTAAACACACACAATTTTAAAACCTTCTGATAATTCAAACCTTCTCTTCCTCTCCAACACACATCACACATCCGCCACATTTTCATCCAAAGTTGTGTATAAAGGTGTACTGCGTCTTATACTTAGTTTAGAACCCAATCCCATTTTATTCAGGACTCGAAAGGGACAAAATCGAATCAATTTGGATTTGTTTACCGGAAAGGCAATATCTATCTAATGGCGTAATGCAACAAAGGGAAAAAAATATTTCATAATGTATTGAAACGAAACAAATAAGTTAATATTTATTCAATTTATATCGATTTATTTTCTCAATGTGTATTGATTATTTAATAGTTTACTCCCCACCCAAGAGTCATTATCACGTTTCTGTAGTGCTTATGAACCACAAATGTAAATAAAATGTCCCGGGTTTTTCACTTGCTTTTTCACAAGTTTGGGTCATTTTGATTTTAAATGGAAATGTCAAACAGAATTAGAATGGCGATATATAGAAAAACTATATACGTATATAGAGAGAGAATTTAAGACAAAAAAATGGCCTAATAAAAAATTATATGCAGAACTGGAATTGAAATTTAAGAATAAATCATGGAAAATTATATACACTGAGAGAATAGAAATTAAAGAAACGTGTATATAAAATTCTGTTTTTATTACTTCAAACGTTAATTTTAGTGGATCCTCGTAATTGAGTATTAAGAAAATTATGTGTATATTTCGAATAGAAATCGATGAATGGTAGAATGAAAAATTATATGCAGAAACAAAAGAATAGAATTTGATGACGTAGAAATATATGCAGATATAGAATAGAAATAGAATGGTCATAAACAGAAAATGTGTACAGGCATAAAATAAAAGTGTGTTATTTGCACAAATAGAACTGAAATCAAACTAGAACGATTTGTGGTTACGATAAATCTCTATTAATCTTATTTCGACTGATACCGTTTGCATTGGACATAAAGCAATGTGAGTCAGTTCCTTGTTGTACGGCATATTGAACTGTTTGATTTTGAATTGTTCGCTCTCTTTTGTTTGCTTTGTGTTTGTGAAAATTTACTGTCATTCATTATCCGTAGTATAACTACTTCTGATGCCGGGGCTTCAAACAAATGGAAAACCATCAGCAGTGAAGTGACATTAGTTAGTTAAACCTTCAGAAAAGAGCCGGGGGCGGAACCATTGACCTTGGTTTGGTCTGTCTTTATGTACCTTAAAGTATGTACATATGTGTATACATATTGAGTTTCCCTGTAAGAGATAAAGATATTTTCTTGTTAAAGTATAAGTTGGCGAATTCCCAATAAAGAAGAAAAACAAGCTCAGTTTTGTTTATATTTTGCCCTTCGGTTAAGAAGAGTTTCACAATAAAGCATAGTTCAATTTTTCCTTGATACACAGAGAGAGAGAGAGAGAGAGAGAGACACACACACACACACACACACACATATATATATATATATATATATATATATATATATATATATATATATATATATATATATATATAAATAGATAGATAGATAGATAGATATAGGTATATATATGAGATTTTTCTCGAAAAACGATTGAGTGTTTAAAGTTAAAATAGAATGTTGCTTTATTTTGAAACTCTTCTTAACCGATGGGTTAAGACAAAAACAAAAGAATCGAATTTGATGCCGTGGGAATATATGCAGATATAAAATAGAAATATAATGGGTATGAATAGAAAATGTGTACAGGCGTAAAACAAAAGTATGATATGTTAAATTATATGCACAAATTCAACTGGAATCGACTTGCAACGATTGTAGTTGATCTTTTCCTTTTATTTATTATTAATACTCTTTATTTCTATATTGAGCACATTACAAGTCTGCTTGCCTAGTAAGAGATTTTATTATCGAAACAATCATTTTTTATGATTATTATTTTTATATTATTATTACTGAAATTTATATTCAGAAATAACAGAATTATATATAGAATATTATATCCAGGAACAGGAAAAATAAACAAATAGCAAAACGAAAATGCATCTCAGAAATATTATTGCAGAGCTACCATATCTTGTGAGATAAACAGTTTTAAATAATCCGTTGAAATTCCCCCAACCTTTGGTAACGGATTGGATAAAAGGGAGTTGGGACGATATTCCCCCGTGAATATCTTATGGCAGTTCCTAGCTGTGAAGGTCTGAACTGGTGGGATTAAAGAATGCAACACGTTAGAACATTTGCCAGAGTAATAGTGATAGAATAATAAGAATCTATTCACGTTTCGTGTGTGACAGAGAGGGAAATAATTCATCACCCACAAGGTTACATAAACACTTTTGAACTCTGTCAAAGGTGAACAGTGAAGACTGTGAAGCACCGGCCCATATATGGCAGCAATAATCTATTCATCGGCTGATCTGACTCTTGTAACGATAGCTAATAGCAGCAGGAGTCAGGTGTTTTCTAGGGAGATTTGAACACTCATTTCATTTTCTTCATGTGCCTGTGGAACTATAACACTGCCTTTCCGAATAGGTTACGCAAGCTAACCAGCAAACCTTATTTTAATATAGTCATATAGCTATATTCTTTCCTAACCGATATGTATTCATCATCAGTCCCATTACCGGGGGTAGTCGTCATGTTCTGACTAGATCCCTTCATGAGTCTCGTTTGTTGGCCAATACTTGAGTCTCTGTAATTGATCTTCCAGTTCAATCAGTTACACGTCCTGAGTATGACGATAAACTACATCCGCGTCCTGGATACAACAAGGCTTCAGATAATGTTTTCGGAAAAATAATGTTGCCAGTTATACGTTTTTGAAAGAATAATGTTGCCAGCTATACGTTTTTTTGGAAACAATAATGTTGCCAGCTATACGTTTTTGGAACAGTAATCTTGCCAGGTATGCGTTTTTGAAACAATAATGCTGCCAGCTATACGTTTTTTTGGAAACAATAATGTTCCCAGCCATACGTTTTTTGGGAAAAAATAATGTTCCAAGCTATACGTTTTTTGGAAAAAAAATAATGTTGCCAGCTATACGTTTTTTTGGAAACAATAATGTTCCCAGCTATACGTTTTTTTGGAAACAATAATGTTCCCAGCTATACGTTTTTTGGGAAAAAATAATGTTCCCAGCTATACGTTTTTTGGAAAAAAATAATGTTGCCAGCTATACGTTTTTTTGGAAAAAATAATGTTGCCAGCTATATGTTTAATAGTACTGTATATTTAATATATGTATAGGTATATATATATATATATATATATATATATATATATATATATATATATATATATATGTGTGTGTGTGTGTGTGTGTGTGTGTGTGTGTGTGGGTGTGTGTGTATGTATATATATGTGTGTGTGTGTATGTATATATATATATATATGTGTGTGTGTGTGCATATATATATATATATATATATATATATATATATATATACATATATCTTGATTAGGCATTAAATGACCCACAGTGGTTGATATACCATAAAACCCAACCAACCAACCAACCAATCAGTGACTTTGTCAGCCTATTTGTCCTATCTGCTTTTTTATGGTAGGCTTACGGTGTTAAAAGTTTTTAGGAACCGCAAAATAAAGTTCAGTCCAATTTGCAGTTATCATGAACCCTCAGGATTAACTGCTTAATTAAGAGCCAAATGCATTAAATTCAGCTTTATATAAGCTATTAGTAAAAAAAATTGCGAATATAAAATTATATAGTTAGGGGCTGGAGAAGAAGAGCTAGTTTTATGTCTTATTATTTACGCGTATGTGAATGTTACGAACACCGTTAGAATTCGAACTCTGAGAGGTTATCCATGAGACTACATATCTGAGGAAAGATTAGTTGCCTTTAAAATCGGCATTAGCAGGGCCGACTTTTTACCTGGGTTCAAAGCCTGACCTGTAGAACCGCTGGGAAATAGGTAGCGCTTTTCATCCTCGAGGCGGGTACACTGTTCGACGACATTAAAAAAAAGCCGACAAAAAACTTTGCAAAAATTTGAAGGATGGTTTTGCTGTATGACAAATGAAAGACTATAGTTTCCAATTTATTGCTATAAGCACTCGAGGATACACGCCTTTTTGGCCCTACACTCGTTTGACATTTACAGCTTCTCAGATATTATTGGGAAACATCAGCATCACGTTTTACGAATAAAATGAATACATAAATATTTAAGGAGTGACCACCGCGAAGATGACATAAAAAAGATACATGAGGTCAGTGCACTTAATGCGGATATAAAATAAAATAAAATATCATCTGTTGGATGAACGCGTAGGACGTTCATACCGAATGTAACAGCAAAATTGTCCAAATCGTCTAACAGCATGGGATATTTGTCTATCCTACAAAATATCTAATATCTAAAAAATAAACAACAAAAAAAACACTAAACTAATTGAATTTATTTTTTCCAAGTTTTCAGATAAGACGTTTAACCATCTTTAAACCATTTGGTGTAAGAATCACTGAAAAAAATATTTGAGTTATTCAGCTAGAAAGAGAGCAGGTTAAAATCATTTTGTCTCAGCACCACTGTCTTCTCAACTGATCAATGGTGGGAGGAAAAAGATCATTCAGGCCTTCAGTAATGGAACGAACATTCATACTCTGGCTTCCATTTTCAAAGTCCTTTCAAGACCCATCAAGAGGACAGCGAATAAGTTTGAAAAAGAGGGAATATTAGAGAAGAAAACCTGCACAACATCAAGAAAGATCATTATATCAACAGAGCTAAATACATTGTTATTTTTCAAAGTAGAGTCCAGTAAATTCCAGTAAGATATATTTAATCATTTCTACAATATAACGGTTCAACACTTAAAATAACAATTAAACAATTTTGCAGTTACATAATTTGGACAATTTTGCAGTTACACCCGATATTTTCGTACATACAGATTTTCTTGGAATTTATTCTGGTATTCTTGTTATTCTTAGCTACGAAGATTGTCCTCCTCCTAAAGTGACGCCGTTGAGTTTGTTTGTTTGTTTGGGTTTTATGGCATATCAACCACTGTGGGTTATTTAATGCCAAATCCAGTTTATATGAATTTTAAATGCCTATTTTGTATGGAATAAAAAACGTATAACTGGCAATATTATGGTTTCAAAAACGTATAGCTGGCAACATTATTTTTTACAAAAAACGTATAGCTGGCAACATTGTTTCAAAAACGTATAGCTGGCAACATTATTTTTCCGAAAACATTATCAGAGGCCTTGCTGTTGGATGTAGTTTATCGCCGTACCCAGGACGCGGATATAGTTTATCGTCATACCCAGGACGTGACGCCGTTGAGGATTGAACTCATAGTTGCTAATTGACTTCCAATGATAACATTGGTAAACATCTCTCCATAAGAAATGCCTTTCGTTTAATACTAATGCAATATTGTTGCACTGACCAATAATAACACGAGTAATTTCTTTATGTGCCGAATCCCCTAAGGACGAAGGCAATCATGGCTCTCCACAACATCCCTTCCTTTGTAGCGCTTAATAAACTTTTTCTTTTCGTTATTTTTTGTTGTGGTGTCCTCCTTCTAAATAGTACCGAGACTTTATGAATTGTCTCATCAATTTACAGTCGGGTTGACTAGATGTAACTATAAATTCTATGTTAACAGTTTATTTTCTCGCACTTCGCTCAAGTGAAAGATTTAAATGCCATGTCAGTTGTTATATTCTGTCTTTATAATTCCTATTCTTTTATTGTTCTCTTTCCTCATATTCTCTCACACTCATCAACCCCTTACGTCTTAGTGACTTTATTGCCTTGCTTGTGGTAAAATGATTAAAACAAATGGAGTATAGAGGGTTTATGGCTGTAGAAAGGTGATAGATTTTCATCTTAATTGCCAATGTCGTTAAACTAACATGAAAAACTGAAAGCTGCTAACGTGAGACTTACTCTCTTATATATAACATTACATTACATTAAACTCCGTACTGAGGTAATTAATGTCGGCCACTGTGTCGTAGCAGCACCGGACCTCACTTACGAAACGTGGACGTTATATTGTCGTCTGCAATGTCTGAAATCCCATATCTCGGGTAGCGGTTATTACCATTATTCTTGATCAATGCCGATCGTTCGGTGTAACAACGTCTTGATCTTTGGGATAAAATCAAAACAAACATGAGTAAAGAATGAAAACTATGTGTGCAAACATTCTGAAGGACACCTCATGCAGTCCGATTGTTTTCCATATTTACTACGCAGGTGCAGCTGGGTAGACAGGGCAAGTATATAAAGGACATGGCTGCCTTGATGGTCTAGTCTGACATAAAGTTCACCCACTAAAAGTCTCGAGACACACTTAATCTTAAATGTTACTGTTAAAATCGCTAAGATGAACGAGATGTTTGATATGGATGAAAGAGATAACAGGAAATGAAGATTACAAGGATAATAAAGCTAGATAACGATTTATCTCTGACATGAGTAGACAAAGATTGTGTTCAGAGAAGCACTTATTCGGCAGTTTGTTCCGCAAAGCAGCAAGTGGATATTTCTTTTGATTTTTCGAATATGGAGGTGATTCAATTCCATGGAAGTTACATATTACGTCGCAGCTGTAAAAAAAATGGAGCTCCGTATTTAAGCGAAGTCTATCCACAGGCGGGATGTGGTACAAGGCCGGTTTTTAATGTGGAGCCTTCCGAACACGTACACTCAGACAAAAATCCCCCGTAGATTCAACTAATTTTCCCCAGACGAGACTCTACCCGTAGGCATCGCCTCCTCTGAGTTCCTGAAGGCAGAGAGACCGACAAACTCTGAAAGCACTACTCCCAGCTAGATCGCGTCTAGCTCTCTAAACAATAGAGCTCGTCTGAACATTTGATATTTCCATAGCAATATAACAGCTCAAGACGCCGAGATCAATGGGAGGACTATTGTCACTTGATCCCAAGGAGACCTAACCGATATTACTGATATTAGGTTGGTGCAAAAATAATGACGTAATAATGTCGTTTTTTGACGTTAAAAATACATAAAAAAACGACATTATTACGTCATTATTTTTGCACCAACCTAATATTAAAATTGATGCTTTAATTGATATTAAAAAGGAAAAGAAAAAAAAATAGAAGGAAGATGGGGAATGCGTCCCAGTTTCTAACACTGCAACCACTCCGAGGCCAATCCTTGATATTTGAGGTTTTGTCACGAATTAAAAAATAAGACAAATTTACGAACGGCAAAATAATAAAATCAGAAAATTAAATTAAAATTAAGACAGTAATTAGAAGAAAAAAGATGAATTGAATGACAATGATAATAACGACAAAGAACATTATTTACATTATTCGGACTATTGTCCTCATCTTTGTCGCCATATTTATCACAAGGTTTCGACCGTTGTACGCTCCGACCTTCTTCAGGTGATTGGAATTTCGAACTGAACCCTTTATTTCGCTCACTGGGACAGAGAACATTCTTTTACAATGTCAATTAAGCGGTGGATTGAAAGATGAAAATAATAGTTATCATGAAAGATATGAAAATAATAAGGCAATTTTGATACAGAAATGCCTATTATAACAATGTGATAATTATTTTTCTTTTATATGACTTGTATCTTCAGGACGTGAATGATCATGGATCTGCACAATTTCACATGCTTTTTTTTTTTTTTTTTTTTTTTTATCTCTAATCAATATTTGTTCTCTTACTATTCCCCCTAGACCTTATTCTGCTATCGATTTACACAGACTCGTTAGGTAGGTTACTTTGTTTGCCTCTACACTTTCAAGACATTGGCGATCATATCTCCACAACATCCTATCCTGTGTTGCTCTAAGCAGTGTTTATCCCCTTACTATCCTTCCCAGACCCTGTTCTTTTATCAAGTCACAGACTCGTTGCCTCTACATCTTCAATATGTGAACGAGCACGGGGTCTCCATAACGGCCTATCCTTGGTTACTGTAAACAAAGTTGTGTCCCCTTACTATCTTTCCTAGTCCTTGTTCTGCTATCAATTCACAGAAACACGTTGCTTCTTCATCTTCAAGACGTGGACGATCATGGGTTTCCACAACTTCCTATGATTTTTAGCCTTAAAAATATTTGTTCCCTTATTATTCTCGCAGTCCCTTTCCTTCTATCCATTCACATAGACTCTTAGGCAAGTTACTTTGTCTCCCTCTGTCACTTTAATACATGGACGATTATGTTTCTCTACAACTTCCTATGCTTTGTAGCTCTAAGCAATATTTGTCCCCTTAAAATACTTCCCAGTGCCTTTTCTGCTAACCCTTTCCACAGATTCGTTAGGTAAGTTTCCTCTGCACTTTTAACACGTGGACGATTATGTTTCTTCACAACTTCCTATGCTTTGTAGCTCTAAGCAGTGTATATCCCTTACTGCACCTCCCAGCCCCCAATTGTACTCCCAAGTGCAGCTCACACGTTACGGAGGGTTTTATTTATGTAAAATGTGCTTGATCTAGTGGGGGGGTATTTTTATAAAAATGATCAGTGGAAAATATAATTAAGCCATTTCTGACCTGATTGGGATCTAGAAGGAAATATGTAAGCAACAGAAATCCAAGGAAATAATAATGATAATAATTATTAAGAAAGAAAGAAAGAAAGAAAGAAAGAAAGAAAGAAAGTAAACGAAAAAAATAACATCAAGACACGTGAAGTCCAGAAGATCCTACTCTGCGGCACTGCTCACATATTAAAGAGGACTGTATCCATCCAATTAATCTATCCGGTCGGTCCAACTACAGTGGATGGGCTCCTCTCCATGGGGAAACGAAGGTAAGTAAAAGCTGTGAATAATAAACATAATAATGATAATAATAATAATAAGAAGAAGAAGAAGAAGAAAAAGAATTATTATTATTATTATTGTTGTTGTTGTTGTTGTTGTTGTTGTTGTTGTTTTCTTTGATTTCTGGCGTTTACACATTTCTTTCCGAGTCCCATCCAGGGACCTAAGGTTAGTAATGGCATCATGACACTCTCCACTGACAAAAAAAATATTAAATAGATAAAGCCCTTCGTAAAGTGTGGGATGTACTTGTCAGAAGAATTTTTTGTATCCCCTTGAGGCATGGACTTCCAGGAATCCCTTCAATTCGTCTACTGCAATCTTTTCCAACCAATCCTTGGGCTCCAACTACAACAGGGATTGTTGATGTTCCCATATGCCACATTTTCGAGATTTCTATTTCAATGTCCTTGTATTTTGACAGCTTTTTGAATATCTTCAAAGACACATTGCAGTCGGCAGGGACTGCCATATCAATAAGAAGGCACTTTTTTTGTTTGTGGTCTTTAATAACAATATCTGGGCGGTTGGCTTTGATTGTTCTGTCAGTGTATATTGTGTAGTCCCATAGAATTGTAACAGGTCCTATCTCCCTAACCGGTTCTGGGTGGTGTTCATACCAGTTTCTTTCAGTTTCCTTCCTGTAGAAGTTGCATATTTCCCAGTGCAGACATTGGCCCAATCTGTCATGCCGTGTTTTATATTCAGTGGGTGCCAATATCGTGCAACCTGATACAAGATGATCAATCGTTTCTGGATATTTATCACAGAATCTGCATTTTGGGCTGACACAATATTTCAGTATATGTGCTTGATAATTCCTAGTTAACAAGCATTGGTCCTGTACAGCAAGGATAACACCTTCAGTTTCAGCTTTCAACCCTGCAATACGTAACCTCTGATGGGTACGGGTTTTGTCTACGTCAGCTTATTTGGTATGGGAAGAGTATTGGCCATGAAGCGGTTTATCTTGCCATCGCTTCTGTATCTGGTCGGTTGCATTCGTCTTTGCTGTCTTTTTTAAGTATTTTGCAGTTTCAGCCGGTGTATTGTGCTGTGCTTGCATCTCTACGTCCATTTGAAACTCCATTTTGAATTTGTTGGC
The DNA here is from genome assembly GCA_963932145.1 of Acanthosepion lycidas. NCBI lineage: Eukaryota > Metazoa > Mollusca > Cephalopoda > Sepiida > Sepiidae > Acanthosepion > Acanthosepion lycidas. Next base: position 67,558,917 of record OZ010574.1, on the reverse strand, counting down.
TTCTTTTATTACGGAGTAAAGACGCTTACTACTTTCATGTTACTTGACGCATACCATCATTCAGTCTTCTGTAGTTTCCAAGTATCTTTGGAGGCCAATTGTTGTAGTTTTGTAGGACAGTTCTAGTTGAACTAATCCTCTGCCTCCTTCGGATCTGGGAACATACAGACGATCAACATCAGCTTTGGGATGATGCATGCGGTAGCAAGTGAGAAGCTTTCTCGTTTTGGCGTCCAGTCGCTTAATTTCAGGTATTGTCCAGTTAAGGAGATTAAAGCTGTATTGCACCATAGGGACAGCCAATGTGTTTATGGCTGATGTTCTGTTTTTTGAGTTTAGCTCAGTATTTATTACCAGACGTACACGCCTGTAGTACACTTTTCTTATTTTTTCCTTCATTTGGGGGTGTTGTATGCCATCTCCTTCGCTAATTCCTAGGTACTTATAAGCCTCATCATGCTCCAGTTCCCTAATCTTTGTGACTAAATTTAAATCTATTAAGGGTGTTTCTGTAATTCTACCTATAACCAACAGATAAGTATAAACTACTTGAGTAGAGACAAGCTACAGGTTCTTTAGGAGAGCGTTGGGAATGAAAGCCACAACAATAGCAATGATAATAAGTTCCCCTCGTTTTGGTTAAGAAAGAAATGGAAACCTACAACAATTGTAATATCAAGAAGATCGTCCTCTTCATCTTTGCTCACATATAAAAGAGAGCAGTATCCATCCAATAAATCCAAAGGATGCACCCGTCTCCATGGGAGAACAAAGCAAGACTCTAAGTAAAAACTGTGAATGAAGTAGAATGAAGATTTCAAAAAAAAAATCTAAGCGGTTTCTCACTTTGAATAGAAAAAAAAACGTCCTTTATCTCAGGTAACGAGTAAAAGCCTTCCTCAAGGTTTGTATTAAACAGCAGGTCAGGAAACGTGAGAATAACAACAAAACATATATAAAGCATTGTACAGTATATGTCAGCATAGAAGACGACTTTCTAACCTTAAAATATACCCCTCCCCCCCCAAAAAAAATAGAGGACCTACTTATAATCCAGGTCTAAACTGTGAACCTGTGATTTATTGTAAATTGTTAGTATAGAAGATTTTTTGATGGTACACTAACCCCTGCCTTGGTAACTATCGACACAAATATTTTCTACTGAAACAACTTAATTAACATTGTTATAATAAAATATTAAACGTGTAGAGTAATAAAAGTACTTTCTCCTTATAAAATATGTGCTATTCATCAAGAGAGAAATCTAAAATCATCATCGCACATGGTCACATTCGAGAACAGTGGAACCAGTGGATGGTTAGAGGTGGGGAGGAGTCATTCAGGTTACCGTAATAGCCTACCGAAAAAAACAGCACCCACACATGACGCAACTGCAGATTGTGGTAATTAATTGACTATATTTTCCTACTGTTTTTTCATTAGAATATTAGTGAAGAGAAAGTATATGCTTACTGATTTTATTTTATAAATTCAATACATTTCAAGTAGTTATTTTTGGTGAAAGCAAAAAATTAATATGAAAATTTGAGGGTCGCCCAGACGCCTTGTACACCCCCATATACGGTACGTATGAGCATTGCTCACATACTGGGAAAAAGCCTTTCAATGGGCTCAACTTTCTAAGAAAAAAAAACCTTCCTTTATCTCGGGTATCGAGTAAAAGACTTTCTCAAGAATTGTATCAAACAGCAGATCAGAAAACGAGGAAATAATATTAACAATGATAATAATATTGCATTGCAACTGAATAGACAATGTGACAAGGCCCATGATATAAAAGCGTTAGGAAGACGAGGAAGTGTCTTTAAAAGCTGGAGACAAGGACGGAAGATCCTGGCAAATAGAGACGGCAGCACAAACGATTCGCATCAGTGTTAGTCGTTGCAGTTTGATTAAAAGACGTTCCGAAGAAGAATCACTAATTTGATTTCGTTTCCTTGTCATTTTCCCACCATCATATTTTTCTCTTGCCTCTCTCCTCATCGTCATCCACATCAAAACCACCAACATCCTTATCACCTTGCTGAATTTCACCAACCTTTCGCCCACCAAACACACGCGCACACACACACACATACACACATACACTTGACTATACACGCACTCAGTCAGAACAACTCATCGTATGACATTTAAAAAAAAAAGGAAAGAAAATAACTTCAAATGTGTTGGTTTGCACTTGAAATAAATTGTTACCTAACCAGTAAAATAATTATGTGGACTTTTGTGATAAATTTAACATGAGAATTCTGGGGGGAAAATTATTAAATTTTCAGCGACTGCCATCAATATTTAATATAGATTTCCTAACACCCAGATACAGGATGAAAAAAAAAATCGGGCAGTTTGAGGCGGGTGGGGGTATATCAAATGAACAAACCAAGATGTCTGAGGTAATGGTTCTGCATGAGAGGGTGGGAATAAATCGTGGAATTAAAGAAGTGTCGGCTGGTGGGGAGAAATCGTGGAGTGCCGAAGATGAATGATGATGTTTGAGATTAAAATAACGATTAGTCGAAGGCAAAGTGGAATGGCAAAATGCAATGAAAATGAGACGATCACGAAAACATTCTTCCCGTTTCAGACAGAATATAACAATGTCGGACAGAAATACCCAATTGTATTTGCTTTTATTCTGCAAATCAATGTTTGTTTGTTTGTTTGTTTGTTTGTTTGTTTGTTTGGGTTTTATGGCATATCAACCACTGTGGGTTATTTAATGCCAAATCCAGTTTATATGAATTTTAAATGCCTATTTTGTATAGAATAAAAAACGTATAGCTGGCAACATTATTGTTTCAAAAAAAACCCAAAAAAAAACGTATAGCTGGCAACATTATTGTTTCAAAAAAAACAAAAAAACAAAAAAAATCGTATAGCTGGCAACATTATTGTTTCAAAAAAAACAAAAAAACAAAAAAACAAAAAAACAAAAAAAAACGTATAGCTGGCAATATTATTCCTTTACAAAAAAAACTTAGAGCTGGCAACTTTATTGTTTCAAAAACTTAGAGCTTTATTGTTTCAAAAACTTAGAGCTGGCAACATTATTGTTTCAAAACTTAGAGCTGGCAACATTATTGTTTCAAAAACTTAGAGCTGGCAACATTATTTTTCTGAAAACATTATCTGAGACCTTGCTGTTGGATGCAGTTTATCGCCATACCCAGGACGCGGATGTAGTTTACCGTCATACCCAGGACGTTCTGCAAATCAAATAACGTAATCAATCGTATGATAAACTTTATATCTCGATGAAAAAGCACGCCATTATAACAGAGGAATTCAAATTAAAGTAACATTTCTTATTCTTTTACGTGCCGTGTCTCTTCAGGAAGTAGGCGGTCATTGCCCTCCACATCTTCCTATATTTTGTAGCTCTTAATAAGTTTTTTTTTTTCGTTATTTCTCACAGACCTAGCACAAGACCATCAAGTATGTTACGCGCTGCTTTCCTCTGTCCCTTTTTCCCTCAATCTGTCGAGTATCAGATTTTCCAAACCCTCCTCCCTCATGACGTGCCCCAGAAATTTCAATTGTTTCTTTTTGATGTTAAGTAAGACGTACTAAACACGCTTGGCTAATTGCGGGTTGGTGAGGCTATTTAACCCAGTTGAAGATTTTCAATTCAGAGTTGTCCTTCTCCAAGACATATTTCCACCCACGGCTATAGGACCCTGTCGTCTGTTATGCTATTTACCCATAGCTTGAGGAGAAGTGATAGATGGATTCATACATTTCCTAACGATATTTTCACCTATGCGAATCTAACGAACACGACTGGATTTCGAACTCGACTCTCCGATTCCTCAATTCCTGAGACATATGCATTAAGAAAACTCCACAAAAACCGTTACTCTCTGAGATATAAAACATTGTACATATAAGCATTGCTAACATACTCATAAAAAGATTTCCCAGGGTCTCAACTTTTTAAGAATAGAAAAAAAACGTCCTTTATCTCAGGTAACGAGTAAAAGCCTTACTCAAGGTTTGTATTAAACAGCAGGTCAGGAAACGTGGGAATAACAACAAAACATATATAAAGCATTGTACAGTATATGTCAGCATAGAAGACGACTTTCTAACCTTAAAATATACCCCCCCCCCAAAAAAAAATAGAGGACCGACTTATAATCCAGGTATAAACTGTGAACCTGTGATTTATGGTAAATTGTTAGTATAGAAGATTTTTTGATGGTTCACTAACCCCTGCCTTGGTAACTATCGACACGAATATTTTCTACTGAAACAACTTAATTAACATTGTTATAATAAAATAGTAAACGTGTAGAGTAATAAAAGTACTTTCTCCTTATAAAATATGTGCTATTCATCAAGAGAGAAATCTAAAACCATCGTCGCACATGGTCGTATATCTCGATGAAAAAGCACGCCATTATAACAGAGGAATTCAAATTAAAGTAACATTTCTTATTCTTTTATGTGCCGTGTCTCTTCAGGAAATAGGCGTTCATAGCCCTCCACATCTTCCTATGTTTTGTAGCTCTTAATAAATTATTTCTCACAGACCTAGCTCAAGACCATCAAGTATCTTACGCGCTGCTTTCCTCTGTCCCTTTTTCCCTCAATCTGTCGAGTATCAGATTTTCCAAACCCTCCTCCCTCATGACGTGCCCCAGAAATTTCAACTGTTTCTTTTTGATGTTAAGTAAGACACCGCCCAGAAGAATTACAGGAGATTCCGAAGTCCGTCGTTGAAACCAATGGCGATTTTATTGAATAAATTTGCACTTTAGTATTTCAAGATATTTTTGTGTAATTTTGATAAATATCTCTGTTAAAATGAGACGTCAGTGTTATTTTCATTTTTGCGTAATTTAAACAACAATTTATCCATTGCACCCTGTATACTGGCTTCTTCAGAATCTAATCAAGCATGAAAATACGGCCAAAGAAAACGCCAAATATGTTTATTTGTCAAAAAAAAAGGCTTATTATCTTCCTTCATCTGTGCTGTGAATACAGTGCTGCCTGCTACCGCTCCCGAGCGTCTGTACTATATGGTTATCTAGAACTTTGGCTAACAGTGTACGAATTATCTTCCACGCTTTCGAACATTCTCCGACCTACGCCTTCTTATTTAAACAACGAAAGAGTTTAGAGCATTACTTTGGATCAGTGTAGCGCCCGTGCTCAGGATCAATGTTGTACACTACTTAACATCAGTATAGCGCTCTGCCTAGGAACAGTGTAGAATACTACTTTGGATCAATATAGCGCTTTGCCTTGGATCAGTTTAGCGCATTACTTTGGATCAGTGTAACGCCTTGCCTAAGATCAATGTAATATGCTGCTTAGCATCAGTGTAGCGCCCTGCTTAGTATAAGTGTAGAACATTACTTTGGATCCGTGTAGCGCTCTGCCTATGATTAGTGTAGAGCACTACTTTGAATCAGTGTAACACTTGCCGCGGACCAATGTGGTACGCTGCTTAGCATCAGTGCAACGCTCTGTCTAGGATCGATGTAGAGCATTTCTTTGAACCAATGTAACGCTCTGCCTAGGATTAGTGTAGAGCATTACTTTCGATCAGTATAGCGTTCTGCCTAGGATAAGTGTAGAGCACTACTTTGGATCACTGTAGCGCTCTGCCTAAGATCAGTGTAGCGCTCTGCCTAGAATAATTGTAATGCTCTGCGCCGGATCAGTGAAATGCTATGCCGAGAAAGAGTGACGCGTTCTGGCTAGAACCATGGGAACCTCTGCCAAAGAACAGTATAGCTTTTTTCCTAGGATTAGTGTAATGCCCTCCATAGAATCAGTGTGGGGCCTTTCCTAGAATTAGTGTGGCGCTCTGCATAGGATCAGTGCAACGCGCTTCGTAAGGTGTGGCATTCTGCTTAGAACCAGTGTGGTGCTATGACTAAAATTAGTTTGGAGTTCTACTTAATATTAGTATGCTTATAATCATGTGGACCACCGCGAAGTATTAGTGTAGGCTTCTGTCTAAAATTAATGTAATTCTCTAACAAGAGAAAAAGTGGTACTCTTCCTAGCATCAATGTGGCGGTCTACCTTGGATCAGTGTAGCGTCCTGCCTATGGTCAGTGAGGGGCTCTGCCTAGAATCAGTGTAACAGACTTTCTTAGATCAGTGTAGCGTTCTGCCTAGGATTAGTGAGGGGCTCTGCCTAGAATCAGTGCAACAGACTTCCTTAGATCAGTGTTGCGTCCTGCCTATGTTCAGTGAGGGGCTCTGCCTAGAATCAGTGTAACAGACTTGCTTAGATCAGTGTTGCGTCATGCCTATGTTCAGTGAGGGGCTCTGCCTAGAATCAGTGCAACAGACTTCCTTAGATCAGTGCAGCGTCCTGCCTAGGATCAGTGAGAGGCTCATCCTAGAATCAGTGCAACAGACTTCCTTAGATCAGTGTAGCCTCCTGCCTATGATCAGTGAGGGGCTCTGTCTAGAATCAGTATAACAGACTTCCTTAGACCAGTGTAGCACCCTGTCTATGATCAGTGAGGGGGCTCTGCCTAGAATCAGTGCAACAGACTTCCTTAGACCAGTGTAGCACCCTGTCTATGATCAGTGAGGGTGCTCTGCCTAGAATCAGTGTAACAGACTTCCTTAGATCAGTTTAGCGTCTTGCCTAGGATCAGTGAGGGGCTCTGCCTAGAATCAGTGTAACAGACTTCCTTAGATCAGTGTAGTGTCCTACCTAGGATCAATGTGTTGCTCTACGTGAGATCAGTGTAGCGCATTACCTAGGATTCGTGTGAAGCACTTCCTAGGATTAGTGCGTGGTTCTGACTAGCGATATGGAAATTATTTAAATACGGACTATTGTCGTCATTATCACTTCATTTCAGTGGTTTTACTCTCCAGCATTCTCCCTGTGCTTATCGATGTACACGTTATGGATTTCCTAACTGTACCCTTTATTCAATCAACGTGGGTAGAGTGTTATCGTTCTGCTGACCATGTCTACGGATATCTCGTCTAGTTCGAGTAGATACGGTTAGAGAAACGTGAACTTAATTTATATAAAGAGTTCTGTAAGGACTTGGTGAAGGCCGAAGAGCACTACCGAAATGTTGTGATAACAACAAAGATGAGGACAATAGTCAAGATGCAAATAATGTAAAGAAATATGGTTTTGTGTAAAAAGCCTATGACTGCGTAATTTATCCGTTTATGGAAAACCTATCGAATACAAGAAAATAAAACGGCAAATATGAATAAACGTGATGCAATAAGATATCAAAAGTACGCGATGTATCCCATGACATCACTTTTTTAACTACCTTCAGTCCTCGACAATGTTTATTGTTTTCAAAAGTGTTGATTAGAATTGTTATAAAACCTAAACATATGAAGAAAATGAATTTATACATTTTCTTTGTTCTTGAAATTTGGCAATAAAAGAAATAAACACTATTTATTAGTGTTATGAATAATCAAGAGTGGTCTCCTCTTGTTTTGTTACTCTCGTCTTTGAGAGAGCTATTTCTGTTTACTGAGACTATAAAAGGACATTATACGCGAACCTTGTGTCCTTAGTTGAATAAAGCTTTCTTAAAGCGTATTTTTTGTCATTACAATTAGATTGTTTATTTACACTATTTATTATATTATTTATTGGAATGGTTGGCAAAACATCGGTTAATTACCAATCGATTCGAAATTTATAAAACGATAAATAATATGGATTCCCTTATTGTTGGTTCATATATTTTAATAATGTTTATAAATTTATGGATAAAAGATTTTCACATTTATTTCTTTATCAATTGATAAATGATAAATATTGGACTGCATTAGTTTTACTCTTATTAGCTTTTAGAATGCTGTAAATATAAAATTATTCTTGTAAGCAAACAAAGTAATAAATAAATGGCGTTTACGGTTTTTCTTGTAAATTAGTAAGAACACAAAAAATAATGTATAAATTCATTTTCATCATATGTTTAGGTTTTATTCCAATTCTAATGATCGCTTTTTAAAACCACAAACATTGCTGAAGAGTGAAGTTTGTTAAAAACACAGTATCATCGGAGAAACTGTTCTTTTAACACTACGTCTTATTGCGGCCTTGTTTATCAATGTTTGCCAGTAAAACTAACATATTGGAAGATTGGAAAAATAAGATCACATTTTGGGAAATTGATTAATAACTTGTATTTTTTATGATGAAAAACCCATTCCGAACGATGTTAACATCTCAGAGTTCCACTTCTTTGAGTTTGCTGGTCAGCTAACACCGGAATAAGTTTGTAGGTAATGGCAAATGTATCAACCTAACTAATGATTATACATGCATTTAAGCGGTAGCGGAAAACAGGGAATTAAAGGAAAAACATTGTTCGGCTGCATGACAAGGGCAAGGCCGCATACAACAAAAATAACACTGAAAAAAGATTCGGACCTCGGTTGTTCTGTGCTATCCTAGCCGCCATATTTATCTGACTTTGCATCAACCGACTATTATTGGTACATTAATGGGAAAAATCTTCTTTAATGAAAACCAGATTAAATATTGATGTCGAAATGTTTCACTTCAAACCCTATGAAATTTTATTCAAAAGGTATCGAAAAGCTGTTGGGTAAGTGTCAACAATTCATTCGAAATAATGACGAATATTCAGGGTGTCTATACAATTTAAAAATATATTACACCGGCAATTAATGTAGCGCCATAGCTAGATGACCTTCAAGCAACCATCATTTCCCAGCCAGGTGGGGCACCACTACATTGGGGAGTGCTTGTTCGTGGGTTCCTAAATCAAAATTTTCCAGACCGGTGGATTGGAAGAATGGTCCAATTCCCTGGCCACCAGATATCACTTCCCCGGACTTTTTTCTATGGGGTCATGTTAAAGAAATCGTTTATCGAACAAACATACGTGACATCACTGATCCAAAGCAAACAAATCATTGATACTATTGCTACCATTGATGGAGCTATACTACCGCGAACATAGCAGGAAATCGAGTACCGTCTTGATGTTTTCCATGCAACTAATGGTACCCAAATAGGGGTGTATTTCATTAGTTTAAAAAAAACTCTAATATCTACTCCTAGTTTTGTAAAAAATTCCATATATTTTTCTGTTCATTTGCTTTTGTAATAATTTGTTTAAATTGTAAAGAGACTTTATGGATATCCTATATAACTGAATAAAATAAAATTGTAACTTATTTTACGAAGATTCAAATTGATAAATAAAAACGGTGTTTTTTATGACTCTATCTCAGAAAATAGGAAAAGAGTAAAGAAGTCTCCTAAATTATCAATTTATTTTTAATATATCACATTCTATATTTAAATATGCTTGTGTTTTTTAAATATAAAAATAATTCATAAATTACTACTCTGCTAATTCGGGTCGCACCTGGCTATATTTCAGGGCGCATTAGTATGCTGGGACGCACCGGTTTAGAAACGCTGCTCTGTCTAATAAATAGAAAGTGCCCTGATTTGACCATCAATAAGTGTTTAATTCATCGAAAGAACAATGCAAATATAGGCCCAATCATAAACTCAAGAGGAGATCAAAACTTGGAAAGATTTACGCCAACAATTTGTTCACTGGATTTGGCACCTTCAAGTTTCTATTTAATCATTGAAACATTTTTTAAAATATAAAGGAGATCAATTTGTTCTTATCAGAATTCTTTTCAGAAATAATTCCTGATTCCAACAGATAGTGACTCATTGCGTCTTTTCGAGCTAACGTTCTCCGCTGACATGAACTGAAAAGACTATATTGAATCCATTGCAATGTCAGACGAGACAATTTTTCTCTCCAGAATATGTCTTACATATCTATAAGTATATTATTCGTCTATGCTTAGAATATTGCTGCCACATATGGTCCATGATAAGATCCAAAAAAGAATCAGCAATATTATTGGACCTGATCTGGCGTCTCGGCTTCAGTCATTTACCCACTGCCGTAAGTTTGCATCTATCTGTCTTTTCTAGAAATATGGTAATTGTTAAGATGAGCTCTAGACATTATGGATTTAAGTGCAGCACTCGACTGGTATCGAGATCCCATCAATTTACAGTTAAGCTGGTTAGATGTAGCCATAAATTCTATGCTAACAGTTTCTTCTCTCACACTTCTCACTTGTTGAACTCCCTTCCAGCTCCATGCTTTCCAGCCAACTTCAATCTTCAAAAATTTAAATGCAATGTCAATTGCTATCTACTGTCCTCCTGATTACTCTTTTCTCTTCCTACTCATTATTACTGTTTCTGTTCCTAATTCTTCCACACCCTGTAAACCCTTGTGTCTTAGAGGCATTACTTTTTTGCATGGGATGATATCGATGAAAAAAATAAATGTAGATTTGTTCCCTTTTATTAATAACGATCCTTATATCTTTTATGGCCTTAAGGGTGATGAATTATTTTCCACTCTACAACCGCCGGCACACAGACAAAACGTCCCTTAGCCTGTCATTGTTGCCATAGAAAATGTTCTGGCGATCTAATCCCACATTTACAGCTCTTCTGTTTACACAGCGGTAAATCATCCCCATTCCCTTCGTGTTCGGGTCGTAAGAAGGAAGTTCCATTCGAACGGCTTCTTTCCAAGAGTTGCTGATTTGTGTGACAGACTTCCGAGAGGACGCTTCCCCGACCACCAAAAATCTTAACCTTGAAATCAAAGGTCAGTTATCGATCGTACATATCCTCATAATCCAGAAAACAACCTCATTCAGTAATCGGCTGTCTTGAGTGGCTCTTGAGCCTTGTATTGACTACCCATTTGTTACATTTGAATACAGTGCTGTTTGATAAAAGTGACTCACCTGATTTTTTTTTTAATAAAAATATTTTTTGTCTATTGTCTTTGGGGTTAAAATAATTTTTAATCTTACTGATATAAAAACCCCTTCCCAACCACCTAGGAAAAAAGTTTATTCACCCTCAGGTATTCTATTGATAATTATAATTTTGGATATAAATGAGATTCAGGAAAAAACTCTGTGCAAATAAAGTGACTCAGATATCGCATTCTAATGATTAAACTGGTAAATTTAAAGAACTTTTGGCAAAATATTGAAAACTATTTTACAATACACTCAGAACAATATTCTAGAGAATTCTAGAACAGCTTAAATTAAATCGAGAGTATTCCATAATATTCCAGAAAGCCTCATATAGTATAAAAACAGTTTGAAATAGCCACTCAAGTCACTAACCAGATGAAAGGGTACAAACACGCATCAGAACCACTTAAGGCATCTATTATTGCCCTCTCAAAAGCGGGTAAGTCTACGAGAGAAATTGCAGAAATTGCTATAACCTCGCAATCAACTGTCTCTCGAGTGCTTAGGACACATAATGATGCCATTCCTGCTCCAAGGAAGGAAACAAAGGGACGAAAGAAAAAGATTGATGATAGAACTGGCAGGGTAATCAAGAGAGAAGTTGTGAAGAATAGAACTATAACTAGCCAAGAAATTGCAGCCAGTCTAAGCGAAGAGCAAGGTGTTAGTTTGCCTCTTCAACAGTCCATCGGTGGCTGTTAGAACAAGGCTATAAATCTTGTACACGAAGGTTTAAGCTGCTAATAAGCAAAGCCAACAAAGCCGAGAGACTTGAATGGGTTCACTATTCCAAAAGTTTCACTGTAGAAGACTGGAAGAATTTTCTCTTCTCCGATGAAATGAAAGTTGAGCTAAATTCAAAGGATAAGGTGAGTCACTTTTATCGAACAGCACTGTATGTTTTGATTTTTGACTCCAGAATCGTTAATCTATCCAATAAATGATCTACAGCCCTTCTCATGTAAGAGTTATTGAGCGATATTGCTGTAAGGGAGATAGAAGGAAGGACAAACAATTGCACATTACGAAGAAGAATACGTTAAATATAGGTTGAACTTGGACTTAGAGAAGCAAAAGATTGTAGTTGTCAAGGAAACATCCTCTCTGGAGTTTGTTCCACGAAGAAACAGTTCTTGGAAAGAAGATATCCGAATGGAACTTGCTTTTTATCAAAGGAACACAAAGGGAATTGGGGTGAACTTGTCTGAATACCTACCATAGTAATCGTGATAGAGCAATGAGAGTCTAGCAATGTTTCGTTTGTGATATAAGGGTTGCAAGGTAGAGGGTAATTCATCACCCATATGGGCGAGTAAGCTAAGGTTTATCTCAGTGCAGAAATATAAACAGAATTTTAAAGAAAGCTTAAACTACCTCCAGAATATGTTATTTTTTGTAACATCTTTATTCGTATTTTGAACTTCAACAGCTGAAAAAAAATAATCGCCAGGTGAGATTTAGATAAAAAGAAGAAAAACTGAAAGTCTGGATACCGGCACCATCAGTAACTTTAGAATGTTTAAGACAATTGAGATGACGCGTATTATTGTCGCCAAATACAAAAACTGAAGAGAGAGAGCACCGTTTCAATACTGTTAGATATGTTGTCTAGTATATCGCGGTACTCAGAAGAGGGAGGCGATAAAGGAAAAAATGATAGCTAAAAGAGTATTATAGGTAAAGTCGAAAGCACATGAAAATATTGTCAGGAGAATTGCGTGACAATTCCTTTACCATTGGAAGATTAACCCGGGTCTAAACACCAACGCCATGCATATGAATGCTCGAATCTTTTTGGTAGAGAGGAAAATAACCTAAAAAAGGGAATTCATTGGTTACAATGGAAGAGTTTAAATTGGTTTCACAATGTAGAAAGATATTTGCTGACCGTTCCAAAAGAAAAAAATATACACTGCAGAAGTTGGAAAAGATACCTCGAATATTGGGGGGAAAATGGTTGAGGTGATGATTTTTTTACTAGCTTTCTCGTATTTCTTTTCATTGATTTTGTCATAAGGAGATTTTTTTTTGAAGGAAAAAGTAAAAGGCCAACATATCGTCAATGGCAAAACAAACTGGCTAGAACATTATTGCCTCAGGTTTGCCGACCAGAAATAAAAACAGGGGCAGCAATCCATGCGCGAAATACCCCGACATTATGCGTCTATTGATTAGAGCAGCATCTCTAAGCGCTACGAAAGAGTTCGGGCTCCAAATGACCAGTTGAATGCAGCAGATATTGAACTGCTAACTCGGTACCCTCATAACGGAATGTCGCAACAACTGATTAATCAAATCACCAAAAAGTTAAGGCAGTTAAATCATTATGCCTTTGGAAGAAAGAAAAAGTAAGAAAGAACCGGTGAAGTATAACCTAAACAGGAAACAAGAGATAATCCTCTACTTAAGTTTAACGTGAGAGGAGTTAAACCTGGACGATAGGTAAGCCTATATACTCCTAATAACCTATTCACAGCACAGGAGGCTGGGCGATTTTATCGAGACTAACTTTCGGAAGGGTGCCTAATGAGACTGTAGACATCAGACAGGTTAAGAGCGGATTACTGAGGATCAATATTACTCTGGGAAAATTGAGAATTAGGATCGAAGCGATAGTACCGTGTTCTTTTTTACCACAGACTCAACTACTGGGATAGCAGGCTGATTCGGGTACTTAATGATTGAAATCAGACGTACCGGTTGGTTCGGGAACAAGCTTCTAATTTACCAATGATTCTTACTATTTTTTTCTCTTCCCAGGCTCGGGGATGTGTACTTGTCAAAATATTATGATGAGATTGCATCACTATTTAAATCAATTTGGCTTATAAAAATAGTTATGTTTTTCCGGTGCTGAGTTGTCTCCGTCCTGAGTTGTCCCGTTGCTTAGTTGTCGGTGTTGATTTGACGGTGATTTCTCTCTTCCCGTTCCTGTCTAGGTAAAAATTAAAAGTTTTTGTCATTTAATAATTTCGCTTTTCACAAGCTTATCAATTGTAATTTCGTTATTTCATAAGCTTATCACTTATAATTCTGTTATTTCAAAAGGTTATTTTTAATAATACTGTTATTTCAGAAGATTAACAATAATAATACCGTTTTTTCACAAGGAGGTTTATAATAATACCGTTATTCCAGAAGCTTATTAATAATAATATAGTTATTTCAGAAGCTTATCTATAATCTTGTAATTGCAGAGTTTGTTTAGCACAAAACTAAAAAAATTAAGAAAAGAAAGAGACACTAGACAAAGATGTGTCTTTCACCGAATTTATTCAAGCTTTTTATCCTAAGGATGCTAGATTTCAGATTATGATCTATTATCGGTCGCTACCATCTTAACAATAAGATGTGCAAATGAGACTTCAATGAAGGCAGACAGATGTAAAACTATAGGAACTCCTAGAAAAGTTAGTAAAGGAAAGCGTGAATAAAAGGCTAACTATCATCTGTAAGAAGACAGAAGTTATGGCTGTCAGCAAGAGAAAAAGTCCAAGATAAGAGCTACGAAGTGGAGTTGTCAAAATGAAACAACTTCAGAACGTTACATATCGGGGAATTTCTTTTCGCGGATAACAAAAACTGTGAAACCAATATCCAAAGACGTATTGGAATAGGAAAAAATGCTTCCCAAAAGCTAAGCAAAATATGAAGAAACAGGAAAATTTCGTTTCAAACGAAGAAAAGAGTATTAAAATTCTATGTAATATCAATCCTTCTAGATAGCAATGAATCCTGGACAATGTCTTCACAGAAAAGTCTTGAGGCAACAGAGATGCAGAGAAGGATGCTGAGCATATCACGGAACAATGGAAACAAAAAGAATAATTATGAATAAAATCAGTGAGAGTGTTAAAATTTATAGGACCCATAAGGAGAAAAGACGGCTTGGAAAAATTGACACACAAAGGATCAATTTAAGACAAGATGAACAAAGAAAAACAGAGAGTAACCTACCAAATGAGCTCGTTTAAATGGATGATAGAACAGGGAGAGTAAAGGGTAGGAAAAAGATAAATATTGCTAAGTTCTACAAAAGATAGGAAGTTGTGGTGAACCATGATCGCCCACGTCCCAGATGAACAATGCTCAAAAAAGCCTGACACATATCTTGATGTGGCACACTGAACTATTTTCAACGGGCAACATGTTACAGTAATCCGTGTGAAGATTATATGTTCTTTTAGTGAATGCTAGGCAATTTCTTCACAAATGTAAAAGAGAACACAGACGACAGAAATGCGGTCTTACAGATGAGTGCGGGTGCTGAGAAAATTTGAACCGAACAAATTAGAAATAAGAAAGTTTTTTAAAAAAAAATAGGAACTACAAAGAAACTGTTGCTTTAATCAGAAAGAGTTGAATTTTTTGTGAACCATGAAAAATGAAAGAAGGCTTCAAGAAGTCAATGTTCACAGGGCTTTATTAACAACAAGCAAAACAGCAAGCAACCGGCTTCACAAGTAAGAATAAATGGATTGCAGATCAAGTATCATAACGAGACATGGCAAAAGAGAAAAAAAAATACTTTTTTTTTTATTTTCAAAGTAAGGTTAAATTTTGTACAAGGTCCGAGGGCCACTCGAGGTAGAGTTAGGAGTCCCTTTTTACGGATAGGAGGGAAAAAACGGTTAACCCTAGACTTAAACAGGTTACGATTATAGTAATCGGGGAAACAGACACTTGGGGTTATTTAGATTGTTATCCTCATCTTCATTGCTAGGTGATTTTAATTTCGAACTGAACCCTTTATTTCGAGTGAACATTGTTCTAGTTCCACATGCCAATCCTCTTCCTCAATGACACATGGCACAGTGAATAAAAACGTCGGTTAGATCCAGTGACTAGACCGAAAGAGTTGTGCGTTCAATACCAGGCCACAGCAGTGGTGAACAAAAAACTTGGTGAGTTAAGTTTAAGAGAAATAACTGAGACACCCGGAAGAGACATGGCACGTGGAACTAGAACAATCTACCCTGGCGGACGAAATAAAGGGTTCGCTTCGAAATTCCAATCACCTGAAGTAGGTCGGAGCGTACAACGGACGAAACGTTGTGAATGTTCCAATGAAGATTAAGATAACAGTCTGAACAATGTAAATAATGCAAGTAAACATAATACCTCACCTCAGAGATAGAGACATAACCCCTTGGTCGGTTCTACAGAGCTGTGCTTCGCAAGAAGAAGCTGTTTGAGTGGAACTTACTTCTCATCGGAGAGAATGTAGGATGTTTGTAACAATGTAAGTGGCATAGTGGGTTCTTACCGTGAAGGCTAGACCAAGCGGAACCAGGAAATGTAGTTCGTCCGAACACTTTCCGTGAAAGTAGCGATAGAGCAGGGAGAGTTCGTCTGTGAGAGAGAGGTTGATGGTTGGAAAATAATTCGATGCCCACAAGGACTCAGAGACTCTTTTGAACTCTATCGAGGCTAGAGTGTGTGGTCTGGTCAGCTTCCGCCGAAATATAGCAACAGTACCCTATTTTCGGCCTGATCTGGCTCTTATAAGGGTAGCATGAAGAGTCAGGTATTTACCGAAGCGGTACAGGGAGCCGACCATTTTACCTACATCTTTAGCGATGGTACGTATGTACGAGTTCCACTTGATGCCAGGTGTGATTTTAAGCCCCAATAGTCTCTCAAGGAACGGTGCTTCTCCAAGAGACATCCGTTCATCGTGGCGTATAGTAACAAAACGAAGACGTCGTGGAAGCCATGATCATGCACATTCTGTAAGAATATGAAAGAGAGAAAATGTCATTTAAACCTTTTTCTGTTGGTACTTCTTAAAGGTAGAGAAAATCGAGTTAGATCTGTTATTTGGTCGATAGAAAATAACAAAAAATAAATAAATAAATAAAAAGATTTTATTTTTATTTTTGTCAAATCGTTTTATTTTGATTTTCGCCTAAGTGTCAGTTTCGCTATTTTGTTTCACCCGCGGTGAATTTTTTTTTTTCTTTTTTTCCTCATTTCATCTAAATTTGTTATTTGCCCCGAGGAGATGTGACATCCGATATTTCGCCGACCACGCCTAATACTTTCGCTTCAGTTGCTGCAGGCTAGAATTTCTATTCATATTTAATATTCTTCCGTGATTCATATTCTTTGAAGAATACGAAGAAAAAAAATTCTCATCTCAAATTTAATACAAGGATCTTTTATTCTTTATCCAGATTACTTCCTTTTATTTATTGAAGTGTTGCGTGTTGATGACAAAAATATTCAAGATTTCAGAGCAAAAGATCTCATACTGGAAAGAATAACAACCATTATCCTTAGAATCAAGTTTACATTAATATCAATGTTATAATATTGGTATTAATGTTTCTGATAGAAAGAGTATTAACGAGGCTATCAATGTTACTTATTCGATAATTTTTATATTTATACATGGATACATATTACTTTTTACATCTTTTTCTATGCGCACTGTCCCTTAAAAACGTTGGTGATCATTGCTCTCCACAACTTCATGTCCATTGCTTCATACTCCGCCCCAATCTTTTGGACAGGAACAGAGGTTTACCCATTGTTTTCTGTTTAAGGCTGGGTTTCCGGTTACTTCAAAATTGTTATTCAACTCTTTACTTCTAACAGCTCTTAAAATTTATTTACGATTTTTTTCTCAGTCGGTGCAGATAAGTTCGCCTATCGTCCAGATCTGCTCCTCCCCGATCTTTGAACAAGTGTAGAGGTTTATCCCTTGTTTTCTGTTTAGGATTGGGTTTCCGGTTCCTTCTAACGTCTTTTTTATTCTCTTTCATTCACAGTAGAACCTTGCGTCTTAGTGGCATTATCGCCTTGCTTAGGGTGAATTGATTTAAAAGAATCTCTTAGTAAAAGTTGTCTTTTTGATTTTCCTCTGTTATCTTGTCTTCGATGTGTCCTGGGAGTGTCAAATTTTCCAAGCCTTCTTTCCACATTATGAGCCGTAGAAATTTCAACTGTTTCCTCTTCATGTTAAGTATAAGGGTCCTTTTTGTTTCCATTTTCCCTAAAACTTCAACGTTACTCACATATTTGGTCCATGGTATTTTCAGTATCCTTCTGTAGAACTACATTTCTTTTGCTCGAAGTATCTTCTTCATCTGTAAGGAGATTTTCCGACATTCACAGCCTCATAGAAGGAATGGTATTTTTTAAAAATCATTTCACACCCATACAAGTCGGGAATGCCACCAGTACACAGGGGGTTATAGAGAGTGAAGGTGAAAGAAAAAAACTGGGTATAAGAGGGGTCGGGGAAAGGATAAAAGCTGAACGGGGTTCAAGAAGATAGAAGATGGCGATTGACGTTGCATTTAAATCTTTGAAGATTGTAGTTTTCAAGCAAGGAAACGGAAGGGAGCTCCACAGGTGGGAAGTGCGAGAAAATAAACAGTTTGAGCAGAAGTGGCGGTTACATTTAATTCATTCAAGAGTAAAATTGTGGGACCTAGATGCCAATATAGTAGCAACAGTATTCAATGCACGGACGAATTGTAGATTTGTAAATGTGCAAGATGGACTCTGACGAGAAAAACCTGGCACGACACAATGTCCCAACTTTCCTTGCAGTAGATGCAGCTATTGATTCGATATAGTCGTTCCACTTCAAGCCAGTTGAAAACGCCACGCTAAGAAATCGCAGTGAATTGATTTTTATGAGTCTATCATCAGCCATATCGATAGCGGATAGGAAAGATTCTCGATGGTGTTTGAATGAGTGCTGCTTAATTTGGGAAGCATTAAAATTTTCGAGTGATTTACTGGCCTAGTTAACTACGGACTTGGGGTTCTTTTCAAGACATAACAGTTCAGTACTCTTTCTTTGTTTCTGACGAGATTTTCCTGTTTCTTAATACTTTGCTTAGCTTTGATTCTTATTTTTATATATACAGGCTGGGTGAAAAGTAAGTAGGCATTAAAAATGTTAATAAAATCCATATTCGTTTTACAAATTCATCAAAACAAATGATACATATTCTTTATTACATAAGAAAATGAAAGTAAATCTTCATATTTCAACTTAAGCACCGGTGGAGTCAACCATTTTTCTCAGACGGCCAGGGATGGAATAAGCAACCTTCTGAAGGACTTCGTCTGGGATGTCATTGAGAACCTCCTGAATCCTTCTCTCTAACTCCTCCATTGTACGAGGTTTTGTCTTTTACATATTCTTTTTTATGTAACCCCTACATGTATAAATCACATGGAGTGAGATCTAAACTTCTTGGAAGTCATTCATGAGGTTCGTGTCATCCCATCCAACGTCTTGGAAAATGTTGGTCTCACCACGCACCCACAGTAAGAGAAAAATGGGATGGTTCACCATCCGGCATGAATATTTAGGTCACGAATGTTATCCCAACCAGACACCGTGGGACACACGTAATTTTCGAGCATTTGAGGATAGCAGTCCGTATTCATGATGTCACGCAGAAGATATGGGCCGACGGCTCTTGTTGCCGTCATTCTGCACCACAAAGTCACTCTTGGTCGCGATAGTATACTCTCAACCGTCATGTTCGGATCGTTATCACACAGCAGTCTATTATGTGCCTCAGAAATCTCAACTGTCTCTTCCTGATGTTAAGTATAAGTGTCTTTTTTTTGTTTGCATTTTCTCTAAAACTGCGTCGTTACTCAAATGTTCTGTCCATGTAATCCTCAGCAACCTTCTGTAGAACCACATGTCTATCGCTTCAAGTTTCGTCTTAATCTCTGCAGAGATAGTCCAGCATTCACTGATATTTGATAACTGTTCAGTACTCGTTTCTTTGTTTCTAACGATATTTTCTTTTATCTTAATACTTTCCTTAGATTTTGGAAGGCATCTATCACTATCTCGATGCGCCTTCAGATTTCAGTGTTACATTTCACCGCTCACTGTTAAGGCTGTAACTCAATCAGTCAGTTATGTGCCATGCATGATACACGCTTGAGCGATCATGTATATTTCGATACAAGACTGACGAGGCAGATTTTTCCCGTAATAGGTTGCCATTTCTTTCTGCAATAAACCAGTTGCCACCCAAGGCTATAGAACCTGTTCTGTCCTGCTGAAGAAGAGGATTCATACCTTTCCCAAGGATATTAGCACGTAAGTGAATGTAATGGATTCGACTGGAATTCGAACTCGGCTCTCCGATTCCTCAATCCCAGTCGCAATCCATTACTCCACCGATTGTATTCAAAGTTAAAAATGCTATGTCTGTTTAGGACATAGCGATTATGAAATATTATTTTTCTTTATGATCTAAGCGTTCAACTCTCCAAATTTTTGGTCCCCCCTCAGTTGCCTCAAGGACACATGGCCCAGTGCATAAAAGCGTTGGTTGAATACAGTGATTTGACCAAAAGGTTGTGGCTACTGTCTACTAAAGTAGTGAACAAAAACTTGATGAGGAGATAACTGAGACATCTGGAAGGGGCATGGCACGTGGATCTAGAACGATCTATCCCGGCAGACGAAATAACGGGTTCAGTTCGAAATTCCAATCAGCTGAAGAAGTCCGGAACGAAACGGCCGAAACGTCGTGAATATGGCAATAAAGATGAGGACAACAGTCTGAGCAATGTAAATAATGTAAATATTAACTATACCTCATCTCAGAAATATAGACTGTATTTAACTCACACTTTTGGAAATCTCTTCCGGTTTCATTCTATCCAGCCAACTTTGGTCTTCAAAAATTGGAATGTAATGTCAATCGTTATCTTCAGATTCTTTTATTGTTACCTCGCTACTTAATAATTTTTTTTTCTTATATCCTTTCTCATTCCTTGCGTTTTTCGACGCGTTTTTTGCATATCAAGAAAAATTCCGCCTTCCCGATTATTAAAAATCCCCTTTGTATTAGATACCCAGGAATATGATTTTTGGAGTACAAGACTGCGTTAGTTGCTAACTAAAGCACAAAACAGTCGACTGGTGTTACTCGTGTTAAAAACACAAGCGCTTACGTTGTAAATAATCTGTATAAGTTTGCTTTTATGTTTAGCCATTTCTTCTCCCTTTCCTTCACTATGTTGTTCCGTAGGAAAAAAGGAACAGCCCCAACGTGCAAATGACAAACTGGAGATAGCCAAAATCAAACAAGTACAAAGACTTAAATGCACGGAAAGGGCGCAAAAATGCAACACTAAAATCTGAAGGTGCATTGGCATGGCAAAAGATGCCTACCAAAATCTAAGCAAAGTATTAAGTGACAGAATTTCGTTAGAAAAAAAAAGAAGACAGTACTGAATTATTATGTAATATTATTCCTCCAATATGGTAGTGAATGCTGGACAATCTCCTCACAGATGAAGAAGTGACTTGAAGCAACAGAAATGTGGTTCTGCAGAAGGATGCTAAACCATGATCCGAACATGTAAGTAACAATGAAGTTTTAGAGAAAATGGAAACAAAAAGGATGCTTAACTTCAGAAAGAGACAGTTGAAATTTCTAGGACATATCACGAGGAAAGAGGGCTTAGAAAATTTGATAATCACAGTACAGAATGCAACAGGGATAGTGGAGAACAGCTCATAATGTAACTAGCAATCTTCTGTAAATAGTTGAAATAATACAAAATTTATTAAGACCTGCAAAAAACAGGAAATTGTGGAGAACTATGATCGCCAACGTCCTGAAGGGAGACATCACAAAAAAGAATTTTGAGTTTGTGTGTGATTAATGTGCTTGTGTTGTAACATTCGTGTATAAAACGGTATGTCAAATCTTTTACAACTAACTGGGCGTTTACATTATTTACCTTATTTGGACTGTTATCCTCATCTTCATTGCTATATTCACAACGTTTAGACCGATGTATGCTCAGGCATTCTTCATGTGATTGGAATTTCGAACTGAACTCTTTATCTCGTCCACCGGGGTAGATTGTTTTAGTTCCACGTATTATGCTTCTTCTGAATGTCTCAGTTTTTTTTTTTACCTTTAACACAACTCTCCAAGTTTTTTTTGGTTCAGCCCGGTAATAAACTCACAACTCTTTGGTTTTAGAGTCTGTCTATATTTCTGAGATGAGGTATTATGTACATTATTTACATTATTCGGACTATTGTCCTCATCTTTGTCGCCATATTTATCACAACGTTTCGGTCGTTGTACGCTTCGGCCTTCTTCAGGTAGTTGGAATGTCGAACTGAACCCTTTATTTCGCTCACTGAGGTAGACTGTTCTAGTTCCACGTGCCATGTTTGATGGATGTCAGCTATCAGTTATCTCCTATTAATTTTCCCTCTGAAAGTTCTCCACTGCCTTAACCGAGTATTGAACTCACACTCTTTGGTTTTAGTCACGGGATCTAACCAACGCCTTTATCCACTGGGCTATGTGTCCTAAAGTAGGCCGAAATGTTGTGAATTTGGCAATGAAGATGAGGATAACAGTCCGGATAATGTAAATAATATGAATAATTATAATACTTCATCTCAGCGATATAAACAGATACTAACTGGGCCGTTAATTATGAGAGAAGGGTTCGCCCAATTCTTCACTCACACATTCTCTTCTTCGATAAACATCATGGCGGAGTAGTAACGAGATTTATTTGTCAATTTGAAGAACTGCAGAAAGAACAAGTAAAAGGCTTTTCCCAGTGGCATTGGTGGGAAGGGAACATAAAACCCACTCAGCTGGGATTCGAACACGGTTCGTCGATTCCGTTTGCCGTGCCTACGATGCGTAATAGCTTATAAATTTATACACCATTAATATTGAGCGTCACGTATCGGGATTAAAACCAAATGCTTACCAATAAAAGCAACATTACGGGAGGTAATAGCAATATCCCTGTGAAGAGGGCAATATTTTAAAATAATGGTTCAGTTAAAACTATGGATCAATAAACGGATATCTGAATTCCTGGAGAAAAAATGGAGTCAAAATATGACAAACCTTAAAATTAAATAAGATTAATTTTATTCACATATAGGTCGTAAAAAGAATTTAGCAAACATGGATAAACGTCCCCGCGATAAGACGGCATGTCAAAGGGACGATTTTTTCCTATTAAAGCTTTTTTTTATTTTAACTACCTTCACTCTTCGGCGATGTTTATTTTTTTAAAAAGAGATGATTAAAATTGCAATAAAACGTAAATATATGAAAGTGAATTTATACATTTACTTTGTTCTTGAGAATTTGCAACAAAAATATTAAACAATACTTATTTATTTATTCGTTTGTTTATTTACAAGAATAATGTTATATTTACAAAATTCTAAATTAATAGAATTAGAACTAATGCAATGCAATATTTATTTATTTATTTTACCATTTTATAAAGAAATCAATGTGAAAATCATTTATCCATAAATTTATAAAAATTTACTAAATTATTAAAATATGTGAACAATTATAAGGAAATCCATATTATTTATCGTTTTAGAAATTTTGAATCGACTAATAATTAGCCTATATCTTGCCAGCCATTCCAGTAAATAATATAATAAATAGTGTAAATAAAAAATCTAATAAATAAATAGTGTATATTAGTTTTGTTCTCAATTCTCAAGAACAAATAAAATGTATAAATTCTCTTTTATATGTTTAACTAGAATTTTTCATTTAGTATTGTTGAAGTTATCGCTAACATTTTTGTCGAGATTTACAAACTCTACGTTTCGTTCAATTTTCGGAAACCAGCCGATTAAATTTGAATAAGCTGAGTGGTTTGGAAAAATACGAAAACTCTAGCTCACGGTTTAATAATTTCTTTAATTTAATTTCATTTTAGAGGATTTCATGGAAAACAATATTTTTTAAGAAAATTTCTTTTCCCCTTTCAACAGCGAAGAATAAATTCTTAGGATTTCTTGCTCTTAAGCATGTATCATACAACTGGTCATGCATAAATATTTCTTTCTAAAGCCAAATTCCAACTTTTTCAAGCGTTTGGCCTTGTAATTTGTTTATAGTTCTCGCAAACACAGGGCGAATTAGAAACTGGATTCTTTTATATATGAAAACTTAAAGAAAAGATATGCAAAAACAATATTACATTTTTATTAAATAAGTATTTGTTATTTTAATAATTTAATTGTTGTTTTTTTTAATAGTGGGAGTATTTTGTATGTTAAATAATAAAACATTTCATTTTTCCCCCAAAATTAATGAAATTTTTTTGTACTAAGCTACGCACCCTAGTAAAACAAACTATACTTATATCCTCTTAACTGTTTGCCCTTCTCCCCAAAATTTGATTTCGATTGGTCAAAGTATGGCTATTTAAGAGGGTGTGATAGACGTACTAACGGATGTTACATAATTTTATATATAGATAGATAAATATTACCGAAGAATAAAAGGTGTCATGGGAAAGAAAACGTCCTTTTCAGATTACGTTTAATTGAGGGCACGTTTTTCTATGTTGTCAGGAATTTAATCTAATTGAATAGCAATTGATTCTAGAATAGTTTCAGGCTTGTAGTTTAAACTGAATGTTTCTATAACTACCTTGATTCGGGTCATTTGAAATATTTGATTTAATATTTATCCCTTATAAATATTCATAAGCGATTATACGGGAAAAATGGCAGGAATAAATCGAGAAAGTAACATAGTCGGTCCAAAAGTCGGCTTAATTGGGTTTTTTTTCATTCTTGCTAAATATTCCCCGAATTAGTCAGTTTAGTGTCTACACACTTGGGAGATCATGTCTCTTTCCATTCATTAATGACTAAAAACAAGATTTTCCTACAGGTGAATGCCATTTCTTTCTGCTGTAGACTGGTTGCCAACCCAGGCTATATGGAATGCCCACACTCCCTTTCGCCTATGTGTACTGACTATATCAGTAGCTATATATAGTGAGCACAAGATATACCTGCTTCGGCAATTAGTTCGAGATTCATCTCCAGCTGTGCTTGTCGAAATCTCTGCTTTCGGGCAGAGAGGAACCAAGACGAGGCTATGCCGAAGGGTAGAGTCTCGACTGGAAGTGTAGACAGCTACATCTGGAGTCTACTGGGAATTTTTGCCCGAGCCTACGAACTCGGTTTTGCCCTGCATTAAAAATGGCCTTGTACCACATCCTGCCTCACGGGGAGGTAAGATAAATATTCTTGCTTCGGGAATTACTAGCCTGCTACCCGATTACCTGTCTATCAGTATTGTATTCTCTTTTGCAATAACACGCTGCTTTTTAATGATAAAAATGAGGAAAACGAAACAGAGAAAACAACAAAAGTCGGACAGCAACCTAAGCATTACTAGACAGTGATTTATGTCTAAATGACCAAGACAGCATTTATCTTCAAAAACGGAAATGCAATATTAAATACTTTCCTCCTGATGACCTTTTATTGTTTTCGCTCCTTAATAATATTTCTGTTTTCTAATTCTTTCACACCCAGTAACCCCTTGAGTCTTAGTGGCTTTACTACCTTACTTGGGGTGAATTCAATTTTTAAAAAATCAATTAATTAAACAAGAAATAATAAAAAATATTTAAGAAAAAAAACAATATGCCTATGACCCCAAAATAAGAAAAACCTAGAACATCCAACACTACAAATTAACCAAAAAATCCCCCAAATCCTGCCTGTGATACCGGAAATGACGTAATATCAGTATAATATTTGGAAATGACGTAATTTCCGGTATCACAGGCAGAATACGTTTCTTGAATATTCTGGGGTTTTCTTAATTGGCACTCAAGGACGAAAAAGAAGGGCAAAGATCTAGGAGAGTGTATAAGGAGACAAAAAAAATTATGACAAGGAGAAATAACCACGACATTCGACATATACACGCATATACACACAGGGACGGACCAACTTACACCCGAAACGCCCGACCAAGGTGGTAGTGGAGTTTTTTGGAACCCCATTGTGACCGCTGCCATTTTTTTCAGCGCTGTTTTCTGGCCATCCGCCATTTTTTTTAAATTATTTTTAAACTTACATTATATTGCCAGTCATTAATTAATAATATACATCGTGTATCTGCATGGCCGATGTGGTGTGTACTATGCAGGAACCTCCGACTGGCTTAGAGCCCCAAAAAGCTAGTTGCCGCAGGGTTTTATTAATTTATTTTTGTTTTATTTATTTTTTATTTTATTTATTTATTTATTTTTGCTTTTTGTACTTTTTTCTACCTAAGTTATATTGTCATTCATCAAACATAATAATCGACAGTGTAGATGCTTACTATCCGAACCTCTCAACCGGCGTGAGGAGTGAGTCAAGAGTGATAATTTCCTTAGCGCTTATTTTTTTTAATTGTAATTTTCTTTCTGAACAGTTTTTTTTAAATCAATTAAGAGGGTAATATATCTCGGCCAAATCATTTTTATTCCGCGATCATTCACAAAGGAGGATATCAATTTTTTTTTTAATAGTAATACTAACCAGAATTTCATGACTAGTAATTACAATAAAAATTCTAGTCCCTATTTTTTGCATTTCTAAAAAGATAAAACTGAGATAATAATTGTTTAAAAGATAAAAATGTTCAAAGATTTCACCACATGAAAGATTTCCTTGAAAACTGAAACACTGTTTTTAAAACTAATTTTTAAGACAATCCTGTTTATATTGTGTTGTGTTGTGATCTTTGTAAAACGTTCTTTTTCAGTGGTGATTAATCTTTATAGAAATGTAAAAATTTGAGACTTAAACCTTTTTTTGAGTAAAATTTAGTCATGAAATATTTGGGTGGCTGTTACAGAAAGAATAACATTTCCTCAGATTTAAAAAAAAAAACTATTCATTATAAAAGTGAATAATTAATGAATATGTACTGAAATTTCCATTTAAATTGGAGAATTCCTTGATTTTTTGGTAATTTAAAAAAAGCACTGCCCTTCCCCTCGAATTTCCTTTGTGGTTTTGTGGCCCCCAGGTTGGAAAACTTTGAAATCGACATGTAGCAGAGAGGAGTGCCCCGTATCAAAGTTTCGGGGGCGGGATACCCTAGCACCGGCCCTGTACACAAACGCGCACAAAAAGAAAAATCATCCTCATACCAATAACTAACGGGTAAATTAATTTTTAACTTAATATAAAAATAACGAAATTGAGAAAATGTGCAGGCAGTTGCTGAAACCTCCTGACGTGTGGACATGAACAATTACAAAACTCTTCCTCGATGAAACTCGAGAGTAAAGATGCTGGATATAACATCTATCAGCTGAGTGACAAATTTTGTTTGTATTAATATTAGGTTGATGCAAAAATAATGACGTAATAATGTCGTTTTTTGACGTATTTTTTAACGTCAAAAAACGACATTATTACGTCTTATTACGTCATTATTTTTGCACCAACCTAATACTATATATTTTGCGTAAGCCTCTTTCTGGTTAATGTTAACTTACTTTACTAATATTTGTTTGTTTTTTTTTTTGGGGGGGGTATTTATTTATTTTTTTTTTACATGTCGACAATATAATGAAATTCCCAGAGCAAATATGGTAGAAGAAAAATGACAATAGAATTTGTCTTATTCACAGAATTGCTCCGAGAATTTTATTATATTGTCGACAAGTAAAAAAAAAATTAAAAAAAATTAAAAAAACAACTATTGGTAGAATATGTTAACATAAACCAGAAAAAGGCTTACGCAAAAGCGTTTATTTTTAAAATTTTGGATTTTAATGTAGCTATGAAAACAAAAAAAATTTCGCTTCAAATTTAACTTGATAAAGTCGGAAGCAACAAAATGATCGCATTCGTCCTGAAAGGAATTGGCAAATAAAAGAAGGTTCTAAGACTAAGAAACCGTAGTGTAAGAGAAGATATTAATTTAACTTTCAGTCTTTTTAGAAGTATCAGATTGGGTACGGCGGGAAATAAATATACGCATAGTTTGGTACGAATGGTGATCCACTTTGTATTCTGCCAACAGAAATTTTCTCTTGGTGCAAAACGACAGGAAAATAATTTAAACTGATTAAACAAAATAAAAATTTTATTCTTGTGCAAATCTATGTTCAAAACTGATGCATACTAACGTGTACACATAGATTAAAGCGAATCATTTTAAACTGAAGTTTTCCAAGTTTAAAAATAAACAAACATGAACGAATAGCTGTCACATCCTAATGAGATTAACTGATGACTTTTGTTCTGACATTCAATATTGTTTGTTAATTTGAACTTAACAAATTCTTTTTCTCCTTATCTGAATTGTCTCAGAAATTAATTCCGATATGACAACGGCTTTCATTTTCTTTTCGATCTTTTTCAAATCTCACCGCCCAATTTTCGTTTCGAAACCTTAATCAATGTGCTTAACCCACCGTGAATAGCGACTTTCAGATAACATGCCCAATTTATTTAGTGCTATCTTCAGTTTTAAAGAGGAGAAATTAAAATTGTAAACGTATCGCATCCTCCACTGAAGACCATGAGAAAGAAATTAAGACATTTTCGAAGACGTTTGAAATTAACTTTGATACTGTTGTCTTCCCAGTAAGAGAATTGTTGTTGCATTAATCATTCTTATCATTTTACTATGAAATTCAGCGTGCTATTTTTTTCTCTTTCTTCTTTCCACTTCTTTTATATCATATCCAATCTGATCTATGCAAAATTTTTTTTTTTATTTTATCATATTTGATCCGTTGCTTGCAACTGATTCTTCTCTCTTTTATATCATATTTGATCTGTTTCTTGCAACTAATTTTTTCTCTCTTTTAAATTATATTTGATCCATTGCTTGCAACTAATTTTTCTCTCTTTTATATCATATTTGATCCTTTGCTTGCAACTGATTCTTCTCTCTTTTATATCATATTTGATCCGTTGCTAGCAATTGATTCTTCTCTCTTTTATATCATATTTGATCCGTTGCTTGCAACGGATTCTTCTCTCTTTTATATCATATTTGATCTGTTTCTTGCAACTAATTTTTTCTCTCTTTTATATTATATTTGATCCATTGCTTTCAACTAATTTTTCTCTCTTTTAAATCATATTTGATCCGTTGCTTGCAACTGATTCTTCTCTCTTTTATATCATATTTGATCTGTTTCTTGCAACTAATTTTTTCTCTCTTTTATATTATATTTGATCCATTGCTTTCAACTAATTTTTCTCTCTTTTAAATCATATTTGATCCGTTGCTTGCAACTGATTCTTCTCTCTTTTATATCATATTTGATCTGTTTCTTGCAACTAATTTTTTCTCTCTTTTAAATTATATTTGATCCATTGCTTGCAACTAATTTTTCTCTCTTTTATATCATATTTGATCCGTTGCTTGCAACTGATTCTTCTCTCTTTTATATCATATTTGATCCGTTGCTAGCAATTGATTCTTCTCTCTTTTATATCATATTTGATCCGTTGCTTGCAACGGATTCTTCTCTCTTTTATATCATATTTGATCTGTTTCTTGCAACTAATTTTTTCTCTCTTTTATATTATATTTGATCCATTGCTTTCAACTAATTTTTCTCTCTTTTAAATCATATTTTATCCGTTGCTTGCAACTGATTCTTCTCTCTTTTATATCATATTTGATCCGTTGCTTGCAACTGATTCTTCTCTCTTTTATATCATATTTGATCTGTTTCTTGCAACTAAATTTTTCTGTTTTATATTATATTTGATCCATTGATTGCAACTAATTTTTCTCCCTTTAAAATCATATTTGATCCGTTGCTTGCAACTGATTCTTCTCTCTTTTAAATCATATTTGATCCGTTGCTTGCAAGTGATTCTTCTCTGTTTTATATCATATTTGATCCATTGCTTTCAACTAATTTTTCTCTCTTTTAAATCATATTTAATCCGTTGCTTGCAACTGATTCTTCTCTCTTTTATATCATATTTGATCTGTTTCTTGCAACTAATTTTTTCTCTCTTTTATATTATATTTGATCCGTTGCTAGCAATTGATTCTTCTCTCTTTTATATCATATTTGATCCGCTGCTTGCAACTGATTCTTGTCTCTTTTATATCATATTTTATCTGTTTCCTGCAACTAATTTTTTCTATCTTTTATATTATATTTGATCCATTGCTTGCAACTGATTCTTCTCTCTTTTAAATTATATTTGATCCGTTGCTTGCAGCTGATTTTTCTATCTTTTATATCATATTTGATCCGCTGCTTGCAACTGATTCTTCTCTCTTTTATATCATATTTGATCTGTTTCTTGCAACTAATTTTTTCTCTCTTTTATATTATATTTGATCCATTGCTTGCAACTAATTTTTCTCTCTTTTAAATCATATTTGATCCGTTGCTTGCAACTGATTCTTCTCTCTTTTAAATTATATTTGATCCGTTGCTTGCAGCTGATTTTTCTATCTTTTATATCATATTTGATCCGCTGCTTGCAACTGATTCTTCTCTCTTTTATATCATATTTGATCCGTTGCTTGCAACTGATTATTCTATCTTTTATACAGCATTTGATCCTTTGCTCTTATCTTTTATCATTTGAGCCTTTGTTTGCAGCCGATTCTCTTTTGTCATTCTCATCTCTTCGTAGTTTTTTCGTATTTCTTTTCTCGTTTATGTTCCTAATCAAACGGCCATAGTCTTACAATACCTATGATAACAACAATTCTTATAATGTTCGTATAAGCTAGTAGATTTGGCTAATTATAGTGTAAGGAAGACACTGGAACGAAAGATAAATGAAAAAAGATCTAATTGCATGAAAGGCGTGGATTAAGCATACAATAGTAACGAATACCGTAGTTCAGTGCGGCAAAGCGTAAGACTCAACGCTACGAACCACAACCATTCTTATCAGCAGACGTTCATAATCATAGCAAATGGACGAATCTCTATTCAAAAATTAGCGTAGAGAATTCCGGCCGTCATTTTGCCCAACAATAATGAAAATAACGAGATCAGCTATCCAACAAACTTATATTAAACATAACGTATAGATATTAACACTTCCAGTCGATTAAGATCTGCTTCCTTGAGAACTATGACGGGTGTAACATCAGGGCATTTATTATTATTATTATTATTATTATTATTCTTATTATTATTATTATTATTATTATTATTATTATTATTGTTGTTATTGGCCAATAATAATATTAATTGCACAAGAAACCGGAGTTATAGTTAGAAGATAAAATAGAAAAAAAAAAGAGTTAAACCATGATGCATCTTGTCATTTTGATACACAAGGAAGAAGCGAAATTCATCAATTATGACCCATTTATGTTTCAACTCGCAAGACTTTGGAAGTGGAAAAAAGTCATAGCCATTCCAGTTGTCATTAGTGCACTTGGTACGGTAACTGACAGAATGGAGACATGGATTAAGAAAATTGACATTAATTGCCAAATGAAACTGTTGCAGAATGGAAACCTCTTAGGATCGGCAAGAATAATTAAGAACGTATTGAACATTTTAACTCAAAGGAAAATTGCATGATACCTAACGATTCTGGTTGTAACAGATAAATTTGTTTTAAAATGAATGAGGAATAAAACGATTGTTGCACAAATATACACACATCCCAGGTATTTAAATTGATGTACTTGCTTGATTTTGGTATTTGTAATTTGCCTGTTGGGCTGTTTCTTTTACTGACAACTATACATTCTGTCTTCTTGTAATTGGTGCTTAGTCCTTCCTTCACCGCCTACTGTAGGAGTTCTTGTACTTTCTATCTGTAATGTCAAACTCCCAAAAAAAAAAAGAAAGAAATTCCCCCAGAAGACTGCAATGGGGAAAATCCTTGATACCTGCAATTGAACTTTAAGCTATTGTTTGCTCAATATCAAAAGTTTACTTAAAATCGTTTAATCTTTGTTCATATTTGTGTGCGACATTATCTTAGCAGCTAAAAAGAAGAAAAATGTTTAAGCAACTCTTAGGATTGCCTAATTTCATTGGATATAAGTTCTATGTCGTTAGGTAGATTACGTTCTGTTTCTCTCTGTCCCTTTTGCCCTTCACTATGTCTTGTGGGTATCTAATTTCCCAAGCCCTCTTCCCTCATCATATGGGCACGTGGCTGAGTAGTTAGAACGTTCACATTCTAAAACCCAGGTTCGAATCTCACTATGGTTGATTTGTCAGGAAGTATGCTTCCTGGTGTTATTGAACTGAAAGGGTCCAGCCCAGCGCGCGGCACCTTTGGAAAGTATCTGAAAACCATACCACTGTTGACCCAAGCCTTGTGAGTGAAATTGTGTAGATGGAACCCTTGGGTGTCGTCGATAGCTGTTCTAGCACGAAGTCACAAGTCATCGTAGTCAAAACACAGTGGTTACTTTATGTTCGATCTATGAGCCGTGTTATGTGAAACTTTGAAGATGGTCAACAGTTGATTAAACATTTATTAACTTATAGACTGTCTTTCTAGTTGTTAACGTAAAATTCTAGTACGTCTTACGCATTTTGAAAGGTGTTATTGATTTGTTATATATATATATATATATATATATATATATATATATATTTAGAGAGAGAGAGAGAAGACTTATCAAAAAGTATCGGAACTGGTAATATAAAAATAAAACTACAACACATATCAATTCGGCATTAATCCCATTCGAAGTAGTTCTTTTTGCTGATAGCGAGCAGCTGCCTCGTCGCATTCTCTTGGGTTGCTTCGACGTCTTGAAATCTGGTTCCATTTCAAGTGGGATTTGACTTTTGAAGAGGAAAAAGTCGCAAGAGGAGAGGTCTAAGGAATATGGAGGTTGTCGGCTCTGGCGAATATTATGCCTGGCCAAAAACTGCTTCACAATCCATGGTGACTGATGGAACCTCTTTGGTGTGGTGAGACGACCACACTCTACACACTCTCCTTCCAAGTACTGCTATAAACTACGGAAATGAGCAAGAGCGTTATAAATTAATGTGACAGAGATCAAGGTCAGTCTGTAACAAATGGCTTCACTCTACGTACTTCAGCTATGTTACGATAGCAACAGCCCTGATACTTTTTGTTCAGACCTCGTATATCTAATGTAGCATTTTTCAACCATTTTAAGCAACGGTACATCTAAAAGCAAATGAAAATATAACGGCAAACCTATCAAATTTTTAAAGGGTATACTTTTAAATGTTATGAAATAAAGCTATAGATGTTTTTATAAAAATTACGTTATGTTTATTGTCCTCCCTTGAACTCATCTGCCCTCCATTTCAAATTACGGGTGTGCGAAAGTGGAATAAAATATTACTATGAAAAACAATAACAAGAATTTCAGTACAATTAATGTCATTTTCATTTTATATACATTTCAGTACAATATACTTTTGAAAAATTGGAAAATTATTAAATCAAATGCTCAGTGATGCATATCCAAAACTTTGACAATATTAATTCATAATTCAATATAACTGTTAAGAATGTTAAATAAAATTATACGAAAAAAGGTTAATATCCATTTATATAAGGAAAATTTAAAAAAAAATTAAATTAAAAGAATAAAAATACTTTTTTAAAAACTGAATATTGAAACAAAGTATTTAAAATAACACAAGTGAAGATTAGTGAAAATAATTATTTGAAAAAAAGTGTAATACTTATTCATTCATTCAAATACTCACGCTGTATCATTATTACTTCCAGAAACACACACACACACATACATACATACATATATATATATATATATATATATATATATATATATATATATATATATATATATATATATATATATATATATACGGGTATAAAAGGAAAATTATCCAAATAGTGTACCAGCAAAATTGTCTATTTGTTAGATTAAGCTATGAACCGTTGTATCTTAGAAATGATTAAAGATATCTTACTGGAATTCTCCGAGGTTTTATAACAGTATTGGACTTTACTTGGAGCAATAAGAATGAATAATTACTTTCCAAACTT
Source organism: Acanthosepion lycidas (assembly GCA_963932145.1). Classification (NCBI taxonomy): domain Eukaryota; kingdom Metazoa; phylum Mollusca; class Cephalopoda; order Sepiida; family Sepiidae; genus Acanthosepion; species Acanthosepion lycidas. The sequence goes on along the minus strand of OZ010574.1, from coordinate 67,525,301 downwards.
AAACGAAGAATCGTGATGAAATCGATCATAATCGAAAATGTTCATCACTAATTAATCGTATCTAAGGATCAGAAGCTCATGAAGTATTTAAATAAAGCTCATATATATATATATATATATATATATATATATATATATATATATATATATATATATATATATATATATATATAGATAATATTAGTGGTAAATATACATATATATGCAAAATCCACAGGTGCATATATACACATGTATATTTTAGAATAAAAAATTTTCCGAGAGGATAAAATCCAGGTAGAACTCAATGTCCAGGACAGAGTAAGGATATAATAAAAAGGCTTAAACACTAATATTCCATGGTCATAATTTATTCCATTGGAATCGTAAATACGATCCAATTCATCAGACCTACAAATTCAAAATTTTGAATTTGTAGGTCTGATGAATTGGATCGTATTTACGATTCCAATGGAATAAATTATGACCATGGAATATTAGTGTTTAAGCCTTTTTATTATATTATATATATATATATATATATATATATATATATATATATATATATATATATATATATATATATATATACAAGTACAAGTATATACAAGTATAGGATTGATGTATACGGAATAAATTCCAATAACCAAAAAATATTAGGTTGGTGCAAAAATAATATCGTTTTTCTTTTGAAGTTGAACGTCAAAAAACGACATTATTTTTGCACCAACCTAATACTATTCTTAAAAGAGTTCTCAATAAAAAGTAGAGCAAATATAATTTATTCGAAAATTATAACATAGAAATGTTATAAAATAACATTTATAACATATTTATGCTATAATTTTCGAATATATATATATATATATATATACATACATACATACATACATATATATATATATATATATATATATATATATATATATATATATGTATGTATTATTCCAGGATCATTTTCCAACTTATCTTCACCCTCTCTAAACTTGTAACTTTCTGTCCTGGAGTAACAAGTTGCCTTACAAGTTTCACGTACGATTTCAGTTTCAAGTTTTTTTACCCTGCTCTTTGGACTGTCATAGATGAAACGTCTCTCTCGCGTGCCAAACGTCTTATGAATTGAGTTGGATCTTTTCTAATTGATCTCTTCAGCTCTCACTTGAAATGATGATGATGTTTCTTCCTATTGTGACCTTCTGTTTTCCTCTCTACTGTTCCCTCTTTTTTAAACTCATTCTCCGTTCGCTTGATTGTTCTTGAATGGACTTTTGCAGATGGAAGCCATATTATGAATATTGGTACCATTACTGAAGGCCTGAATGATCTTTTTCTGTTCACCATTGCTTTGGGAAGACAGTGGGCCTGACACCAAACGATTTTAACCTTTTCTCTTTTTAACTGAATAACTCAAAGGTTTTTTTCAGTGATTCTTACGACAAATGATATTAAGATGGCTAAACGTTTTATCTGAAAACTTGGAAAAAAGAAACTCAATTAGTTTAGTTGGTTCTAGATATTATACATCTTGTGAGATGGATAATTTTGCTGCTACACCCGGTATATGCCGTGACAATATTTTGCGGTGAACTTAAGGGGATCGCGTGGCACACTAGTGTGCCATGGTAACGCGACTGAGAACCACTGATCTAATGTTTTAGAATATTCGTGGGGAGGGGTAATTTTATCGACATTAATCATGATGCTCGTGGCGAGTGTTTTTATCCTTTCCATTACCATATGATATTTTCAGTAACATCATCAGAGATAGCAAAGCTGTCAAATAATAAGTTCCCATAACAGTTTGTACTCCACCTCCATTTTTTAACTTTTTTGTCGCACTGTAGCTATCAGCAACATCTACATGCATGCTATTATGGTTGTTATCTCCCTTGGTATTCAATCTCCAGTCACGCCAAGATGACACTACAAATGATTGCCATTTCGTCTCGCCATTTTGTTCGTTATTGTTATCAATTCTAATTTATTTTATCGCAATTTTTGATCTGCAAAAAGCTGTCACCATTTTCAAAGGCATTTCTTCAGTGCACCTTAGCTGATTTTGATTGAAGAATAATTTCTCGTGGAATTAACTTACTGCCTGACTGTATCATTCGTCAATTTCTGAGATGTCCCCAAATTAAA
>OZ010574.1:67515680-67518180 GCA_963932145.1 Acanthosepion lycidas | reverse complement strand
TCAACCCTTAAAATGTGGGATATATTACTGCCGAACACTGTATAATGAAACTCAGATAAAGAGTAATTTTGATAATATTTGATAGTTTTATTCCACGGTTTTTATCATATAGTCTCAACTTTGATACAAAATATTTTCCTGTAATATAAAGAAAATTCTTATGCCATCTTTGTAAAAGGTAACTTCAAAAAACTTAGCGCCGGTTCTTTGGTTTCCTTCGGAGAAAACTTGCCAATATAATTCCATGCCCTCTTTGATGAATTTCAGAAACTATTTAGATGACACAGTTGTGATAACAGACACGAAAAGAAAACTACAAGTCTCCTACAGAAGATAGTGAAGAAAATCGAGAAGAAAGGATTAAATATAAACAGTAAGAAGATAGAATGCATGGTAGCAAAGGAATGATCCCAAAATGAAAATTACAAATCGGAGATACCAAATTCAAACAAGTACAAAAATTTAAATATCTGGGAAGTGTTCTAACAGAGAATAGAAAGTGCAACACTGAAAGCTGAAGGCGCATTGGGATAGCCAAAGATGCCTCCCAAAAGATAAGCAGAGTATTAAGAGACAGGAAAACTTCGCCAAAAAGAAAAAAAAAGTACTAAACTGTTATATCTGTTCTCACATCTGGCAGTGAATGCAGGGCAATCTCCTCAAAGATAAGGAAAAGACTTGAGATAACCGAAATGCGGTTCTACAGAAGGATGATCGGGATGCCATTGACAGAACATGTGGGCAACGACGAGGTTTTAGAGAAAATGGAAACAAAAGGGAAACTCATACTTAACAACAGGAAGAGACAGTTGAAATAATAATGACGATGGAGGGCTTGGAAAATCTGATACTCACAGGAGAGGAAAACAGGTCATAACATACTTAATGAATAAATGGATGGCGAAACATGGTTTAGGAGAAGGGAAAAATATAAAATTTAGTAAGAGCTACAATGGGCAGGAAATTGTGGAGAGCCATAACCTCATGCTTCCTCAGAGGACACTCAACATAAAGAAGAAGAAGCCATTAATTTAGCAATATCATAAAACAGAAAAACAAACACTGAAATTTCTAAGGGAATATTTTAGTTAACGACTGGTTATCACTAACAAAAACTTGTTCACAATTTTCTCAATATTTGTAAGTTATCAATTTATAATTAAAATATAAGGTATAAATCAGAGACACAGTCAGCCATCGTATTGTGAATCCGATAATCTTTGTTAATGATTTAATCTCACAAACTAATCTAATTGACTTGACGTCGTTTCTCTGAATACTTCACTCTTTAATTTTCTATAATTTACTTTTAATAAAAGCATATATGAATAGATAGTGAAAAGATCGTTTCCTCAATATAAGCTGTGGTGTGGTGATTTAGACTGACTGACTGTTAGAAATATGATAGCCTATCAGCTTTTCTCACACTTCATATACTACTGTGATAATGGTGATGGTAATATTAACGGTTTTTCTACAAGGAAACATTTGGCATTCATTGACCGAGCAACCAGTACTGCTTTCGGTTGAAATTCATAAAATATTTATCTTAATTTTTTTTTTCTGGGAAGCAAGGTTTTCATTTCCAGTAACTGTTATCGCTCCTTCCAGTATTGATGGAAGTTCTCTTCCTAATATTTTCTTTCAAGCAGTGTGGCATGACGACATCTTGATTATGTAATTATTTTCCCATTGACTTACATATGCAATCCATTTGAGTTGCTGTTACTGTTGGTAGTCCTCAAAATGCGGTTTCCGTGATTTGGTACATTTCTTTCCTTGTGATTCTGTAGCGCCGGTCACAATGTTCAAAGCAGGATGATCTTTACTAAGACCCTCAGACTTTATTTGTAAAAGCCTTTTTTCACTATAAATCTTAGGAAGTGGCTGTATAAAACTAAGAATTTAGATATTTCTGAACGGATGTGGTGCCATATATGACATCCATATAAAAGTACTGATGTAACCAACTATTTCAGATCATGACTCAACTCTTCAGGTTGTTGCTTTAGTTTCGTAGCATTTTATGGTGTTGGGCGAAATTATCACTGGCAAATTTCTTTTTCTCCTAATTTCTTATAACTAATCTATACGCCGAGGTATCTGAATAGTTTAGTATTTCCAAATTCCACATCCTGACGAGTTCAGGATAGGTGTTACTACTGCTTTTATTCCAATTCCAGAAATATAGTTTCTATTTTTGAAAAGTTTTTCTTGAGTTCTATTTCTTGGAAGACACGAGAGAAGGATGTTGATTTTCAGAGGAAGCGTAATTACTCTGTCTTGGTCATTTAGACATTGAGCACATTCTGCTATCGTTTAGGTAGCTGTCTGTTTTTGATTTTTTTATTCTTCTTAGTTTATGTTTTTATTTACCTTTTTGTCGGTTTCTCTCTTAAAATTTTTTTATAAATTTTCTATTTTCTTTGGTCACTTGGCAGACTTTGTGTTAGTTTTGCCAATACATTAGAGAGCCAGACAAACCTACCAAGGTTTCACC
>OZ010574.1:67460680-67510680 GCA_963932145.1 Acanthosepion lycidas | reverse complement strand
AATACGTCAGATTTAGCTGTGTAACTCTATCGAGTGAAGATAGCTCAGTGGCAGACACTCTGACACCAAATCAGTTGGGTTTCGATCCTGGCTTGAAGCATTCGGATGTCTAGTTGCACTGATTCGCTGTGATACAGCGAAACAGTACTGTCTGCGAATGACATTATATATATATATATATATATATATATATATATATATATATATATATATATATATATATAAACGTGAACATAGAAGTCAACACTTAGAGGCGACAGTCTGTTTCACGCTATATGCAATCGTCAGGCCACATATGTTGTTATTTTTCTCGGCTATTTATATATATACGTGTTAGTGGTGCATTGTGGGTATTCTATTATGGCGGTTATTTTACCGGAAGTCGTTTGTTGCACCACTAACCTGTATATATATATAAATAGCCGAGAAAAATAACAACATATGTGTCCTGACGATTGCATATAGCATGAAACAGACTGTCGCCTCTAAGTGTAGACTTCTATGTTCACTTTTATATTTACACACGCTCTATTTCTGATATTGAGCACTTTATTCTATAAATATAGCACAACTTAAGACTATATTTCTTTATATATATATATATATATATATATATATATATATATATATATATATACACGTCTGTGTGTATATATTTATATATATAATTTTGTGTGTATATATACACACTATGGTATTCCCAAAATTGTTCTCAATTTTTAACTTCTTGAATTTTTTTTTCAGATCCAATGCACCCTTATAATGACAGCACGAAAAATATTAAAAACTGCGAAGACCATTTAGAAGAATGTTTCACCGAATTCATTAGCGCAACGCGCCATCAGAGAGTTTGAAGCCAATGGACTAACTTTCATAAGCAACATTCGAGAAGCCACGGTCATCTACCAACCCCGCAAGAGAACAACAATTGCTGAAAACCCTCCCCTAATATTGTCGAATCCATTGGTCAGTGTGTTTCGAAAGTGGTGGCTGTCTTTTTATCAACATGTTTATGTACAAAAGGATGTCATTTGTTTATCACGGCTTTTAAATTTGAAAATGTTCATGAATATTCATCAAGTGGTCGAAAGGTCAGTCAAAACATATGGAGGACACAAAGTGCCATAATTTAAAGTCTGGTAAGACAAAGGTAAGCAAGTAATATTCAAGAACCTTTTTTAATAAATGATAAAATTTAATGTTAAATCCATTGCTTCATACTTTTGAAGATGTACAACATATATGTCCATACCGAACCATAACAATCTGATCACAATTTAAACGATATCCATATATTAAACCCTTATATCAACCTTGATTATGTACCTCAGAGGACGAAACGCGTCGACTAATAATAGTCTTTTTATTATCCATATATATATATATATATATATAGATATATATATGCGTGTGTGCCTGTGTGTGTGTTTGTATATATATATATATATATATATATATATATATATATATATATATATATGTAGACGCTTTTTGCCAGTTTCAATTTACTTACATATAGACAGTTGCATCGTGTGTTCGTGGATACATACATGTGTTCACGCGCACCCGCGTGTGTGGCTTTCTTAAATATTTGCGTCATAATTAGTTTCCATTGAAATCATCGGGGTTTAAATTCATGGCAAACCGCCGCCGTAGGGGCTTAAACGTCAGCATTAATGACGCGCTACTGATACTCACTTGCTATTAAGAGAAAGAGGGGGAAAAAGAATGAGAAAATGGAAAGGGGGAATGAAAAAGAAAAAAAAAAAACAGGAAAAATATGCTGACTAAAATTAATAAATAACACTTCTTCTCTTATGATTTGCGTAAATAGAAGGTTAAAATGTAACCAAGGCGCTGCGGGATAACTGCGAAAGGTCAACGCAAAATTAATCCCGACCCTTACTGAATTAGATCAATTCAAGATGGATGGCAAGATAGGGCATACGAAGTAATCGTTGCAGAAAATATAAAAAGTATTTGCCTAGACGAATCGTGCCATAAGAAGCACTCAATTGAAGCAATATTTAGTTGTTTTGCAATCAAAACCTTTCAAGGATCCGCAAATATTTTTTTACGATTAACAGATAAATAATAATTAAGTAGTAATAATAATAATAATAATAATAATAATAATAATAATAACAATAATAATAATAATAATAATAATAATAATAATAATAATAATAATAATGTGGCACATGGAAACATCAATAATCCCTGTTGTAGTTGGAGCCCTCGGATTAGTTGGAAACGATTCCAGTAGACTAATTGAAGGGATTCCTGAAAGCCCATGCCTGAAAGAAATACAAAAAATTGTTCTCACGATTACAGTCCACACCTTACGAAGGGCTTTATCTATGCAATATATATATATATATATATATATATATATATATATATATATATATATATATATATATATATATTGTCAGTGGAAAATGTCATGATGCCTTTTCTAACCTTTAGTCTCTTGGCGGGATTCAGAAAGAAATGTGTACACACCAGAAATGAAAGGAAATAAAAAAAATAATAATAATTTCGTTTCCGTCATTTAAAGTGTTATAATAATTTCACTATTTAATTTGATTTATTTAATCTTTCCTCATCCTCACTCAAATTTGAATGTGCAACTAACAAAACTTACTAGGAGCTACAAGGGACGGAAGTTATGGAGGGCTCTGGTCGCTCACATCCTGAGGGAGCATGCTACATAGAAAATGATTTAAAGAATGTATTAAAAAATAGTAATATAATGCTATTTATTCATTATGAGTAACACAGTTCCTGATTATTTTTCCAAACTAATATAAACATATAGTAAGATACATTAGGTCCTGTTTAGTGACGTTTCCTTTTTAAAATGTATTGTGTTGGAATGTCAGCTTAGTCCGTACTGCAGATTATCTGTTCGAAACCCAAATGATGGTGCCCATGAGAAATCGTTATCAGTCATTTTATAGTCATATATTTTCAGTCTGGTTCACACTCAGCTCCGTTTTTTTTTTTAACAGCTATAGAAGTTTATCCATTGTTTCCTGTTTAGGATTGGGTTTCCGGTTCCTTCTACAGTCTACTTCAGCTCTTTACTTACAACGCTTGTCCTTTCTTACGCTAATATAAATCCACACAGCGAACCTCTACCTTGAGTGGTTCTTGGGTGAACACTAGTAAAAAAACATATTGCAAAACAAAAATTTCTTGTTGGATCAACGATCATTTACTCCATTTTACTCCTTGCAAGGCAGTAAAGCCACTAAGACACAAGAGATTATAGGTTGTGGAAGAATTAGAAACAGAAACATTAATAATGAACACAAGAAAAGAGAAACTAGAAGGGCAGTAGATAGCGGTTGAAATTGCATTAAAATTTTTGCAGATTAAAGTTGGCTGGAAAGCATGGAGACGGAAGGGCGTTCCACAAGCGAGAAATTCGAGAAAAGAAACTGTTAGCATAGAACTGACCAGTTCAACTGTAAATTGATGAAATCTCGACACCAGTCTAGTACTGTGCTTAAACTAAAAAACGCCTAGGTACTATAGTGAAGAACTCATTCGAACAATTGCCATGAAAATATTTATAGAAAGGACACAGAGAGGCAACCTTACGGCGGTGGAAAAGTGACTGAATCTGAGCCGCCAGACCAGGGCCAACAATATTGCTGATTCTACTTCGGATTTTATCAAGGTAAGCTGAAGGTAAATAGCAGAAATATTCTAAGCATAGACAAATGGTAAACTTATAGATATGTACAATATATTATTGAAAGAAGAATTGTTTGGATACACATACATACATACGTATATTGTATCCTTAAAGAGATTACAAACAGAAAAAGGTGGACTGAAGGAACAACAACAAGCGTTTAGATGAAAAAAGAAAGGTTTATTGTAAAAGGGAATACACTACTGAAAGACAGGAAATTGGGTGGCAGGCTAGTAATTCCTGAAGCAAGCCCCCAGGTACATCCTGTGCTCATTATATATAGCTACTGATATAGTCAGTACCACATATGCGATAGGGAGTGTGGGACATTCCATTACAACACACACACACATACACACACACACACACACACACACACACACATATATATATATGTGTGTGTGTTTAGGCAGCAATCCTTCTTCCATGCACATTTCATTGAAAGCGACAGACAAGGTGCTTTTATTTAGTATTTTTATACAATTTCTCATGCGAGCTAATAATTTTTTTTCTGTTCGGATGATAAATTATATAAAAACTGTGCGAATGTTCTTTTTATCCGAGCGCTTTCGGCTATACATTTAGCCATTTACAAGGATTATATTTTAACTGTTAAAATAAGGAGTAGTTTGCTGTATGTATATTTTATAAAATGTTTTTATTTTTTAAAACACGGCCAAGATATTATATCCATGTTCAAAGTTAATATTATTAAGTGTTGTTTTTTTGTTTGTTTGTTTTTTTATTAATAAGGCTTCCATTATTTTTAGCCTTTTTTGCATATATATATATATATATATCCTACCTCGTTCTGTAGCACACCAAAAGATGGCAACACACCGGGACGCTGGGACCGCGGGAATCCCTGTATTGCTGCGCAACGTGACTATTTCGAAGGAGATAATGTTAAAATTTATAAGTACGTTATTGTATATATGTTAAAATAATAAGAAAGAACAGTAAGATTTATAATCCTGTGTTATTAGCCATTTTTTTAAAGTACTCGACACCAACAGTAAAGCATAATATTTTCTTTTTAAAAAAAAAAAGAACTTAACCTTACTTTGTAAGTAACATATATTTGACACATAAGTTGTCTAAGGAAATTAGAATCCAACCACCCCTAATCAAAATAAATCGAATTTTCCTTAACCATAAGAACTCAAAATATCAAGATTGCCTGTCCTTATAAATTAAATTTCTTAGAAAGTTATTCTTAAATTGACAATGGAACGAAACTCTGGAATTTAAGTTAATTTTTATAATTAAATTTACAAATTTAGTTTCTGTTTTGAAACATAGAAATTTTCTGTGTCGCGATGGAATCATATTTTTAAAAAAGAAAATAATTATAATAAATATATTATTACAAATATATATATATATATATATATATATATATATTTTTAAACATAACTAGTCCTGGAACTTTTTGATACCACCTCGTAAATGTATTGATGCTTTTCAGAAATTGAAACAAGTGTTCGGATAATATAAGGCCTTATGTGAACAATTTATTATATGTTTACAATAAATATATTTTGTAAACAATTTTTATTGTACAAATGAATGAATAATAATAAAAATGGAATATCAATAGAATTATGTCCTCATGAATGTTACTGTTATCCTTTATGAAGAAAAGAAAAATGTTTTGCATTGTCTCTTTATTTTCTAAAGTTCTAAGGCAAATTTTTTCATTGTTTCATGAAGAATTTAAGATATTCTCTCGCCAAATATAGATTGGTATAAATGGGAACATCATTGTTCATAGCCAAACTTGATTTTTGTTTTTATTCCGTCTTCCTGGCACATTACTAGAAACTCCGGGCATCGAAGTTAAGCAACGTCGAGCCTGGTTAGTGCCGAGTTTGCTGACCGCTTGTGAATAATAGGTGCTGTAAGCTTGGATGCTCTGGTTGCGTAATTGATAAAGGTTCGGGGTTGGAAATCAGAGAACCGAGATCGAATTCCAGTCGAGTTCGTTATATTCATTTGCACACAAATACCTTCGGGATGGATATCAATCCACTTCTTCGCCCTGATAGCTATCTTTATTATCTTCAAAAGATTCTTCAGATCTAAGATATATTTTCTGGCTTTAGATGACCTGCAAAAGGTTGATAAGTCATAAAGAACAAATCTATCAATAAATGTTTTCATTTTCTATTGATATTAATCAAACGAAAGAGATTTGTCTAGTTCACTGCCCCAAACAGATGTTTTGCAATCTGTTGTGGTTTATTTTATTATAAAATCAATGTACTGTTGATTTTATTTTATTTTTTTTTTTATTTTTTTTTTATTTATTTATTTATTTTTTTTTTTTTTTTGGTGGGTTACTATTTGCTACCACCCCGGGTCAGGGTGGACCTGAGAACAACAACAATTAAGGGGTGATTTCACACTCCTCAAAACTTCCAATATCCCGTTCAGAGGCATGGTTGTTGGATGTAGTTTATCGTCATACACAGGACTATCGAGAATCGGACTTTTTATCTGAACTTGAAAAAGAGATTCTGGTAGGATTTTCCATTTTAAAAGTAAGCCATATTGACTATAGCCGAAGACCATAATTACCAAGATGATGCTTTAGCGCATTCTTCTAAATATACATAATACCTACTTCATAGTTTCACCTATACAATTGTTGGTTAATAATATTCGGAGAAAAGACGGATTCATGCCTTTACCCGAAGACATTTAGGCTAAAGTGAACGCGCTAGACTAGCCTGAAATTTGAACTCGGATCGCCGGTCACATTTTTCCCGTCGGTATCCTTTACGCTACACGCCTGTAATGATATTTTACAGAAAATAATTTCAATTAAGTTATTTAATCTCCTTTTTAAAGTAAAAACAACAAAAAACAAGGAACAATGGCAAAATCAACCCATTTAATAGACGTCAATTACTTCACAGTTTAACAATAATTAGGCCTAAAGATTTAATTATTGTTATCGTTGTTGTTGCCGACTCACATATGCTTTTGACTGTCTCATAAAAGTGCCGCTTTCTACTATTTGTATGGGTCTTGCTTAGTAATTTCTTGAGATATAATTAAGTTTCTAATGTTATCCCTCGTATATATTTCAAACAATCTCGTTTTCTAATTAATACAATAATTAAGTAATCCAAGTCCATCTAAAATAATATAAGTACACTGGATTTCATTTTCAAGGAAAGATTTTACGCCAGAAAATGATCAGAGGCAAATATTTAGCTGAAGGAGCAGATGTCGCTAGAGGCCCTATTGTTGAGACGGCTGTTAGGCCGTTCTTTACTCTCGCCATTCAATTATCACCACCAGAATGGTTGATTATATAGCTTCTATGGCAAGGGGAAAGACTGTCGGGCTACATTACAGGCATGGCCTGGTTCATGGTGTAAATTTTAAGCTAGCATTTTTAACATTCCTCAATATTTTAATAAGCTTTTCTTTGCGTACACACACGCAAACTCCCATATATATATCAGGTATAACAGCAAAATTGCCTAATTGCTAGATTAAGATCTGAACCGTTGTATCTTAGAAATGATTAAAGATATCTTATTGGAATTCTCCGAGGTTTTATGCAATACTCTTTGATAAAACGAATCGAGTTCGTTCGGTCACTAGCGTGTTTATCCAAAAATAAATACGCTTAAATTCACCTTCATGCCTGCCGGCTTAGGGGTAGCTTCTCCGACTAACGCCAATTCAGCCGGGTTTTGATCCTAGCTAGAGGCAACTGAACATTTAACCACACTGATGAGCTGTGATACAGCGAAACAGTCTGTCTGTGGATGACAGTATATATATATATATATATATATATATATATATATATATATATATATATATATATATATGCGTGTGTGTGTGTGTAAGGCTGGTAGAATATTGATTATGAAGCTCTTCTGGGCTAGGACTACAGAATCACAAAGAATTGTAAAACATAACAGAAACCACATCGCTTAAAAACTGCCAAAAGCGGCAACAACTAAAATGCATGGCATATTTTGTTAGAAGAGGAAATAATGACATGATTAAAATACTGACATTCCTTACTCCTTCAGACGCAATGTTAGCCCGAATTAATACTGGGGAAACAAAAGCCATAAGAATTAGTGTAGTTGAGAAAATGAAAAATTGTTTAAATAGAAAGGTCTTATAAATTTAAACCGTTAATATCATTAACTGCTCAGTCAATGAATGATGCATGATTTCGCATAAAGAAACCGTTAATATTACCATTTCCAAAACACCATATTTGGGAGTGACAAAAAAAAAAAAAAAAAAAAAGATTATCCATTTTCTAATAATTGGAAAAATATAAGTTAAAGTGAAAACCAATATTTTTAATTTTTTCTTTCTTTTTTTTTTTTGTGTGTGTACTGGGAACAGATACGTAATTATCTCTGTAATAAAACAGGAATGGTTCATTGTTTATCTAAGGCAATAACAAGCCGTAATGCATGTGCTAACTAACGAAGGGATAAACAGAATCGTACAATAATAATATCCTAAAGAATGATTGGATTAAACTTAACATCAGAATAAACGAACAAATTAAATTTCATAATCTCCAAATGTATGTCGAGCTGAAGTTTAAAGCCTAAAACATAAAACCTTTCAGATTCTTTTTAATTACATAGTTAAGTTGCCTTTTTCTAATTATTTGATAATGTGTGATTTCTTTTTCTCAATATGTCTTTAAATATTTATTGCATTACATCCCAAACGAAAAGTGTGATTAAAAGCAATAAACAATTCACAAGAACAAAATTTGCCATAACTTTGATTTTACAAATGCCATACTAATTTTAAAAAAAAGAACATAATTCTTTACGTAGAAAGTACTTTAAGGGTTTACTAATAACAATATTATCAACTATAAACACATGTCAAAAACATTATATTGCATCACCTACCTTTATTGTATCCATTCTTAAAGAATCTGACGGATGTTTATCTAAAACAAACGGTATGTACGAAAACACGTTCCCAAATCAACAACCGAAAAACAAACATAATATCTACTAAACACACACACACACACAATTACAAATATACATTATCATCTGATTTCCACATATACAAGCTAGTATTATTATAAACTTACAGACATAAAGCTATATTTACGGTTTTCTAAGGCAGGCTTGGAATTCGCTAATTTCTTGAAACGGATTGGCGCATTTTCTCTCCGTGAATTCGAAAGGCCAAGAATTATACTAACGTTTTTTAACGAATCAAATGCACGTGAAACCTGATTAACCAATAAAAATCAAACAAAACAAAAATAAAAATGCCAGAATTACTTTCTTCTTTTTCTGCATGTCTCATTCTCTGATGATAATAAAAAGTGAAACATGTTTATATTGATAAACATTTCCTATTTGTCCGTTAATTTATCAAACTAAGCAATCTTTCGGGTTAGAACAAAAAAGATCGTAGTATTTTGAAATTATTGGCGTTTAAACACCTTATTTCGTTTTACGCGTGACATATATATATATACATATAATGAAGTCTGCCATTTCGATGCGTCTTTCTATACAATTCGTGTGAAATTGCGTAATTGCGAAATTCAAATGCTGGATCGTTAAAGGTGAAAATGGGGTGCACTTTCATCATTTGATTTTCTTATTTCTGGATAGAAAAAACTATACAAACAGCAAAAAAGATATGTGACGTTTATGGAAATGGTGCCATTGTTGAAGTTACTCTTCGTTAGCGGGTCTCTTTGTTCAGAAGTGGAACTTTTAATCTGGGAGTCCGTGAAAGTTCCAACAAGTATGCAATCGTTGATAATGACGAAAATTTAAGAATGGTTAAGAATAAGGCTGGTCACACGACACGGGAGTTATGTGTTATTCTCCATATATCTAACAGGAGCGCTGTGAAGCATTTGAAACTGTTTTGATAGTAATTGCTGAAATGTTTCCAACAGAAATCAATTTAATGCGCCGCAATTCCACCTGCAATTTTGTCGACACAGATATGCTTTTGAATGTTTCATAAACTTACCGCTTTCTCCTATTTGCACGGTTTTTTCTCAGTACTTTTCTCATTATTTTAAAGATATAATTAAGTTGCTAAAGTTATCCCCCTCGTAAACAACCAATTTTTAAAAGAACGATCAAAAGCGATGGAAAATGGATTGTTTACAACAACATACAGCGAAAAATGTATTGGGGAAAAAGAAAGGCGCCACTGTTAACCACTCAGAAAAAGCCAGTCTTCGTCTGGAGAAGGTGGTGCACTTTATATTGTGGTAGAGTAAGAGCATTATGTATTGCGATCTTCTCCTGACAGATCAAACGTTAAATTCAGACATGTAGTGTTGCGAATTAGATCGATTAAATATGGCAGTCTATGAAAAGCCTCCAGAACTGACCAATCAGAAGACAGGTGTCATCCATCTAGACAACGCTAGACCTCATGTTTCTGTGCAGACCAGACAGAAATTGGTAAAGTTCGGCTGGGATGTCCGACAACAGGTCGTCGTCGACTTACGGCCTACACAACTTACGACTGTTCGACTTTACGACGGCGAATTAGGTTTATCTGGCCACGAGTGCTCCGCGTCTGGCAAGGTGAGAGTTTCCTAACTTAGTGTACGATAATTTTCGCCCCAACTTCAAACAGGACAAGCAATTCTCTTGCACGCCTTAGAGTATTCACGGTATAATACACTTTCCCCGACTCCGTTTGTGTCTTTGAAATATTTTTTGAAAAAAATGTCCACATTATTTACATTGTTCGGACTATTATCCTCATCTTTGTTGCCATTATCATTTATTTTAACCTCTACAAAATTCTCATAATGAGAAGGAATTCAATTCTCTGGTAGTCTGTAAAACCACCCATAAAGATGTCAAGTTCTGCGAGAGTGAAATCACGAATTTGCCTTAAAGATGGCAAAAGGTAATGGACAAAAGGGCATATAGATAAAGTCCGCCAAAATATATATACAGACTTCAGGAAAGGAAAATTTCACTTTTGTACTTTTACGATAACACTGTTTACTATTGAATGATATTTTCCTGGTTTAACACCTACAGATTTTATCTATCGTTGTCTCTAAAGGATGTTGTGTATCAAAGAAAACCGGATACAATGGCTGCGCTTAGGCAAGAAGTAGAAAATGCATGTGCAGCAATCCCACTGGATATTTTGACCAACGTTCCCCTACTAAAAATGTTTGGAAGCTAAAGACCACCATTTTGAGCATCTCTTGTGATTGTAGAGTCCAAAGGTAACTTTTATTAATCTTGTGATGTTTGAATAAGTTTAGTATTACAGTATCTATAAAGGTTTATCCTTTCCTGACGTGTGTATACAATGTTTGGTGAACTCATATATGCAAAATATTATATATATATATATATATATATATATATATATATATATATATATATATATATATATATATATATAGGTTGGTGCAAAAATAATTTCGTTTTCTAACATATGTTACTATGTGAGAAAACCTAATATATATATATATATATATATATACAGTGGGTAGCAAAAGTATTTAACACATTGGTTTTTACCGGGGTGTTTGTAGTGTCATGTCGCGCATGAAAAGGTGTCCCTGCAGTCACCTCCGGTGGGCCGTCCTAAGGCCACATAATGATGCAGATTTTGCCAACTCCTCTCTGCCCGCGTCACGGTCGAAACTGTCTGTTTCTTTTACTTCGGGCCTTCTCATCTTACAAACAAAATTCAACATGAGTTACAAAAACCGAAAGATTAACCCTAAACCAGCCTCTCAAAAACCACCTAAACCCCTCAACCTTTTCGTTCTCCAACATCCGGGGCATTAGGACAAACTTCTGCAGTCTGGAATCTTTCCTCACTGCAAACGGCCCGGATATACTGGCTCTCTGTGAGACAAACCTTGTCTCGTCTATCCCCTCTTCTGATCTCTCGATCCCCGGCTATCTTCCTCTCCTCAGAAAAGACTCTCTAACCCACATGCACGGTCTTGGTGTCTACGTCAAGGAACATCTCCCTCTGGCCAGAGAGTCCTCTCTCGAATCGCCAGACCAGTCATACATGTGTCTCCGACTCTCTCTCCTCAATGCGGTAAGCTATCTCTTCCTCCTTTACCGCTCTCCATCCTCTCAAGACTGTGAGATACTCGATAGCATTTCTGACAGCATAGACAAGGCTCTCTCCCTCCACCCGTTTGTTCACATTTTTGTGTTTGGTGACTTTAACGCCCATCACACCTTGTGGCTTAAGAATGCTACTTTGACCACGCAGGCATTCAAACGCTCAATTTTTCAATCTCCCATTCCCTCACACAGATAGTTAACTTCCTCACTCGTTTTGCCTTCAACCGGGAAGGTAAAGCCTCTCTTCTCCACCTGTGCTTTACCTCCTTCCCTGAATCCTGCAGCGCCTCGCAACTCTGCCCTCTTGGTAACTCTGATCATGCAGTCGTATCAGTTAACATCTCCTTCAACTCCACCCCCTATAAAGAACCTCCTACCACTAGAGCTTCGTTCTACTATCAACGAGATGACTGGGACGCGTTCCGTGATTTCCCCCGCGATGTCCCCTGGGATGGAGTCTTTAAGCTCCCCGTCCAAGAATGTGCTTCTGAAGTCTCTTCCTGGGTTAAAGCTGGAATCAACGCTTTCATCCCATCAAGGAAATATAGGGTTAAGTCGCGCTCCTCCCCCTGGTTCCCGGCTGCTTGCTCAACCGCCATCGCCCATAGGGACCACTACTTCCACCTATTCCGTAGCGACATGTCTGACTGCAATAGACGTCTCTTTGCCTCCGCCCGTAACGAATGTAAGCGTGTCCTCAACGATGCTAAGTCACTATTTGCGGCTCGGATGACGGAACGTATTGCATCTCGCAAATTTGGCTCCAAAGATTATTGGCATCCCTGCAAGAGCGTATTGAACAATTGCAAACCCTCTATACTTCCTTTATTCAACCAGTTCTGACCTCCTCTACCGACAAGGCTGAATGCTCTTCCGATGTACCCATACCCGACTTCCCTCTTAGAACTGAGGCCATATTGAGTAGGTTAAACATAACCCCATCTTTGGTACTAGGCATTATCTCCAATTTAGACCCCAACAAGGCTAGTGGTGGAGACGGGATACCAGCCATTGTCTTGAAGAAATGCGCGCCTGAACTGGCGCCCGCCCTTTCTAAACTATACAACTACTGCCTCAAGGAATCTTGTTTTCCTGACTGCTGGAAGTCCTCTTCGATCGTTCCTGTCTTCAAGAACTCCGGCGACCCCTCTGACCCTTCCAACTACCGTCCTATCAGTCTCCTTCCCCTCTTCGGCAAAGTCTTCGAAGCCCTAATCAATACCGGGGTGGTTAACCACCTCACATCCCATAATCTGCTCTCAGACAAGCAATATGGTTTCCGCTTTGCCCGATCTACAGCCGATGTGCTTACGGCCATCACTGAAACAGTCTACCGAGCTCTTCAAAATAACGGGGAAGCCCGAGCCGTGGCAGTAGACATCTCCAAAGCATTTGATAGGATTTGGCATGCCGGCCTTCTTCGCAAGCTCCAGGGTTATGGCATTACGGGTAGATTATATAACCTAATACGATAATTCCTGTCAAACCGTAAATTGAAGGTCGTTCTCAATGGATTCTCCTCCAGTTCCTATCCCACGAACGCAGGTGTTCCCCAAGGCTCCATCCTAGGCCCCACTCTATTCCTTATCTACATAAATGACCTTCCTGACGCAATAACTTCCCAAGTTGGCATCTACGCGGATGACACCACAATTTATTCCTGCCTCAAAAACAAATCTAGTCTCGCTGACAAAACTCGCCTGGCCGCGCGTCTCGAAAAGGACCTCCAATCGATTGTGAACTGGGGCATGAATTGGCTGGTCAACTTCAACGCTTCCAAGACAAAACTGCTCTCTATTAATCACCACAGAGATCCTTCCCTTCCCCCCATTAGAATGTCTGACACTCAACTTCTCGAGTGCAACTCTCTTCGGCTTCTGGGTCTCACGTTGACTGCTGACCTGAGATGGAATAAATACATTGAATCAATTGCCTCGTCCACTGCAAGGAAAGTTGGCTCCCTGAGCCGCGCCAGGAAGTTTTTCTCCCCGGAACCGATCTTCCAGATCTACAAATCAACAATTCGCCCTTGCATGGAGTATTGCTGCATATATGGTCTGGTGCCCCTTCCGTTTGCCTCGGGGTTCTTGATAGGCTCCAGAGGCGGATATACAATGTAGTTGGCCCTGCCCTGGCGTCTCGTCTACAGTCACTTTCTCACAGACGCGCCGTCACCTCCCTCTGTCTGTTCTAGAAATTCTTTCATGGAAATTGCTCCGAGGAGCTGCATTCGCTGGTTCCCAGACGTCATGAGTTCCAGCGCCTTACGAGGCTGGCATTCCGCTCTCACCCCTTCACTGTCGAAACTCCTAAATATAGCCGTCTCTTCTACTCTAATAGCTTCATGTCTCGCACCTCTTGCCTGTGGAACTCCCTTCCCTTTTCCTGTTTCCCTGTGAGCTATAATCTCCAGCTATTCAAGTGTAATGTCAATCGACATCTCCAGTTGCCTTGATCTATCCACTACCATCATCCTTTCTTCTATCACTCCTATCTGATCTTGATCTAAATTTTCTGTAACCCCTTGCATCCTAGTGGCTTCCCGCCTTGCTTGTGGTGAAATGCTTAAAAAAAAAAATTACATATCTCAAAAAATAACAGATCAATTTCAAC
Organism: Acanthosepion lycidas; assembly: GCA_963932145.1. Taxonomy (NCBI): domain Eukaryota; kingdom Metazoa; phylum Mollusca; class Cephalopoda; order Sepiida; family Sepiidae; genus Acanthosepion; species Acanthosepion lycidas. Next base: position 67,496,253 of record OZ010574.1, on the reverse strand, counting down.
GAAACTTATAGGAGATATTTAAACGAGCATTGTCAATCAAATCATAGAAGGAAAATTTAAAACCACTGTTTTGAGAAACATTTATTAACAATAAATAAAATAACCCATATGCAAAAGTATTTAACGCCAATGCAAATATGATGCTAGAAGAGACGTGTTGTCATGATTCCTACCCATATTGATATGATGTAATATGTCCACCAATGACAGCACTTCACGACACTCAACTGGCTATTAGATAACAGCTCTGAGACACTGCAGCTATTCTGTTGCCACTACTGCAAGAAAATGGTGAAAACAAAAGAATTGTCAAATGACTTACGCAAGAAAATCATAAAGAATCACAAAGATGGTAAGGGATATAGAAAAATCGCTCAAGATTTGAATTTGCTTGTGAGTACAGTTGGTGCTGTTGTTCGAAAATGGAAAAATTCGATACTATTGAAAACATTTAAAGAAGTGGTCATCCCCATATCTTAAATGAGGCTAATGAGTGATACATTTCCCGTACTGTGAAGAAAAATCCATTTTCAACTCGTCGAGAAATTCAGAATGATTTGAAAAATGCCGGAATTGAAGTTAGTAAAGATACAATTAAAAGATCACTGAATCGTGCAGGTCTCACTTCAAGATCACCGAGAAAGACTCCATTACTGAAACGCCAACATGTACAAGCCGGTTTGAATTTTGTAAAGAAATATGAAATTGAATTTAATGATTTCTGGGAGAAAGTAATTTGATCAGACGAAACGAAAATTATGCTTTACGGACGAAACATGCGCACTCATGTATGGAGGAAAAAAGGAGCAGAATATGAGCCAGCAAATACCATCCCTACAGTCAAACATGGGGGTGGAAATATTATGATGTGGGGTTGTTTTTCCTCAAATGGAGTAGGGAAAATGAAAATCATCGCAGAAACAATGAATGCTGCAAAATACACTCAATTTTTTATTAACTCATCTCTTGAACAGTGCAACATCTTTGGGACATGGTCGTGATTTTGTATTTCAGCAAGACAATGACCCGAAGGATACTGCTAAAACAATTAAGAATTGGTTTAATAATAATGACATTAATGTCCTGGAATGGCCAGGCCAGTCACCGGATTTAAATCCAATCGGAAATTTGTGGAAACGATTGAAGTTATGAGTTCATATTAGGTTGGTTCAAAAATAATGTCGTTTTTTTCCCATAGTAACATATGTGAGAAAACGACATTATTTTTGCACCAACCTAATAAAAGAAATCCATCGAATTTAAACAAATTGAAGAAAATTTTTGAAGAAGAATGGGTCAAAATACCAACAAGTACATGCAAGAAACTAGTTGAAGACAACGGAAAATCACTGGAGGCTTTGAAGCAGAACAGAGGCTACTGTACTAAATATTAGTAAAGGGTGTTAAATACTTTTGCATATGGGTGATTTTATTTATTGTTAATAAATGTTTCTCAAAAGAGTGGTTTTAAATTTTCCTTCTATGTTTTGATCAATAATATTCGTTTAAATATTTCCTATAAGTTTCGTTGAAATTGATCTGTTATTTTTTGAGATATGTAATAAAAACCAATGTGTTAAATACTTTTTCTACCCACTGTATATATATATATATATATATATATATATATATATATGTATATGCACTACAGTTCAAAAGATTGAAACCACCTTTAGAATTAGCATGTGATGAACTTGGCAGAAGAGTGAAAAAATGAAAAAGAGCTCGTAGTGTCATTGAAAAAAGAATGGAATCAATTACCAAACTTATAGTTTGAGAAACATTTATGCTGCAATAATCACGGTTAATGTTGGATATTTTGAAGAGAAAAATTTAATCATAAAATGAGTTTTTCTATTTGTCATAATATAACTTCTAATAAAAATCATGTCACACTTTTTTAACCATGTATAATAATTTTTTCTTTTTTAAAGTACAAAACATCCAATTTAGGGGTCAATTTAAAAAATTAACAGTGGTGGCCTCAGACGTTTGAATTATACATATATATATATATATATATATATATATATATATATATATATATATATATATATATATATGAGGAATCAGAGAGCCGAGTTAGAATTCTTGTCCAATCCACTACATTCACTTGCTAATACCCTTGGGGAACGTATGAATCCTCTTCTTCTCCCTCCAGTTATGGGTAAATAGCAGGACAGACTGGGTTCTATAGCCTTGGATGGAAACTGGTCTAGGAGAACAACTCTCAATTCGGAGGGTCGTTTGGGGACTTTGTGACACGTAGTGCACCAGGTCCTCTGTATTCGGTCCTTCAAAAAGTGTGAATGGTTCGGCACAAAACCTTCAGCACTATAATCAAATCACGTGTGCTAGTGACTGGCTGTCGGTTCCTTGGAATTGAGCTGCTTGACCCTCATACGTCGAATGCGACGGGGGAGTAGAATATATATATTTTAGGTTGGTGCAAAAATAATATCGTTTTTTGACGTTAAAAAATACGTCAAAAAACGATATTATTTTTGCACCAACCTAATATATATATGTATGTGTGTGTGTGTGTGTGCATTTAAACCTTTATACAAATGTCTAAATATAATCTTTGAAGTTCACTTAAAAATCTACGAACTTTTTCCGATTCAATATTTTATTTACTGTTGGGCAGTTCTATTTCCATCAAATAAACCTACCGTATGTTTCCGCGTATGGAACGACATTTAAATCCCCGAAGCAAAGTCGCCCTTAAAAATTGGTGGTCGTCTATGCAACAATTCTAAAAAAGAAACTTACGATAACCAATAATCTACATGCAAAGATTCACATTATCAAATAAACTGATAATAAAATTAATAAAACCATTTCTACCTTTATATATCACTGGCATAACTTCATAATAAATTGTCTATTCAGTCCATGGATGCTCTGCTAAGAAAATACAAACATCAAGTTATGATTGAGTTCACAACAATGGAATGTATTATTAGCGTACATTATTAGATTGTTATTAGCGGTATTTTGTGATTGTCAAGTATGAGTAAATGTCCATTAGTACACCTGGCTGTTTGTAACTGTTTAGATATAGTAGTAGTAGTAGTAGCAGCAGCAGTAGTAGTAGTAGTAGAAGAAGAAGAAGAAGAAGAAGAAGAAGAAGAAGAAGAAGAAGAAGAAGAAGAAGAAGAAGAAGAAAATCACGTGATGAAGCGAAATAATGGTTTCTCTTTTTTAGGACGGGTGTAGGGAAAACATGATATAGAATAGGTTTTGTTATTTCGTTTATTTTGAATTTCTAAAGATGCAGTAACAACATTTCCAATAATATCGTCTTTATATAATCAATAAGCAAGCGTCTTACACTACAGGTATAGGATAAATTCATCAAAATTTGCTATATTTTTTTTACCTCGTCTTATCTAAAGGTCGGAAGGGAGATAACGTTTACCTTTTGAACAATTGAACAAGATAAAGTTGGTGTGATCGGAAACATTCTCTTGTGAGTCTGTTCCATAGAGCGGTGGTTCATGGGAAGAAGCTGTTTCAGTTGAACTTCTCACTGATGAAATACGGATGGAACGTGGTTGGTTTGGTATAATGTAAGTGGCATGGCGGGTCGTGGCCGTGAAGCTTAGAGCTGGCAGAACCTAGGCATGTAGTCCGTCCGAGCACTTTCCATGGTAGTAGCGATAGAGAAGTGAGAGACTCGCCACATCCTGCCTGTGAAAGGGAGGCTGGACAGTGGAAAATAATTCTTCACCAACAAGGACTCGGAGACGCTTTTGAACTATATAAAAACTGGAAAGCTAGCACTAGCCAGCTCCCGCACAAATAAGGCAACAGTACACCATTTTCGACCTGATCAGTCTCTTATAAATGTAGAGGATAGCAGGAGGAGCGAGGTAATTACTGGAGTATTACAAGGAGCTGATCATTTTATCTGAAACTTTAGCGATGGGTCGTATATAAGAGTTCCATTTGAGGTCGGGATTGAGTGAGACCTAACATTCTGTCAATGCGCGAAGCCTCCTCAATATATATATATATATATATATATATATATATATATATATATATATATATATTATCACTTTAAAAGTTAGTATTACTGGATACACGAATTTGAGTAGGCGCTGTTTATCTATTAAACAGTTGATTTATTTTCACCTATCGGCCTGAATGTTCGAGAAATTTTATTACAGGAAAATTTGAATTTTTCTGCAGGAATCGAATATGCATCCATCCCTGATAACGATGCGGGAGTGAGTCGTCATTTAGCCCGGTACGCCTTGCCGGTTGGCCACGAAAAACAGGCGGTGAGGCAAAGCCAATTTCATGTTTTCGAGCGAAATTTTTCCTGTCATGGATCTCTCGAAAGTTTTTCATATCTGCACACATTTTTGTATCCAAACGTAAAAGAGAATTTATTGGAATTAATTTTTATTAATCCGACAGATTTGTTTGACCTCCTTAAACTTCATTATTATTGGCTAATCGTATTTGAGAAAACGCCCCATTTACATCTTAAATAAATATATTTATTTATTTTTCAACTACCGAAAATTTATAAATGGAGCGCTTACTTAAATGCGATTATCCGGTATAATAAAAAAATGTCTCAAATTAATAAAAATCAATTCTAAAAATATCACACCCATTATATATATATATATATATATATATATATATATATATATATATATATATATATATATATATATATTGCGTATATTTTTTGCAGCATGTTTACATTAAGACATGCCTCATTAAATAATTTAGACAAGTTTTGTCTACTTATTTTTAATAGCATCCTTTCGTAATTACAGCCGACTTTCTTAGTATGCTTACTAAGGGTACTAAGAAAATAAGTATAGAAAACAAAACTTACCTAAATTATTTAATGAGACATATATATATATATATATATATATATATATATATATATATATATATATATAAATGTGTGTGTGTGTGTGTGTGTGTGTGTGTGTGTGAACTGGAATCCAGTATATGACCAATATTGATCAAAGAATGATAAGATAAAGAAAAAATAGGAAACCTTTATCAATCTAACGTGTTTCACTTATATTAAAGCTTTTTCTCCATATCTCATTCTTTGATGAAGATTTAAGTGATTGATAAAAAATTTTATTCGGTCTTTATCTTATGTTATCATATATATATATATATATATATATATATATATATATATATATATATATATGGATGAAATGAGATAAAGATGTGCATATCAGACTAATAGTGGGTAATTGAATGACATCAAAAAAAATAACCCATACGTTTTACTATTTATATTGTTCGGATTATCATCTTCATTGCCATATTTATCACAACGATTCGGCCGTTCTTCAGGTGATTGGAATGTCGAACTGAACCCTTTATTTCGCTCGCTGGGGTAAACTGTTCTAATTCCACGTGCCATGTCTCATGGATATCGGTTATCAGTTATTTCCTGTTAATTCCCCTTTCCAAGTTCTCCACCGCCTTAACCAGGTATTGAACTCACAACTCTTTCGGTCATGTCATTGGATCTAACTAACGCCTTTATCCACTGTTATATCCAAATATAGATAGATACCCCTACGTTTTGTCTCTCAGAAATAATCTTTTCAGACAAATATTTTTTAATCGATGGTGTCTAATATATATATATATATATATATATATATATATATATATATATATATATATATATATATATATGTATATATATATGTGTGTGTGTGTGTGTGTGTCTGTGTGTAAAAATATATAGAAATAGGAAAGAACTCATTAGGTAAATAATCCAAAGTTCTTTAGTATTTTTGTTATTATTTTAAAAAAATAGTGCTCGATAGATACTGATACAAATTATTAACCCTTACACCCCTTTTCTTTAAACAATTCCTCTAGCCGTTACCATAGTAATTTTAATTTCAATAATGAATATGCTTATAAAACGCGTAAATTTCAGAAATAAGTTATTCCAGTAAAAATTTCGCTTGAAGATGGAACAGAGCTTAGTACTTTAATTCAATTTTATTCAAATAATTATATTGAAGTTTTCGGCTCTTGTTTTGAAACATGAGAACTCTTATGTAGCGTTGGAATCATATTTTTAAATAAATAATTATATATATATATATATATATATATATATATATATATATATATATATATATATATATATATATATTGTAATTTTTTAAAGGATTTTCTGCCCAACCTTATTTCTTATTACTATAAACGTTTTTTAGTGGGTACATGCGTATGAGATGCTATCCGTGTTTTTTTTTTATTTTATTAAAGGGTGAAATTAAGTCATATTAAAAAAAAAGTCTGCTTCCGACTGCAATCGAACCTGCATCCGTTTTTTTTTTTAGCTCAGAGGAAGCACTTCTAAAACTGAAGCGTGCCTGTACCAGTGAGAAAAGTCAGGATGACCTGTTAAAGAAAATATGTTTTTCTCGTTGAGAATTCTACGGATGTAAATCTGTTAACTTCAGTTTCGTACCCGAAACATAAACAACATTAATTTTTGAAAGAATATTTCTTTAGTAGGACTTCAGATTTTGGGCAGGTTGCTATTTATTTCACAGTTTAATAAAATTAAAAAAAAAACAGGGATAATAACTCAAACATATGTACCCACTAAAAATAATGTTTTTATTAATAAGAAACACAGATACAGACACACACGCCCGCATATATATATATATATATATATATATATATATATATATATATATATATATATATAAAAGGCAGGATATGTATATGTGTGTGTGTGTGTGTGTGTGTGTGTAACGAATGCACGGCCGCAATTTTCGACGGATCTGCAACAAAATTTACATGCACATGCTCCAAGTTAGCGAAAAGGCCAAGACCGACCTTGCATTTCTCAACTCCCATCGATAGTGGAAATAATCGATTTTTTCATGCGTCTACAGCAGTTTTCATGTAGTTTGCGGCCATTTTCTACTGGCCAGAGTGAGTAGAAAGTTTCAAGACGTCCAGACATTAGGGTATATTTAATACTCCATTCCCCTCTTAGATTCAGGTGCTCACTTTTGCACTGTTGATAAAACTGGAGTGTCATCCCCTAATGTAATGGATCTCCTTGGGAGCTCAAGACATTTTTCTACTGATACTTGATAAAACCACGAATAGGCAGGAAGATTCTATTGGCCAGAGTGAGAGCCAACAGCTGACTGACACGAATGTTAACTAGCATGTTAACATACAAAAAAATCGATAGTAGCATTCGTCACAAGTGGGAAAAATTTAAATGTGCATGGCACTTTACTCCAATTGGGTCATTCGCTTGCTTAAACTCAACGTTGATTCTGATTCCGCAGAACTGGGTTGGGTGTAAAAAAAGTATTTGTTGTTAACATTCTTTTTTTCATTCGTTTTTTTCTAGTTGCGGGTCCTTTTTTAAAGCTGATCGTTTTGTTTTCATTTTGTTTAGTTCTTTTTTCGTAACAGATTTAATGTTTAGTATAGAGCTTAGAAGAAATTCGCAGTGTGAGATAGGCAAGAAGTAAGGCATGTAGCAACATCAGCGCGGCAAAGGGCACTCCTTTAAAGACAAGGAAGGGCAAAAATATTTTAAGTCAAGTGATAGCGATTGCTGTATGAGTCGTACGATTTTTGAATCAAGCACGATCAACGCCGGGCCAATGCTCTAGTATATATATATATATATATATATATATATATATATATATATATATATGCGTCCAGGTCTCAGGCTCGTTTCCATGTCTCAGGGTCGATGTTGGCCTGCGCCAGAGATGTCTTCAACTGATCATTGAAGCATCGTCTGGGCCTCTGCGTAGCCTCTTGTCATTGGCTAGTTCTCCAAACAGGGTGATATGTGGGAGTCGGGTGGAACCTGTTCAGTACACGTGAGCCGCCCAGCGGAGGCGATTTAATGCATATGAACTTTACGTTGGCATTTCAAATATTAAACATACACACAAAAGCCATAAGGTATTGTAATCTAGGGAAGGTTGCTGAATAGAATAATCAAACGAAGGTTGGTAATGAACGATAATACTTAGAACAAGAACAACACATATAAGATTCTCCAGCGGCGCGTAGAATAGTAGTCAACTGCTAGAAGTGAGTCAAGTGAATTCCACAAGGAATCTCCAGCTGCAGACCAACATACAGTATTTACTAGTGTATTTATGTTAATGGGGATATACCCATTATCGTCCGTAAGTATGCTACAACATGTATACACGTGACCTCCGCATAATGAATGAAAATTCAACATAAAATATTAAACAAAAATGTAAAAGCCACTAACACTAAGATGGGCTGAAAAGTTCACAGGTTTATTATGAAGGAGTGATACTAGAGCTGTGAAAACTTGTATGCATTAATTTCAACTCTTCTTAATAATTACATTGTTTCTTTCCAGATACGAGGGTGCACTGAAAAGTTCATATGTTGGCTTTGAAAGAGTGATGCTTGAGCGGTGAACGCTTGTATGCATTAATAACTACAGTGTTTCTTTCCAAGTAAACTGAAATGTGACTGTTCAAAGAAGACTCTTCATCGTGTTGGTTTAAAAATTCGTCAACAACAGATATGACATCTTCATCACTGAGATACTGGATCCCAGCCAAGTGCTTTTTTAATATTGAGGAACAGATAATAGTCAAATCAAGGGAATAGGGACGATGATGAACCAGTTCAAAGCCACAGTCACGCGCAGCAGCCATTGAAACTAAGGACGTGTGTGCTGAAACCTTGTCCTGATGAAACAAGTCTTCTTTCAGTTTTCCTGGGCGTTTGGTCGTGGTAGTCTTTCGTAACTGCCTCAGCAAGTTGGCATAGTACTTTTCAGTGATGGTGTGACCCTTTTGAAGATAAACACAAACAAGGCCTTTTGCATCTGAGGTAACACTTTCCCTGCAGATGAAATTACTTTGGCCTTCTTTGGAGCAGGTGAAGATGGAGTGTTCCCACTGTATGGATTGTTACTTTGTCTCTGGCTCAAAGTGATGAACGAACACAACTCATGCTGGGTTAGGAAACGTTCAAGGAAACCAGCTGTATCTGCCGAAAACAATGTCAGATTTTTCCGTGATCTGATCAGCTGGTGCACATTTGATTAGGTGTCAGAAGTCCCACCGAGCAGAAACCTTCGTCATGTCAATTTCTTGTGCAGAATATTCTCAACTCTCTCATGAGGCATACTAATAGCAATGGCTATTCGATTTATAGTCAACCGATTAATGTTTTCGTCAGTGGTAGAAGTTTCAAGACGTCCAGACATTAGGGTATATTTAATACTCCATTCCCCTCTTAGATTCAGGTGCTCACTTTTGCACTGTTGATAAAACTGGAGTGTCATCCCCTAATGTAATGGATCTCCTTGGGAGCTCAAGACATTTTTCTACTGATACTTGATAAAACCACGATGCCAAATTTTGCTCATTTTCAAAGTCGCTGCAATTTATTTTCGATGTTTTCTTTGAACAGTCAGATGTCAGTTTGCCTGGGAAGAAACAATGCAGTTATTGAGAAGAAAAGTTGAAATTAATGCATGCAAGGTTTCACAGCTCTAACAAGCCTTCATAGTCAGCCTATGAACTTTTCAGCCCACACTCGTAGTTCCTTGGTGAAAATGATATAAAGTTATTAGAGGAAAGAATTATGAAGTAAGCTAAAAGTGCGTAGAAAAGGGAATCAAGTGATAATGAAGTTAATTGTTCAATGAAGTTTATTCTCGTACATTTAATATTGTTTGTATTGCACAGTACATACAGCTACGTTTCAGAATGCATTAAATAATTTGCGTCTGTGAATGTCATTTCCGATCTAAAGCTCCGTATCTTAATGTTAGTCCTCACGTAACCGTCTTATGGTGTTGAAATACCCTTGCATGTGTGCATGGACAATTAAATATAAATAAATATTTGTGTAGTCATTGGATCATCTTTTCTTTGCATGCAATAATAATAATAATAATAATAATAATAATAATTGCTGGTTGCGATTTTCATTTGCATTTTTATTCGCTCAGGCATTTTCTTTTTCTTCAACATCTACAGAGCCAATCTGATTGATACGGAAGTGTGAAAGAGAGAGAGAAAAAGAGAAAGAAAAAGAGAGATAAAAAAGAACGGAGGGAGAAGTGAAAGAGAGAGAAAGAAAGAGAAAAAGAGAGAAATAAATAGAGAGAAATAGGAAGAACGAGAGGTAAAGAAAGAGAAAGAGAGACAGACAAAAACAGCGAGAAAGAAAGAAAGAAAGAAAGAAAGAAAGAAAGAAAAAAGAAAAGCAAAAGAGATAAAGAAGATGAGGAAGAGAAAGGGAAAGAAAGAAAGAAAGAAAGAAAGAAAGAAAGAAAGAAAGAAAGAAAGAAAGAATGAGAAAGACAAAAAATAATTTCGTGTGATCTGTAGTTGAACAGAGCAGTAAATCAAACATTGTGTCTCGAATATTAGGGACTTGTGCTGTCTCCCCAACATTTTCATCTTTCCAATTTCACACACAAATGGTGTTGTTTTTCAAACACTTTCCAATGGTACTGAGATACTCTTTAACATGTCGACCACGATAATCATCAGAGCATCAACACTAAAGTTTTAAGCACCTGGCTACGTATCCATCTTTTCATATATACACAAGTTTTTGTTTGTAAATTAACAAAAATGTATTCTTGTATAAAATATGAGTTCGTACGTGTGGCGATGCAGAGGTTAGCGCATGCGTTTTTACACTTACATCCGTATCCATAATGAAATGATTTATCTAGATACGTTTCACAGGAATGTGCATCATGTTTGGTATGTTAATGAAGACGACGTTTCAGGCAAGAAAATATTTCAATTTTTACAATGTTAGAAACTTGAAATAATAATGAACTCTAATATGTTTGTATGGCAAATTAAAAGGAGAAAATAAGCTCTTAGCGTAGAAGTCAAATTTAGAGCGATGCCTAATTGTCAGTGGAGTTTCAGTTGAGCAATTAAGATGTTTCTTTTTCATTTCTTTGTTTTATTTTTCAACACAAGAAATATAAAATCTCCAGGATTTTGTTTTATTTTGTTTTAATGTCAATACGATATTCTCCAGACAGTGAACCTCTTCTTTAAGAGAACTCTTTCTTGTATGAAAACTGTTTCTTTGCCATCAGTCTGAAAATACTGTGCCAGACTGAATGTATCTACCTAAAAACCAAATGATTGATTCGAACAAACATTGTTCCCAACTGAAGGCAGCACCCAATGAAAAGCGTTTGACCAGAGAGATTGTTATCTGAAGTTGGGTTTTTTTCTGAATTTTTTTTTAATTTGTTTTAATTTTTCAAGAATTTTTGGCTGCACTAGTCATTTTCAAAGACTGAGTGATAGACAATATTTTGGCATTATTTGGATCGTTAAATTTCAAAATGATATCACGTATAAAACGGTTTCATCGAGGTAAACCGCTCCAGAAAAGAACCCAATATTTAGACATTAATAATTTATAAGTATATTATATATATATATATTTTATGCACTGAGCGCTGGTGTTATATAGTGAGAGATTAACAGAACAATATATATATACACAATTCCTGAAAATCCTTATTGAAAAAACAACTATACTTAACCATGAAAACGATAAACAAAAACTAAAAATTCTTGAAGCTATTTACATAAAACAGTTGAAACCTAACCTGAACAAATGAAACTATGAAAACTCCACAAATATACTTAAATGTTTATAGTTGATAACGGGAACTATTGGTTTATACCAATGGCGTTCCATACTTTTCTTCATTTTCATTCTCACTTGGTCATGTGTGATGTCATGAACTGTAATGAGATATTTGCTTCCTGCGTTTCATATGCACAAATTTATCGTTGCATAGCAATCTTCCATGCAAACAAAACAATCATTGTTGCAATGTTCGCATAACCATTCTAAAACAAAAATTACCATCTTTTTATATAATTTATAATTTAATTTATTGTAATGTACTTGTAATCTCTGATGATGGCTTATGTAAGCCGAAAGCTTAGACAGGATTAACAATAAAAACAACTTTCTTTCGTGTTTCAGTGATAATGCTAAAAAGCTTATTCGACAATATGAAAGGAATTTATTTAAAATAAATAGACAAAACTTGTCTATTATTTAATGAAACATGCATTAATATATATATATATATATATATATATATATATATATATATATATATATATATATATATATAAAAAATAGTATGACAAATTGGGAAAACATTTCTGACGCGCTTCATCCGTTAAGAGTTCATCGGTCTGGGTTTTGTAATGTTGCCACGTCTACACATGCGCACAAAAAGAGAGACGCTGGTAGTTTCAAAATTTTTGTGCGCATCATCAACAAAGCCTAGTCTGATGAAATCCTAACGGATGAAACGTGTAACAAAACCTTTTTTCCAATTTCTCATACAAATTTTATAATGTTTTTTGATATATAAAATTATACAAAATTCTATATCGTTGTATCATATCTATCTATCTATATATATATATATATATATATATATATATATATATATATATATATTATATACATTATATATATATAGAATTAATAAAAATATGAAATTCATCACTGAGCTGATTGATATTATATTCAGCACTTCGACTTCAGTGTTTCGTAGACAAACCTTTTTTGTAATCGCTCGGTCCACTCGTCAGGAGCTATCAGCAATCACAAAATTAGTATAATAAGGCAGCAATATTTTCTCCCAAGAAAATTTTATTAAAAAGGGTCGACATTCTATGTCAATTGAATTTAACCATAGTTTTTCCAATCCGCTCGGATGTTACAAATGCAAGGTATATCTGAAATCAAAGCCGTGTACGAGCTTTCAACTCAGGCGATTTTATCTTCAGGGGAATGAAAAAATAAACTGAAGTACAGATAAAAATATGTTTTAAATTTCAGGGTCATTTTTCTGAAGAACTTTCCTCATTTATCTGGACTTTATGAGTTTATGCGCAGTACTAGATTGGCGGCAAGATCACATCATTTTACAATTGAAATTGTATAACCGTAAGTTCTATGCTAGCAGTCTCTTCTCTCACACTTCTCGCTTGTGGAAATCTGGCTTTTTGCTTCTCAGTCAGTTTTTGATCTTCAAAATTTTAAATGCTTTATCTTCTGTCTTATTTCCTGTTCTTTTGCTGAGTACAAGTAAATCCAAGTAATCCTTAATGCTCCGAGACATTTAATGAAACACCAACCATTGTAGCTCTATTTGAAATATAGTATCACGTGCATTAAAACCGTAGATAATTCTATATTCAAGTTTTTATATATATGAGAGAGAGAGAGGAAGAGAGGAAGAAAGAGAGAGAGATATGGCGTGAATACTACATAATGACTCTGTTTCACGCCTCAAGTAATCTCAAGAATAGGTTCTATTTCCAATACTGAACACTCTATCCCCATAAATATAGCAAATTCTCACTCTCATATATTTATCTCTTTAGTTCTCTAATTGGCTTCTTGATGTTAAGCTGAAATTCACCAAAGAAAGCACTGTAGTTTTTGTTAAAGAAGTACATCCGATCTCCTTAGGGGTGAATTGATTACGAATGTATCAGAAACGTTTTAAAATGCATTTGATCAACATTTAATAGCATTTTGCATTTCTACCATCTCTGGTTAGTTCGCTTATATTGGGACGCTTACACAGTGCTATAGCCACAATGGATAAATTTAAAATTTAAAAATAATTATAACAGAGCGTGTTCACGCGTGTTTTTTGAAAAACCACCATCACAACGATCACAGTTACAACAAATTTGTCTACGCAATTAACCCCCAATTAGGAATTGACTGTTAAGAGGGGTCGAAAACGTTATGACTTTCGCTAGATTGGAAATTAAGCCAGAGAAATTTTATTAAAAAGTACGCGCATTGAAAAGCTGCCGTTTACGATCTCAGAAATAACAATACCAATATTAAAGAAAACCAGTCAAAATGTTCAACAATATGAAAGAGAGCATGGCCATACAACCAACGGTCTTGGACATGACGTTAAACTACATCAGGCAGCAGGGTCGCTGATCTGGAGACTTTGAGGAGCGTATAACCATCTTTTAATTGCTGTTGTTCTCATATTCACCCTGACCCGGGTACTGGTAGCACCTGTTAGGGTCCCAGCTATGGACAAATAGTTAACACCCTAACTGGGGTCAAAACACTATGAAAGTATAAAAATAGATTTTTATACTAAAAAATGCCAACAATATATTTTGAAGAATAAAAATATTATCAACAATGCATTTGACCCTCTTTACAAAAATATTTCATCGAAACCTGGTATACAAACTGATTTCTTACAAAGAATACATATTCTATTCATCCGAATTTATTCTAAAAATCTTATCGGTATTAAATAACCCACTGAAGTTGATACGCCGTAAAACAAAATAAAACCAAACCAAACCATACAACAAACTGGGAGTATGGCTGAAAAAAGTCGATGAAACTGGATTACCAGGTCAATTCAAAGCATGGTTATGTCAACACGTAGTACCATTCCCAGTTTTTGCCATTATTACAGTATGAACTCTCCATAACAAACGTTGAAAATAAAAATGAAGACAATGATCAACAAAAACTTAACACGATGGTTGGGATAACCAAAAAGCCTGGGCAGTGCTCCGTTATACGGGACGACAAATGCCATTCAACTCCATTTCAGCAGGCTGAGAGAAGAATGTATTGTAAATCACACAAGAGAAGTCCAACTATAAAGTAGGTGCCTCCACGTTTTCGCCGAAAACAGCATAGCGTAATGAAAAAGGCCACAAACTTAATAAAAATAGTTTTATCGTCAAAATGTATGTTATTATTAAGATGAAAGTATTTTTTTGATTATTTTTAAAGAATTTTTAATCCTTTCTAACAAATTTTGGTTAAAATCTTGTTTTCTTTACGTCATCGGTGTAGAATAATAATTACATTGACTTGTTTGCGCTTTTTTCCCGTTGAAAACACATTAATTTGGAAATTCATGTAAAAATCAAATAATTGTCCGATTTTAATGAAATTTTCACAAATAAAGGAAATTATTTTTGAAATTTTTGACATTCAAATCTACATAATTTCATTTCATAATCTTCAAGAATGTTTTTTCATCTTCATTTTAAACATTAGGCATCGAAAATTTATGCCGAAAAAGTGGAGATACTTACTATAAAGAGACTCAAGGGACATTTTTTCAAAATGTATTGAACTGAAACCATAAAATTGTGTTCAAAATATTTAAATTTCGACATTAAATAGATGTGTTGATAAGCCGCTAAACAAGATCAACCAACAAAGGCAAAAATCCTAGTGGGGACGATAACAAAGGGGACAAGCATGTCTAGGCCGATTAACTAAATCCTATTAAGACTAAAGGCGGGTAAAGACACCACGTCATACAGGAAGATATCCAAGCTGGGACCCGAGGAACAAGGTAAGCAAGGCGGATGGACAAGGTTAGACGGATTAGAAGGGAGAAAGATCGAGTTGTCAGATTTGTGGTGAGCCGAATTCAACCAATTATGTTTCGTCGTCCCATCCGTATATGACACCCTCAGAGGCAAGGAACTATTCTGCTAACATGGGGGAGAGAGGTAAGGTTCTCCATTCCCTTTTTTATTTGTTTGTTTTATTTTGTTTTTGAATTTGCATAACCCGCTCACATGCCGGTTTACGAAGTCAGAATAATTACCATTAAATATCATGTGATCAACAATTAACATTGCATTAATGCGCAGTTAAGACAGAAATTTAAAGAAAAAAATAAAGAAATAAATGCAAGCAATATGTGGACTACTTTACAATACATGGTAAGATGAAATAGAAAGAATTAAAAAGTTAAAAAGGATTTGGAAAAGAATTTTTTAAAAGTTAGAAAGAAAACAAAAGTTGTCGAAAAACATACGTTAAAACCGGGAATACTAAAATCAAGCAGGTACAGAAATTTAAATATCTGTGAAGTGTTCTAACAGAGGACGGAAAGTCCGACACTGAGATCCGAAGATATATTGAGATCGCTGAAGATGCATTCCAAAAGCTAATTAGAGTATAAAGAGACAGAAAAAATTCGTTAGAAACAAAGAAAAGAGTACTGAATTGTTATTTTTATTTTTATTTTTTTTAAGCTTAGCGCCCCGAGCAAGGCGTGAAATCACTAGGATGCAGGGGCGGGTGCAGAAGATTTGTAGCAAGAGCAGATAGGAGTGATAGAAGAAAGGATGAAGGGAAGGATAGTGTGTAGATCAAGGTAACTGGAGATGTCGATTGACATTACATTGGAATAGTTGGAGATTATAGCTATCAGGGAAACAGTAATTGGGAAGGGTGTTCCACAGGCGAGAGGTGCGAGGTATGAAGCTATTGGAGTAGAAGAGACGGCTACATTTTTAATTTTCTACAGTGTAAGGGTGAGAGCGGGATGCCAGCCTCGTAAGACACTTGTATTCATGGAGACTGGGGACCAGGGAAAGCAGCTCATCAGAGCAATTGCCATGAAAGTATTTGTAGAAGAGACAGAGAGAGGCGACGGCGCGTCTGTGAGATATGTCCGACTGTATGAAAGCGAATCCTAGTTTTGTTGCTATTACTAAAGTAATGAGATCGAAAGTACTTGTGTTAGTAAAAACTACAGCGCCTTCTTTCATGAATTTCAGCGTAACATCAAGAAGGCAAGATGCGGAAGAGACTTGAAGCAACATAAATGGGGTTCTACAGAAAGATGCTAAGGATACCATGGACCAAAATGTGAGCAACAACGAGGTTTTGGAGGGAATCGAAACAAAACAGAAACTTATACATAACATCAGGAACAGGCAGTTGAAATATACAGGTAATATAATGAGAAAAGAAGGTTTGGAAAATCTGATACTCACAGGACAGATTGAGGGACAGAGGAAATCAGCGCGTAACATATTTGATGACTTTGAGTAAATTTGATGGTAGGACAAGGTTTAAGAGAAATAACAAAAATACAAAATTTATTAAGAACTACAAGGACTAGGAAGATATGGAGGGCCATGATCGCCTACGACCTGAAGAAGACCAGGTCCTACGAACTTATATACCTGGGGTAAGAGTGAGGCTCCAAAATGTCCACTTTACACAAGTAAAGGATAGGTACAACATATAATAAGCAGTTGGTCCAACTCTTTGGCCGATGGACGTTATCGGTGAGGGAGAAAAAAACAAATACTAAAAGCGATAGCCGAGACAACTACCACAGCTATTGTAGCTTAAATTAAGTACTAGTCGGCGTACTAATTGTATCTGCTTCTTTTGACTTTCTAATCTTCTTATCTATTCTCCGTTTGACTTTCTCTGTAATCAACCAACGGGCAAACATTCTGAGTGATGGTTAAAGCTGAGTGACAAAGGTTCTGGCAATAGACAAAAAAAAAATTGTCCGACAATTATTTTAATATATTTATTGTTTAATATATTTATTGTTTATACGTTATTTTTATAGATACAAATATTTAAGTAAATTATCTGCTATTAATAAGCATTATTAACAACATTTACCGGCCTGAATTTCCGAGAAATTTCAAAGAAAATATGTGTACTTCAACAGGAATCAAACCTGTATTCTACACGGAAATTCTATAGCTTGATGTGCTATACCATTTAGCTACAGAGGAAGCGTCTGGTTAGCAAATTTAAGTTACTTGCCATGATTTCGCTAGAACGCTCATAGCTGCCGCAAGCGTAACTTAACGTAAACAAATGATCTCATATGTTATGATATGGACTAAGTAAGACAATTATTTTAATATACTTATACGATATTATTGTAGATTCAAATATTTAAGTAAATGCTCTGTTTATAATAAACAGGAATTAAATTCATTTACCGGCCAGAATATCCGAGAAATCTCAAAAAAAATATGTGTCCTCCAACAGGAATCGAACCTGCATCCTATACGGAACAGTCATATAGTTTGGCGTGATATCCATTTAGCTACAGAGGAAGCGCTTGGTTATCAATGTTAAATTACTGTTTTTAAACTACAAACTTCCCATGATTTCGCTCGAACGCTCATATCTGCTCGAAGCTCGAACGTAAACAAATGACATCATATATTATGAAATGGACTAAGTCAGGCAGTTATTTGAATATATTTATTGTTTACACGTTATTTTTATAGATACAAACATTTAAGTAAATGCTCTGTTTATAATAAATTATAAACAACATTATTTCTCGGACATTCAGTCGGTAAATATTTTTAATACTGTTTATGATAAACAGATGTCGATTGACATTACACTTGAATATGTGAAGATTATAGTTATCAAGGAAGCAAGTAAGAGGAAGAGAATTCCACAGATGGGAAGTGCGAGAGAAGAAGCTGTTTGAGTAGAAGAGACGCTTACATTTAACCGTTTCGACAGTGAAAGGGTTGGAACGAAATGCCAGCATAGTAGCTCGCTTAAATTCATGCATTGTGGGATCCTGCGTAAGCAACTCGTTGGAACAGTCCGGGAAAATACTCATAGAAGAGACAGGGGGAAGCCACGGAGCGTCTGTGAGAAGGTGACTGGAGGCTATCACATTACATATCTGTGTCTGGTTGGTTGGTTGGTTGGTTGGGTTTTATGGTATATCAACCACTGAGGGTTATTTAATGCCAAATCAAGTTTATATATATATATATATATATATATATATATATATATATATATATATATATATATATATATATATATGAATTTTAAATGCCTATTTTGTATGGAACATTTTTAGCAAGCTAGAGCTTATTTGCTTGCACACTGCAAAATAAACCTAGGTATTTTTGTTTAAGTCAAGAATTTCCATTTGATAAGGACAATTTATTTGCAAAATGATAAAAAGTAGGATATGTTGTTTATACATCAGTCTACATTTTGATAAGAGACCAATTCTTTTTAGAAAATCCAATATATTTTTGGGTTCAGTTTTTGCAAATAATTTCTTCATGTTCTTCGTGTTATAGAATTTTCTACGGATATGTACGAGATTTGTACATTCTATTAGTATATGTTTTACAGTGTATTGTTTTCCACAGGAACATTTATCAGTAGGTTCTTGTTTTAGTATGAAAGAGTGAGTCAGTCCTGTGTGTCAAATGCGTAGTCGGGCAATGGTGGTTTGTTCTTTTCTTGTTTTAAGATTCAGTTGCCTTTCCTTTAGATTTGGTGCTATTTGGTACAGTTTATTATTGGTATTTCTGTCCCATAGTTTTTGCCATTTTAGTGTTATTGTTGTCTTGATTTTATGTTTTAGGTCAGTGTATGGGATTTTGATGTTTTGGTCGGGTGTCATGTTAAGAGCAGCTTTGGCTAAGGAATCAGCTTTCTCATTTCCCTGGATTCCAGTATGGCTTGGGATCCAGCAAAATATCACCTTTTTGCTATGTGTTAAGGTGTTCAGTTTGTTCAACAGTTTAACAATAAGAGGGATATTCTGTTGTGTCCGTGTCTAGAGGATATTTTTGTCGAGGACCTCGACACCAGACCATAGATAACAGCAATATTCCACACCATAATACCATATTTTCTCACTAAGTTTCTAACTATGTACATTTCTTTTATACTTCCAGTACTAACAAAAGTCTTTTGAGTGGTTTGAACGCTGTGGAAATTCCCAGCGACCTGGCTATCTCTCGTTCATTCATATTCCCATTCAACCTTCATTTTTGTTTTAGCAGGAATTTTAGCCATGATTTCAGTGTAAAAAAAAAGTAAGCTGATGTTCGAATAAATGACTTGCTACCATAATGTTTTCATCTCAGTGCCTCTTTCATTAATCCAAAGAGTTAGGATTCTGAAGGTGCTAAACCAGGTGGTGTTGAAGAAGTGAAAAATGATGTAAGGAAGTGAATACATCAGCAGCCAGTTGAGATGTGTGAAGCAGCCATATATGCTCTCATTTGTAGGTGGAACAGTGGCTTTGAAAGAGGTGATGTCTATGTTGAGAAGTAGGGATGTGGACCTACGATGTATAGCTATATATTGATATACGATATGTTTGATTAGCTTCCTTATTTCTTATATAATAAAACAAATTGTCATTTTGCATTAATTTTTTTGAATCACTCTCGTATATATATATATATATATATATATATATATATATATATATATATACTTGGTAAAAGAAAAATTTTTTGAAAGAAAATTTGTAATTATTTGGCTAATTTTGGATTATTTTTCTTAATCAATTATCTACTGTCACCAAGAAATTAATTCGTGGAGTTGAAAGTATTAAAACTTTAAAATTATTTAGCCAAACATTCTTGAATGAAAATATGTTCTCTCTCTATCTCTCTATCTCTATCTCTTTATCTCTCTATCTCGCTATACATATATATCTATTTCCATACCTGCGGATGTCTGTAGGAACAGACGAAAGCTTGTAAAAACTAAAAAAGACCTTATGCAACTGGAATTTATAAACGGGGATCATATCATTCATATACAGGTTTGGGGTTAGTGTAACTTATTGAAATTGTTTGCGAAGATGTATTTTCGCCATTTAAATCATTAACCTCTATATTTGTTTTTTTGTATTAATGATTCATGTAATTATAAGTTTAACAGCACCTATTAGGGTGGTGCAAAAATAATGTCGTTTTCTCACATATGTTACTATGTGAGAAAACGACATTATTTTTGCACCAACCTTGCATAATCGAAATATATATATATATATATATATATATATATATATATATATATATATATATATATACTGCTTTTGCAATAAATTTCGTTTTATAAAATTTAGAAAATAAAATACTAATTTATACCATTTTTCATACCATTTCATTCGACGTGACAGGCGGAATAATATAGCAGATCCTACTTAATACAGCATATGGTTATTTACTAAGCCGGAATTAGATGTGTGGCACAAGGCTTGAAGCATGGAGCACCGAGTGAGAATTGAACCCACGACTCGTCATAATTGCTTTAGTAAGTCAAGCATTCTAGCTTTGTTCGTGCGCCTGCTTGTTTCTGGGGTGCGTGCTTACGTAATCGGAAGAGTCTATTGCATAAGGGTAGGCGGATTGAATTCCACCCTTCTAATGAGATGGGAATAGAACTCTCTATTATTTTTGAACCTGACAAATAAAATGTCATTATTTATTCATATCTTCTTTTTAGCTCACAGATTATATTAGTTCACACATATATGGATAGAAAAATTGTCATTGCACTGCGTTTATGCAATATTATAAATTTAAATGTCACCGTCATTTTTTGACGCAAGGGATAAACTCGAATTAATATAATAACATCAAATTAACTTAAAACTATAAAACTAATTAGAGAAAATAATCTCTATTAATATAATAATTCTAAGAAATAATTAATTTTCAAATCTGTTATTAAAATATGAAATTCGGTGTAAATTTAATTAATATTAATATAATAACAATAAAAATCATTTATGTTTATATAATATCATATAATATCTAATTTGAAATATAAAAAAGAATTGATGCAATTTGGATTACATTGGGCTTTTTTATGCCAAACTTATGAAATCCAATCGCAGACTTTTCACCTCATTCCTTCTTGATTCACATGCATCCGAATTGCAGTCAGATACTTATAAGCATATTGATGTATTAGTTTGGAATAATGTTCGATTTCATTTGAAGATGTAAAAGAAACAAATGCTACTTTGGTCTTCATTGATATATTATTGCTTGTTTTTAAAAAAAAAGGACATTTTGAATGTATATATTCACATAATATATATCACCAAAAACTGACTCGAGTGGTTCTTGGGCCTAGTATATTTGCGTATATTATGTAAATATATACCTTTTAAATGTATGTTTTTGCAGCCATAATAAAATTCTTATCCACCCCAATACAGATTATTAAATTGATATATTTAATCAAGATAATATATTCCCCATCACATCATTGATAATATAATCGAATCACTTTGGCTAATTATTGAGCCCTCGGGGGCAAACTCTTTCAGCTTTTGATAGAAAGAAACACTTAATATTTAGTCTTAAAATTTTTAAAATCCATAAACAGTTTTCTCACTAAAAAATATTTCAATGATTTGAAAAGATGATAGATATATCAATGTCGGTAGAGTAAGGAGTAAGGAGAGACTTCCATATTAAATGCCGTAATCCTTACTTGAGTGACTCAGGCAATATATGGTCTTTACAATACCCGCCTTTACAATTAACCATTTGAGGGCGTTTTCTTCTGCAGATGTTTGTGTAATACTTACCTACATTAACTGTTTAATTTTTGTAAACCACTACATAATGGATGACACCCTTCATATCCCACCAAACAGAGAGCATAATGTTTTCCGGGTGTAGTTCTTGTTTGTGGATAGATATCCTTTTCCAGTGTGCGCTACCTTTTTTTTTTTTTTTTTTTTTCGTTGGATAAGCATATAGAGAACCCACTTTTAATCATTGACGATGATTCTAACCTGAAAATGTTCGGTGTCATATCATCTCTTCAGTAACAATCAGTGGGAAAATCTTTGCTTAAGCTGAGAAGCATTCAGATGATTAGGGACCCACTGACCAAGTTCAGACCCCTTTTCCCAGTTTAATGAAAGTCTTTTATGATCGAAGTGGGACGTGTATTGAACTCTTGTGCCAATTCTCGTGTAGATTGCTTAAGATTCTTCTCAACTAAAGTTTGCAGGAACTGCAGGGGATTTTGAAGAGAGAGAAAAACCCATCGATGCCATGTCTGGACACTTCAAGACTCGTTTCCTGCTTCTTCCATTGCTGAAGAGCCCATTTAAATTCTTAAAACATGTCTGATATAGATCTGATATAAACTCATTTTAAAAGGATAAAATCAATAAAAAAAAATCGCCTACTCTAATCTGCGAAGAAAAACATTAGGATAATAAAAGTAAATGGTTATTTTAACGTAAGCATTGAAAAAGTACCTACAAAGGGGTCATGTCAGACATGCGATAGAACTTTCTTTTGAATCTATATTTTGTTACAAAATTGGCCACACATTATGAATTGTTAACATTTTTTAAAAATCATTTCCCCGTCTATAGAGTCACGAAGACGTATGGCATAATGAACATGGAGAAAACGCTATTGACAAGAGATGACAATAAATAAAATAGGATTGAAGGGGAGAGAAGACGATTGATATTGCATTTAAATGCTTGAAAATTATAACTGAAATGAAAGCAAACAGAGGAGAAAGAGTGAATCGATAGATGGGTAGAAGAAACTATTAGCCTCAAACTTATGGTTACATCAACACATTTGCTTAAATTCATAAAGTCTAGGTACTAAAGAGGAAAGCTTATCAGAACAATTACCATGAAAATATTCATAGAAAAGGTATAGGAACTTAGGTTACGGCGATGGGAAAATGCTTGAAGCCAAGATGCCAGCTCAGGACTGATATCGTTGCAGATTCTTCTTTTGGAGACTGTCAAGGATCTCTAAATACATAGCAGAAGATCAAGGTGAGATGTCGCAGTAATATTTAATGCACGAACGAATGGTAAACATATAATTGTACAAGGAAGTATAAAAGATCTATTGGAACTGCTAGGTAACCTTGACATATTTGGGAAAAATATTAGAATAATCCAAAGCCTATACTGATAGTAAACCGCCTGCATACGAATAGAAGATGAATTCAGTAAATAGAGAAAAATAGAAAAGGGTTTAAGACAAGGATGTATCTTCTCACCGGACTTATTGAAACTAAACAGTAAGGTGTGGCTGAAAAAATTAGATATCCTACCATGATTCATTATTGCCACCCATAACCTTAACAATATAAGATATGCAGCTGGCACAGTGTTGATAGCAGATACAGAAAGGAACTACATGAATTCCTACAGAATGTAGTGGATGAAAGTGACTAAACATCAATCGCAAGAAGACATAATGCATGTTTTTTGGCAAAAGAAGCAGCCCATCATGCAAATTACAAATTAGAGATACCAAAATAAAATAAGTACAATTTATTTACCCTTTTTACATTATTCGAACTGTTGTCCTCTTCTTTATTGTCATATTCACGACGTTTCGGCCATTGTACGCTCCGGCCTTCTGCAAGTGATATAAGTTGGAGTTTCGAACCGAACCCTTTACTTCGTCCACTGGGGTAGATTGCTCTAGTTCCGCGTGTCATGCCTTTTCTGGATATCTCAGTTTCAGTTATTCCCCTGACGAAATAAAGGGTTCGGTTCGAAATTGCAACGTATATCAGCTGAAGAAGACCGGAGCGTATAACGACCGAAACGTCGTGAGTATGACAATAAAGATAAGAACAACAGCCCAAACGATGTAAATAGTGTAAATAGTTACAATGTCTCATCTCAGAAATATAGACAGAAGGACAACTTAAATGTTTTGAAAGTGTTTTAACCGAGGACGGAAACTGCGACACTGAAAGCCGAAGGCCCATTGGGAGATATTATTTATTCATTGGAGAAATAACCAAAGTATTATGAAAGAGCAAATTAAATAAAGCTTAGAGCTACAAAGAATGGGAAGTTGTGGAGGGCAATTACTGCCTACGTCTTAAAAGGAGACAATGCATAAAAGAATCTAAGTTTTTGTGTCGTTCTAAGAAACACTGCCGCTTAAAGTAGTCGTGTCGTTTGAATAAAGTAGCATTTCTCTGTCCGGCAAAGTACATGCTTATCTTCATCTAACTCTGCTATCATTTGATTTCTTTTTCTTTTTCTTTTTTTTTTCCGCCGTCGCCTAGAGCTACAGATAGCGACACCATTCAAAGATTACTTCATTTATTTCTCTATTTTACTTTATTTTTTTCTTACACCGACCAGCATGTTATCGTTTTCTTTTTTCATTTCGTTTTTTCCCATTTTTTTAAGGAACTTAAAACATGGACGTTGTCACAAAGTCCCAAGAGATTTGCTGAAACTCCTAACCCGATTTCCAGTTCCATGAAACAATGAAAGAGTAGATTCTAAAAATAAATTGATAAGAGCGAAGAAAAAAAAAGGGACACGTAATTATTGTTTTTACCGTTGTTCAAATTACTTCTCGATTTTAAGTTCTTTTTTATTAGGGGATACGTTGTGGCTCATCGCGTAAAATGGGGACATTCTTGTAATGATTTTCTAAATCTTCATTCAGACATTAATTTTCAAGTAGCAGTCAATATATTCGAAATTTGACTCTTTTTCTCTCCCTCCTTCTTTCTCTTCTTCTTTTTCTTCCTCCTCTTCTTCTTCTTCTACTTCTTCTTCCTCCTCTTCTTCTTTTTCTTATTCTACTTCTTCTTCTTCTTCTACTTCTTCTTCTTCTTCTTTTTCTTCTACTTCTTCTTCTTATTATTATTATTATGCTTCTCTTTATTCTTTTTCTTCTTATTATTCTTCTTATCAACGTCCATGTTTTAAGTTGCTTAAAAAAAATGGGAAAAACCGAATGATAAAAGAAAAACACTTCCCTTAGCTTTTGAAATTCTCCTTTCGCTAGTCCAATTCGTGTTCGAATCTCGGTGTCGCATTTTCCATCGTCTGCTAAAAAGCTTTCCAGATCCACAGGCATAATGAATGTTGCATGTTTTACCGTTTATTTGGGGATATATATATATATATATGAAAACTATTTTGAAAAAATAGTCGCTTCAGAAGTCATGTCACCAACTAATGGTGACGGCTGCTTTCTTGCGTGCATACTATTCTTTTTTAACTTTTCCAATTGATATATATATAACATACCTTATTTTCAAACATTTTGATACTTCATAAATATAAATATGATAAATATGATTTAGATTTATTTTATAATGACGGCCACGTCACCATATTTTGACAAAATTAATTCAGCAAATATTGTAATTGGATCAATATTTTTTCTTTGAGATATTTTATTTCCATATGCATTTTACCAAAATTTCCCCGGAAGTCAGAGATTTTACTTTATATATTAGGTTGGTGCAAAAATAATGCCGTAATAATGTCGTTTTTTGACGTTAAAAAAATGCGTCAAAAAACGACATTATTACGGCATTATTTTTGCACCAACCTAATAGAAATATGCCTAGAATGTCTCCAACATTTAGCAGAGCAACTTAAAATGAAAACCTAACCGAAACCCCTATTTGGAAACTGAAATGCTATGTCACCAATATATCGTAATATGGGAATCAACTTGTTACCTGGGAAAATTTTAATTTTTATCATTTTATTAAGAGTTTTATGCCATCTTATTTTTATTGCTTTTTTGATGACGATTTTTAGATCATATTCTTTTCATAGTTTTTCTCCATTTTTGTCATTGTTGCTATTAAGTTGAAGAATTTTGATTGTAATTATGTACTGCATTTTATTTTTGTGGCTTTTTAATTCACGTATTAAATTTACGTCGGCAAAAAAGAAAAAGAAAAAAAACTATCTTCCCTTTCATAAGATTGTGCGAAACTTTCGTGGATTACAGCCTTTGTTTATCAAATTGGTGACATTAACTGTGAGTTCAATCCCTTGACCGGATATTGTGTAATTTTTTTAAAGAATGACATTCACCCTATCCAAGAGCCACTCGAAGTAGACGTTTACAGAGTAAGAGGCACGGTATATTGCCTCTTACTCTGACTCTTACAGAGTAAGAGGTACAGTTTATTGCAGGCGTTCCCAATCTTTTTTGCGTAATCACACACTTTCACATGGAAAAATTTCCAATTATCAAAATCATACCAAAATTATTTGGTAAGAGTTTGTTACTAGATCGTAAACTGAATTTATGATGAAGCAAAAATATCAAAGTCAAGTAATAGATAAGCTTGCTACTGCTACTGCTACTACCATATTAAAGAACACACGAAAGCCAACTTGGCCATTGAAAACTATACAGAAAATACCAAAATAGTACTTGTTTGCAGAGATATTTATATTTAAAGTAGGAATATGACTCAATTATCGTCATTTAACCTCCTACTTTTTTTGGGTGGGGCGGAGGGTTATACAGGATCTTTGCATATCCCCTTTGAATATTTTTTAGGATAATATATATTGATATACCTTTATATATATATACATATTTTTTATCATGCTGTTCCTTCATCTAAACATTCAGCTTACATGACCCTTACCGTCGCATAGCAATCTTCTATGTCAACATAACAGAATATCATCTGTGATGGTGAATATCTTTGTTTAAATGTCGATATAACCACGCTGAAGTGAGCTGAAGTGAGCTGAAGTGAGCTGAAAGCTTAGATCAAGGAACTGCATAATAAAAAATATCCAAATGTTGGACAATTTTTGCCTATATTTTCTCCCGAAATTAAAGCAACTATACGAGGTTTACAATGGCTGATGATCAAACATAATAGACATTCGTTGTTTGTTATATTTAACAATATATGTTTGAGTAATGATCATATTTTACTCTAATACTATCTATCTATATCTATATATATATATATATATATATATATATATATATAAAAGTATAAAAAGTTTTCGTATGACGCATTTTGTTAATTATTACTTTATAGGACCATGTTTGTTTACGTTGCACACGAATGTCACATCAACGTAAACACACTTATTCCTAAAGGACGAAATGCGTCACACGAATTTTTTTTCCATTTTGTCATATATCTTTTCCCAATAATAGTTATTGATATATCAAAAAACATAGGGTTATCACGTTCATATATATATATATATATATATATATATATATATATATATATATATATATATATATATATATATATGCTCCTGAAAAATTATTTCGGTTGAGCTCTTCGGGGAGAAAAGGGAATTTGTAAACAGTGACTATTACTGCTGCTGATGCAAGACACTACGTTAAGACGAATCGAGTTCTCCAGTCACTGGCGTATTTGTATAAAAATAAATACGTCTAAATTCACCTTTATCCCTGCCGTGCGCCACTGGCATAGAGGTAAGATCTCCGTCTGATACCAAAATCAAGCAATCGGATCTCTTGTCACACTGATGAGCCGCGAAACAGCCTATCTGTGAACATATATATATATATATATATATATATATATATATATATGTGTGTGTGTGTGTGTGTGTGTGTGCATGTGTGTGTGTGTGTGTGTGTAAGAAAATAAATACATTTGTATAATATCGCATTTTTTGGTGTGATATCGTTCTCAATAATCATTACACAATGATGACACCGTGGACTATTTCAAATTTCCAGCTATCCAAACAATACTAGGATGTAGACATAGGAATTCTAACTACAGTACAAACACTTTATTGGTTCTTGATAATGACTCAGATGGTGGAAACATTTGAACAAATTAATAACACAATATGAAGTTCAGTTTATCCACAACTTCAAGCACAATACTCAACAACTTATTTGAAAATTGGAAAAATACGATAGATCTTTTAGAATGTCGCTTAACGGTTAACAACTATGTTCCTTAATATGAAATCTGTGCCACCGATCCACTCTGCAAAGCTTGACACAAAAGCAGTTAAACGTTGGTTGCCATCGCATTTTCTGGTGGTTCGATAATTAGTTAATTATCTTTTCTTCCTTAACGATTTCCGCTGTAAATTAGTTTTTGACTTCCCAATAAACAGAGCAATTCTGTAAAATAATAACGCGTAATTATCTAGCGTCATGGTCAGCGTTGTTAATAATAATGCTGTAAATACTTTCTCTTGCTTTGCGTTCATTGTAAGGGATTAAGAAGCGTGTCTTTATTTTCGTAGGGATTTCGGATTTGTTTCATAAACGAAATGCAAAGAAGAAACACTTGATAAAATAATAGTCTCTTGACATGAAAAGGAAAACAGGCTATGACAAGTAGCAAAATGAAATTCATTTGAATTATTTTTCTTTTAATTTCCGCTTGTTTTTTATGCAGTCATTTTGGCTTTATTTGACCGAAATATTTCACATTCTGACACTCGGTTTAAAAGTGCTAACCATATGGGAATTACTTCTGAGAATTCATGTCTTTTTCTTCATATTTACCAAGCTTAAATTTCTCTGACAGAAGCCTGTAAGTGTAGTGGAATCTGTTAGAAAAATGTATATCCATTCTATCATTTTTATGTGTCGTGTCTCTTATGTGCTGTCCACAACTTCTTGTCCTTAATTGCTCAAAGTAACGGCACCTTTCCATGCCTCTCATCCCCGCTATGTTATCCGTTTACATAAACTCATTATGTGTGTTATCCACTGTTTCATACTGTCTTGTAAGTGTTAAATTCTCCAAGCCTTCCTTCCTCATTATGTGATCCAGGAATTCCAATTGTCTCTTTACGATTCTAAATACTATGATATTTATATTAATGGTTACACGTGTTTGAGTAGAGAACGCTATTTTTCTCGTTTTTTTTTTTTTAAACAGTTAAATTAATGTCTACCAGACGAGAAGTAGAAAGTCGTATTAGAGAAAAATTTTCTCCATTAAACAGGGTTGTATATCTTTGCTTTGCCGTAATAGCAACCTATGATAAAAAGGTAAATCAAATTTGATTTGAAAGTGATTTTACATATAAAGATAGAACACAGTTTCGTTTCCTGCCGGGATGTAAGTTTTCTTTAATAAGACTTTCGATGTCTAGTCTGAGAGGTATTAATTTCACTGACTGGAATAAAACTGATTTCTACTCAAAAAAGTGTAACCAGTTAATATAAGTATTGTAATAATAAGAATATTATCGGATTAACGAAATAATTGCTTAGAATTACATATATGCGTGTGAAAAATTAAGAAATTTATTAATCAAACTGTATAATAATTACCAATGTCTATTTGTATTTTCTTCTGTCACATCTGCAGGAAGAAGATGTAAATCAATTTAAGTTAATAAATTTATGAGTGATTTTAATAATCTATACAAATAAAATATGTGTATTTACAGAAAATTATTTCCCGAGCAAAATTTAATTAATCAGTTCATTTACGCCTACCTTTCTTAGATTGGAGATTTATTTGTTGAAGCTTTTCTTGTGAAGCACTCAGACACCATTGTTTATTAAGGGATCGTCATGCTTCAACTTGGTCTTGAAATAGGTTTTTCGTCGCCGTCTTTTCGTTCTGAAGCTAATCTTTTTCTTCTTAGAGATATTTCTATTTCAATGTTATATTAAACAAATAAGATTAACAGGATTAAGATATTGAGCAAAAAGTGATTTATATAATACCAGGAGTAATAAGTAAATCACAAATACGATTGAAAGTCTAAAAATATAAAGGGAACAGATTAATTAAACGGTTCATTGGCTTTTATTTTAGTTTTGAATTTTTTTTATCTCCACTTTATTGAATCGCAAAACATTAATTCAAGACTTTTGTTTAATTGTATCTCATTATTAAAACATTCTATCAATTACCATCATTTTTATGGCACGGATACACTAGTTATTTATATAAGCCTACGTTAAGAAATTAATTAATCGTTAAAATAGAATTTGTCGGTTCCTTTTTAAACAAAACTGTTTAGATGAATACGTGTTCCCTAAATATAATTTTAAATATATATATATATATATATATATATATATATATATATATATATGTGTGTGTGTGTGTGTGTGTGTGTGTATGTGTGTGTGTGTGTGTGTGTGTGTGTGTGTGTGTGTGTGTGTGTGTGTGTGTGAGGCACGGTGGAGTAAAGTGTGGATGGCCTTGCACGAAACCTTCACCACTATAATCAAATCTCATGTGCTGTTGTCGGGCTGTCGGTTTCCTGAGAACTAATCTGCTTAACCCTCATACGGCGAATTCGACGGGAGAGTCGAGTATATATATATATATATATATATATATATATATATATATATATATATATATATATATATATATATATATATATATATATATAAAGGTATATTTACTATTTGTTGCCTAAAACTTATTTATATATATATATATATATATATATATATGTGTGTGTGTGTGTGTGTGTAAAAAATCTATGACAAAGTGGAAAAAATTTCGTGCGACGCGTTTCGTCCTTTAGGACTTCATGAAGTGCTAAAGGAGGAAACGCATTACGCGAAAATCTTTTCCACTTTGTCATACATTTCTCTCTCCCTCACTCTGTGTGTGTGTGTGTATATATATATATATATATATATATATATATATATATATATATATATATATATATATATATATATATATATATTATGAGAGCCATAATTTGTATTTATTACTACTCATGATAACTATTATGTTGTGGAGGGAGAACTCATTCCGCAAAGATGGAAGGACAGGTGTGACAGACAAAAACTGAACGAATGTTAGCAGCAAAGTAACAGTGTCGAACTGCTAAAGAAATTCGCTTAGCATCTCTATCACTAATACTGCCCAGCCAAGGAAGGCACAGGTACACAGCTCATCTTTCTACTATAGCCGGTGTAACATTATTGAATTGCGAAATTTTGTTTTTTGATTACTGATTGAACAATGCTCAACGGATAGGCATTGTTTCAGAGAGTGCTAGTAATAAACTTGAGTTTATCATCTAGCTTGGTTTTAGAGCAGATCATTAAGGCCATACGAGTAAGTGTCTTAACTAAATTGGTTTTACGTTTTACGGGACAAAAAGAGTCCCAAAGGGTATACAAACCGGTAAACGTTGGTTTTTGATAAACATAAAACCCGAAAAACCGGAAAAACTCGAAAAAGTTCTGCTAACTAAAAAAAAAGCAAAAAAGGAGCATTTTATTCGGTCTCTCAAATCTCTCAATTTTTTTAAGAAGTTCGGGAGTGTTATTTTTTCCATTTTATATTCATTTGGAAGTATTTATTTTTTATTCGTAAATTATTTCCATTCTTCTATCCTTTTTTCTTTTTTTTTTCTTTTATTCACTATGTAAATTGTTCTTTTTTTGTACCCGCCAACAAATTCCCTCTGATGAAGTGCTGACTGAAATGATTTCTTACGGTAAAATGCCTTCGTTTTTTTAAAACTGTATTTATGCTCTGTGGTATCAAGTCTTTGTTCAAATTATATATATATATATATATATATATATATATATATATATATATATATATATATATATATATATATACACATACAAGCCTGTTTCATCAATATGTCTAGACATCCGATTGCTTCAAACCGGGGTTGAAACTCGACCGACTTCGCATCAGCCAGAGATTCCACCCCTAAAATATTTTTGACAGGTTTCGTCCTTTCAAGAAGTTGGACTTCTTGAAGGAACGAAACCTGTTACAAATTAAATTTTCCTATTTTGTCAATTCAATTTATTTTTTCTTCCGTTCACTTTTATATATGCTATGTATTTTATATATATATATATATATATATATATGCTATATTTTACACACACACACACACATATATATATATATATATATATATATATATATATATATATATATATATATATATATATATATATATTCTACAAATTCATGAATTATTCATACATAAAACAAATACAAAGGTTAATGATTAAATGGCGAGAAATCCATCTTCGCGAACAATTCAATAATATACAAAAACCCCGAATCTGTTTATGAATGAAAAGATCCTGTTTTATAAATTTCCGTTGCATTAGATCTTTTTATTTTACAAGCTTTCGTCTGTTCCTACAGACATCCTCAGGTATGAAATAGATTGTGTTCTTGTTTTTAATTAATTAATAAAATTAATTGCACCTTTATTGAAATATATATATATTCTATATATATATATAATCTATATATTTCATATATATATATATATGCTATATATTTTTATACACATATGATATATACTTTTTATATGTATACGCTATATATTTTATATATATATATATATATATATGCTATATATTTTATATTTATTATACATGTTGTTATCTATCTTTTATGGGAACCTTTTACTGACTATGAATTTTCACGGATTTAATATTGCGCAATACAGGTTTCGTTCTTTTAACGATAGGAGATTCAAGAATGCCCAAGATTAAAACTACCAGCCGAATAGCCACCTAAACTCTTTTCTAAATTATTAACAAATTAAAAAAAGTCTCCTTCAAAACCTTTGACATTCTATCTCATTTCACGAGTGGCAAAAATATATGGGTGGAAAGAAATTGGTATCACTTTTCTACTTTGATTTGACTTTCCTTACTTTATACAAAAATTAACAAAAAAAAAAAAAAAAAAAAAATAGGATCAGTTTTCGCGAATCATCGTAGGACCATTTAATTTCGTTGCCGAGAAGAATCTTGCCCTCGCCGGGAAATGCGATCAGCTCCAATGGAACATATTCGCATCATTACGCACGAAAATAAAACCACAGGATCGCTTCGAACCAAGTCGAACTTCAAAGTCGCTTAACCTTAATTTTCATGGTAATTTTAACTCCGTAACATGAAGAAGTCATTCGAGGCATATTGTTGATGGTGGTCGTCTAGTCACGCTCATTATATATAGACAGGGAGGAATAAAGAAATATAAAGAATGAGGGAGAGGGCACTTAGCCAAACCACCCTCCCATAAATAGCTTAACTGCAGAGGTGGTAAAAAACGCAATTGCTCCCATTGTTAACCATAAAAACGAACACTTAGTTACTATGTAACCAAGGGAAAGCGTTAACAGTATTATATATTTTCTTCAATATATATATATATATATATATATATATATATATATATATATATATATATATATGAAGAAATGCAGTTTTAAGGTATACTATATTTATGGGATAAAGTGCTCAATATAAGAGATTAAGTGTATATGAATATAAAAGTGATTATTGAAGTCAACACTCGGAGGCGATAGACTGTTTCCTGCTAAACGCACTCAGAGACGACAGACTGTTTCATGCTAAACGCAATCATTATGCCTGATGATTGCGTTTAGCATGAAACAATCTTTCGCCTCTGAGTGTTGACTTCAGTGTTCGCTTTTATACATATATATGTGTGTGTGTCTGTGTGTGTATTAGAGAAAAACAAAAAACTTTATTGGAACTAACGGACAGCTTACCAGAACCTAAACTTTTATCCAGATACAGTTTCAAACGAAGTCGACAATACGGAAAAAAGAAATATAAAAATCCTGAAAGCAATCTTTCCTACTCAGTATATATATATATATATATATATATATATATATATATATATATATATATATATATATATATATGTGTGTGTATAAATATATATATATATATATATATATATATATATATATATATATATATATATATATATATATATATATATAAGGTATCGCGCTTTGAGTGCTGGTGGTAATAAAATGTGCTTCATGAATAATAAAAGCTAAAATTTATACTATTCATAAATATATATTTGTTCCTCACCGTTTACAACAATTCTGAATTTCATGCATGATGCAACTATCAGGTGATAATACGACTAGGGCCATCTTTTCATAGGTTTTAATGTCGCCAATCATGTTTGGTTTGTGTAGGTAATGTAGGCATTGAGCACTTTACTGAATAGGTAGGTGTTTGCTTTTAGGTCTTTTTTGTCTTTCTTACTGCTGTCCATGTTTGAGATTTTATCTTCTTTAAGGGAATTTAGTTGTCAGTTTGTGCCACCAACGATTTATACACACACACACACACACACACACATACACACACACACACACACATATATATATATATATATATATATATATATATATATATATATATATATATATATATATATACATATATATATATATATATATATATATATACATATATATATATATATATATACATATACATATATATATATATATATATAAATATGTATATATATATATATATATATATATAAATATATATATATATATATATATATATATATATATATATATATATATATATATATATATATATATATCGAAAACGTGAATCTGGGAACATTATGTCGCGTATAAATTCTATCACTAATGAACTTACCTAATCTCAATATAAAAAAAAAAAAAAAAAAAACTTTTTAAAATTAAATCAAGGCAGCTAATTTTACATCAAAACCAGGTGTGTACCAAATAAATTTTAAACAACACCCCACCGAAATATATCGGGGAAACATCTACAGATATAAAGAAAAAATATCTACAAATTTAAAGAAAAAAAACTTTAAAAAATGTAAATGTACAGAATTGAAGTTAAGTTGAATTTATTTAACATCTAATTTCAAAAAATGTTAATCTATTAGGATGTTAGGAAAATAATTTCCGATTTTACAATCATTTTTTAATTCTGGATTCATATATTTAAACAGTGTTTACGTTAATCAAAATAAAAGACGTGAACATCTATCATTCTCTGCCATATCGTATTACAATGTTATTTTCATATTAGGTTGGTGCAAAAATAATGACGTAATAATGTCGTTTTTGACGTATTTTCTAAGGTCAAAAAACGACATTATTACGTCATTATTTTTGCACCAAGCTAATACCTTTACGTTAAAAACAATGAAAACTAAGCACAAAATTATAAGTTGATATATACATAAATGCAAACACCATAAAATAGAAAAGTAATTTGCAATCAGTGCAAAATATAGAATTTTAAAATTGAAGCATTGCATAAATACAGAAATCTAAGATATCTACCAAGTGAATTTCTACATAACCA
>OZ010574.1:67443180-67453180 GCA_963932145.1 Acanthosepion lycidas | reverse complement strand
CCCTTCACTACATAAGCGACCATAACTCTCCAGAAATTCCTATCTAATTAAACGTATGCATAAATGTATTACATTCGGAAGGATCTTTTCTGTTAACTCACCTTAAAATATTAATTAACCCTAAAATAAAAAGAATTTATGTTTACTAAAACCCACACCAAATTCTCCCAGAGCGAGGCCCCTTCTCGGTTGGGTTGACCTTTGCGATAGCGCCAAATGTCGGTGACTCGAGTGGGCTATTTCTCAGCTCGATCCGATCTTTTCTTCCTTTTAAATGGTAAAATATTCCTTGTAAGTACCACTTACCAAATGGGAATAACTCCTAAAGTTTTGCTGGGTTTTTTTTTTTTTGTTTGTTTATTCTGAGGATTGGAGTTGTTTCGAGGCAAGCTAAACAAATTTTGATTTAAAATTTCTAATTTTAAGAGTGCCAAAAATTCGATAAAAAACAAACTTTGATTTAAAATGTATAATTTCAGGCGGGGGGATTATTATTTGTAATAAGTAACTTTACATTATTTGGGGGTTAATTAACAGAAAAGATCTCATTCCTAATATATAAAATCTTGAATTGTGCCCGAAACAATAAAAACGTGTAGGTCGTATTGAACTTTTTTTTTTGTTTTGGTTATTTATATTGTATAGTGTTAAATTAAAATGGACAAGATTTTAATTAAGAAATAAAATTTAGAAGGTGGCAAAAAGAAGATATTAAAAATAATCGAAATCCGAGCTATGAAGTTCTGGACTGGTGGAATCAAGGTGTTTTGTTTACCGGAACATCCGCCATGATTAGATTAATATAAATATATTGATAAGCAAAAAAGATTAAAGCATACTAGAAAGAGAAAAGATTAAAACAGTTATTGGGTCAGCAGTTTAAATTAGGAAGATGTTATTTGACAAGCACCGGTATAATAGACAAACATTTTTTTAAGCTTATTTTACCGATCTTGGAAAGATAGAACCACGGACTATTTTACAGGTAATTATTTTTATATCAATATGTAGGCAGGTAATGTTAAAAATAACAAAACATAGATTTAACACAGAAGTTAATTTATTTTCACCATCAACTGTTAAAACAATTTAAAATCTTTTCTACTACCAAAAAGTTAAAATCATTTATTCATCATCAATTATTAAAAGAAATATAGAAGTCTCTGAATATGTTAAGCACTTTAAACATAACATTCCCTACAAATCAAAAACTTACTTTTGGGGCATGGTTCTCTTGCCAGTACACTTCAGGTGCATGCGCTGAAGACGGCAGTCAGAGACGACAGAATCCATTTTGTTCTAGACCTGCCTACACAGCTTATACGACGATCTTTATTACTGACAAAGTAGTCAAGTATTTCTTTGGTTCAGCAAATGAACAGAAAGTATCAGCAACACTGAGTTCCAATGCTATACTGAATATATATATATATATATATATATATATATATATATTGTCATCCACAGACAGACTGTTTTGGTGTATCACAGCTCATCAGTGTGGCTAGACGTCCGGTTGCGTCTCGCTAGGATCGAAACCCGACTGAATAGGCGCACGGCAGAGTTGAAGAAGAATTTAAGCGTATTTATTTTTAGATAAACACTCATTGACTGAGAGAACTCGATTCGATTTACCGAAGAGTTTTACATTATTAGCCGTAACAGTCACTGTTTACAAAGC
The DNA here is from genome assembly GCA_963932145.1 of Acanthosepion lycidas. Lineage (NCBI taxonomy): Eukaryota > Metazoa > Mollusca > Cephalopoda > Sepiida > Sepiidae > Acanthosepion > Acanthosepion lycidas. Next base: position 67,451,499 of record OZ010574.1, on the reverse strand, counting down.
CACACTTCTTCCCCAGAGAGCTCAACAGAAATAAATTTTTCAGGAGCATATATATATATATATATATATATATATATATCAGGGGTGGCCACACCTGATTAATGTAAGAGCCGCATACGATAAAGTTCATATGTTTGAGAGCCACAAGATATGAATGAAATTTCCACATGCGGCACATGGCAGATATGACACAAATTTCTACCCCCTTTAACGATCAATGCAAAATCTTAGTCACACTCTGGTTTGAAATTTGATTTCACCTTCATATTTTTATTACAATTTGAGGAGGCCACCTTCTTTTAATTTTCACAGACACTTTTAGTCAAAACTTGTATCCGAAGTGTACCAATTAGGTTCTAGGTTCAACGTCTAATATTTACACTGCATTAATGTGAATGACGTGAGTTCAAACCCCTTAACCCATGACCTCTATATTCTGACATATCTTTGTAACCCTTGCTAACCGGAAATTTCTTTAATCTCTCTACCTCCCATCATTCCTTCCCTCAGCACTAAAGAACAATGCATCAGTCAAGTCTATTATTAAAATTAGGATTTAAATCTATATAATAAATGCTAATGTCAGTTTGTCACTGTGTCACACTTTCTCAACTTTACTTCTGGGCCGGATCCGTAGTCGCTATCCTAAAATTTTAGATTCCTAAGTTTTCATTAGTACGATTGTTTTCGGATTGCTCTATCTTGGCTTCGACTGATAAAAATAATTAAAGGGACACAACTCTATAATTTTCAATTTGCTCATGTTCAAATGAGAAAATTACTGCTGTCAAATTACAATGTTTCAAAATAAATTTGTCCCTGTATTCAACTTTACTCCCAAAGGCCGTAGCCCAACATATCATACCATTTTGGAATCAGGCCGACTCCGTGAACAAAATAAAAAGATTCCGAACTGGATCCGGGCCTGCAATCCTGAAATTTTGGATTCCAAAGTTTTCATTACTGCAATTGTTTTCAGTGATTTTTGCGACGAATTGTTTGTGTAACTTGGAAATAAATTTGGGAATAATCAAAATTAATTGCGAAATCCAGCAATAAAATATAAATAATGGTTTCAACAGAAAGTAAAGACCTACGTACATCATATTGTCTTTAAATTAAGTGGCGGCAGAAGATTTATCGTTGAAATTTTTAAAAGGTAAGCTTATTTTTAATATTTAAATATTATTAAATATTTTTAATATTTAAATATTATTATTAAATTAAATAATGCAATACTAAAATTCAGCGATCAATTTAAATTCTTCTGTAGTTTATTGTTGCCTATCGCATCTATTCTTCTCTACCTATTGTGATGAAGGCTCAATCAAGATACCTCCTTCGAGAGTTAGCTTAAATGCCTACCAATAGGGCGGCTTGTAAGTCAGTTATTAAATATTTTTACTAACATTGAACATTAAACTTTATTCATACCCAGTAAATAATTATAAAGCTTGAATTTACTTCTTATTTTAAAAAAAAAGAGTTCAGCCAACGAGCTGCATATTAAAGTTTAAAGAGCCACTGTTTGACCAACCCAGATATATATAGCATAATTTTAGTTCTAAAAACACTATATATATTCACCGACAAAATAGCGTCGAAGTCTATTTTACCGGAACTGGCAAAATAGTCTTGGTGACAAAATAGCCTTCTTTCTATGTGCCGTGTCCTTTCAGGACGTAAGTGATCAAAGCTCTCCACCTCCCTCTATCTCTTGCAGCTCTCAACAAGTTCCTTCCCTCTGCCACCTCCCCCAGAGCATGTTCTATCATCCACTTGCTTAAGGAAGCTAGGTATATCATGCGTTGTTTTCCCTTGTCTCTCTTCCTCTCTATTCGACCCGTGAGTATCGGACTCTTCAGGCCCTCCTTCCTCATTATGTGTCTCAGGAACTTCAGCTGCCTCTTCCTGATATTAGGTATAAGCTTCCTCCTTGTTTGCACCCTCTCTAAGAGCTCATCCTTGCTCACACGCTCAGTCCATGGTATCCTTAGCATCCTTCTGTAGTATCTCATCTCCATCGCCTCGATTCTTCATCTTTGAGGAAATCGTCCAACATTCGCTGCCCTAATGAAGGACAGATGTCAGTATTCTTTTCTTCGTTACCAAAGAAACCCTCCTGTCTCGCAATACTATACTCAGCTTTTGGAATGCGTCCTGAGCCATACCAATTCGTCTACGGATTTCGGTGTCGCATTTATCGTCCTCTATAAGAACGCTTCCCAGAGATTTAAACTTCCGCGTCTGATTGATTCTAGTGATTCCGACCTGCAAATCTCATTTCGGGCTGATCATTTTACTGATGACCATGCATTCCGTCTTCTTGTAGTTTATGCTTAGTCAGATTATGTGTTCTCGTCGATAAACTGTAACTGTTGCCAATTCAGCACAGCTGCAGTATAAAAAAAACGTACTGTCTCTATGCGTGTTGCACTGACACAGATGTGCATGAGAAAACGTCTGCAAATTTCTGTACAAGTTTGTGCTAAGATTACCTCAGTACGGCACAAAAAATAAATTGTAAAAGGCTGAGGAATATTATGCTGCACCAAGTTAGGAGCAGACGGTCTGCCTTTAAAATTAACGTTCGAAGTCTTGTTTAAGTAGTAAAGCCTGAATGTTGACCATTGATGCCAACTGAAAATGCGCGGCTATGCAAGCCGCACAGATGTACCATCTTGTCGTTATTATCATCTCACAAATAAATGCGAAAAAATACTTGAAAAATATATATTACCAACCCAAACAATTCGTAAGCGCCTCAAGTATTTGCATAATTCACTTATGGGGGCCGGAATACTGACAGCTGAAGAATCGCAGAGCACAATCACGTGGAGAGTGAAATTAATAAAGAAAAGAAAAAAAACAAAAAACGCTGATTTTAAACAAGGGTGATAACTCTTCGCCTTCTGAAAATTTCGATCTTCAAAAACCAACGACACCTCAAAGGTGTCTTTTATTGACGTTTCTGTCAACGACTATCGCGAGAACTGAAATTGCTAATGGCGTCTTAAAATTCTTATCTATTAAGATATTTTCTTGTTTCATGTTTCTAATTTAGAATTTTTTTAATTTAGACAATATCATAGATGCCAAATCAGTTTTCACATGATATCCTCTCATTATCTCATTTAAGGGAAATTGATTTCGGATTTCAATTGGTTCATTTCCCTTCTTGCTTCAACCTTCTCTCTGGCAAAATTGTTCACCGGTTAATCTTTGGTTCTAAGAGTTTAAGCTTGCTATTTTTAATTTTCTAATTTTTTTTTTATTTAAAGTTTTGTTAAAATACGAGCATTATCTTATCTCTCACTTATTTCCGACTCTTGTAAAATTGCATTTCTCCTTCGCCTATTTGATTCTTTCCATTCCCATTACGTTCATCTATTTTTTATTGTCTCTCTTTATCTCAGTCTCATTTACTTTATTCTCTCGAGTCATCTCCCACTCTCTCTTTTAGTCTCCCTCTCTCTATCTCTCTCTGCTTATCTATCTATCTCATTCTTTTCATTATCTATCTCGCAATCTCTCAATCTCTCGCTTTCTCAATCTCTCTCTCTCTCTCTCTATATATATATATATATATATATATATATATATATATAGATAGATAGATAGATAGATAGATAGATAGATAGATAGATTTAGTTGGATTGATTTGAGTTTGTGACTCTGGGTTTCACGTCGTTGCGACCATCAATCTAACTAAATATGTTAGTTAAATCACTGATATTGAACGATTTCTAATATGTACCGCGCATATATAATATATTAATATTATATATAAAACTCCCTCTTTTATGCAGGTTTCATACAAAAAAACAAATATAGAATATATATATTTTGTATGAATGATTCATGTAATGATAAATTGAACTGCACCTATATTTGAAATATATATATATATATATATATATATATATATATATATATATATATATATTAAACATTTCACCCCAAGCAAGGCGGGAAGCCACTAGGACGCAAGGGGTTACAGAGAATTTAGAGCAAGATCAGATAGGAGTGATAAAAGAAAGGATGAGGGTAGTGGATAGATCAAGACAACTGGAGATGTCGATTGACATTACACTTGAATAGCTGGAGATTATAGCTCACAGGGAAACAGGAAAAGGGAAGGGAGTCCCACAGGCGAGAGGTGCGAGACATGAAGCTATTAGAGTAGAAGAGACGGCTACATTTAGGAGTTTCGACAGTGAAAAGGTGACAGCGGGATGCCAGCCACGTAAGGCGCTGGAACTCATGACGACTGGGAACCAGCGAATGCAGCTCCTCGGAGCAATTTCCATGAAAGTATTTGTAGAACAGACAGAGGGAGGTGACGGCGCGTCTGTGAGAAATTGACTGTAGACGAGATGCCAGAGCAGGGCCAACTACATTGCATATCCGCCTCTGGAGCCTTATCAAGAACCCCGAGGCAAACAGAAGTGGCACCAGACCATATATGGCAGCAATACTCCATGCAAGGGCGAATTGTTGATTTGTAGATCTGGAGGATCGACTCCGGGGAGAAAAAACTTCCTGGCGCGGCTCAGGGAGCCAACTTTCCTTGCAGTGGACGAGGCAATTGATTCAATGTATTTATTCCATCTCGGGTGAGCAGTCAACGGGAGACCGAGAAGCCGCAGAGAGTTGCTCTCGAGAAGTTGGAGGGAAAGGAAGGATCTCTGTGGTGATTAATAGAGAGCAGTTTTGTCTTGGAAGCGTTGAAGTTGACCAGCCAATTCATGCCCCAGTTCACAATCGATTGTTTGTTTACATTGCGCAGATCAATACGAAAATTTCAGTAATTGCGCAGGTCAAGTGTTGGCAACATTGTGTGAAAATTTTGTGTGAATTGATTGAACGGTTTTTGAAATATTAGAAAAAAGTTATCTCAATTATAATTTGGCACGCAGTGTATATATATATATATATATGAGTTTCATTAAAACGACTGACAAAGTACTGCCGTTGGGTTTTTTTATTTAATAAATGAATTAATTTACATTTATTTAATAAAGAAATTATAAAATTAATATTTAACTCAAAATATTCCGATACTCAAATATATATATTATATATATATATATATATATATATATATATATATATATATATATATATATATTAGGTAGGTGCAAAAATAATGTCGTTTTCTCACATATGTTACTATGTGAGAAAACGACATTAATTTTGCACCAACCTAATATATATATATATATATATATATATATATATATATATATATATATACCTTCTTTTAATGTATATTTTGTTTCTCCTTCGTAAATGTATTAGTTATCCTTATTTACACTTTCCATATATACACTCACCCTCTCACTCTCTTACCTATCTGAACGTTTTTATCATTATAAGATTCCACCTTATTTCTTTCTCGTTCTATTTCTCGCTCTTTTTCCTTCTCTCTCTCTCTCTCTCTCTCTCTCTCTCTCTCTCTCTCTCTCTCTCTCTCTGTATTTACCTGAATATCTTCATCATTATAAACTGTCACGTAATTTATCCCAGTCTCATCTTATTTGTCTTTCTCTCTTTCTAGTTCTCTTTCATGCTCTTTTTCCTTCTCTCTCTTTCTCTCTCTCACACACACACACACACACTGACTCTTACTTATCTGACATGTTTAACTCCCACTTTCTCTTTCCTGTCTGTCTATCTTTCTTTTTCCTAAGACAGCTTCACCCCTCTCCTCATTCTTTCTCTGAATATCTCAACCACTTTGATGGCTAATTCCCGCTTACTTCACTACCCCTCTGTCAAAATCTTACATTTTTCACTTGGTTTATTCCCTCTTCCCTTGCTCGATGAAATCTTTCCATACTGTTAATTTTCTCTTAAATCAATCTTCCTCGTCGTTGTACCATATCCATTTAATCTTTGTCCCCCTATTCCGTCTCAATATGCGTAACTCTCTATCAATACTATGTATTCTTCTCTTTCGTTCATTAGCCCATCACCCCCAACCCGCCAAAATATCACCGTCCATCGGGATTTAGTCTTGTAAAAACCGTCTTTCTGTCTTCGCCGCTAGCTGCTTTGTTTTTACATGTCCGACGGACGTGTCATCGTTTTTTTTTATGTTTTTTTTTTATTGCTTTATTTTTCAGGTTTTCCCTACCGTTCCACATGTCCCAGGTGTCTGCACTTCATAATGTTTCGCTGCAAAATGCCATCTGTCAGTAAACGTCTTCAGCATTAGACTTCGTCGCTTGGCGTTTCTTGTTCCTTTCTCAGGCTCTTGTTTGGTTAATTGTTTATGGAATCGTTATCTGAAAAGAAATACAGAAAAAGTACCTGCCGAGTCACGCTGGCGGTGGCGACGCTGAATGGAAGACAAACGAATGGGGTATTTACTTTTCATAATTATTCTCTTAGATTAACTAGGCAAAACAAAAAAAAATTGACAATATATATATATATATATATATATATATATATATATGATAAAGATATAATTTTAAGGTATGCTATATTTATAGGTTAAAGTGCTCAATATCAAAGATAAAAAATACAGCGCATGTAAATATAAATGTGAACACTGAGGTCAACACCCAACGGCGACAGTGTGTGTCATGCTTAAACGTAATTTTCAAACCATGTGTGTTGTGTTTTGCTTCGTTTTTTTTATATATGCTACTCAGTGGTACATTATGGGGAGAAGGACTGTTATATTATCCTAATGGTAATTGCGTAGACGGTAAAGGTTACCTTTCATATATATATATATATATATATATATATATATATATATATATATATAATTACATGAATCATTCATACAAAAAACAAATATAGAGGTTAATGATTTAAATGGCGAGAATACATCTTCGCAAACAATTTCAATAAAATACACTAACCCCGAACCTGTATATGAATGATATGATCCCTGTTTATAAATTCCAGTTCCATAAGGTCTTTTTAATTTTTTACAATCTTTCGTCTGTTCCTACAGACATCCTCAGGTATGGAAATAGATTTGTTCTTGTTTTTTAGTTCTCTGTAATAAGAGGACAACGAAAATATAGATGTAATCCGAAAAAATGCTATGAAAAATGTGTTATTATTTTGGAACGTGCGGTCGCAACGCTGAGTTTGAATTTTAAATTTTAAGGTTGTGCGTTTTTGTACAAATATAGTAATAAGAGAATTTTTTTTTACTGGTAGGTTTTCCGTCAATGTGGCATGAACTATATTGTTCAATAATTACAGGAATGTCACACTTATTATCCGAAAGTTGCACGTTGGATCAGTTATTTTAATTTCGATTATAGGTGCTGTTCAACTTATAATTACATGAATCATTCATACAAAAAACAAATATAGAGGTTAATGATTTAAACGGTGAGAATACATCTTCGCAAACAATTTCAATAAGATACACCAACCCCGAACCTGTATATGAATGATATGATCCCTGTTTATAAATTCCAGTTTCATAAGGTCATTTTTTAGTTTTTACAAGCTTTCGTCTGTTCCTACAGACATCCTCAAGTATGGAAACATATATGGAAATATGGGTATATATATATATATATATATATATATATATATATATATATATATATATATATATATATATATATATATATAAAGAATTAAATGATTTTATTCATTAATCTGGCATATTTTTATTGCTTTAAAAACGATATGTACGTATGTGCAACCGTGCAATGTGCAAGGAAACTTTAGGAAATATAGGCTAAATTACGTTTGAAAAGATTGTATCCATACTAGCGCAATTGACTGTTCCCCTCAATTTTTAAATTTAAAAACTGCACGTTAAATTTTTATTTTCTTTATATGAGTATTAAGCACTTTTTAATACAACTGTTTTCTAGTCTAATTTAACTCCGACAAATAATTGTTTTATATATATATATATAAATATATATATATATATATATATATAATCATTTCACCAGAAATAAAGCCACTATGAAACAAGTAGTTTTGAGTTTGAAAAATATAAGGAAGACAAAAACGTTGTTAAGTATCGAGGACAAGAAAAGAGGAGGAGTCAAGAAGACAGCAGACAACGATTGGCATTCCATTCCAATTTTTGATGATCAAATTTGGCTGGAAAGTATGGAGCCGGAAGGGAGACGCACAGGCGAGAAGTCCTAGAAAAGAAACTGTTAGCATAGAACTTACCGTTAGTTCTAGCCAATTCAACTGTAAATAGATAATATCTCGACGCCAGTCTAGTACTGCGCTTAAATTAAAAAAAAAAGGCTATGCACCACAAAGAAACGTTCATCTGAACAATTACCATGAAAATATTTATAAAAAAGACACAGA
>OZ010574.1:67403180-67438180 GCA_963932145.1 Acanthosepion lycidas | reverse complement strand
ACGAAGAAAGAATGCCTACGACTGACGATGTCCAGATAATGTCTTATACGTGGAGGTTTCTCAAAAATTGTCTGCTTCCCCTATTTCCCGAAATCTGTATTCCAATAACCAATCGGATCGAGAACTTTCCATCACTCCATTTACATACCCCATAAATAAGGGCCTGTTTGGTAAGGGACTTTCTCACACAGATTGAAACTGGTTTTAAACTTGGGTAAAAGTAAGTATTTGTCATTTAGTATTCAAATGTCTGCAAAATGTATCTTCTTATGACGGTGATAATATATGTATAATGATTTACTAAGAATAGCTTAGATGTGGCACAAGGCGGCAAGTATGGAGCAAACAGTAATAATAGAACTCACTACTCAATTCTAATTCATCTAATGAAACAAGATTGCGTACACCACGCAAAAGTGCTCTTTCTCTCTTTTTGAACATATATGTGTGTGTGTGTGTTTGTGTATTTACACGTATTTACAGTGAGCGATACAGAAATTGTCGCCATTTTAGATTTTTAATTTCGCGCTTTCGCGTTGATTTTATTTTTATTTTGTCGACTGCACATGGTTAGTTGGGCACCTTTAGGGAGAAAAGGAGTACCATGCTGCAATTCAGTCCTCCAGAAATATAGAAACAACATGCTGTACTACTTGGCATTCGCACTGGAAGCTCCAATACGAACATTTAATAGTGTTTGGGTGTCAATCTAAGGAGAGTGCAGAGGAATTGGAAAGAATTGGACGGGTTTAATCGTGATTACAAAGGTTATGGCGACACTATGCCTCCATTCCTATTTCCACAGGACAGACTCAACACGAAATCCTGAATCGAGTGCCTTGAGGAGGTAGTGCTGTCCTGGATCAAAAAGGTGGTTGCTGGAAGACCCTATGTCTGGCACTATGACACACAAGCAGGAGAACCCCAATCATGGCTGTCAAACAATTTCTGCGACCACACCACCCCTTACATCTGGGCATCTAACTCCTCATACAGCGACCCCCTTCATTATTATGTACTGGGTACATTTGAGTGAGAGACCAACAAAACTACTTGTAACAGCAAAGATGAACTAAAGACAAGTATTGTGGCAGCATTCATTAACTTAAATAAGAAGAAGAGTTGCAGGGGATTCCGAAGTCGCCGAAATGCCGTGGTTGAAGCCAATGGCGATTTTATTGAATAAATTTACTCTTTAGTATTTCAAGATATTTTTGTGTAATTTAAATAAATATATCCGTTAAAATAGATGTCAGTGTTATTTTTATTTTTACGTCATTTAGACGACAATTTATCCACCGCACCCTGTACATATAGGAACTATTAATAAATATTCATTTTGTTCCTCGCCGTTTGGTATAACTCTTAGTTTCATGCACGCGACAATTGCCAGGGACAGATTGATGGTTTTCTCGGCCCGAGAAATCTGTGAACTGAGTTCGAATTCCAGTCAAGTTACTTAGATTTACTTTTCCGAAAATACCCATGGTGAAGGTATGAATCCATCTCTTCTCTCAGCTACCAGTTAAATAATAAGGCAGACTGAAATGGCAACCAGTTTAGGAAAAGGAAAACTCTGAAATCCCAAACCTTAGTAGATTGAACTCGTTAATGTGGGAACACGTCGTCATCTAAGTAAAGGAACCCCCACCCCCTACAAGAAAAAATGACCCTTCCTCAGAGTACAACGGTTTCAGGATGGGGCCAATCACAATTCGATTACTGAAACCTCACTAAGAGACCTTATATTCTATGAGTCACCACGCAGATAACAGTATAAATGTTATATTTAATGGGTATGTATGGTTGTCCATTTTGTTTAGATTTTGCATGAAACCTCTTATTGCTCACATGCTCTGTCCATTTGTATTCTGAGAATACCTGTTACAGCATCTCTGTTGCCTCAAGTCTCCTCTTTATTTGCGAAGAAATTGTCCAACATTAACTGCCATATAGAGGAATTATATAGAAATTCAGCAGTCTTTCCTTTGCTTCTAAATAATTGTTTTCTGTTTCTTAATCATTTGCTTACCTTTTTAGAAGTTTTTTTTTTCTATTTCATTGCGTCTTCGAATTTCTACGTCGCATTTCCCGATGTTATAACATTTCTTAAATAGTTAAGTTCCTGTACTGGTTTAATTTTGACTTCTCGAAAGATTTCTAAATGCCAGTATTTAAAATCGGGCAGGTGCCTCGACGCACGACATCGGTCGACAATGTTGTCTTGATGATTCTTGAGTCCCATTCTTACAAAGATCCCAAAATCGTGTTATAAAACAACCAACTTAGATATAAAACAAACATAACTAATCCATAATACAAAAAAAATGCCATTTTTAAATGAGAATATCTCAGATAACAATATTGTCTATCGGAGATATAGGTTACGCTAAAGTAGACTATTCAGAACTTTCCAGTCTGATAGTCTTTTTTTTTTCTTTTTTTTTTTCCTTGGGCGTCATTCTCACTCATAAATATTGACTTCACACATTTCCAGCTGTTGTGTTTTCTTTTTTGCTTTAGCGGAAAATGCAATTTCCTGGCGGTAACTGAACCAAAAATCTTTTCTATTTACAATATTTAAATGGGTAAGGGCGAGAGGGACACTGACGAAAAATTAACGAATTAGACAAGTGCACAACAATTTCTACAATATCAGAAAAGATTTATTTGCTGTTAAATGAAGATGTCAGTTTCAAACCTAGATAACCCTAAATCTGGTTGGGGCAGGGGTAAAATCATTATCAGAGCCCTTGGCCGTTTGTGGCAGTAAGGTCGCAGGTGCACCTTAACATCTGAACATGTACTTCCACATAACTAGTTTAAAAATCGGTAAAGCATTAATTGATACATAGCGTGTAGACCTAACGAAACCCATCCCTCTCCAAGTGAAACGATAACCTGTGTCATCCAATTTAAAGTAAATGCCTGACAGATCAAGGTATAACAGATATAACAAAAAGACAAAATTTATTAAAACTACAAAGGGCAGGAAATTGTGGAGAGCTATGATCACCTACGTACTGAAGGGACACGTTACATAGAAGAATAAGAATGAGCTTGAGTAAATGGATGGCAGATCAAGGATCAGGTGAGTTAATCTAAATCTATGCGTTTACCATGAGTGTATGATATTACAATTATTTTATAAGCAACTCGTTTATAAGAAATCCCACCGTAGACATCAGGTTGGCACTGGCAAAAAAGAATAAACAATTTTCTTTTTAATATGTGACACTGACCTGATAACACGTTTAATAGTCATATTTAACTTTGCACGAGTCATGCTTAACTTTGCAGGTTGTACGGTGGAGTAATGGATAGCAGCTCGGATTGAAGAATTGGAGAGCCGTGTTCGAATTCCAGCCGAATCCATTACATTCACTTACGTGCTAATACCTCTGGAAAAGGTATGAATCCTTCTCTTCTCTCCCAAGGAAAGAAATGGCAAACTACTGCAGGAAAAAAAAATCTGCCTCGTCATAACTCGTGTATCACTCATGGCATATAACTAACTTAACTTTACAATTAATTCATTCTCCTGATATTTATAATTGGCGGAGATTGAGTTGAAACATTTAACAGGAACAACGAAATATGGTAGTATATGAAGTTGAGGAAAACGGACTATCAACGGCTTCGAGTTACGAATTGGAAACGTCAAAATTAACGTATATAGATATTTAGATATAGTTTACCATTCGCCCTCGTTTTGAATATTACTACTACGTCATGGCTGGTCTGGTGATCCTGCTATATATTTAGAGATTCTTGATAAATCCAAAGAAAAATCTGCAATTCCACTGGTTTTGATCTGGCATCTCGACTGCCTTAGCGTAGCTTCCATGTGCTTTTTATAAAAATAAAAAAAACTTTCAGGGTAATTGTTCTGATGAACTTTCCTCTGTTGTATCTAGACTGCATGAATTTAAGCGCAGTACTAGATTGGCGACAAGGTCTCAACATTTTACAGCTAAAATAGTTACATGAAATGAATGCACTTTGAATTAATTTTTGACTTAATGAAGTACATTTTCTTTTAATTATATTTTTATTTAAGTACATTTTCTTTTAATTACATTTTTATTTAATTTTCTTTCTAAGTTATATGCAAACAGTTTCTTCTGACACACTTGTGGTACTCTCTTTCAGTTTCTTGCTTCTCAGTCAACTCTTTAAAATTTTAAATGCAGTGTCAATCGTTATCTTCTGTCTTCTTAGTTTTTGTTCTTTTATTGTTCTCCTTGTTAGTGTTGTCTTTTTTCTCTCTAACACACAGTACCCCCTTCCGTCCGAGTGGATATATTGACTTGCTTGTGGAAAATTATTAAAAAAAATAATAATAATTATATCTGGGAATTGTTATAATAAAGAACGGAAGATAAGTCACAGAAATCCGTAAACGTATGACAATAGTAGAAGATGTCTTCCAATATCTAAACAAAGTATTAAGAAACAGAACAATTTCGTTAGAAGCAAAGAAAAAAATAATGAACTAATATCAATCCTCTTATATGGCAGTCAATGTTGGACAATTTCCTCACAGATGAAGAGGTGATTTGAGTCAATGGAAATGTGGTTCTATAAAAGAATACTGAGAATAACATGAACAGAACATGTGAGCAATGAGGAAGTTTTAAGGAATTTGCAGTTGGAGAGTCAATTAAAATCTGTGTGACATTTAATGAGAAAAGTAGGCATGACATCTACAGGATATACAGGAAAGCAAGAGAGGTAAGTAACCTATCTGACGAGCTTACGTAAATGGCTGACCAGACAGGGATTGGTAGGAATAATAATGGGGAAAACATGACTCAGAGACACGAAGGATAAAAATATTTAAAATATGAGGCATATAAATGAAGAACTTGTAGAAAGAAAAAAAAAGAAGTTGTCTATATCTCTGAGATGAACTATCTGCAATCATTTACATTTACGACGTTTCGGGTACTTTAGGCTCCGGTCTTGAATAAAGGTTTCGGTTCGAAATTCCATCTAATATCAACTGAAGAAGGCCGGGCGTGTACTGGCCTAAACGTCTCGAATATGACAATAAAGATGATGACCATTGTCTTAACAATGTAAATTGTAAGAAAATTATATTAAACGAAATCCGAAAGTCAGAGAAAAAAATATTGTTCATTATTTTAAGATGTTTTCATTTTTTTTAAATTGAATGTTGCAAAAAGACAAATTCTAATCCTTTACAAAAAATACTGTGACTTTTTTCAATATGGGTATGTGCTTACAGGTGTATGTGCGCATACATCAATATCTATCTGATTACATGTGTATGCATGTGTATGTGTGTATGTACATCAAAATCTATGCGTGAATGAGTATATGATATTATATGACTTTTTATAAGCATTTTGTTTATAAGCAACTATGCTACAGACATCAGGCTGACTAAAGCAACTACAATAAAAAAAAAGAAAAACACAAAATTAAACAAAAACATTACTTCAACAGTATTCAAGGACCCTACCAATCTAACTAGTCTAGATGCATTCAAATATTTTTTTCTTTCCTATTTATTAAACCCAAGAAGAATCAACAATATTATTGGCTCAGTTTCAGTCACTTCCTCACCGCCATAATATAGCTTACCTGTGCCTTTTCTATAAATACTTTCATAGTAATTGTTCGGATGAGCTCTTCGTTATAGTTCGTAGACTTTTTGAATTTAAGCGCAGTACTACACTGGCGTGGAGAACTCATCAATTTATAATTGAAGTGGTTAGATGTAACCGTAAATTCTATGCTAAAGGTTTCTTTTCTCTCACTTATCGCTTCCGGTTCCAGACTTTCCCACCAACATTAATCTTCCAAAATTTAATTGCAATATCAATCGCTATCTACTGTCTTTCTGATTACCCTTCTAGCTAATTATTAATGTTTCTGTTCCTAATTCTTCCACACCCTGTAACCCCTTGTGTTTTTATAGCATTACTGTCTTGTATGGGGTGACACTGATTAAAAAAGTATAAATACCAATTATGCAAATCAAGAATTAATTTTAGCGCATATATTAAGCAGTTCGAATATTAAATAAAATCCTACCTTCTTTTAATTTCGTGTAAAAGTTTGAAAAATCATGTGGTTAATATTGGCGCCATTATTAACAATAAAATATTAAATTTTCCATTTATAAAAGGCATTGCAAACAATTTCACATGAAAAACATTAGTAAGACATGTAGAAATGTAAATGAAAGTTTATATAAACATAAAAGTGATCTTTTACACAAGATATTCAATACACTGGGCGTTTGTCGTAATAAATCGGACCATAATTCCAGCCTAAAGAATGCTGTTTTAATTAAAAGAAAATGTACTTCATTAAGTCAAAAATTAATTCAAAGTGCATTCATTTCAGTATTCTCTACAGTAAATTTAGTGGCAGTATCACCATCCCTCAGAAAACTATTATCAATACAATGTGGGATACACCGTGGACACAATAACAATTAAAAAAAAAACGAATGAGACAGGTTAAACTATCATTTTGATATATCGTTAACGTTTCAACATAAACTGTCTACTAACATCTTTTATATATTTTTAACATACATACATACATATATACATATATATATATATATATATATATATATATATATATATATATATATATATATATATATATATATTGTCATCCACAGATAGACTGTTTTTGTATAACGGCCGAAACGTTAGGAATAAGCAAAAGAAAGATGACGACAACAGTCCAACAATAGTGTAAATACCCCATCTCAGAAATATAAATAAACCCTTAAGAAATTGACACTTTTAGAAAATCGTGACAAACAGAACAGAAATAGTAATAAATTGTAGACTATTACAAAAGTTTGTGCCAGATTAAAAAATTAAAAACAAAATTTTATATAGAAACAAAAAAAAAACATTTATTAATCAAGTACATAGTCTCCGTTATATTTAACAACTGTCTCCCATCGTTCTTCGAGTTTGTTGATGCCATTTTCATAGAATAAATATTATGATATAGGTTTTGACTGATTGTATAGTGTCAACATTTTTGCATTGTCGTGGTAGAAAATGGCACCTTTTCGATTTGCCCGTCCGATTTTTGCTTGAATGCAAGACCCGTCTAATGGGCAAAGTTAGTTGAAATATCGATTTTCAATACTTTGACAGTAGAAATTGCTATCTCTTCTGTCGAAATATTCATTTTATTCAACACGATGGCAAGCAGAGCGTCTTCATCGACGTTGTAAGATAAGGTCGCCGGGAGCGTGGTTGATAGGTTCGACGACACCGAACGACGCCGGTCACGGCGAGGGCCGGAAAAAACCGGGACGAACGAAACGCCGGCCCACCGAGGAGGTTAACATCACCCTGGCGAAATCTGCCAAACTAATTTTTCACCGTCCGAAGAGCGGGAGCACAATCCAAATAAATCTTCCGGATGCTTTTTGTTACAGTTCCGACGCTTACTTCTTTTCGAAATTCCTGGAGCGTAATATGACGAAAGTGCAACTTTTCATCCTCAATCTTTAAGGCATTCCTTTGTGAACAAAACGTAAACATTCAACAAAGTCTCACTGACAAATGAATGATGCAAGGTTTCACTCTAGAACGCACCAAAACGGTACCAAAACAAAAAAACCAGTGTCAAGCTGTGGTCATTTTATATTAACAATGAAATTCGGACACGAACTTTTGCAATGAGCTGATATATTAGGTTGGTGCAAAAATAATGTCGTTTTCTCAGAAAACGACATTATTTTTGCACCAACCTAATATATTGTACATCTCGCGATATTGTAACACGTGTGATTCCATTCTTAATTCACCGTGTGATATAAGTAATTCTATTTCCTGATATGTACACTACAGGCAAAATGTTTCGGAGTCACCCTTCATTCCTTTAAAATACGAAGATTTCTTTTTTAAAGTAAAAGATAAAATTTAAGTAACTACGGTGTATTTGTTTTTATTTTTCGGTCCTTCTCCAGGCTCTGCTTATTACCAAAATGTTCAAATTTGGATTCATGAAAGACATGCTATACTGTCTGGTTTACGTATAATTGGGAAAAAAAAAATCATCTTTCAACATGACAACGATCCAAAAGACTTCTAAATTATGTTAAAATTCTCCCCCAAAGAGGAACAACATTTTGGAAATTATGATTTGGTCGCCTCAATCTTCTGTCCTCTCTCCTATTGAAATGGTATGGGAGGAATTGGAAAGGGGAGTTTGAACAAAATTGGGAGGAATTGGAAAGGGGAGTTTGAACAAAATACCCAAAGACTGTAGGCACCACCACTTGTTCGCTAAAAACAGCATAGCATGATAAAAAAGGACCTCAGACTTAATAAAAACAAAGTTTCATCGCAAAAATATTTATGTTATTATTAAGAGAAAAGATAAAAGTATTTTTGATTATTTTAAAAAAATTCTTAAACCTTTCTTCACAATTTTGGTTAAAAAATTTTTTTTTTTTCGTAAAAAAACGTAATTTTTACCATTTTACATGTTTTTTAGCGCTATTTTCAGGTGAAAAAACATTAATTTAGAAATTCTTGCAAAAATCAAATAATTGTCGAATTTTAATGAAACTTTCAGGAATTATTCATAAATAAATGGAATTATTTTTATAATTTTTTGTTTTAGAAAATCCTGGAAAAATATTTTTGATTATGTTACCCCCACCCGCTTAATTTCATGAAATTTCGAAATTAAATTTTCTTTCCAAAACTTTTTATTAGCTAAAAATAGTACTCCTTGGAAAATGTAAATCATCCAATTTTTTTCAAACTTTTACTATTTTTACTGAAAGTCTGCTCCGAATATTAAACTATAAATTGTATTAAAACTATGACATGATAATTACAAAAGCTTTTATGAATGCTTTTTTAAATAGGTTGTATTAAGGACTATTTTCTTAAAAAAAAAGAAATTTCGATGAATTTTTACAAGATTTTTTTTTAAATTTTAATTATGCATTACTTTCTTTCTTTTAGGTGATACTATAATTAAGTGGAAACGAAATTTACGAATCCAAAATTGAAAAGCTTAATATACGTCGTTTTACTACAATATTTTAAAGTAAGTTTTACTTTTTTACTTTCTATTTCACTAAATATTTTTATTTTATGCATTTATTTTAATGTGCATCATACTCCAATTGAGTCATATTTGAGTTGAACTTTTTTAAGAAGAAACAAAAAAAGTTTTTTGTTTGTTAGTAGCTTTTTTTTTACTTTTTTCAGTTTATTCTTTTTAATGACAGTTATTTTAATAAAGAAAGACGTTTTATTTAACTTTAAACCTAATGTTTAATCAATTTAGCTATTTTTATACTTTATTTTATTCCTATTTGAAATTAGTTTTCTCATTCTTTTTATTAATTTTGAATAGTTTTCAACACCGAGTGTTCACAATTTTTGGATTGAAGAAAAAAAATGTTTTTTAGCTAATTAAAGTTTATTAACTATTAATGACTATAGAATATTTTAATTATTAAAAAAATTACAGATCAATGTGTTAATTTTCTTGAATTCTTATCAGTATTTAATCTTTTTAAATTTTAGATGGGGAGAACATAAATAATTTTGAAAGCATATAGCTGCATCCAAAATGGACAGCTGATTTTCTGTGGCCATATTTTTGAGAAATTTCTCAAAAAATGTGGAGCAATACAAAAAATACCAGAATAAACCACCTTGGAGAATGCCAGAAATGCTTTCCAGCTAGTTTCATTTAATTGGATTGGGCATTCTACAAGAATAGAAATTCGGAAAAAAAATCTCGGAATTTCCCCCAAAATATAAAAAAGTGATATTCCATTCTGTTGAGAGATCAGCTTCTGTCCCATCTTCTAATGCATCTTCAACCGCCTCCCCAATTGCAAAAACAACTCCATTTGCTTCAAATACAACCCTGTCTGCTGCAAGTGCTACCCTTTCTTCTGCGAGTCCGGACCTTTCTGCCGCAGCCATTTCTGCGGCAGCTGCAACCATGTCTCCGGCAGCTGCAACCATGTCTGCGGCAGCTGCAACCATGTCTGCGGCAACCCTCCCTGCTGTAACTGAAACTGTGTCTGCTGCAACTGAAACCCTTGCTTCATCCTCAAATTCAAAATTGGCTAGAACTTCAAATCTGCATAAAACTTTTTCCAAGTGTTTATCTTCCACTCATTTTCGAAAATTAAAAAAAAAATACAGAAAAAAATCATTGGAAAAAAACAAGAAAATAATATCACTTCAAAAAAATAAATAAAAGAAATACAAAAGAAAAAAAATATGACAACCGTTTCGTTAGCAGGAAACTACGTTATGACTGTCTTTTTAGGTGGAGTTCCTGTTTCTTGTATTTTACATGTTGTGCAAAATATTTTGTCAATGGAAGATGATTGTTTGAAGTTCAACAAAAGTTTTCAGAATGGTAGGGGAGCTTAGCTTCCTTTCAGATATCAAGACGTTCAATGCAGTGCAAAGTGCAGAAAACTACAATTTAGTTTTCGATTCAACGACACAATATGGGAACCACGGGAACTGTGTGGTATTAGGAACACCATTATCACCTCATCTTGTGTATTGCTGGAACGACTTCCTGGAGGGACTGCTCAGGACTACAAGCAGCATATCTGTGACTGCATCAACAACTTAGCTAAAGTAGGCTCACTGTCTACAGGCATAAGTGTCGCTGCCAGTTTTAAAAACATCGAAAATAAAAAGCTGCTTAACAGACCGGGTTCCCGTCAATCTAGGACGGTCCAAAGGGATTGTGAGTGACTAGTATGGCGAATTATTGTGTGCATGAATTCCCTCAAATTCAGTGATCAATTAGGGTTTGTTAATCCAATGAAGACCTTTATTGAACAACAAGAGCTTCCATTGTCTCTAATCACTAGATTCCGATGGAATCGTTTGCATATAATTTTTCATGCAACTTACTTTCACATTTTCGGCCAGTGCAAGCAATTTGTCTTGGGACCTTCCTCCACAAATCAAACAATCACAAGGTTGCAGCAGGCATTTACGGTAGACGCCCCTATCGAGACCCAAGTACTGGGAATCATAGGGAAATATCATCACGGCCTTGGATGAGTACTTTATACACCTCTCTAAAGCACAAAATCACCCCATCGACACAATGAACACCACCAAAGGATTAATTGACATGATGGTACTCAGCGAGGATCCCATGTCTATTTTTGTTTCCACAAAAGACTTCTTTGGAAATCTATTATCAAAGAAAGTGATAGAGTCCCTACCCATTGCTCCCACAAATGAACTCATGTTTCGACAAATGATGACTGCCTGTTTAAAAGAGATTTTGGAAGTTTTAAGCAGGAAGTATGAAAAATCATTCACCACGGTAGAGGCTTCTTCCATGTCACTGTTAATATTGGTGAGGAAGCGGATCATGCTAGCTGAAAGCATCATCGGTGAATTTTGTGAAAGAAGCTTGCACTTATGTATCCAGTATAAGCGATGTCATCAAGTCGAAGCGGAATCAAGAAAGGAATTTCATTGATGATCTGGATGCCGAGTATTTCCAGAAATACTTTCAGTTGGCCATGATTTACAGCAGACGGAAGACTGGGCTGAAGAAGATGCAGCACAAAAAAAAGTTGGTAGAAGGATCAAGACTAAGGATGTCCAGCTGGGAAAAAAAAGTAGAGCCATGATATAGAAAAATCACCAGAAACTGAAAGATCTGTCAATTATTTCTTTTTTTCCTGAGTATCCAGAGTTTGCACAGGCCCTGCATGAAATACTCCGTGGGAACATAATTGTCAGTACAATGAAACATATATGGATAATTAATGGTGTCAACTGTGAATACGTCAGCTATATCATTAGTTTTGCAAATCCATTTTATACAATTTCATACCTCACTGATGCAACTGACGACTATAAATTGAACAACTATGAAGTTGAAACTGACTATGTTATGCAAAACTTGTATTTCGAAAATCAGCCCAGCAATGATGAGGATTGAAGAGGAAGTAGAAAAGAAAAGGGCCTTTTTCAGGGCCACAAAATCTACCCAAAAGTACCCAAAATGTCCTTATTAGACATATTAGCAATAACTTTTAAATATTGTTAATTGGGTTAAAATAATAAAAGTTATACATTTTATAGTATTTTAAACTTTATTATTTTTTCATAAAGCATCTTCAAACGTAACTAAAACTCAATATAACGTTGGATAATTGCTGAAAATATGTTAATTTGTAAAAATTACTAGACAGTTAAAAACAAAAAATGCATTCAGTTACATTTCGTATGTTTATGTCAATTCTGGTCATCCATACTAGCTGTCAACACCTCGTAGGTCGTTGATAACGTTGATAAAATAAGATATAAGGAAAACAGTACCCGTTTGAAGAAATGCTTGTATACTACTTTTTATGCTGTGAGTAATATTTGTCTCAAATCAGATTTATTTAACCTTAAATTTGATAATTTTACTCAAATAACGTGTCACCATTTTTTAAAGATTTTTAAAACCGATAATTTTATTTTTTTGAAAAAAATGTCCGCTTTTACAACAGCATGCATGTACAATCTATATAATTTCTGTTTGAAATACACCACAATATTTGACTTACTGGAAATAGTAAATTTAATCATTTAGCTTTCAATTAAAGCTAAAAAGAAAGCTTCAAGAATGATTTTTCATTTTTAAAATTTCAATTTAAACCAACGTATCGAAACTGAATGGGAGTGCCTAACCAAAAAGTGAGATTTTTCAGTGCTTGAAGAATGGTTGGGAAGGTTTACCATCAACATTTTGCAAAAACTGTTGAAAAGAATGGCAACATTAAGGCAGGTGGTGCTTTTATTGATGAAAACAAAATATGATGCTGCTGTATAATAATTATTTATAGATTAGTACTTATTTTTGGCAAAATACACTGAAGCTACTGACATTTTATCATTTCTTTAAAAATACTAAAATATCTATTGTGAGACCGGAAACTACCTACACAATAGACTCTTCCAGGCCTATATTAAGTAGGCGACATAGCACTCTATGAGAGAGTGATAGAGAGTGACACAGAGAGTTTAGTACGACTACCAGTGTTGGACACTAACTTATAGTAAGCTCTGCTTACACTATCTCTGTAACCTGTTGTTAATATATCTTTCTTACTTCTAATCCGTGTTCCGTGTTTTACGTCTGTGGGCCCAACTTTGGCACCCACATCAGTGGCGACGAGGATTCTAGAAACGCACTCACGGCGAAACCTAAATAATTTACCAATCCCACATCTGGGTCGACGAAGAATTCTAGAAACGCATTCGCGTCGAAAAACCGCAATACCTTGCCAGTCCCACAACAGTGGCAACAGAGAAGATTCGAGAATTTCGTTCTCACCGTATCAATAGCGACAGTACTCGGAAAATACACAAACTCCACGCGTTCCCACAGCAGTGTTGAACGTGAAATTAAGCTGGTATTAATACATTAGCGATTTAAAAGCTAAAAACCCAGCGTCTACATATATTCCAATACCAAACGCCATTGACAAAATAGCGATTCGACATCTACAGAATATTAAAGTCTGTCCAATACGAGAACGATTTCTACACACCCACACACGCAGAAAAAAAAAAGTTGTTCGTAAAAACTAAAAACACAAGATCAAGTATTATACTACCATTCTACTCAAGTTTTCGGAAAAAAACTATCGAAAAATTTTTTATGTAACTGAGTGGAACTCGGGTATAAAATTATTCTCCCCTCAAATTCACTGAGGTGAGTTTTCTTCTTTTTGTACCTCTATAAAAAAAAATACATAAGTGTGGTGAAAAAATTATTCAATTACGTTAAAATTAACGGAACCACGGAAAAAAAGCTAAACACACATAATTAGTTTAGTTTAAATATTGTCTGTCCATATTTTTTTTCTGTAAAAGAAAAAAAAAGGAACAAAAATCTATCAAGATTTTTTGTGCACCTCCTCTTAGTACACGTGTTTCAAAGCAACACAAAAGCGCTGTCATTTTTAAATAAGGAAGATTTGCAAAAAGTAATTGCCCAAATGTTAAAACTAAATTTGGACCAGCAACAAAAATCAGAAGAAAGACAACAACTATTTTTGGATTTACATAAGCAGCGAATGGAATTCCAAAAAATTACGCTTCAGAATGCTGAACTGCAACAGAAAGAACTTAAAGAATTACTCGTAAATGCATTAAAAGGTTCAAACTCTGAAAAAGATACAATATTCTCCCAGAGTATAATCTACAATTCAATGGAAACCTTTGAATACGTACCAGAGAACGGCAAAACGTTCCAGGCTTTTTACAGGCGCTACGAAGATATTTTCAACGTAGACTATGAACAATGGCCCAGTAAAAAAAAGGTACGTCTTCTATTGAGAAAACTGGGAACTACAGAACATATTAGGTTCGTAGACTTCATACTACCCAAGAAAACGACTGACTTGGATTTTTCAGAGACGATTAAGCTCCTATCGGAATTATTCGGGCCTAACACAACCTTGTTCCACAAACGTTGGAAATGCCTGAACACAGTCAATGACAACCAGCAAGATTTTCTAACGTTTGCAGCATCGGTGAAAAATCTATGTGATGATTTAAACTAGCCGAACTGACTGCCGATGATTTTAAGTGCTTAATTTTCGCACAAGTTCTAGTATCTGCAGAAGACGCCGAAGTCAGACGTCGGATACTGACCAAGCTTGACAACAAACAAGGATTGACTCTCCAAAAACTGGCAGAGGACTGTCAAAGAGTAATATCTGTAAAGCGTGACTCAAACACTATCGAGGAATCAGGTGTGATTCAGATTAATAAAATCAGAAGCAAGTCTACCTCCTATTCCCCTCAAAAAGACAAAAGACAAATCTCATGTCCTAATTTACGCAGTAACCAAAACTCAAATAAGTTAAAGAAACCGCCCGGACCATGTTACCATTGTGGTAAATGGCATTGGATGAAATTCTGTCCAGTTAAGGACAAAAAATATTGCAAAAATTGCAATAAAAGTGGGCATACTTTAACTTCGTGCTGGTACGCCAACAGAACGAGAAAACCCCAAAATGAAATCAGGCAAGCTCAATCTGACAATATTGTTGATAGAAATTTAAGAAAATATGTAACAGCAGATATTTTCAATAAGTCCATTAAATTCCAGCTTGACTCGGGTTCTGATATTTCAACCATTAACTGGCGTACTTGGCGAAAATTGAACAAGCCGACCTTATTAAAAACGGATAAAACAGCATAATCCGTAACTGGCGAAAATATTAACATTTTAGGCGAGGTAATACTTACAGTAACACTAAATGGAGTTACCAAAAAGCTCAAAGGCTACGTATTAAAAACTTCAGACAACTTATTTGGAACTGATTGGAGAGAAAAATTCAATCTTTGGGATTGCCCAATGAGTACATTTTGTCGCAAGATACAAAGTACAACGTCCAATTTGGTAAATCTAAAAAAGGAACTCAAACAACAATTTCCCCAGGTTTTTTCTGGCGGCCTTGGGAAATGTACTAAAATGAAAGCTAAGTTCAAGGTGAAGGACGGTGCAAAACCGGTATTCAAAAAGAAACGGAATGTCCCTTTCGCTGATCTAGAACAAATCAATAAAGAGTTAGATAGACTCGAACAAGCAGGTATTCTGTCAAAAACAGATTTCAGCGAGTGGGCAGCACCTACGGTCTACGTAAAAAAGAAGTCCAATCAAATACGAGTATGCGCAGATTTTTCCACAGGGTTAAACGATGCCTTGCAAGATCACCACTATCCTCTCCCAAGCCCTGAAGAAATTTTCAATAAACTCAATGGTGGAAAAATTTTTTTCTAAAATCGACCTCTCGGACGCATACCTTCAGATAGAGGTGGAAGAAGAAAATTCCAAATTGCTCTGCATAAACACCCATAGAGGGTTGTACAAATACAACAGGCTGGCTTTTGGAGTAAAGGTTGCGCCTGCAATTTTCCAGCAGGTCATGGACGCCATGCTGGGCGATCTTGACTACGCAACAGCCTATTTGGATGATATACTAGTTACATGCCGGCCCCAGATAACGTTCAAGCGTTACAAAGATTCCTCGGCCTAGCTAATTTTTACCAAGGGTTCATTAAGAACATGCAAAATTTGAAAGGGCCTCTAAACCAACTCTTAAAAAAGGACAAACCATGGTCATGGACCCCGGAATGCCAAGATGCATTCGAGAAGATCAAGAAAACTCTTACTTCAGACCTCTCCCTCACACATTTCGACCCTAGTCTCGACATCATAGTCGCAAGTGATGCAAGCTGGTACAGCATAGGCGCTTGCATATTACATAAACTGCCAGATGGTTCGCGAAAAGCTGTGGCTCACGCATCAAGATCTCTACTCCCAGCTGAGAAACAATAAATAACAAGAGGAAAAAGTATTAGCAGTTTTATTTTTTCTCTCCTTTTCAAAAAGAAAACTCTTTGGTATTGTGAGACCGGAAACTACCTACACAATAGACTCTTCCAGGCCTATATTAAGTAGGCGACATAGCACTCTATGAGAGAGTGATAGAGAGTGACACAGAGAGTTTAGTACGACTACCAGTGTTGGACACTAACTTATAGTAAGCTCTGCTTACACTATCTCTGTAACCTGTTGTTAATATATCTTTCTTACATCTAATCCGTGTTCCGTGTTTTACTTCTGTGGGCCCAACTTTGGCACCCACATCAATATCACAATATAAAATTTTCAAAAATGTAAGAATTCTCTTCCATTCTCTCCGATCCAAATAAAAAGAAATACACACTGATCTGACATACAATTTGTTGTGTCATTTTTGTCTTGGAAACCAGTTGTAATGACAAATGTATCATCCTAACTAACCGTTCCTTAAATATGGTGATGAAAAGTGGGTTGCATACAACAATGTTCAATGTAAAAAGCAGTGGATTGATAAGGATAAATCTGTACAACTGACAAGTGTAGGAAACCTTTACCTGAGAGAGAAGAACGTTTTCCTTATTTTTATTGTTAGTTCACCAAATACAAGGCGAAAGGGTCACTCAAGGTAGAGGATTACTGAGTGAGATTGCAAGTGATGAAGTGATGGGGGAAGTATTATGAAGATGAGTAGGTTAGATATCACTTGCCCTTGGAATTATAGAAACCAATATTGTAATTGTCATGGAAGTATTCTCTCGGAAGTTTTTTCCACGAAGTAATAGCTCTGGGGAAGATGTTATCTGAATGGAACTTCCATTTTGTCAAAGAAACACGAAGGGAATGGGAATGGTTAGTCACCGTAAACATGGCATGGCTGGTCCTTGCTGTGAAGGTCTGGACTGGCGGCACTAAGGAAGATAACTCATCCGAACATCTACCATAATAATAGCTATATAGTAGTGAAAAGCTGCCAACGTTTCGTTGGTGGGATAAGCGTTGCAGGGTGGAGGATAATTCCTTATCCATAAGGCCGCGTAAGCGCTTTTGAACTCACTCGAGGATGGGAAGTACTCACTGTCCAGGCTCGAGTCAAACCACTAGAGCAAATATAGCAGCAATACTCCTTTGTTGGTCTAATGAGCCTCTTGTAAAGAAAGAGAAAATACAGATGTTTTTTTTTCTTTTTAGTCGAATGTAAGTCGATACATAATGAAATGTTTTTGGGGAATATTTTCATTCTGTCAAAATCTCTAGGGAAACAATTTAGTCGACATAATAAAATATCTTACTTTAGGTAAAAAAAAACAAAATTCACCAGTCAATAAAAATAAACCAAATAGGAAATACCGTCATTCACAAACGTAATTTTATTAAATAACAAAAAATATATTAAATGACAATGCTTATAGTTCACATGCTAATAATAATAACACTTTGACAAAGTACGCCACAAAGATCTGCTGGAACTGCTCAGCAACCTTGATATATATTCGGGAAAGATATCAGAATAATCAAGAACCTATGCTGGTAGCAAACAGTCTGCATGTCCATAGAGAACGATTGCAGCGAATATACAAAAGTAGAAAAGGGCGGTAAGGCAAGGATTCCTCTTCTGACCTGTTCAAATTATACAGCGAGACAATTATGAGAGAATTGAAAACCCTACCGGTATTTAGCACTGGCGGCCACAATCTTAATAACATAAGATACGCAGATGACACAGTACTGATAGTAGGCACAGAAAATAAATTACAAAACCTTCTACAGAAGGTAGCGACGGAAAGTGAGAAGAAAGGACTATGCATAAACTACAAGAAGACAGAATTGCATGGTCATCAGTAAGAGGATCAGACCGATTTGCAGGTCGGAAATACTAGAATCAAGCAGACTTGGAAGTTTAAATATCTGGGAAGCGTTCTAACAGAGGACGGTAAATACGACACTGAGATCTATAGACGTATTGAGATGGCCAAGGACGCATTACAAAAGCTGGGCAGATTATTGCTAGACAGAAGAATTTCTTTAGTAACGAAGACAAGAATACTGAGCTGTTACGTGACATCTGTCCTTCTTTAAGGCAGCGAATGTTGGACGATTTCCTCAAAGATGAAGAAGAGACTCGAGACGACGGAACTGTGTTTCTACAGAAGGTTGCTAATGATATCACGGACCGAGCGTGTGAGCAAGGATGAGGTCTTAGACGGTATGCAAACAAGGAGGAGGCATATACTTAATATCAGGAAGAAGCAGCTGAATGAGGAAGGAGGGCCTGGAGAATCTGATACCCACGGGTTGAATAGAGGCAAAGAGAGACAAGGGAATACAACGCAGCCTTAAGCAAGTGGATGACAGAACGTGGTCTGGGGGAGGTGGCAGAGGGAAGGAACTTGTTGAGAGCTGCAAAGGATAGAGGGAGGTGGAGAGCCATGATCGCCTACGTTCTGAAAAGATAGGGTACATAGAAAGAAAAAGAAAACAAAATTTGAATGAATAATAAAATCCACAGTTTTAGAAATATTCACTCTTTTAGAAATTCTGTCTTTTATAAATTCACTTTATAAGATTTGATGTGATACGGTCTTATTTTTGTTTTTGCAATGAAATAAAGAACTCAAAAGTTATTAGGTTGGTGCAAAAATAATGTCGTTTTCTAACATATGTTACTATGTGAGAAAACGACATTATTTTTGCACCAACCTAATACAATTTTCAAACAGAAAAATAATGTTTTAAAAGTTTCGTATTCTTTTTCTTACTTCTTTTCTTTCTTTCTTCCAAGAATGCTTACGGACCGGTTTACTAGTGTCGACGATAGACTCCCTTTTTTTGGTTTTCCAATGACAAACTAAAGTAGACAATATTTCTTAGTTTCTTCTTATTATTTCTTTTGGCTCAAATATTTTTTCACTAAAAATATACTTTTCTCCGTTCAAAGAGAAATT
Source organism: Acanthosepion lycidas (assembly GCA_963932145.1). Classification (NCBI taxonomy): domain Eukaryota; kingdom Metazoa; phylum Mollusca; class Cephalopoda; order Sepiida; family Sepiidae; genus Acanthosepion; species Acanthosepion lycidas. The sequence goes on along the minus strand of OZ010574.1, from coordinate 67,418,837 downwards.
CATTTCTCTGTTCAAAGAGAAATTAAAAAATCTATTTGACTTGGATTAAAACTTTAATGTTGTAAATCTATATTTACAACGGAGAATCGAAAATTTATCCAGGAGCGAGACTCCCCACTTTTTTTCGGCCTAGTGCTACAATAACAATCAGTAATAAATCTTGGACAACGACAATGCTCAAGCTCGATCTAAATTTATTTTTAAGTTTTTCTTTGTTGAAATAAAATAGAAAAATTCCAGATGCTGACAAAAAATAGAAGCAAACAGAGCTTGTCTGAAACTGACCAATGAAAGCACTAGTAAGTTAAGCTAGCAAGTACTGCAGTCGCTATAAATAAATATAATACTTCCTTAAAAATTAATGGAAGCGTTTAATTTCAAAATATTAACGTTTTAATTAACATTTTTACTTATTTATATATTTTATTTATTATCAAATAATTTTTTCTTTCCTTTTTTTATATTTTCTTTAAGATCCTATCTTCTAACGTATTTTATTAAATAAATTTTTACAATAACTATACTTCAGTAATCCATAAGGCTAGTATAAATATATCAAGTTATATCATGTATGCTTGCAAGCATGTCACTATAAATAACACTCTAAATATGTCACTATAAATAATATGTCACTATGAATAATATGTCATTATAAATAATATGTCATTATAAATAATATGTCACTATAAATAATATGTCATTATAAATAATATGTCATTATAAATAATATGTCATTATAAATAACAATAAAAACAGAATGTGGGCAATTCTTTGTGAGAGAAGTAGTAACAGATTTCCTATTCGAAGGCAGAAATGGTCTTCAAAAACAAATCAAAATTAAAATTATAAATGCTGATTTGCTATCAAACTATTGCGAAACAGGAAAAAAATCGTTAGAAACAAAGAAAAGAACTGTGAAGTGTTATGTATTATAATATCAGTCTTCCTATATGGCAATGAATGCTGTACAATCACCTCACAGATGAAGAAACTTAAATATGGTTGTACAAAAGGATGCTGAGGATATCATGGACTGAACATTTAAGCAACGACGAAGTTTTAGAGGAAATGGAAACAAAAAGGACAGAGTTAAAATCAGGAATGGATAGTTGAAATTTCTAGGGTACAAAATAAAAAAGAGGGTTTGGCATATTTGATCGTCCCAGCATAGATTGAAAGCAAGAGGAAAACAAAACATAACCTATCTGGCGAGCTTGACTGAATTGAGGGTAGAGTCTGATTTGGGAAAGATAGGGAAAAGACAAAAATTTAGAGCTACAAAGGATTGTTAATTGTGGAGAGCCAAGATCGCTATAGTCCTAAAGAAGCCGGTCTCCACTGGTAGTACACAGGATGTTACAGGGAATGAAGGTGAGAGAAAAGACTGAGTATATGGGGGGTTGAGGAAAGGACAAAAGATGAATGGGATTCAAGAAGATAGAAGATGGCGATTGACGTTGCGTTTAAATTTTTGAAGATTGTAGTTAACAGGGAAACAATAAACGAAAGGGAGTTCCACAGACGTAAAGTGTGAGAAAATAAACTTTTGGGGTAGACGGTTGCATTTACCTTTTTCAACAGTAAGCGGGTGGGACCTAGATGCCAATTTAGTAGCACGCTTAAATTCATGTAGTCGAGTACCAGTGGAAAAAAACAAGCTTGTCAGAGCAGTTACCATAAAAATATTTGTAGAAAAGACAGAGGGAAGCCAAGTCGGTGAGAAGTGACTGAAGTTGAAATGCCAAGTCAATATCGATTATATTGCAGATCCTTCTTTGGATTTTGTCAATATCCTCGAGATGAGTAGCAGGAGCACCAGACCAGATATGGCATCACTATTCAATGCATAGGCGAACGGTAGATTTGTGAATATGCAACATGGACTCTGACGAGAAAAATTTTATGTCACTATACATTGACCCAAATTTCCATGCAGTAGATACAGCTATTGATTCAGTGTAGTTGCTCCACTTAAAGTCAGTGGAAAACGTGAGGCTAAGAAGGTGCAACGTTTTGCTTTCCGGGAGTCTAGCGTCAGAAAAGTTTCTGTATGGTGGTTAAATGAGAGCAGTTTTTTTTTTTGGGGGGGGGGTAAAATTTACAAGCCTTTCTTTGTCCCAGTTAACCATTGTGTGAAGGCACTTTTCAAAAGCAACAATGTATGTATATATTCAAGTATGTACATAAAATATACTCTAGTCTCGGTGGGCTGATTTAAAATCCGATACGAAACGGCTCTAATATAGATATATGATGGACTCTCTCATCGAGTTCAACGTATGAGGTTCTGACGACCACAAACTAATTATCTGCATGCCTATGACGGGCATGACTTTTGAGACCGGCTTGAGATTTGCACAAAAGACCACAAACAGTACAGGAGACTGTAATGTATCCACGTGCAGCAGGAACACTGTTAGCTGTCTCATTTTGCTTTCTCGTTTCATGTAGTCGACTGATGGGTTACTTCTCAATGCAGCTATATCAATGTTGTACTTCTTTAGCTCCAATGCGACCAGAACTGTTTTCTTTCTGGTGCTGAGTTGTTGTCCTGGAGAGTTCGTACATTCCAAGTGCCAAAATAAAATTGATCTTGTTTCGTAGAGTTTTTCGCAGTAGCCAGATATGTGTGGAACTAATTAGATGCAGTTGTCAGAAAACCAACACACTGATTTGTTTCAAGTGGTGAAGGCTTGTGCGGACGATCCACACTTTTTGGATCTGTCGATAAAAAAGTAACGGTGCAAAAGACTTGCCATGGAAACTCCGAGCGACAGTCCTAATGTGTTATTATCGGAGAGTTTAACCTCTCCGGATTAAAGTCAATATCAGCCAAGTACACGCCTCTCGGAAGACACATGCAATATAATGACTGGGTTAAGCTGTCATGAATTTTCCTTCCCATCTGAAGTCTTTTTTATCGTGAAACCAACACTAAAAGAATTGTTAACCAAAGTTCAGAGAGACTCCTTTCAGCCTCATCAAGGATAGCTAGCCCGCGCCAGTTCTCAACCTTGTACTTTACATAGCCCCACGGGATATATATATATATATATATATATATATATATATATATATATATATATATATATATATATATTACACTGGATGTCAGAGTAAGCAAATATTAACGCTGATGTCAGAGTAAACGAATGTGTTTTTTTTTGTTGTTGTTTTTTTCGCAAAGAAAGTCTTGATTGTTTTACTTTTAATCATCCATTATTCTTATATTTTTCTTTGTTTATTATATTATATTATATTATAATATATGTAAAGATATTATTTATTTACAGTATTCTATTTTTATAATCTTTTGTTCATATTTATTTATCTTTAAGATAAATCGTGGTATACGTTTTTTTTCTTTCTTTCTTTTTATTTTAAAAAATTGTTTAGCAAGTGTAAGGATATCTCGCTAAGAGTTAAATGTATTAAGAACTTTTAATATAGATATATAGGTATTAAAATAAAACAAACAATGAAACAGGCAAACAGAGATTCTCTTGAGTCTGGGCATTAGAAATGATAAGGTAATTTAATTTGATTTATGGTCCCCACTTATCCGCAGAGATGCCAACACATTTTTCCTCACATACAGTTTTGTCTTTCTTTTATTCTAAACTCTTCAGCTTAGAATGAAAAAAAGACAAACACTGAGAGAGCAGAGGCTCTCTGTGAAACGCGTCGTTTATAAATTTTCTACTTTGTGCCATCATATTCACTTTTGTTTCGCTTACTATTATACATCCTTCAAATACACACAAATACAAATACAAGCTTATTTTGCAAGGGATTACGTTTAATGTTTGTCTTATTATATGAATCTAATCTATAATGCTAATCTCAGTTGTTTTACTCTCAACTTTTCGCCTTTGTTATATCCCGCCTTCTTTAGGGTGCCTGCCTTCGTACTCGGAGATATTGAACTGAACACGTTAATTAATCTACGATAAAAACGGACACGCAATAAAATGGTAAAAAGGATACTGTGGATATGAGCTGGCATGAAATATCCCCTAATCATGCACGTTGGGATGAAAGTAATCTATGCCTCTGGATTGAATAAGTGGTTATCGAATACGACGACAGGCACCTGAAAAGGGGCTGGGAACGGCTGAAACGTTTTAACAAGCAATGCGAGAATTTTAGTCCTAATTAAAAGGCATGTAACAGTAAAAATTTAGTCGGGATTATTTGTTGTGGAATGTCCCGTGGTTGAGTTCTTTTTGCTTCCACACTTCGTAAACTGCTAAAAAAAAAGCCAGGCGTTGGAATACTGATTTACATAAGAGGTATATCTTCATTACTTGAATATTGGCGCAAGACAATCTTTATTATATGAAAGACTATCTTGCGCAAATATTATTTTTCTTGTGTCTTCCTATTTGGCTTTAAATTACACCAAGACTAGAGAAAAAGATTAAAATTTTCGATTCTATAATAAGTAAAACAAATGACTGGTTTTAGTATCACATTATAAAGCCACTTGCTAATGAAGGTTAGCTAAGGACCGCCCCCACGAAACGGACACACCAAACAGCTCATATACGATAACCGATGTGTTAGTGTCAGTGTATTTTGTGTGAGTGGTAATCTCATTTCCTTAGGAAATTAATTACATTATACACACGCGGGCGCTAGTACACATACGCGCGCACACACACACATATATAAATATATATAGAGAGAGAGAAAGAGAGAAAGGGAGAGAGAGAGAGGGGGGGAGAGGAATTTGTAAACATAATCTGAACTCCATGTGTATTAAGATAATCAAATTTACACATAAAGACGCACATCTGGTCAACATTACACCGGCAGATTATAGTGACAAAGGCACACCTAAACGGAAATTCACGGGTGGATGCACATATCAAGCACAATACATACATACATACATACATACATATATATATATATATATATATATATATATATATATATATATATATATATATATATATATATATTGAACAATATAAAAATGTACACAGATGTATGTGCGTGTGTGTGTGCGTGAACATTTCTGATATTACGTTTAAGAATGCGGGATTATATGCCTAAAAATATCCCTAAATATATTTACGCAGACATATATTTTTTGTACTTTCATTGACATTAATTAACGCAAGTGGTGACTCATTCAGTTAAGTCTGAGATGGTAGGCATGCAAGTTTATTTAGCAGATATATAGATCGATATACAGATAGTTAGACATGATTCACTGAAGTACAATAAATGGGCCGCGTATTGAAGTTAATGCCTGACAGGAAAGGGCAACTAAAATTGAATCCATTGAACTAATTTCAAATTCCAGCTGAGGTAGATTGAATTCAAATTGCACGAATGCCGTTTATTGCGAAAGGCATGAAACGACCTCTCCTTTTCACAATACATTTCAACCAAATGTATATTTCTTAGAGCGATAGTCACCGACAAGTAATATCAGTCAGTCAGTCAAGTGTCATAGCTGATACACGCCTGAGTGATCATCTTACTTTCGATTCATGACTGACAAGACAGAAGGTTTTCCTGCAGTTGGATGTCGTTTCTTTCTAAGTAGACTGGTTGCCAACCAAGGTTATAGGATCCTTTCTGTCTTGCTATTCAATCCATAGCTTGGGAAGAGGAGATGGATTCATACCTTTCCCAAAGGTTTTTGTGCGTAAGTGAATGTAACGAATTCGACTGGAATTCGAACTCGGCTCTCCCACTTCTCATTCCGAATCGATATCCATTACGCAATAATATACAGTCCATTACGCAATAATATACAGTCCATTACGTAATAATATACAATACTCTTCTTGAGTTTCAAGGTTTCTCCTAAAGTCAAGTGGGACTCATCTATACAATCCATTATCTAAAGATGCTTGAAAGATAGTCTGTTCATTTTGCCACTCTAGGAAGAACTTGTCGTGCTTTATTAGAACAAAAAATGGAGTATTGCTGCCATATCTTCTTATATCTTTCTATTTTTTTTCCGATAATCTTTCTTAATCTTCGTCGCTAGAAGTACATCTCTATCTCTTATGATCTTTACCTCTTCTATAACAAAATTACCCAGCATTCATTACCATACAGGAGATTTGACATTACATTACGACCGAGTACTTTTTTCTTCTTTTTATTTTAATCAATTAACATTTTGATCAATTTACGAATAATATCTTTCTCTAGTCTAAGGTATATTCGGATTTATCATGCTTTCCACTGACATGAAGCGAAGTGATTATATTGCTAGATCTACTGCTAGGAAAATTGTGCTATACTGTTTTTTTTTTTTGTTTTTTTTTGTCAGAATCCATCTAGCACTTTTATATATCTCCCAGGCAATCAATATTGTTATATCCTCTAATCTGATGTTCCTATTGTACATCACGAGATTCTTGACAAAATTCTAAGAAGGATCTGTAATATATTAGATTGGTGCAAAAATAATGTCGTTTTCTCATATATGTTACTATGTGAGAAAACGACATTATTTTTGCACCAACCTAATAATAAAATTTTGACCGCAGTCACTTTCTCAGCGACATGACATGGCTTTCCTCTATCTTTTTACAAATATTTTCATGACAATTGTTCTGATGAGCTTTCCTCCTTGGTGATTCGATTGCATGAATTTAAGCTCACTACCATATTGGCATCTAGGTATCACCGTTTTACTGTTGAACCAGCTTGATGCAAAAGTATGTTTTTATTCTAATAGTTTCTTTTCTCGCATTTCTCACCTGTGTAACTCCCTTCCGATTTCTTGCTTCCCTACCACCTATAATATTAAAATTTTTAAATGCAAAGTCAATCGCCATCTTATCTCTTCCTGAATTCTGTTCTTTTAATGTCCTTTCGCTTCACTAAAGTTTTTTTTTTTCTTTTAATTCTCTTTCACTCCCAGTAACCCCTTGCGTCTTAGTGGTATTATCGCCTTGCTTGGGGTGAAATTATTTAAAAAAAAAAAAAGGGAAAGAAAAATTAAACTGACGCACCTCTTGATTTTGACATCGCTGATATTTCACTCCATCGATGCTGCCAATTTAAAATAAAAGAAAGTGCCTGTGGTTTAAAACTTTAACACTTCACATATTTTTATTTAATCATAATGCTGTAAAATTAAAAAAGCAGTTGTTCTCCTCATAATATCACGTTGAATTATATTCGTATGAAAATTTGTGGCTGTGTAAATTTTTAAATAATGTAAGGTCGTGTAATCTTATAAACACCAAAACCCCTTTTTAGTATGAAAATGCGAGGAAAACTAAATGTTTAAACACTAAAACCTTTATCAGTATGAAAATGTGTGTCGGAGTAAATTTTCAAACACTAAAACCCTAGTTTTGGTATGAAAATTGAATGTGGGGTAAAATTTTAAACACTAAAACTGTTGTTTGGTCGTGAAAGTGGGAGACGGCGTAAATTTTTAAACAGTAAAACCCGTTTTGGTATGAAAATGGGAGGCGTGGTAAATTTTTAAACACTAAAACCGCTGTTTTGATATGAAATTGGAGGTGTGGTCAATTTTTAAGTACTAAAACTGATGTTCTGATCTAAAAATATGAAGAGCAGTGAATTTTTAAACACCTAAAGTTTTGGTATGAAAATGTAATCAGGGTAAATTTTTAAACACTAAAACTCTTGAGTTATCTTAAAACTGGGTAATCTTTTTTAATCAAAACTCGTAATTTAATATAAAATTATGAGAGGTATTGCTATGTTACAGTAAAAGTCCTTAAAAGAATAGGAAACGAGGTAAATTTCTTAACATTAAATCATTGATTTAATTTAAAATATCTGCACTTAGGGTAATTCAGCCTTCAGAATTCGTTTAGGACGATCAATTTTTAATATTTATTGTGGTCGCCCGAGACAATCGCAAAAGAGCGAAACCTTAGATAAATTAAGATGAAATAATATTATTTTTAAATTTGAACAGAGTGTCCTGATTTCTGATTGACAAATTTGACAATCCTATATGCAACACGACATTAAAGAGAAAATGCTTCTCCATCTGTTTGCCTCGGGGTTCTTGATAGGCTCCAGAGGCGGATATGCAATGTAATTGGCCCTGCCCTGGCGTCTCGTGTACAGTCACTTTCTCACAGACGCGAAGTCGCCTCCCTCTGTCTGTTCTACAAATACTTCCATGGAAATTGCTCCGAGGAGCTGTATTCGCTGGTTCCCAGACGTCATGAGTTCAAGCGCCATACGAGGCTGGCATCCCGCTCTCACCCCTTCACTGTCGAAACTCCTAAATGTAGCCGTCTCTTCTACTCTAATAGCTTCATGTCTCGCACCTCTCGCCTGTGGAACTCCCTTCCCTATTACTGTTTCCCTGTGAGCTATAATCCCCAGCTATTCAAGTGTAATGTCAGTCGACATCTTCAGTTGCCTTGATCTATCCACTACCCTCATCCTTTCTTCTATCACTCCTATCTGACCTTGCTCTAAATTTTCTGTAACCCCTTGCGTCCTAGTGGCTTCCTGCCTTGCTTGGGGTGAAATGCTTAAAAAAAAAAAAAAAAAAAAAAAACTCAATCTCAGCTGAATGATCAACATAAACGTGCCCAACAGAAATGGTAAAAGCAAAAACGATTGACACTTGAGGAAAAGTAGTTCGCGATTTTTGTCCCTACCAAAGTTATTTATGCAACTTAGCTCAATTGTGGCCTGCCCGTGCATCAACATCTTTGCCAGACGGCTATTCATTCACTTACGACTTACATCTCTCAATCAATGTTGAAAATAAGCGAAACGGGATTTAACTATTACTCATCATCATTAGAGCCGTTTCGGCTTTAAGGCTGATTGCGCATCTTCAGAATGGCTACTCCTTTCTCGGCAGGACGATTTGAGTTTGTTCAACAACCACAGAGCTAAAATGTTTATAATACTACAACTATGTGTGAGCGGACCTTAGTTAATACGATCCGCCAGGGGGTCATATATATGGTTGTGTATTAAATTACGAGACGTCTAGAGAGTCCAGTGTATAATTACCATTTTATCCATAGCAAGAAGAGACGGTTTCAAACATTTCCGAAAGGTATTTACGCAAACTTGAATGTAACACTCTCGACCAAAATTCGAACTCTGCCCGCCTAGTTCGCGATCTACGAAATAGCCACTACACTACATACGCGCTACTCTTTTGTCGCTAAAAGAAAATGTAGGATAATTATGAAAAAATAATTCGTCGTTTCCTTAACATTTAATTCTCAATCAACTGTCTGTATGCCAACAGTAGGACATTTTTTGTCAAGGTCTTTAGCGATGAACCAGAGGTTAGAGATACGGATTTATACCTTTTTCCAAGGACATGAAAAAACTCGACCAAAATTAGAACTCCACTCGCTGGTTTCATTTTCCGTATTGATATTCGTTATGCTATTCTATGCTCTGATTTATTTACATTGTTCGGACTGTTGCCCACGTCTTTGTTGCCATATTGACCGCGTTTCAGCTGTTATACGCCCCGCCTTTCTTCAGGTGATTGAAATTTTGAACTGGACCCATTTTTTCGTCCATTGGAGTAGCTTGTCCGTACTAGGACAAGCTACACGTGCCATGCCTCTTCCGGGTGTCTCAGTCATCTCCCTTTAACTCAATTCTGCAAGTTTTTGTTCAGATCTGTGGTAGCCAGGCATTGAACTCACAATTCTTTGAGTCAAGTCACTGGATCCAACCAATGCTTTTATCCACTGGGCTGTGTGCTCGAGGACATATCTAAGTTGATTAACGGTTCACCTGATAACGTTGGCTAATCGTTAACAGAAGAAGGGGAGCTGGCCAATATGTCAGCTGATCGTGGCTTACACATCAAGCATAAGGCAGTGTCCAGTGATTAATTTGGAATTCCCATTTAAGAATAACCTCCAGTTGCTAGTAAAGCATTGAATATTTTATTGAAATTTTCCACATCATACCTCATTACACCTCTGTGAATTAGGATTTTCTGCATTTACCAACATTAAATGCAAAATAGATATATTAAATGCATTCATGAGAAAATGAGAGTATGTTTATCACATAGAAGATCAAACATTCAAAACATTGCACATCAATCGCAGGTTTCACACAAGCATACGTAAATATACAAATGTAATGCCCTAAAAATAAATGCTTATTTCAAGAGACTGCTTTATTATTTTCATATTTTTCTAATTTAATGACTAATTTCTTCTTTATTAAATTTAAAAATCTTCCAAAGTTTTAGTTATTCTACAAGTGCGCCCTAAAATACATGTATTTTCGACTTACCTACTTTTCCATCTGGCAGCAAGGAATCTGATCGGAAGATTGAAGGTTTTGAGGAGCATTAAACCACCACTTAATTACTGTTGTTCTTATATCCATCCTGACCTGTTTGAATCCCAGCTTTGAGCAAATAGTGAACCCGTCAAACAAAACGCTATGACAGTATAAAAATAATTTTTTTTAATGTAAAAATACTAGCAATACATTTTTATATAAAAAATTACAAACTATATATTTATAGTAATATTACCAGCAAATACATTTTTAAAGCAAAATGACCAACAATACATTTTTAAAGTAAAATAATCAGTAATACATGTTATATTAGAATTACCATCGATACATTTTATAGCCAAATGACCAACAATAGATTGTATAGCCAAATGACCAACAATACATTTTATAGGCAAATGACCAACAATACATTTTATAGCAAAATGACCAACGATACATTTTATAAGTTGCTGAAAGCATACAATTGCTTTCAAAATATATTTAGTTGAAGCCATAAAATGTGTTCAAAATATTTGTATTTCGACATTAAATAACCCATAGAGTTTGATATGCCGCTTAACAAAATCAACCAACCAACCTACATTTCCATATGAAGTCAATGACTAATGTCCAAACTAATATGTGGATTATCATTCCCTTGGGGTAAGAACTGTTCCACATCAGCATGTTGATTGCACATAATTTGCACTCCTGGTTGGTTTCAAAGTCCTCGAAGTCGTTCCAGCTGAGAAAGAGGCAATTTCAGGTAAATCTACTTACGCATTTAAATCATTTTGTTTGATATTCTCAAATAACACGTTATAATTAATGGCTATTTTGTTCACAGTTTTTTCTTTGTTCATCTTGTTGATGGTTGCCGAACAGGGCCCTTAGAAGAAGAACCAAGCCCATAATTGGGTTACGGTCTTTTGGTTAAGTATAAAACGACTCACGCTCCTACTAGAGTTACGAAATGAACTGCAGGAAGCCCGGAATATTTTGGGGGAAATACGGTTCCAGTGAGTGGCTTAGCACAAAAAAGACTCCCTACTGTTTTACACTGCACCTTCGAATTTTGCTTACTTTATCACAACGATCATTGTCCATTTTTGTTTGCTATAATCAGTTTATTTGATGTCCCACTACATCTAGATATACCACATTAGAATTTGCCTTTTGAAAGTTGATCATGAGGTACGTTTTCCGTTTGCTTGTAACTTGCTAGGAGACAGAATCAAATAATATTAAAATATATCTCTCATTTAAATCTGCTGAGGCACAATCTGCCTGTTATAGATTTTCGGTTGTATGTAAATATTCACTCAGCTCACAGCACAAGGCTAAACATGGGAAATTAGTGATTTAAAAATGTATCACGCTAATTGACATTATTCGGACTATTGTCCTCATCTTTGTTACTATATTTATCATAACGTTTCGGCCGTTGTATGCTCCGGCCTTCTTCAGGTGGTTGGAATGTCGAACTGAACCCTTTATTTCGCTCGCTGGGTAGACTGTTCCAGTTCCGCGTGCCATATCTAATTGATGCCAGTTATCAGTTAACTCCTGTTAATTTCCTCTCTCCAAGTTCTCCACTGCCTTAACTAGGTATTGAACTCACACTCTTTGGGTCCTGTTATTAGATCTAACTAACGCATTCACGATTTCAAACTCGGAACAGTCTCAAAATAAACATAAGGATGATAGTGTTATGCTACTTTTTTTAATCAACTCAACACAGGCAAGGCAATAAAGTCACTAAGATGCAAGGTGTTAGATAATATGAGAAAAAACATTATTATAGAAAGAGAACAATAAAAGTAGATGGTATAAGGTAGAAGATAATGACAGACATTGCACTTAAATTTTTCAAGATCAAAGCTGACTGGAAAGCAAGAAACCGGAAGAGAGTCCTGCAAGAGAGAAAAAACTGTTAACATAGAACTTACGGTAACATATAGCCATTTCATCTGTAAAATGATGAGACCTTCCGCCAATTTAGTACTGCGTCTAAATTCATAAGTCTAGGTACCATAGAAGAATGATCATCAGAACTATTCCCATGAAAGTATTTATTAAAAAAGGAACGGGAAAGCTACGTTACAACGGTGGGAAAATGACTGAAGCCGAGATACCAGGTCAGAGCCAATAATATCGCAGAGTTTACTTTGTATTTTATCAAGAAATTCTAAATATATAGCAGAAGCACCAGAGCAGATGTGACAGCAATATTCAAAGCAAAGACAATTTATAAATATGTAAGAGTAGCAGACTTAGCAACTTTCCTAGTAGCAGATTAGCAACTGATTCAATATAATATTTCCACTTCATGTCAGTGGAAAACGATAGTCCAGAAGACAATGGATAACTCCTTGAGGTTCGCATTAGTCATGCCGATGAGAGGCAAAAAGTGTTCTCTCACACGATTAAATGAAAGCAGTTTCGTTTTCATTTTTTGCCCCAGTTAGCAACAGATTTTAGATCATTTTTTAGATCAGCTGCCAATTTGAACATATCGGATTAGGAACAATGTAGGTCCACTGATAGAGCCCCGAGGAATACCTGGATTAATTCAAAAAGATCTAGAAGAGTGGCCATTCAAGACAACTTTCATTTTGCGATTTGATAAGAAGGACTGAATCAATTCAAAAATTCGTACAGAAATACTATAGAGAAGCGAAAACCGTGTTGCTTATTTGAAAGAAGACCATACGAGGTTAGATGCTGAACCAATTAGATGCTGAGTAGATTAGAGCCTCAAGTACTTTGACAAAAAAGAGTTAGGAGGCACATAAGCCGATAGTTGGAAAGATGACGGTCGGTCTGAGTTCTTAAAGATTGGAACTACATCCATCTCTGGATTCTGTCGAGGACCTTAAGGCAAGAAAGCCGCTAAGACATAAGATGTTACTGAGTGTGAGAGAATATCAGAAAAAGAAAACATTGCTAAAGAGAAGGAATATTAAAAGAGCAGGAAATAAAGAAAACAGAAGATAATGATTGGCATTGCATTTCATTTTTTGAAAATCAAAGTTGATTGAAAAGCAAGAAGCTGGGAGAGATATCTACAAGCGAGAAGTATGAAAGAAGAAACTTTTAGAATAGAACTTACGGTTGTATCTCGGTATTTCAACTCTAAAATTATGACAGGAGTAAATACATGTGTTATCAGTATAGAAACAGAGTTGAAAACCGATGACATCAGCAAGGACATTTATGAAAATTAGAAACAACGTAGGGTCAAAGATAGAGCCCTGTGGAACACCCTGCATTAATTCAAAAAGATCTAGAAGAGTGGCAATTCACGACAACTTTCATTCCTCGAGTAAAAAAAACTTATACACATATATTTTACCACAAAGAAATATTAATAATCTTGTTTTGATTTTTGAGATGAGGAGTTCTCAATATACAATAAATATATATCGTTAAATCCGACGTACATTTAATCGACTCGGCCACAAAGAGCATCTTCGTTTATGCAAGGTTCTGTACTGCCTTTTAAGCACATCATTCACGGTTCGATTCCCGAAAGTTCATAGCTGCTCAGTTTCATATCAGAAATGTAAAAAAGCAATTTCCAAAGAACTAATGGATGTTTATTGATTAATCTAATACAGTTTTAGCACTTTTATTAGGTTTCGTGCAAAAATAATATCGTTTTTTGACGTTAAAAAATACGTCAAAAAACGATATTATTTTTGCACCAACCTAATAATATAATTTCCCTCTTGGTATCCATTTTCCCTAAAACTTCGTTCACTACATAGTATTCTCCGTATGTTCTGTAGAACCACATTTTTTATGTTTCAAGTCTATTCATCTATAAATCACAGACTAATATCCAAACCAATATGTGCATTACCATTTTCCTGGGGTAAAAATTGATCAGTATGTTTATTTCCCATAATTTGTACTCTTGATTGGTTTCAAATTTCTCTAAGCCATTCCAGTTGAGAAATAGGCAATTTCACGTAAATCTATTTATTTATTCACTGCCATATAGGAGAACTGATATTACATAACAGTTCAGTACTATGAAAATTTAATTAATTTTTTATTGAGTTTTTCTAGCATTATTACATTTCTATTTTGTTTCTCTGAGGGAGTTCACACATTGTCTGTATTGTCCATTGTCCTAAGCGCTGTCGGCCACTTCTTTAGTCATTTTCAAGAGGATTTATCTCAGGTGTTGAGAGAGAAAGAGAGAGGGGGAGAGAGCGAGAGAGAGGAAATTATATATAGTTTTTATATACCCGAACAATGCAAGGAAAATCAATGACAAAGATGGACAAAAATTTGTGTAATGGATTTTGTCCATTTGGGAGTGATCGTCGTAAAATGATGTTTACTTTGATGGTACTACACATGCTCACCAAGGTAAAAGGACGCTGAAATTTTAAACTTTTCAATAAATATGTGTTCGAGTATATACTCTAGACACTTATATTTAGTTCCTCTTTATTTATTTTTTATCACTTTTGTTATTAGGTATCCCGTATTATAATAGAAGATCTGAAAAGAAACGTGAAATGTTTCAAAATCCGGGTGCTAATTTACTGTATAAGACAACAGTCCGAATGTAAATAGTGTAAATAATGATAACTCCTAATACCATGAATTCAGACGGAAAGCTAATAACAGATGGCAAAGAAGGAAAGAGGATAAAGGAAGAAGAAAGATAAGGTGACAATAAAGAAGAAGAAGAAGAAGAAGAAGAAGAAGAAGAAGAAGAAGAAGAAGAAGAAGAAGAAGAAGGAGAAACAGTAGAAGACACAAAGAATATAACAGGAATGAAGAAAGACAAGAGGAGAATATAAGAAGAAAAATAAAAGAAGAAAGAATAAGAAGAAAAATTTAGAGATCAGTTGAAGTAATACATAACGAAAAAGATGAATGGAAAGAAAAAAAAAAATGGTAGAAAATATAAAAGATTAAATAATAGTTAAAAAGAAAAAAGATATTCGAAAATCTGAAGCGAGCGACAAAAAAGAAAATCAATTGAAAATAAAGAAAGATAAAAAGTCGTTTTAAATAAAAGGTAAAATACAGGAAAAAATCGAAAAGTAATTTAGAAAACAGATGTCTATCTAAATTCTGTTTATTACTTCAATCATCATTAGTGTCTTAATTTGCCCTTTTAGACTCAAAGACTTAAATTGTTTGAAAGACGCAATATTCACCAATTATTGCCAAAGAAAACTGGATTGGGTGTTTTATTTGTATATTTTTTTTAGATGTCTTCATTTCTCTTCCTTTTCTCTTCTGCCTCTGTTCTTTGAAATTTTTCATTTATTTCTGTTCTCAAACAGCATCCTTTTGCTCTTTTCCCTTTGTATATTCGGATGGAGTAGGGATGGCGTATCGGAATGAGAAATCTTGAGCCAAGTACGAATTCCAGTTGGGTTCGTT
>OZ010574.1:67365680-67398180 GCA_963932145.1 Acanthosepion lycidas | reverse complement strand
TTTTTATTTTGTTTTTTCTGTTTTTAAGAAAATGCATTTCATTTTATTTTATTTTCTTGTTTCTTTTTTAAAATATACTTTATTTCTTTTTTGTTTAATTTCTTTTAATATATTTTGTTGATATTCTTTTTTAATAATTTTTGTTACTTATTTGTTTCTTTTCTTAATATTATAAGTCAAAGGTCTTTCTAGAATCCAGCTTAACAAATCAATTTAACAAAACTTATGTTATACTGCAGAGGGGCCATATTTTGATATAATGTAAAAGTCTGTTATAGCTTATCTGTAAGATTATGAATGTATTGGGAGTATGATTATTTTTATAATACAAAATTTCGAGGCAAACATTTCGTGTAACAGCTTTTCATACATAATTAAGTAATTCATCACGTCTAGAAGAAACCTCAACAGATTACAGAAAGCACTGGACGTCCATTTTGTCCCATATTTGGGACTCACCAGCAGTGCGCGTCCACTTCCGAGAATTGTAACCCGGACAGTTACGACATGAGGCAAGCGTCATACCAACTCCACCAGTGATCCTCGGTGGCGAAAAGGTAACGAATTAGACTCGATATAGCACCGCTCGTTCACATATTACGTGGTGGAACTCATCTAGGTTTCCCTTACCAGTAGGACTGTGCCCCCACGAGCCACGACTACTATCCTCAAGTCGCTCCATCCAGATCATGTGAAGCCGATTCAAGCAAAGTTATACAAGTAATAGACATTATTAAGAATATTTGAGATAATTATAATTAAGTAATTCAAACGGACGTCCAGTGCTTTCTGTATTCTGTTCAGGTTTCTTTTAGACTTGATGAATTACTTAATTATGATTATCTCCAATCCCCCTTAATTTATATATATATATATATATATATATATATATATATATATATATATATATATATATATATAGTAATTAGGAGGATTTGATAATTATATTAATTGATTCATCGAGTCTGATAGAAACCTCAGGAAGCACTGGACGGCCGTTTCGTCCTATATTTGGGACTCATCAGCAGTGCGCATCTACTACCGAGGGAATCGAAACCCCGACAGTTAGGTTGGCAAGCGAACACCATGACCTCGGTGACGGAGAGATTGCAAATCAGACGCAATGTAGCGCCGTGGTGGAACTCAACTGAGATTCTCTCTGACCATAGGACTGAGCCTCCTGGAGCCACGACTACTATCACCAAGCCGCTCCAACTGGAGCATTAGAAGCTGGTTCAAGCGATGATAAACACAGATAGTAATTAGGAGGATTTGATAATTATATTAATTGATTCATCGAGTCTGATATATATATATATATATATATATATATATATATATATATATATATATATATATATATATATATATATATTGAACAATAAAAAAAATATTAAAAAATTAAAATCTTCAGACACACTGGGTTGTAGATTTATATTCTTTCGTTTTTTTATTATTATTCCATTTAGATTCCTCGACTAGTTTCGGCCGAAATGGCCATCATCGGGAGGAGAAATATTTCTGCTTGCTGCTAGCATTAAACTACAGAAATGAATGTCTTGATGGAGAAAATGAACTTTTGTCTGTAGTTTTCATTTGTTTTTTTATTTTTTAACATTTTATATATATATATATATATATATATATATATATATATATATATATATATATAAGACACGCTACTATATGTCTATCCAGACATTGCACCTGTCCGACCAGAGCTCAATCAGAACCTATTTAAAAGCACGCACAAACTTATCACACCCAATCCGAAACATACTTGTATAAAATACAAGCATATTGACCACATCCATATGTAAAAAATGATTAAAAAATAATGGAGGCCTTAATAATAAAAAAAGAAAAAGCCAACAATCAGTAATACTAACTATGATCACGGTCACTGTGTGATGAGTGTGTTCTGAAAACAAAACATCTCTCTAACTCTAGAAATATAAACACAACCGATGTATCCAGTTAAAAAGTAAAAATAAAATCATCCTTGATAATGGCTAAAAGTATAGCCGAAAGCGCTCGAAATTGTAGAACATTTGGACAGTTTCTATACAAATAAAAACACTTTTTCGAACACAAGAAAAATCAAATAAAAAAACTCAATCACAGTACCTTTTCCGTCGTCTTTTATGAAACACACACACACACATATATATACATATATATATGTGTGTGTGTGTGTGTGCAGCTGTTTTTGTTACATTAATTCAGTGTTTCTCAATTTTTTAAGCAACAGCGCATCTAGGAACAAACGAAAATATCATGGCGTACTTAGAAACATTTTTACAGGGTATACATTATAAAAGAAAACAATAGTTTTTTATTTTTAAATACAGACAAATATGAACTTTGCTTTATTTCAATGTTTCTATTCAACTATTTGTGAAGCTTATTTAATTTTAGACCTGTGCCTGGTGTTTTTTAGCAAGATCTTCAATGTTTGGTCGAATGTGCGATAAGCAGACCCTTATTTCTTCTTCAGTTGAGGGTAGTCTTTCTCGCCTCTTATTTTTCATGTTATTTAGGATTGTGAAGCCTAATTCACATAAGTAAGAATTAAATAATTTAGTTAATGTGGAATATTCTTTTGTATTGAAATCCATTTCGATGTGTACTGTTGAATGTTTTATTTTGAGCCGTCGAAGAATTGGCCACTATTTCTAAATGGCGGTTAATTCTTCTTTACATAACTGAAGTTCAATATTAGAAGGAATATTTATGAATTTATTTGAAAAAATGTCTGATACTTATTCATTTATCCAAATACAAACACTGTACCATGACTACTTCCACACTTTTTTCTTTTTTTTTTTTTTTTGGGTAAGCTTCTGTCAGTCAGGGTTGACCATGGATAGCATCCTAGTTGTCTGCTTGGATGGGGCATCGACGTCTGTGACTGTAGAGGCCAATGCGAAAGCGACAATCTCTTTTGCAGAGGTTGCATGTGTGTTCTGTCTCTTGTCTGTTGGAGCTGTCAATTTGCTTTCTCCGGGCCCGCCTTTCTGTGGCGACTTGTGTCAGCTTCTCCTCCTCTGACTTGACGTGTTTGGCCAGGGTTCCTCTCCATTTGGATCGTATGGCTGCCAGGCTCACCCAGGACTCTGTGTTAACAGCCACCGTTTCCACGCACACACATGTATGCTGTGACAATATTTCGCGGCACACTTAAAAGGATCTCGCGGCACACTTAAAAGTATCTCGCGGCACACTTAAAAGGATCTCGCGGCACACTGGCGTGCCACGGCACGGCGCTTGAGAATCACTGCATTAATTGTTTAAGTTTATATTTCAGTAATTTTATTTTTGTATTTATATTTATGGAATTAATTGGTATTCTATATGTGAAATATAGAATACCAATTAATTCCATAATTCGCAATACTTATTACTTTAATCTGACATTATTTCTAATTATTCTCATCCGCTAGAATAACGTTTAAAATAATTTATAATTATCTTTACTTTGTTTGCCTGTACGACGCGAGGGTTTTCTAAGTAGGATCAGCATTTGCTCGATCCATGAACTTTCTGAGCTGGATTTCCTTAAGCTTCCCAACGAAAAAAAAAACAGATAATAATAATATTTATCAGGAAATAAATGTGAAAAGTCAAAAAGAGAAAGCGAAGGAAAATGCAAAGAAGGGATCTATGAGACAACGAATTTAAAGAAAAACCAAATGCAAGATAATATTACATATATATTAAAGACATTTTTATGTTTAACATTCTTTTTATAGATACAAGTATTTAAGTAAATGCTCTGTTTATAATAAACAGTATTAAATAACATTTACCGGCCTGAATGTCCGAGAAATTTTCATAGAAAATATTCGTTCTTTGACAGGATTCGAACCTGCATCCTATACGGAACCGTCATTTAGCTTGACGTGCCTAACCGCTCGGGCACAAAGGATCGCTCGGTTGGCAAGGTCGAATTTACTGCTTATAAACTTCAATCTTCCATGAATCTCGTACATTCATAACTGCTCATGGCGTATCAAATGTAAACAAATGACGTCATACATTAAGAAATGGACAAAGTCCGACAATTTATTTATTAAAGACATTTTTATGTTTAACGTATAGGATGCAGGTTCGAATCCTGTCAAAGGACGAATATTTCTATGAAACAAAGCATTTACTTAAATACTTGTATCTATAGAAAGAACGTTAAACATAAAAATGTCTTTAATAAATAAATTGTTGGACTTTGTCCATTTCTTAATATATATATATATATATATATATATATATATATATATATATATATATATATATATATATATGGGGGGTATTTAGGCAGCAATCCTTCTTTCATGCATATTTCATTGAATACGACAAGGTGTTTTTATTTAGTTTTTTATACAATATCTAATTATTTTTCTTTTCGAAATCCTCTCGGGACTCTATCGGCAGTTCCATAGAAAGTGTTGCGATGAACTAGATTCCTTAGTTCCACCAATTCTAACCTTCATAGATAAGACCCGCCATGCCATGCCATGCACATTGCAACGAACCATCCTCACTACTTTCGTATTCCTTTGGTGAGATGTAAGCTCCACACGAGTAGATACTTAACATGAAACGCTGATTTATGGAACCGACTCCCAAGAGGATGCTTCCTAACTACAGCGATAATAACACTAATATGCAAGGGGATTCAGGGAGTGAAAGAGAATGAAAATGACAAAAAGACGGCGGAGAAGTGTGATCCAGACAATAGGGGAACTTATCTACTCGTATCAAATAGTATATAAAATTTCAAAGTTCAGGCGGAGATTGTCATAAGCATAATGTTGCAGTAGACTTTAGAAGGAACCGGAAACCAAATCCTAAAAAGGAAACAGGTGATAAACAAATCTTGTTAAAAAAAAAAAGGGGGAGGAGAGTGAACAGGGCAATGAGCTAACCTATCTAATCTTCTTGAGGAAAAATACATAAATAAATACAGTGTAACCCGGATATAAGAGAGTTGTCGGGGTCCAGATAATAAGTCTCTTATATCAGGGTTTCTCTTATATCCGGGTTTGGTCTAATTTATATACATTAACACAGGCTCTAATTTGGGACCAGAGAAAAATCTCTCTTATATCCGGGTTTCTCTTATATCCGGGTCTCTTATATCCGGGTTACACTGTTGTAAATAAAATTTCAGGATTCAGGCGGAGACCTTAAAAATATAATGTTGCAGTAGACTTTAGAAAGAACCGGAAACCCTGTTCTAAACAGGAAACAGGGGTTAAACCTCTACTCCTATTAAAATAGACCGGGGAGGAGTGTAAACCGGACAATAGGTGAACTGGTATAAAAAAAAAACTCTAAACCAAATGAACTATTCTATTCCTCGCAGAATTGTTTAAATAATTGCATTATACTTATTGTTCAAATAATTCTATTAAATGCCTCGAACCAATCTTCTCAAGTGTGATATGTTCCTTCAACGTAAAAGAAGAAACATTTCTACTTAATATCCTTCTATATTATTTGCAATGTTGATCATGTTCTCGCTATAGTACTGATTACAAATTTTGCATTTTTTTATGTTATTGGAGCTTAATTTACCGGAATCTGCAAACAGGCAATAAATATGCTGAAACACTAAGTTAGAATAACCTTGACTAATTTCGCTAAATTAGCTTTATTCGGTAAATTAGCTAATGAACTAATTTGTAGATGGACTTCAGTAATAAAGTTAAGACTGGATTTTGTGTCAGGGTATTAAACACATCAAACGTCCTTTCTCAAGTTTTTTTTTGTTTGTTTCTACATTTTCTTCCCTTTATTTTTTATTAGTCTTCTTTTGTCTAAGTACATTGGAGTCATTTTGTGCAGCAAACGTAATTTCTCAATCAGATAGCATGTCGCTTCATTAGAGATATGATCATTTATCGATGTGAAACATCGGAGGAAGATGCAGCACGAAGAATGCTAGGTGACACGAGAAGCTCACATCTGCAAATATTGATTCCTCCTCCTTCGTCTCTTTTCCTCTCCAGAACGAAGTCAGCGGAGTCATAAACTCTTTGTCGTTGAAATCTTATTTATTCTTGTCTTGCTCACGTTCCATATTACATTAGTTTTTATTTATTTGTTTCTTTCCTATCTATACTGTTTCTGTGGCAACCTTACCGGCAGATCAGAAACAAAATCGGAAACTTAGTAACTCTCATTTATCGGCATTTATTCCAAATTACTTATCCAGATATTGATCTGATAATTTGAATAGTCGATATTATTATACGAAATATTATATAAGTTCATAACAAAAAATATGAGGATGGAAAGAAAATCCTGTTGTATTTGAAGATGGAAAAGAAACAAAAGCTTGTTTAGTCTTAAGTGATATATATAGGAAGGAATAGAGTAGTGTAATGGTTAGCAAGCTTGTCTCGCTAGAGCAGTTACAACTGAGTAGTGAGTTCGATCCTCACTGGGTACCCCCTACTTTCGGCCTTGTGCCACATCTAAGCTACGCTTGGTAAATCACTATAGGAAGGAGTAATGGATAGCGGCTTGGATTGAGGAATCGGAGTGCCGAGTTCGAATTCCAGTCGAATCCATTACGTTCACTTACGTGCTAATACCCTTGTGAAATGTATGAATCCTATTCTTCACCCCCCATCTATGGATAAATAGCTGAGCAGACCGGGTTCTATAGCCTTTGATTGCAGCTGGTCTACCGCAGAAAGATACATAACTCACTGATATATATATATCAGTGAGTTATGTATCTTTCGATACATGACTGACGAGGTAGATTTTTTCCCGCAGTAGTTTGCCACTTCTTTCTAATTATATATATATGTGTGTGTGTGCGTGTGTGTGTGTGTTTCATTGAATAAAATAGACAGCTTGTGTCTACTTATTTTTATACTGATCTAATCATTTTCTTGATGTCAAGATGAATTCCATCATGGAAAGTGCCGAATTTTTTTTTAAACCTAGTACTTTCGACCTTTTCTAAGATCATCTTCAGGAGTAAATTACAAAGACAAACTTATTGTAACTGCGATAAAATCTGCATTCCGTTATGATGTTGAGTTTTAAAAACACGCGCTCTGTTATAGACATTTTAAATTTTTTTAAAGTATCCGTTATAGTTATGCAATTTTTTCAAAACAAGCGTTTCAATATAAGGGAGCTGACCGGGAATCGGTAGAAATATAAAATGGCATTAAATGTTATATGCACTTTAACATGTTGTTGCTATATTTGTAATAAATTTTGTTGAGTGTTGATTGATTGAAAGATCAGTATAAAAATAAGTGGACATACTATGTCTATATTATTCAATGAAACATGTTTGCATGAAGATATGCTACCTAAATATATATATACATATTCATAAAACATAATTAACATTAGACCATATTCAATTCAACATGAAAAAGACGATGGACATAAGAGCAAGACCAATCCAAACAGATAACAGAAATCTTTTATAAGATCAGCGTTCCGTTTTTAATATGATCGCATCTTTTTCATGTTGAATTGAATATGGTCTAATGTTAATTATGTTTATGAATATGTCCTGAAGATGGCCTATTAAACGGAAACGTCCGACGTTGACATTATATTAACATTAAAACAGCATAATTGCATATTAGCATTTTTGTTTGTTTTTTCCGTATATTTTTCTTCATATATATATATATATATATATATATATATATATATATATATATATTCCATCATTACTGTAAACATTATCCAATCTATTAATTGACTCCACTGGCACAAAATTCTTCAAGTTTTGATGCAAGGAAACACTCAATATAAGATTAACCCTCTTCACAATTAATAAACTTTTTTTTATAAGGCTCCAAAGCCAAACGAGATAAAGTTTTACATATTAAGAGGCACGGTTTAGGAGGAAATGTGGAAAAGATAACGGTTAACCCTAGACTTGAACAGGTTAAAATCGCAATGATCAGGGAAGCATCTTCTTGGGTGTGGGTTCCACAAAGCAGCGACACGTGGGAAGAAGCTGCCCGAGTGCAATTTACCTTTCACCAATTGAATACAAAGGGAATGAATGTGGTTCGCTACAATGTGCGTGGCACGTTGTGTCTCAGCCGTCAAGATTAGAACTAGCGGAACTAAGGAATGTAGTTCATCTGAACACCCTCCATCAAGAGGCTTGCGACATTTTGCTTGTGGGAAAGGGGCTGTAGGGTAGAAAATAATTCATCACCCACAAGAACACTGAAACGAATTTAATGTCTATAGAGACTAGATAATGAAAACTGGGTAGTTCCTGTCCATGTATGGTAGCAGTACTCCATTTTTGGCCTGATATGGCTATTGTAAAAGGAAGAGGATAAATTGGGGAGCCCTGTACTTATTGAAGCGGTGCGAGGAACCGATCATTTTTCCAGCATCTTTAACGATGGATCGTATATACGAGTTCCACTTGAGGTCTGTGTTGTGTTTAAGCCCTAATAGGTGACCAGGCACTAGGCCACCGGTTCACCGGAATTGGTGAAGATTTGGAGTCCGCTCCGTGATAATGAAACGACACTAGTTTCCCTCGCAACAAATATTACATTGTTGGAGCCAAACTAGCTTTTGATATTCTAATCTTGAAGCAAGAATATTTCTAATTCTGTTATCTTATTTCAGAGATGAGTAATTGTTAATATACTTCTATTGTTACGAAGTGTGAATAATATAAATAACTAGCAGGTTTCGCTGGTTCGATATCGATTCGCAAAGATATATTCACTACTTGAAATTTTTTAAACAAAAATTTTAAATGAACATTTCATTCATAAGTTGGCTTGTCGTATATAAGGTAAGTTTTACAAATAGATGCCAAATTTTCAGGTAAAATGCGAATTTCAAATATTTTTCTGCACTATACAAGACAATATTCTTAAACAGAACTATTTTTTTATATGAAAATCAAAACAATACTCGAATAAAAGAACAATAATGAAAGACAGTTATTAATGAAATAAACTTTAAAAAATCAATATGAAAATTAGTTAAACCTAAAGAGTGATATTGCCTAGAAGTAAGTAATATATAATGCATAGCGTATAAATTGCTATAAAGTAAGGCTGGGGCTTTGTAATCTCAGAATTCGTGGAAATATTGACCTCCAATTTCGCATGTTTTGATATTAGGTTGGTGCAAAATTAATATCGTTTTTTGACGTTAAAAATACGTCAAAAACCGATATTATTTTTTGCACCAACCTAATAGATTCCATAATATAGGTTTTACTAAATTAGCTATTATGTTTCTCTAACTCTTCAAATGTTGAATGTATAACTAATTCTATTTTCCCATCTTTACACTATATTGATTCTATCTTATAAATTGTAACCTGTTCTCTCACCCATGAAATAAAAATAATTGTTTGTATGGAAAATAAAGATCTAAATACATCAAATCTTCTTTAAATAAGAGTTACTCCCCTTGAACTATGAAGTGTAACGATAATGGCTTGCATAGTATATTAATATATATTTTTAACCTCGCATAATCTGGCAACCCTGAATCCGGGATCAATGAAAATCGTTCCATGCACCTAATTTTTCTAGTACTTTTGAATGCGCTATGAATCATTGAAATCGGACTAATTTTCTTCGGGGCGGTTTTGGAGTTGAATATGCATGTGCTATTTTGATCTAGTGGTTATGATTTCAATCCCTAGATCAGTTAGTGAAGCACAGGAGAAAAAATAACAAAATATTCAATAGACATCTGATGATGACCAGAGAGTAATTTTTGGAGCTTTAAAAACACGTAATGTATATAAGGTGTATATAGTTTATCGTTGTGGAGGTGTTTGCGCGTCACGAGGAACCTAAATGTAATGCCGTCGGGAGCTCCGTTTCCTAAT
Organism: Acanthosepion lycidas; assembly: GCA_963932145.1. NCBI lineage: Eukaryota > Metazoa > Mollusca > Cephalopoda > Sepiida > Sepiidae > Acanthosepion > Acanthosepion lycidas. The sequence goes on along the minus strand of OZ010574.1, from coordinate 67,388,315 downwards.
AGGGTCACCCATGGCGGTAACGATTCAGGGAAGGGACCAGACTAAATACGATTCAACGCCCAGTGGATAGGCGATCAAATCCAGGTTCTACGTCGGCAGCAAACAGTCTCCCTGAACCTGTCTATGAAGCCCTAGTTCGCCGCAGCGGATGGTGTCAGCTGAATTGTATGTGCCATGGAGTGAAGACTTATGGACCACCTGAAAAAATTCACAGCTATGGCATCTCATGCTGAGCCTTTTCATCTTCTAAAGTACCAACTGGACAAGAGTAATCCACAAAATGTAACATCCTTCAAAAACACCAGAAGACAACTAGAAGATACGAATAGAGACCAAAGAAAAGCCAGATTTCTCCAGCCCCTGAATCTTCCTAACCTACTATGTGGTGGCTGCAGACGTCTTTTCAGATCCAACATAGGACTCATTACTCTGAGAAGGAAATGTCGATGTGCATCTGAATATTCGGCAACGACTTGGTCGAAACGTTGTGTTTATAATAAAATCTACATTAACCGAAATGAGAACGATAGTTGGAAATAATAGAATATTGAAGAATATTTATATATTTATAATTATTATTTACATTAATTACATCTTCATCAATGTTATTATAATCGCAACGATTTGGAGGTTATACTCTTCCGACCTTCCTTAGGTGTCTGTCAATCCGTGTAACCTTCAGGGAAATTCGAAGTGAACTCTTTATTTAATCTATTGTGGTAGATTTTGCTTAATCCGATGTCTATGTATCTCAATTCCTGCTCTTTTTAGTACTGTTCAATTATTGCTACACTTTTTTCCTTTGAGCCTGAGTTTGTGTTGCCCTAACCAATGATTGAACTCACGATTACTATCTCCAAATTCAACGCTTGAATTATATCGGCTCTTGTCCCGTGGGATAATACTGAATCTAGAACAGGCTAGAGGTCGCAAAGAAACTTTGTCATAGTAACAACAAAAATAAGGTCTTTCGTTTAAATGTAAATAATATAAACAATGATAACTCCTTATCTTTTATCACAGAGAAATGATACTTTTTATATCTAACAGTTTCTGTAACTTGTAGGGATATTTTTCTATATACACTACAGTTCAAAAGTTTGAGATCACCCCTGGCAATTTTTTTTAAATTGCCTCCAAATGTAGATGTTTTGTACTTTAAATAAGAGAAAATTTTTATGCATAGTTAAAAAAAATGAGACATGATTTTTATTAGAAATTTTATTATGACAAAAAGAAAAAAAGCATTTTATGATTAAATTTGGCTCTCGTCAAAATATCCTCCTTTAGCCCTGATTATTGCAATACTTTTTTTTTTCTTTTTTTTGGCATTCAATGCAAACGTTTCTCAAAGTATAACTTTCTGATAATTTATTCTATTCTTTTTTCAATGACTTTTAGAGGGTTTTTTTTTTTCATTTGTTTGGATGGAAGGGTTTCCCTCTTCTGTCAAGTTTATCCATGCTAATTCATTTTTCAATGACTCTGAAGAGCTCTTTGTCATTTTTTTTCATTCTGTCTGGTTCATCCCATGCTAATCCTGGGGTTGCTTCATAGTTTTGAATTGTAGTGTATGTGAACTGCAAATTATGTTTATACTAGCCGTTCATGTAAACCGTGAATAACAGGAGCGAATGTGTATAAACTTTCAGTCAGCCTGTTGGTAATACTAGTCATTTCCCTATAAGGAAATATTTGGCATTCATTGACCGAGCAACCAATGCTACTTTCGGTTGGAATTTATAAAGCCTTGCTCTTAAAACAATTTGTCAGGAAAATAGAAAAAAAAGGAAAGGAGGGGAACTATGGACATAGAAAATGTCCCTAGTATGTCCGTGTATTTATTAGCAAGGATAATGGTCATGATAATACTAATAGTTTCCCTATAAGGAAACATTTGGCATTCATTGACCGAGCACCCAGTACTGCTTTCAACTGAAATTCATAAAATCTTTCACTTGAAACAATTTTTCTCATGTCCAGTAGTTTTTTATCGCTCTTTCCAGTAATGATGGGGGGGTCCTTCCTAACCTTTTCTTTGAAGCAGTGAGGGATGTCAACATCTTGATCATTTTCTCTTCAAGTTGCATGTGCTATTCTGTTTAGATGTTGCTGCTATTAAAAGTCCTCAAGTAATCTAGCTTCTGATTTTTTTGTTGTTTTTGTTTTTTGTACAGTTCTTTCAGAAACTGTTCGAGTGGAACTTCCTCCTTCCTAATGGAATACGAAGGGAATGGGAATCATTCACCCTTGTGTACGTGAAAGGGTGTGTTCCAGTTATAAAGGCCAGGGCTTGTTTTACTAAGGCAGCTCTTCAGCACACATACTATGGAAAGAGCGACAGTTCAGTGAGAGGCTCTTGACGTTTCGTCTGTGTGAAAGAGCTTGAGATTTGTTAATGTCACGAACAATGCAATAATCCGAAACAAGTAGCCACTCAAATGATTCAATTACATTCTAATAATTATCAAAATAGCATGTGGCCATTTCCGAAAAAACCATCTTGGGCCATTAACATGTGTATAACTTCATATATCACTTTCTCTTTATACATTTCTATAATTAAGGTTCCGCCAATCAAACGCAACAATGAAATTCTATCCAACACCCATTACAGAATACAGTCAACAGATGACTTTTGCTTTATTTCGTAAAATAATAATTTTTTTATGTTTTTCATATGTGAGTGTAGCGTAGCAGTCATAGTAAAATTGCAGATAGCTCGGATTAATATTTTTCGGTGATATGCAGTGGAAAGATTATATTAAATCAATTGCTAGATCTGCTGCTAGGAAAGTTGGTTCCCAGTGTCGTGGAGGTAATATTTCTAGCCCACAATCTATCTTACATATTTATAAATTTTCCATTTGTCCTTGCTTTGAATCTGTCACATCTAGTTTGGCGTTCCTGATATATTTTTAGAGATTATTGATATCTAAAGAAAAATCTGCAGTATCATTTGTCCTAGCCTGGCATCTCAGCTTCAGTCTCTTTCCCAACGCCGTAACCTACCTTCCCTGTGCTTTTTCTATAAATACTTTCATGGTAATTCTTCTAATGAACTTTCCTCTGTGATACCTAGACTTTATGAATTTAAGCACAGTACTACATTGGTGGCAAGGTCTCATCATTTGAGAGCTAAAAAGGTCAGATATAACCGTAAGTTCTATGCTGACAGTTCCTTCCCTCTCACTTCTCGTTTGTGGAAATCTCTTTCGGCTTTTTGTTTTGCAGTCAACTTTGATCTTCAAAAATTTTAACACAATATCAATTCTTGTGATTTTATTGTTTTCTCTCCGTAATAGTGTATTTTTCTTATATTCTCTAACAACTCATTAACCCCTTTCTTATTGATGGCTTTATTGCCTTGAAAATATTTTTTTAAATGATATAAATTCCTGTCGCGGATGCAAATGTTCTCACATCAGCCTAATGTAAGTTTAGATCATTGCAATGCCAATATATGATGCTGTTTTTTTTTGTTTTTTTTTGTTTTGTTTTGTTTTGTTTTGTTTTTTGTTTGCGCCTCGGGGTGAGTAATAAAAAGCGATCCGTTCTTTCTTTCTTTTTTTATCTCGAACGCCATTATCGCAATTACTATGAAAGGTATTCGTTAGTGCCACTAGTTCGAGAGCTTCACAGCTAGGACCCGCCATAGCGTATTCACGGTGGCAAACCTTCCTATTCCCGTCGTGTTTCTTTGATGTTTCTTTCTGAATGGTACGCTTAATTTCATGAGGAATATAACGTTTATTAAAATGTTGTTTCGTTATTTTCGTTCTCACTTGTTCACACACACGTACGCACGTACGCACACGCTCTCTCTCTCTCTCGCTCTCTCGCTCTCTCGCTCTCTCTCTCTCTCTCTCTCTCTCCCTCTCGCTCTAAATGCATGATCACGTACATAAACAATGATGAAGTACAATGTTTCTTTAATTTTGTGAGTTTTTCTTGAAATTAAGGTTTTCATCATTTTAAACCATTGGCGATTTTCACTAAGGGAGGTCATTCGTGTAAACATCTTTTGCTTAAGAAACAAGAAACGTCAATGATAATTATTTTCATCTAGAAAATAAATATACTTCTTCTTTTACAAATATCTTTGTATAGTCAAATTAAAAAATTAAATAAATCACATGCAACAGTGTGTATTAATCACTCTCTCATCAGTGATTATATTACACTAAGATTCCAGGGATTGAATTATTACAGATGGGATATTTTCTCCAAAGAAAAAAAAATCGACTCTTTCCCATTTTTAAGGCAGATGATGATGCGTATGGCCTTCTGTGATATCTTTAATGAAAACTTCCCTTGATTTTTGTTTTAGCAGTGCAGCCTGTTTTGTAATGTTCTGTATCACGTGCGGGCCACTATTAGAAAATAGTTGTCCATTCTTGGCATTTAGACCAAGCATGGACAACCATTGTCTAACCACGCAGTATCGTGCGAAGAACTGGGTTTATAGTCATCATGTTTTTTTAATCGCTTTGACAAGAACGATTCAATACTAGTGGGCGAAAAATTACCAGTTTTTAGTTAAATAGAATTGTTTGATCCATATTGACAAGGTCGCTTATCATCTCCCATCGATTACTGCATATCAAGCCAATGTAACGTCCTGTAATTGCTCGATTATCTATTGTTTCTTGAAAACAGGGCATACACTTGACACCTTTCACAGAGTTGGGAAGGATTTAGAGGTTAAATAATTTCGCTAAGTTCGGGGATAATTCTGGGATGATATTCTTAAGGAAAACCATTGGGATTTTGATCTGGACCAGTAGCCTTCTTAGAGTCAGAACTTCTTTCGTCTTGAGACTTCCAGGGCTCTAATAAAAAATATTAGAGATTGTGCTCAGTGAGACGGAGGAAGGGAAGAGTAGCCTTTGTTAACTAATGTTGAGCTGGAGGCAAAGATTGTGACGAAGTGCTTTACCTGATCTGACGAGGATGAGATGACACCAGGGCAACATATAATAGTAGGCATTGACGCTTTGCCTTACTTCAGACCAAACCTGGTCTAGACTGCTTGTGCATAGCTATGCTTGGCTTTTTCTAGAAGTCTTTTGCAATGAATAGGGGAAATTCTGAATGCAGCAAATGTCCTACAGCACCGTTCCCTAAGATAAATATTGTAGTAATGGTTACAGTGGAGTATATCTGTAGCACATTCGGAGGTGAAACAGGGTTGGCTGTTCGGTTTTTGCTGGAATTTCTCTGGTGTATAAAACTCTCCAGCCCAGTGACGATCCATTCCGTGACTAGAGCAGCAGTTTTGGAGGCAATATGTTTGGGGAAGCTTTGAGAGAGGAGCTTCCGCTACGTAAGATCTGAAGCTGTCATAGTCGTCTTTCGTTTACTGAAAAATCGTTGTATGGAACGTACAGTTCAGGGGGGTGCCATTAATTTGGTATCAGCTTTGATATTGACTAGTGAATTACAGAAACTGACTATGAGTTGTAAAACTTCAGCAAAGCATTTTTCAGGGCCAGATGTGAGGAAGATATCTAGGCGGTTTGCTTCGTGTCTTGTTGCATCAGGAATGCAGATGGGTTTTTCAATGATCCGAGTTAGTTCGTAGGCGGTGGAGAAATCTCTGCATTATAAGTCTTTTTCATCAAATTTTTTTCGAGTAGAATAACCTTCACTTTGTAGTGAATATTGAAGTCAACACACGTATGAAAGCTAAGTGAAATATTCACTGAGGATATTAGCAATCTTCTCAGATATTCGGTCGAACATTACAATTACATTATTATGAGGACATAACTAGAATGATGCAGCGTGCTCAAGGATTTTGTGGGGTGACGTTTACTCCTCCAAGTGAATAAGGTTTGACTAGCACCTACCCATTAATCTGTTTGACTAGGTCCGACCTGTCAGGAGATTCTCCTGCCAGTATAGCTCCGTGGATCAAATGATCGCGCATGCCACTCCACCATGTCAGAGTATTTCATTATGGGGAGAAGTACTTTATAGTTTACTTGGCATTGACTCAAGCCTAAAACAAAAATAAATGAAGACTGGGCGCGCATTTAAACTCTAATCAGATTTTATTGTTCTATTATCTATTATTAATTACAAAGGTTGCTATAATCTAATACTAATCATTAAGAAAAATACATTAGAAAGAAAGAAAAGAGTACTTAAAAGAGTAGTATCAATTCTCCTATATGGCACAGGATTCTGAAAAATCTCCTCACAGGTGAAGAAATTACTTGAAACAACAGAAAGGTTCTACAGAAGAATGCCGAGAATACAACTGACCAAATATGTGAGCAACAGCGAGTTTCTAGAAACAATGACAACATTTACACTCAACATTAGGAAGAGACAGTGAAACGGCAGTTTGATATTCACCGGACAGATTGAAGCTAAGACGGCCAGAGGAAAGCAACGCATAAACTACCTGACGTGTTTGAGCGAATTGATGGCAGGGCAGGACTTGGGAGGGATGGAAAAAGGAAAAATATTATTAAGAGCTACGAAGCACAAGAAATTGTGGAGGCCCATAATCACCAACGTCCTGAAGGGACACGGCACATAGAAGAATCTATTACCCATTTATTACACAAATTGAGTATCATTATTATTCTAATATCATACCCACAGGGTCTCTTCAATTGCAATTGCGACGAAAAGTGAAATTAAAGTTGAACTTTTTAAAAAGAATTGTCTTTTTAATCTTTCACTCTGTTCGATATTTAAATTTAACTTTAAATGAGTTATTTATTTAATTTTTAATCGCGTGTAACTACAGTAGTTAACTACCTGTTACTTCAGGTTGTTTATGATTCGCCGAGATCGAAAAAGAGACGGGCGGACGGACGGACGTACACTGCGCTTTATTATATACACAACGTGGTCCGAAAGTCCTATCACCCCCGGGATAATATATTTTTCTATTTCAACAGAGTATTATCAAGGAGAGAGTTTCACATGAACGATACCAGAATACCCATCAGCTGAAGGACACCACTCGGGAAGCCTTTGCAACAATTAACAAAACCTAACTTCGTAAAATATCACACAGGACATGGCATCACATCATTTTCAGCCACGAAAATGATGGTGTTCATACAGACCTTATCAATGTGTGACAACATCAGTGAAAATGAAAAAACTGAACCCAACACATGTGTTTTGTGTTACTGTATTACTTGTTCTTCTATTGTTCTCATTATTATTTTTTTTTTTTTTTTTTTTTTTTGGTATAGGGTGACAAGACATTTGGAGTTCCCTGTAAACTGCAATTGAACGATTTCTTAGATATATTTTTTTCTACTTCAGAACATAAGTTTATTTAATGACAGCAGCATCCGAATATCACGTGTTAGTAAGGTTCTTTCCGCAAATAATAAAACTTGGTTGGCTTTCTTCATTTTGCTTCGCTTTATAATGACTTTTTATCGCCTATTCGATATTATAAATGGAGAAAGGATAAGAAATGCATAACTTTTTGGCACATAATGAACAATTAGAAGTAATACCCTTTTTATAATCATTTCACCCCACAAACAAAGCAATAAAGCCACTAAGACAGCAAGAGCTTACTGAGTGTTAAAGAATATGAGGAAGATACTATAAAGGACAGAGAACAATAAAAGATCAAGAATTAAGACAGAAGATAATAAGGGATATTGCTTTTAACTGTTTGAAGATCAAAGTTGACTGTGAAGCCGGAAGAGAGTTCTACAAGCAAGAACTACGAGAGAAGAAACTGTTAATATAGAACTTACAGTTGCATGTAGCCATTTTAACTATAAAATGATGAGACCTTGCCACCACTCTCGTACTGCGCTTAAATTCATGTCTAGGAACCACAGAGAAACGCAATATTTATTTTGAAGTGACAAAAATGTTGCACAAAGCCAAAAATGGCAATGGAGAAGGCTGGTCTTCAATTTGTCATCATGCACTTGGCTAGCCATAATTACTGATCCAAACATACCACAATATTCATAACACTAAAACAACATATTCTTACTTACCATTCTTACTACAACCACTGTAATACCACAGGGTTTCTATGAAGTCCTAACTAGTTTCCATATATACAATTTTATCTAGGGAGGAGGCGATTGTAAAAATAACAACATTTAAAAAAATTGAGACAAGTTCTTCTGAACAATTAGTATGGAAATATTTATAGAAAAGTAAGGGGAATGCTACATTATGGTGGTGGAGAAGAAACTGAAGCCGAGATGGTAAGTCAGGGTCAATAATATTGCAGATATGTTATTTAAAATCTGCTATTCATATAGTAAAAATAGTACTTAAAATGTGAAAACGTGTACATTTTGGAATTAATAAATGATCAGTAATTTTAATTGTCATGTTTGAATTCGGTTATTCAAAAGGTTTTATAAATGCTACATTTAATCTCGGAGGCAAACAGCTTTTAAAACATTGTCCGTTTTTATTAAAGATGTCTGAAACGCCAGACATAGAAAATAGTATTTTCTAATAATTATAAATATCTCCCTTTTCGTATTATTAACATCGCTATAATTCGCCTTGGCATATTAATAGCGACGTTAATCATAATAGAAGAAAGGTAATTAAAAACAAACGGCATCGTCATGTGTGTAATGTTCTTTGTTAAAAGTAGGTAATAATTCAAATCTTAATTATATTTATATATTGTGGCGGGGTGGAAGCAGAAATGGGCAGTTACCATTTTCGTTTGATTGCTAATCTGCATGTCTCCAGTTTGACCTTTGACCAAGCCGTGTTGATCTTGCAATGGATAACATCGCATAACTTCAAACCGTTCAGTGGATTTGACAGAGTTGATAGGCGTCTTGCATGTTCAGCAGCGAATGGCGGGATTTCTTGCCTCAGCCATTCAGTCTCACGGGAATCGTTCTGCGGCTTTGTGATGACGCGTCCGTTTGTCGACCACGGCATTTGCAGCTCGAATTCGTATCTGGCGCTGCTGACATCCGACACTAGGAACTTTTATCCGCCTCCCTCTGGGCGACAAATATAAGAATTCGGATTAAGTGCAACTTTATCAGGTTATTCACCCAAACTGAGTAACGTCATCTTCAAAGAAATGAAAAGTCATTCCTGTCTTTTGCATCATTAGAACGTTAGCAACTGACAATATTTATTTTAACTTTCCTTGTGTATAACTGACCACATACAAAAAATAAAAAGCAATACAAATATTATATCATAAAGGGAAAACAGTTAAAAGCAAAAACCAGCATACACATTGAACTTCAAATATTCTCCCCGTATGGCGAAATATTTTGTGTGGGGATGTTTTCTTTTCTTTGTTTGCATGAGTAAGATGGTGGTAATGTTAATTGGCTTTTAAGTTTATTTTACTTGAAATTATACGGCTAAAATGTTTATAGGTGAATCCAGTAAACTATTCTTTTCAACTTCAGACGAAAACATATTCGGTTTGGTGAGAATCTAATTTAAGAAGGTCAAAAAGTTAGATTACTCTTCGAGTGTAAGTGATAATCCTGGTATGGTATGTGTCAAATATTTGAAAGAAAAATTTAAGTTTATATAAAAGCCTATTTTTGTGAAGTCGAAGTGTTGGACAATCAGTGTCTAAGGAGCTGTTAATAAAGATTTTATAGCTAAATAAAGAAGCCTAATCATCAATTACAACACGGAATGAATGGTAGTTAGCAAAAGGGACAGACCAACATGCAAATTACAAATTGGGGACACCAAAATCAAACAAGTACAAAAAATTAATAATCTACGAAATGTTTTAGCAGAGGACGAATAGGGCGATACTGAAATCCGAAAGCGTATTGGGATAGAGAAAGATGCCTTCCATAAGCTAAGCAGTGTATTTAAAAAAAAGATTAGAAAAAGAAGAAAAGAGTACTGAACTGCTACATAATGTCAGTCCTCCTGCATGCCAATGAAGGCTGGATAATCTCTTCAAAGATGAAAAATAGACTTGAAGCAACAAAAATGTGGTTCTACCGAAGGATGCTGAGAATACTCTGAACCGTACATGTGAGCAACAGCGAAGTTTAGAGAAAATGGAAACCAAAAGAAAACTTATATTTTAGCATCGGAAAGAGACACGTGAACGTTCTCGTGCAAGTATTGAGGAAAGATAACTTGCTAAATGTGGTACTGACAGGACGGATTGAAGGCAAGAGGCACGATGGAAAATATAGCATAACCTACCTAGCGAATTTGGGTAAATAGATGGTTGAGCAATGTTTAGGGGAGATAACGAAAAGAAAAACATTTAGTAAGTGCTACAAAAGACAGAAAATTGTAGAGAGCCATGATTCTTAAACGTTCTGAAAGGATAGAGCACCTTGAAAAAGAAGATATGTGCTGACATTTTACCGGATGTGGAAATTGGAACCAATTTCATTTATTCCCGGGAAAAGTGTCTTAATGAAACAAAATAAAAAAAAAAATGTTTTTTTAATGTAAAAATTCATTAGTACTATATTGTTAATATAGGAACTTAAGATTTGTTTTTTTAATATCACAACATTATTGTATATATATATATATATATATATATATATATATATGAAGAAATATATTCTTAAGATGTGCTATATTTATAGGATAAAGTGCTCAATATCAGAGATAAAGCGTGTATAAATATAAAAGTGAACATAGAAGTCAACACTTAGAGACGACAGTCTGTTTCATGCTAGACGCAATCGTCAGGCCACACGTGCTGTTATTTTTCTCGGCTATTTATATATACAGGTCAGTGGTGTATTGTAGGTAGTCTATTTTGGCGGTTCTTTTACCGGAAGTCGTTTATTTGTTTATTTATTTATTTGGGTTAAATTATTTTGCTTGTTTTTATTTATTTTTATTTTAGATTTTTATTTTTTATTTTTATTTCTTATCTTATATATATATTTTTATTTTATTTTTATTAGTCGGTGTTTTAATTGACGTAGTAAACTTTGTTTATATCGCTTATTTAATAATTTTGTTTTGGTTTTGGAAGATAAAGCTATTTATTCAATTTTGGGGTTGATTGTTGTAGTTTATTCCAACTATTATTTTGGCGGGAGCAGTTTCTAATTTGTTTATAACTTCATGCTTTTTTTTTGGATTGATTATCTTTATTTGTTTTTCCTAACGGTTACTTTATCGGGATCGGTATGTTAGTTTATTTATTTGGATGAATTTAGATTAATTTATTTTACATGTTTTTTTATTATTTATTTATTATACTGTATATTTTTATTTACACTTTTCAGTTTTCGATTTTTAAGTAACGTAATATTTACTTTTCTTTTTTCGTTGTATAACAGTCATAGCTATTTTTTGTCCGATTTTTGGTTTGATTTTTATAGACTAACTAATATTTTGGTCATAATGGTTTATTTATTTGATTATTATTTACTTTATTTATTTGGGTTCATTGATTTTGTTTTTTTTTAGTTTTTTTATTCTTTTTCGTCTATTCTAACGGGTGTGATTTGGTAATTTGTTTGGCTTAATTTATTTTGCTTATTTTATTGTCCTTTTGTTTATTTATTTATTTTATTTATTTTATTTTTTCAGTTTTCGATTTTTAAATAACGTAGTCAAAATTTGTTTTCATGTCTGCATTTTGAAATGAGCTCGGATCTTTTATTTAATAAATTATTTGGGTCTGGTTAAAAACATACGCATAACAATCCTTAAAAACGATTGTAGCAACATTCGAAAGTACTCGAGACGAAAATAATATAAAATAAAAATAAATATGAACTTTGGCAAATTTACCGGAATATAATGATTAAAATTTACCGGAATATAAATGATTAAAAATTCATTAAAACACAAAACAACTAATTTGAAAAAAGAAAATACATATATATATATATATATATGTGTGTGTGTGTGTGTGTGTGTGTGTGTATATATATATATATATACATGTGTGTATGTAAGTTTGTGTGTGTATATATATATATATATATATATATATATATATATATATATATATATATATATATATGTAAGCAAATATAAATGGATATAAATCCGACAGAATGAAGAAAAATATTTGGAAAAAACAAACAAAAATCCTTAAATGCAATTATGTTGTTTTAATATGAATGAAATGTCAACGTCTGACGTTTCGGTTTAATAAACCTTCTTCAGAACAATATTCATTAAAATACAATTAACATAATCAGTTCAACATGACAAAGACGATGGACATAAAAGCAAGACTTATCCAAAACAGATAACTGAAAATTTTAAAATTTTTCATTCATATTAAAACAACATAATTGCATTTAAGGATTTTTGTTTGTTTTTTCCAAATATTTTTCTTCATATATATATATATATATATATGTGTGTGTGTGTACATATATATACATGTTATTTATCTTCATTCATTATAATTTGTTTGTCGATGGGAGATGGTAGCGGAAGGAGAAAAATAGGAAGAAATTGAAAGAAAAAATGATTGGGAATGAAACTAAATGTTCAACGCAACACAAAAGAACCGAGGTTAGAGTCTCGGACTTTCGCTGTGCGTGAGGCGGGAAAAAACGTTGACGTCTGCAGGCGCATAAAAAAAAAACAAAAAAAAAAAACAAATATAATCATAAGCAGAATGGCTTGATGAGAAATGCACACACGAACGAATGCCCGTGTCAGAGCAGGAAAAATAAATTATCCTCTGATTTCCGCAGCTAAAATAACAATATCAATAATTAGACCTTAAATGGCGGCGCAACAGAAGAACTAAAAAAAATACTGACGATCGCAAGAAGTTTACAATTACTTCTAAATAGACTTTTACTTCGTTAACGCCACGAATTTAAGAACTGTGTTGGGGCGAAATTTAATCGTAGATCAATAATACGCTCAGCAGCTGCATTGGTGGTTGATATGTAGATTCTCTGACAGGGATCTGCATATAATCGCCATAGGAGCAAAAAGTTGGGGAGGAGAGATAGAGTGAAACAAAAAGAACAGAAAGAGTTACTAATATGTACAAGTAGAAAATTACTTGCTCATCAAGAAAACATGGACATTCCGACGTGTTGTAATGGTTAGCAAGGTTGTCTCATTAGGTCAATTACGACTGAATAGTGAGTTCGATTCTCACTGGGTGCCGAATACTTTCGCCCTTGTTCTACATGCGCTTAGAAAATAGCCATAACGAAAGCGTAGGCACTTGTGCCACATCCAAGCGACGCTTAGAAAATCATTTGAGGTAGCTCAATGAGGTGCAATGGTTAGAAATGCTGTCTCGATAGAAGAATTACGACTGAGTAATGAGTTCGAGGCTCACTGTATGCCCCATACTTTTGTCCATGTGCCAATTAAGACTGAGTTGTGAGTTCGATTCTCACTGGGTGCCTCATACTTTCCGCCTTGTGCCACATCTAAGCTACGCTTATAAAATCACTGTAACGGAAGAAGTATTCAGCCAGTCGCTTTTTACACACACACGCACGCACACACAGAAATATATATATACAGGTCTGATCAAAAAGTATCGGGACTGTTACTATAAAAAAAACTACATTACATATCAATTCAGCATTTAATCTCCTTCGAAATTGTCCCCTTCTGAAACCGCGTTCCTTGCCCAGCGTCGTTTACATTGATGGAAACATTCCTGTAACTATTTTTTGGGGATAGCGAACAGCTGCCTCGTCGCAGCTTGAAATCTTCTTCCTTTCAAGGAGATTTGATTTCAGAAGAAGAAAATGTTGCAGGGGGTGAAAAGTAGAGAATATGGTGATTGTCGGGCCTGGGGAATGTTGTCCTTGTCTAAAATCTGTTGCGCAAGCCATGGTCCTGATGGAACCTCTGTGGTGTGTGTGACGAGCAGACTCTACACACTTTCATTCTAAACACTGTTATAAACAACGAAAATGAACGAGAACGTTATAATTTAGTGGGAATACCCGACAGTTTTCAAAGTCAGTCTGTGTTAAGAGGTACTTTAGCTACGTTAACATAGCATAAGTCCCGATATTTTTGTATCAAACCGCGTATATATATATTCTGCTTACTATTTTAGATCAGATCATTAGGAACATCTGGTAGATCAGAAAACCGTACATAATCTTAAGTAAATAAATGCACTAAGACAGATCTTCTAAAATTAATGATTTCACAATAAAATAACCCCAGAGCTACACACTTGCCATTATTACGGCTGGGGTATTATCACAGAATTGTAACTATTTTAAAAGCAACTGTCTACAATATGTAATATTTATACATTTTATTTTTTAGAAAAGCGTTGTAAAACAAAAAACAATTATATTGAAAAATATTTAATACATAAAATAATTTTTTATCATTCATTAACGTTTTCCGTTAACATGAAGTGAAAACATTATATTGATTTAATTGCTAGGTGCGCTGCTAGGAAAGTTGGTTCCCCGTGTTGTGCTAAACAATAAATCTCAGTAGAATCTAGTTTACATATTTATAAGTCTACCATTTTATCCTCGTTTAGAATATTGCTGGCACATCTGACCTGGTACTTTTGCTATTTATTTAAAGATTCTTGATAAAAATGTAAAGAATAGGCAATGTTATTTATCCTGATCCCGTATATTGACTTCATTCACTTTTCCACTGTCGTAATGTAGTTTCCTTGTGACTTTTCTATAAATGCTTTCATGGTAATTGTTCTGATGAACTTTCTTCTAAACTGAAGTGCCTTGTATGTCAACTAGCTAGTCTAGGAAAAGGATGACTCTGAATTCATAATCGTAGAGAAGAGAACGGGAAACAACTCTGTTATCTTTCTCAGGAAATCGTGTCAGTCCACAGATAATAAAGAAAGAAATTCGTTTTGTGGACCTAAAATGGGTTAAATGCAAAATTCAAGGTCACATTCAACTTTTACAAACGTTATGATCAACTATGACCCGAACGGAAATTATATTAAAACGTCCTGTCATCGGAAAGTTTCCGGATTATTTGGGAACAATCTTAGCAACAACACAATACAAGTTGAGCTTTCATAGCTGGTTCCATTCACGAGAGATTTGATTGATTCTTCGGTGACGGTCACCATGGAGAAGTTCCCGAATGTTTTTCCAATTTGTCTAATGATTGACCGTCCATAATTCACAACAAAAACACTAGCGTTCTTTTAATATGCATGATCCAAAAACCAGTGTTCGGCCTAAGCAACGTTAGACCAGAGCTTGAGGAGACATTTTGAAACATTTGTATCATAATTTCCGTTCTTCACGTGTAGAGGAAAAAGGGTGCGGAATACGAAGAAAGAAATAACCATCAAACACAACTCTGCAAATTGTAAATAAATTTTATTATTAAGTATTATTTTCAAGTTAAAAAAAAACAAATTACAATGATCCTCGCGAAGCAAAGTCCCGCAAAAATATTTTTTGTTCTTTACAACATAACAGAAAAATTACGTTAGCATGATAGAAAGGCAAAAAGTGCACACTTAACGAGTGAGTCACGTATTTACATTGTTTTATGAATGCTTGTATTTTTCTAGCAGTCAGTAAACGAGAGCTATGTTATAACTATTACAAATATTTCTGTGGCCATAACTTCATTCGTGTATCTTAACGTGTGCTTAATCTACTTTAAAAATCGTGAGGCGATAAATACGTGAAATGTTGAGTAATTAATTATTTAAAAGTTGTGAGTAATGACCTATGCACAAACCTAGTCAAAGGTTTACCGAAAAACTGAAAACTAAATACTAACTTTGTGAATTTACGCAATTATACTTATAGAAAATAGATGAATAAAAGCAATTAAAATTAGATTTACTAACCTCAGAAGTGTAGCGGTTAATAAATATTTTTCCTAATTTTTAAAAATCTATTTTTAGGAGGAAAACTATTGTTTTCTGAAGTGATCGCTAAAATTTCGTAGCAGACAACAAACATGGTTGTCTAAAATTTCCCAGCCTGAATAATGTTTGATACAACATCGTTGATTGGTTAATACGAATGTGTAAATTCAAATTGGTGCCTACTATTTTTCACAAAAATGATTCAGTTGAGATGTTTAGTGATATTACTTAAATATACTGAATTTTTCTACAATTTCTGGCGGCGTTCCACACGCATATGTAGCAGGCATTATCAAGCCATCGTACAGATGGCAGAGTAGATATGATAAGGTGAAATTGGCAGGTAATTTAAAAATAGCCTACAGTCTGATATTAACTGTGGCAATGAATGGTTTGTTAATTTTAACGCCTCCATAACTTCTCTCAATTAATTACCTGAAAAATTCCTTCCTGTCACTCATCAGCATGGCTGATGCTAACCACTATAAGATTAACTCATTGCACCTTCTCAGTCTAACAATCTTCGGCGGGCATGAAGGGGAAAGACTATATTGAATGCATTGCTAAGTCTGCTGCTAAGAAAGACAGGTCATTAAGTAGTGCTAATCAATTTTTCTCTCCAGAATCTACCATGTATATTTATAAGTCTACCATTCCCCCAGGCTTGGAATGGTGTTCCTACTGTATATTTAGAGATTCTTGACAAAATCTAAAAGAAGAATCAGCAGTAGTATTATTTCTGACATGGCATCTCAGATTCAGTCACATTCCCACCGCTGTAATGAAGCTCCCCAGTGTCTTTTCTATAAATACTTTCATGTAATCTTTAGGATGAACTCAAAAAAATAAATGTTTATTTACTGTGGTACCTAGACTTTATGAATTTAATCGCAGTACAAGATTGGCGGTAAGGTCTCATCCCTTTACTGTTGAAATGGCTAGATGTAACCGTAAGTTCTATGCTAATAGTTTCTTCTATCGCACGTCTAGCTTGTGGATCTCGCTTCAGCCAACGTTTATCTTCAAAAATTTAAATGCAATGAGAATCGTTATCTACTGTCTTCTAGGTTAGTCTTTTTTTGTTCTCTCTCTCTCTAATGTCTATCTTTTTGTCCTTATTCTTTCACACTCAGTAACCCTTTGCCTCTAATTTATTGCTTTGCTTTGGGTGATATGATTAAAAATATGCCACAATTTGCAGACTGACTCAGTTGACTAGGTACCAATCTACGGTAATTGTGCGTGCGTTTACATTTAAAGGTACAATCAGTCAAGGAATTTTTCTGATGCCGACTCGTATTATGACATGGCTTCAAATAGACGAACGTTTGAGGGTGCCAGGTTAGGATTTCAGATGTAAGGCATAATTGTCCAGACATTTCACTGGCTGCGAGGGATTGACGTGTCGTTAAACTTTATATTTCAAACTCTCATCACTCATCTTCAAAAGTAGCATCGCCTGAATAATCCTTGTGGCCAGTTTTGAAGATGTGCTCACGAAGGGGTCAAAAATTATTAGCGGGGCCTTTCGGTATAAACTCTAACAATATGACTCTCTCTCTCTCTCTCTCTCTCTCTCTCTCTCTCTCTCTCTCTCTCTCTCTCTGGAGAACGATGTTATTTGTACTTAAAGGGAGATTTCACATTTCTACTTATAAAATAGGGATTTAGGTCAGCGAGTCGACCGTAGTCAATGCGAAAAATCCTTTCCATACTATTTGCTTTGCCAGGACTACATGCAGTTTTGAATTCAGAATTTTCCCGTCTCCTAGACCGATTGATACCCAAGGCTATAGAACCCAGTCTGTACTAATACTTACCCATAGCGGGGTGGGGGTAGGGGTCTAAGAGTTGGATTCATTTCTTTTCCAAGGGTATTAGCATGTATATTTAGTTCCAGAAACAGACCATATTCAAGAAATTTCATTTGAATTTGCATTTAACCAATTTAGAAATCTTTTATGATGGTGCTGTCCAAAATTGGATTTAGCACCCCATAAAAAACATAGGAATAAAGATGTACATCATGATTTTCTGATAACAAGTAAAGTTATATTAGTTATTTGGTATCTGCTATATGGTGCCAAAAGCGAGTAATGATCGATTTAACGGATGAAAAAATCTGGGTCCATTTTAAATACCTTCCTGTGAATAATTATCTTGCATAGTGCAAATTTAAATTGTTTAAATTTTTGAGAAGTGAAGTGAAAAAGAGAAGAAAAACTGTTTCGTCCATATTTTTTTTTATTTTATTTTATTTTTTTTTTTTTGTTCGTTTTATTTGAAGTTTGGGGTCAGAAAAGTAAGCAAAATATAGTATAAGAATTATGATAATTTGACTGAAATGTGTGCTGTAGGGACCCTAAATTCTCTTGATATAGTTCATTTAAGAAAAAGAATGTCACTTATAACATACATTTCCACAAGATTTCAATGACCTTCTTAGGAAATAATGGCAGCAAAAGCAATTACACAGAACTGATCATCTAAAAATGAATGATTAAACATGTACAAGTCTTGATTAAATTCAACCGATCATAACATGACAAGTACTTAGAGTTAGGATAAAACCAAACCACTTCTGAAATCTTGAAACTGTCTGCTTTCATATTAGACCTAATAAGTGTTACATGGGAAATTTTTCTAAAAATACTAAAGGTCCATTTGCGAGCCACCTGTATATGAACTTTCACGTCTTGGATGCGTTGTTTAAGCTAATAAGCTGTGGCAAGCCACGGCTAGCTGATAATTGTGTAGAGTGCTGTATGGGCGTGACCTTTCAACCCGTAAACATATGATTTAGAGTGTTAGCTTATTACAACTAGATTAATGGTAATGTTAATAAATACCCGTTTTCCTACAAGGAAAATCTGTCATTTATTGATAGAGCAGCCGGTATTGCTTTCGGTTGTAAGTTATAAAATCTTTTTCTTAAAAAGATTTTTCAGGAAAATAGGTTTCCTAATTCCAGTAGCTGTTATCGCTCTTTCCAGTACTGATTGGCGTTTCCTTCTTAACTGTTTATTTAAAGTAGTGTGGAATGTTAACATCTTGATTATATCATTATTTTCTTAGAACAGTTAAAATTATCTCGCAAAAAAAAAAAAAACAAATTCTGAAAACAGTAATTGAAGTGTACCTTGGAATAATAGAAAAGCTTCAATTTTAAAATTGCTAAAAACAATAAAGACGGTGATACGCGTATTATCTTTTTCTTGAAATAAATTTGTCATAATAATATTTTAGATAGAAAACCTAAGCCAAACGATCACAACTTGGCAAATACTTGAACTTAGGACAAAAGTAAACTCCTTCGGAAATCCTAAGACCTCTTTCAGATTATATCTGGCGCTTAGGAAATGTTCCAAAATACATTCGCGAACCAATTTATCTTTTCTCTCTATAAGATTACCATTAACTTCACAGAACTATCATCTTACTGTGCTTACGTCGTGTAGCTTTTCTATAAACATACCATATCTTTCTATGAATGTTAGCAATATTTACGCCAACCAGAAACAGACATTCTATGGAGCAGGCATTTAGGAAGTTATTGCTATTGTTTGTTTAGCGGCACATCAACTCCTTATAGGTCATTTAATGTCGAAATTTAATTTTCTTAGGAGCATTAGTAATTAATTTAAAAAATGTCTTGCCGGTAATTTTTTTCTACGAAAATGTAAAACTTGTATTTCTACTATGAAAATGTATTTTTGTACTTAGTGTCTGTTCCCAGTTTGGGGGTCAAGTATTTCCCTGCAGTTGTAACACTGACAGGTGCTACAACCCCAGGTCAGGGTGGACATGGGAACAACAGAATTTCAGAGTTGGTTCCACGCTCCTCAAAATCTCCTCATCAGATGCCATGCTGCCGGATGTAGTTTATCGTCATACCCAGTACAAAGAAAATAATAGGCAAGAAAAGAGAATTTAACTCTATAAATTTTCCCCTGGAGCTTCCATAGTTTATAGTTTAAAAATTATGAATGCTCACTAATACATTTAAAATCTAATTAAAATAGACATTCAATTTTGACCGACCATTGTATTTTTATAGATATATGTGATCGAGGTGTAAAATCGAATGCGGCATATATATATATATATATATATATATATATATATATATATATATATATATATATATATACATTTATGTGTATATATATATATATATATATATATATATATATATATATATATATATTCCAGTCACCCTTAATTGTGAGCTACGAGCAAACAAGCGCGGGCACATCAACACGCACATCATAATATACACGTGCATATATATATATATATATATATATATATATATATATATATATATATATATATATATATATTATATATATATATATATATTATATATATATTATATATATATATATTTATGTATATATATATATATATAAATATATATATGTATATATATATATATATTTATATATATTTATATATATATATATATATATATATATATATATATATATATATATATATATATATATATATATATATATATATATGCACGTGTATATTATGATGTGCGTGTTGATGTGCCCGCGCTTGTTTGCTCGTAGCTCACAATTAAGTGTGACTGCAATGTTTTATTTGTTCTTATTTATAAACATATATTCACAGCTATGTATAACTAGACAATATTTTAACAAAACTTAAGAGAAAAAATAAAACTCTAAATTTTATCAATACTTATTCATTTTCTTCCTCACGTCTATTAACTTTTCCCTTGCCATAAAAATCGTGCTTTTTGTTTTGTCTGCCGATTTTTATTATTAATATTAAAACTATCTAGCCAACTGTCTCCCAATCTACGCGCACATGATCTCATTCAA
This sequence comes from Acanthosepion lycidas, assembly GCA_963932145.1. Lineage (NCBI taxonomy): Eukaryota > Metazoa > Mollusca > Cephalopoda > Sepiida > Sepiidae > Acanthosepion > Acanthosepion lycidas. The sequence goes on along the minus strand of OZ010574.1, from coordinate 67,367,693 downwards.
TTCCTTCTTGTCTGTAATTTTAAAGAAATATTCATTGCTTCTCAACTTTATTGCTTTACTAATCCTTACCGTTTTTCCAAATTTTCCCTTTAATTTAGTTTCTAATTCTATTCCATTTTTTAGGTGTAGGAATTTTGATGCAAGGTGAAACTTTACATTTTCAATCATTTGTCAGCTTGATACAATATGGCGTATGGTGTCATGCAATATCATAATATGAAATATAAAATAACTGGGACCCGTTTGCATACTTTTCTCTCGTAAAGGAAACTTGTGATATTTTTATTAGAATTTCTCGTTCATCTGGTGTGATCTGAAGGCTGGTGAACGAATGTACTTGGGCGTAACTGTACAAGAAACAATGAAGTTGATGTTTATTTAAATGTGTTGAATAAAAAATATATAAATTACAAAGTCTAATAATAATTTACCGTAGTCTTGAACTTTATTTTTTTTTTTTTACTTCATACATTATTATCATCAGCCACTGGTGGTCGAAGATTAAAATAATAAAGTCTTCTGTCTGGATCATTGTTAAATGAAGCGAGATAAATTTTCTTAGTTACGGCACAGGCACATTTTAGATATCAGCATTCTATGAGAGCAGTTTTCTATATAAAGTTCGGAAGAGAAGATATTAAGAAAAAATATAGGGTATTTATGAATAGCATTTAATCTTATTAAAATACTATTTATAAAAAAGGTAGCTTCTATTCCTCTGTTAATTTTACCATTTCATGTTTTAATTAAAACTACAAGAATATACACAGGGTGTTCCAAAAATGTAATAACAGCTGGCCACTCGTATTCAAGGATGCCCGTCTATTAGGGTGGCTAGCCAATCCCTATCGCAAATGCTCGCTCAGGCATACTTGTGTTTATTCAACACCCACAGAGCCCACCTGTGGTTTATACTGCAGCTATGCTGAGCAGACCTTAGTTACAGTTTCTGGGAAAGAGCGTGTTATCTAGCGTGATCAACAATCTGACCAAGGCCAGCACACTCGAATCCTCGGTCACGATGACTTGTAACTTCGTGCTAGCACAGCTATCGGCGGTCCCCAAGGGTCTACCCAATTGTAATCACAAGGCATGGGTCAAATCGTGGTATTGTTTTCAGGCACTTTCCAAAGAAGCCACACGCTGGAATTGCCCCCCCACCCTTTCCAGGTCGATAACATCAGGAAGTCTACTTACTGACAAACCAGCTGTGGTGAGATTCGAACCCAGGTTTTGTGGTCAGAAAGCCAACATTCTAATCACTCGGTCACCGCTCAAAATGTACCCTCTCATTAAATGACAATAAATGCAGTGTTGTAAACATGATTAATGATTAAAATTAATAAATATTAATGTTTATTGACTTACAAAGAAGATTAACGGTTTAAATTAAATATAAGAAATTGAATGAATGCTTATAAATATTCAAAATGATAACCGCCATTTGTCGTACAGATTCCTTTGGCGATCGGAGGAGGTTTTTCAGCAATTGTTATTCTTTTGCGGAACTAGTAGACGAATGTTGTTTATGAACACCGAATATCCTGAAACTCTCTGCATTCATATTAGATCTGGTACATATCACATAGGAAATGTTCCAAAAATGCTAAATATTCATTATGAGCCACATGTGTTGGAACCTTCACGTCCCGAATGCATTGTTTAAGCTAAGTAACATGTGGCAAACCATGAGTAGCAGATAATTGTGTAGAGTGCTTTATTGATAGACAGCCGGTACTGCTTTCGGTTGAAAGTTATAAAATCTTTTTCTTAAAACAATTTTCAGGAAAATAGGTTTCCTAATTCCAGTAGCTGTTATCGCTCTTTCCAGTACTGATTGGCGTTTCTTCCTTAACCGTTGATTTAAAGTAGTGTGGAATGTTAACATCTTCATTATGCTATTATTTTCTAAGGTTGTGAAAATTATCTAGAACAGTTAAAATTATCTCACAAAAAAAGACAAATTCTGAAAACTGAAATTGATGTGTACTTTGGAATAAGAGAAAAGTCCCA
>OZ010574.1:67353180-67363180 GCA_963932145.1 Acanthosepion lycidas | reverse complement strand
GCCTATATTGAAAAAGGGGACAAATGGATGATTTATAATAAATAAATATACGCTTTTATTATTATTATTATTATCATTATTATTATTATCATTATTATTATTAAATCAAGTAAATTTGAATAAGACCGGTTTCTTTTCATTGTTGACTCAAGCGTTAAGGCTTTACATTCTCCTGTGCTTTGAATTTTATCAGTAATAAAATTGTAGTTCAAAAATAGCGACTACTTTCGGCAAATATTGAAATATCTTGACGATCTTCACTTTTTTATTGTCAATATTAATAAGATGGTAGAAAGGCGGGAAAAGTGAGGCGCTGTACTAGAAGGAGGATGATAGATTACTTGCAATCTAATTTGTTTCTTCTTTATTATAAACGGAATTTTAGCTGTTTCACAAAAGTAGAAATAACATGAATCGGAATATATATATATATATATATATATATATATATATATATATATATATATATATATATATATATATATATATATATATATATATATATGTATGTATGTATGTATGTATGTATGTATGTATATATATATATGTATATATATATTGATTCTTGTTATTTCTAATATAGATATGTATGTGTGTATGTATCCATAAGGTAAATATTGCTCTAAATAACATATTGCATACAGAGATTAATTTCTGTAAGTATTTTTAACTTACCAAGGGAAGATTCACTTGCTTGCAAAATGTATGCCTATGTGGGTGTATTTGTGTTGGAATATGAAATATCATAATAGATGCGGGAACCACTTAGACATTGACAATACATAATCTTCTACACGGGAATATACATTTTGAAGCAAACATTACAAATACTATATAGTTGATGCATAGATTTTCAACACGTGTTTTGTTTTTTGTTTCGATTTTTTAGGGAAAATCTTTTATTCATAGCCTAATTATTCAATCGTCAAATCGTCTTCTACGACTTTGGGCTATCTGCTTTTTTGTATTCTATCATAACAGAATTCCGGTTTTGATGTGAGGAATATTTCTAGAAACTACTAAATATCTTAACAACAATGTAAGAAAAATTAACAAATTTGCTGCTCGATCAATTTTCGAAATTTGAGGAAGTATATAGCTGGTACTTGTAAAATCCACGACGCTCACAAAACATGTATTACAGTTTTATTTATGTGACTGATGAATCTTAATTCTTAAGTTAATGACTGAATAACTTCCTTTACTACTATGAAATACCTATGTAAATTCCCCTAAATATTTGAGCATAACAGTTTTAATAAAATATTACAATATCATTCATAAGTATGAATGCTGATCATAATTTAAACAAATAATAAGGTACAAATGAAAAGATTTAAATTGACGAGGTTTTCCCTTTCACAGAAACAGACGCTAAATGCATAAGAGCATTATCACCTTTCCATCTTCCCTTTCTTTCGTTCTTTCTTTTTCTTCTCATTATATATGCATTCTTTTTCACACTAAAACCAAACAGCATTTCTGATAGATTTTCTTCTTCCGTTTTTCCTCGGAATGAAAATGAAATACTCAATTATTTATCTGAAGCAATCACAGTACATAACACACATTTTAACTAGCTTCGTAACTAATGGCAGAAGTATTATTATTATTATTATTATTATTATTATTATTATTATTATTATTATTATTATTAATTCCTTTTATTTCTGGTATATGCACATTTCCTCCCGGGTACCAACCAGAGACTTAAGGTCAGAAATGGCTTCATGACATTTTCCATTGGTCATTTATTTATGTAAAAAAAAACCCCTTAGAGCACACATATTTTACGTAGATAAAGGTCTTCGTAATGTGTGGGCTGTACTTGTGAGTACATCTTTTTGCATTTCTTTAAGGCATGGGCTACCAGGAATTCCTTCAATGAGTCTATTGGAATCTTTTCCAACCAATCCGAGGAATTATAGATGTCATCATGTGCCACAGTTTTGAAATTTCCACTTCAAGATCCTTGTATTTTGATAGTTTTTAGAAGATCTTCAAGCATACATTATAGTCTGCAGAGACTGCCATCTCAGTAAGAAAGCATATTCTATTTTCATGGTCTCTGATTACGATTAACTTTGATTGTTTTGTCTGTGTGTATTGTATAATCTCATAAAATTATTACAAGTCCTATGGCTGTCACCGGTTCTGGGTGGTGTTCATGCCAATTTCTTGCAGTTTCCTTTCTGTAAAATTTGCATATTTTCCAATGTAGATATTGGCCCACTCAGTTATGCTGGATTTTATATTCAGTGGGTGCCAGTACAGTGTAACCTGATACAAGATGGTCAATTATTTCTGAATATTTATCACTGAATCTGCATTTTGGGCTAACACAATTTTTCATTATGTGAGCTTGGTAATTCTTAATTAGCAAACATTGGTCCTGTTCATCAAGAATAAAACCTACGGTTTCAGCTCTTAACCCTGCACTACGTAGCTTGTTTGGAACGGGGTCAGATTATTGACCATAGAGGCTTATTTTGCCATTGTTTCTGCATTTGGCACATTGCATTTGCTTTTGATTTTTTTTTTTTAGATTCTTTGCCGCCGCAGTAGGTGTATTATGATTACTTACATTTCTTCACCCACTTGAAATCCTCATTTTAATTAGTAGACATCCTTTATTACAGAATAAAGTTTCTTCTTCTTCTTCTTCTATTATTATTATTATTATTACTATTATTAAATGGCTCCCCTTCGCTGATATCTCATCCCCAATTAAGCGAACATACGTACAGAGAAATCATTTCTAATCCGCCTCATTCTTCGCATCGTTTTGCATCGCTCATTCGACCAGACACCACCATACCTCGACACCATTTGAAAGTCTTTTGACTTGTTATATGCCCTGCCAACTGATATATTATTGATGTCGTGATGGATGGGGAAAATTTCCATCCAATAATAAGGAGTAAAAAATAATAATAATAGATAAAATTGTTGGCGATTTGATCTATTGCCATTTCCTTGTGCTCAATTTTTAATTATACGCTGGCTCTTTCTTTTTCTCCCTTCCAACTCACAAATAGCAGAGAGTGGAATTGCTCGTAGATGTATGATATATTGCTTGTTTTTCAGAGTGAAAATACAAAGAGAGAAAGAAAAAAGCCTAATATAGCCGAAGATAAAAAATATTATTATAATTATTATTATTGCTGTTGTTATTGCTTTTGCTGCTAATATGATATTCATTGTTGCTGGAGTATTAATTATTATCAAGAAGAAGAAAGAAAAGGAAAATGAGTAGGAGGGAGAGTAAGGAGGTAAAGAAGAAAAATTAGAGGAGGACTAGGAGGTGAATGTGTTTAAAAGAAGAGGGCGGCATAGAAGAAAAAGAAGAAAGGCAGGAGAGTACAGGGGGATAGGAAACAAAAGGTGGTAGATAAGAAGAGGAAGAAAAAGTTGAGGATAAGGAGGAGGTGAAATTGATAGAGAAGAAAACAAAGTGCAAGTGAAGAAGAAGAAGAAGAAGAAGAAGAAGAAGAAGAAGAAGAAGCTAGATGAATATTTGTATTACTGCAAATAGTGATTGTGGAAACAATATGTAATTTAAGCTGTTTTGTGCAATAATAATAATCAATGTGATAAAAATTGTCATAATGAAGATAATGATGCTTTATTATTATTACTATTATTATTATTGCTGTTGTTGTTGTGTTTTGCCTTTGTTTAGTTCTAAGTCTTCACCAGAGACTTCAAGAAATAACAAGTGTTTCTATCAGTAGATGCAAACAGATGAGGTGCCAAGCAATCAGGAAAAGAGATATATAATTGTTATCAAGATAAGGAGATAACGTGTTGTAAGAATTACCCATAGGTATGAATTTTTTTCAGTTCACATATTTTAAGACTACCAGGATTCGCCTATTTGCTCGCTCCTTTTGATATCATCCCCAAAACCCTCAATAATTCTGGGTAATGTTGTCTGGAGATGTCACATTCTACTGATTTTATCTCGCGGCCCTTGTATTTAGTTTCTCTAACTTTTTGTCCACTAGGCCTACAATATACAAGTGTTTTCGACATTATTTTTTTCATAAACCTTTCGAGTTACCTGCATTTCCCTGTCTGTCTGAACGCTGAAATTCCAGAGGATTTCAACCTCACAATTCTGTACTAGATTTGGTGGCGTATGTTCCCACCAATTCTCTTTGCGAAGGATCATGAACGCACGGAATATTGACTAGTATATGTAGTGAGATTCTAGTTGTCCATATTTGCTGTTTGATACAATCCTTTATAAATAATACCTGGCGTAAAAGACGGTTTTAGTTATTCGACATTTTGCATAAGAGAATTTTTTCTTGGTATGTGAACAATGCTCATGTGCACAGAGAGTGAGATGTTTCTGAGGAGGTTCTTAATGTACGCCCCATTTTTTACATTTTTTATACATTCGTCAAATTCTTTTGTTGAACTCGCTTTATCATACGGGATGACTTTTGACTGTGAGACAACGCTTACGTTTTTTTTAAACATTTATTATTAATAGTATTATAATTATTATTAGTTTTTCTCTGAACTGAGTTCATCCCTTATCCTTGGAAATACCATGAGGGTCTGATAGATTTATTTGATGGATTAAGCCCTACTTAATATATGAATAGTGACAAGAAGTAGGAATGAACTTATTGTATGTTGGTGTTGCCAGGGATTTTATGGATCTGTATTGTATCCCTTGATGTTGCCTGAGATTTTGTGAGTCTATTTTTATCTCTTCTTTCTTTATTTTTTCTCTTTCTTTCTTCTTCTTCTTCTTCTTCTTCTTCTTATTATTATTATTATTATTATTATTATTATTATTATTATTATTATTATTATTATAACTTTCTACTACATTATTTTTCACCAGCTGTATCCGAGTTCCAACCATGCTTTGAACTCACAACTCTTTGGGCCAAGTCACTTTTTGAATCAATCAACCAACACATTTATTCACTGGGCCATGAGCCCCCCTCACCCCAATTCCTCTACACAGCAGAGGGAACAAAAACTTGAAGAATTGAGTTATCAAGGGAAATTAACTAAAACTGAAATATCCAAATGCATGGCAGCTGGCATTACAATAATCTACCCTCGTGCACTAAATAAAGAGTTTGGTTCCATCAAATATCATACAGGCCGAAGTGCACATAGTGTAAATAGTTAAAATACATAATCTCAGAAATATAGGCATATGTTGGTCTTATTTTATCGTAACTCAAAAGTATTTTCCAAGTTATAATCGTCTGAAGTTAATCAAATCTCGTACACCTATCGTTTGCTTTTTAGATTATCCGTTCCGGAGAGTTGCTATTTCTGCCATTTTTGCTTTGAAATTCAATGGAATTTTATTGAAATAAATGCTATAAGTAACAGAGAGATTTAACTTGGCACTCTTTATCATCACTGACCTCTATCAAATAGATTGATGGGCCCTACAACATAATATCCCCCGACTTCAAATATCATTAACAAAAACCTGCCCGAGACAATCTGCTCTGCTTTTTAGTGAAAGTTGTAGGGAAGTTATTTATAATGTGCTCAGTTCTTGTCATACGTTACTTTGTTCATGGTGAAAAAGTCCTTTAGCCAGTGAAGTCTGAGCGTCTTGGCAGAGGCCATCCTTTTTTTGAACATTGTGAACTGGCGCAACTGAATCGCAAGAAACTACCAAATAACAAAAACCACATCACTTGAGGACTACCAATCGCAGCGACAAATAAAATGGATAGCTCATTTAACTCGAAGAGAAAATAATGACATAAGCAAGATGTTGAAATCCCACACTACTTCAAACAAAAGATACTGGAAAAAGTAATAACAGCTACTGAACTTGAAAACTGCTTTTTGGGGAAAAAAAGTATTTTAGGCGGAAGATTTTATGAAATTCAACCGAAAGCAGTATTGGTTGCTCGGTCAATGAATGCCAAATGTTTCCTTATAGGGAAACTATTAATATTACCATGACCATTATCCTTGCCAATAAATACACGGATATAATACACGGATATAATAGAGTGATTTTCTATGTCCATAGTCATTCTCCTTTCCTCTTTTTCCTATTTTCCTGACAAGTTGTTTTAAGAGCAAGACTTTATCACTGAAAGAAGTACTGGCTGCTCAGTCAATGAATGCAAAATGTTTCCTCATAAGGAAACGGATAATATTATTACAGTGTAACCCGGATATAAGAGACCCTGATATAAGAGAAACCCGGATATAAGAGATATCTTATCTGGTCCCAAATTAGAGCCTGTGTTAATGTATATACAATAGGCCAAACCCTGATATAAGAGAAACCCGGATATAAGAGACTTCTTCTCCGGTCTCGGCAACTCTCCGGGTTACACTGTATTACAATTATGTCTGTTCGCTTCTGATACCCTATACCGAACACAAAATATCAGTTTTCCATATAACTTGTATTTATCATAGAATCATAATCGACCTTTATTCCTATGTCCCTGGAGGTGCTGAACCAAGTCTAAATTGGTTAAATACTAAATGTAAGCGATTTTCTGGAATTTGAGTTCTTCACTGCAAACCAGAATACCTAGAATTAAACTTCCATTTTTTAATTACAAAAATAAAGGTTCTGTTTTAATTTTCTTAAGTACAAATATCAGCAGTTCCATGATTAAGCTGAAAGTTATACAAGGAGGGGAGGCTCAAAAACCATAACACTATTGCTTAACTGCAATTATTAATAGTCTTTTATTACCCAACTCTGTATAACAGTATCAAAGTCAATACAACACTATAGACTAATGAATTCTTTCTTGTTCCTTTTTCACATAGAGTTTATTGACGTCATTCCACGACTCAGAGGCTTTATGCTTTGGTATTAATTGGGAAATTGAATGCATAATTATATTTCCGTATGTTCGTCTTTGGCCCTTGTACATAAAAATTGCAAGTAAAGTAATATTAATTACTGTTTCAATTAGAATTATACATTCGATCATGTAGGCGAATGGTTTCTGCACAAATTACAATTACTAATGAAACAATAATTATTAATTATAATATCTGTGTGGCCAAACAGTTCGCTCAGTGTAAGTAAAATAAAAGACAACCTTTTCTTTTGCGTTCAACATTGACTTTATGAAACGAACTATCGACTATTTCGTTGTAGCTTTTTTGCTCTCTTTCTAGTACATTGCGCTTGCTAGCCATTTACACCACTTCAAAGTGATTATATATATATATATATATATATATATATATATATATATATATATATATATATATATATATATATATATATATATATTGTATTAGGGCAGCAGTATATGATTTAATCATATGCTTCTGTTTTCTAATAACAATTCTGTTTTCTAATAACAATTCTGTTAATATTTTGGTCTCTCACATGATACGACGTCATGAATTTACGATCTGCGTCTGGTATACCGCGACCGTTATCATCGCATAGCAATCTTCTATGTCAACATAACAGAATATAATCTTTGATGGTGAATATTTTTGTTTAAATGTCCGCATAACCACTCTGAAAAGTGCTCGTGTGAGACGAATGCTTAGATCAAAGAACAGCTTAATAAAAAAATATCCAAATGTTGGTTAATTTTTGTCTTTATTTTCACCCGGAGTTTAGAACGACTCATAATCAAACATAATAGACATTCATTGTCTGTTATATTTAACAATATATATATATATATATATATATATATATATATATATATATATATATATATATACTGCGTTGCTTTACCTTCATACATCGAAAATGACGGGAAAGGCCAATATATATATATATATATATATATATATATATATATATATATATATATATATATATATTAACATACAACGTGTGTTAGCACGTGCGATACCCTGTCTTCATCAGCCGCCGACCTGGGGTGATATCACGGTTTCGGCGGCTATGGCGGGACCGCCATCCCTGGCGCCACTAGCAGCGTTTGCCACCAGGAAGGGTATGAATATAAGCTAACTAATTGTTCCTTTACGTAAAATCTATCTGCAATGAAAGTTTCTTGAACGCATTTGCCGTTATTGACATATATATATATATATATATATATATATATATATATATATATATATATATATATATATATAATATATATATATATATTGGCCTTTCCGTTCATTTTCGGCGTATGTAGGTAAAGCAACGCAGTATATATATATATATATATATATATATATATATATATATATATGTTTGATTCTAAGAACTGCGTTGCTTTACCTTCATACATCGAAAATGACGGGAAAGGCCAATATATATATATATATATATATATATATATATATATATATATATATATATATATATATATGAAGAAAAATATACGGAAAAAACAAACAAAAATCCTAATATGCAATTATGCTGTTTTAATAGACCATCTTCAGGACATTCATAAAACATAATTAACATTAGACCATATTCAGTATGACGTGATCATATTTAAACGGAACGCTGATCTTATAAAAGATTTCAGTTATCTGTTTGGATTGGTCTTGCTCTTATGTCCATCGTCTTTTTCATGTTGAATGATGAATTTAATTATGTTTTATGAATATGTCCTGAAGATGTTGACATTATATTAACATTAAAACAGCATAATTGCATATTAGGATTTTTGCTTGTTTTTTCCGTATATTTTTCTTCATACTGTCGGATCTATATCCATATATTTGCTTACATATATATATATATATATATATATATATATATATATATATATATATATATATATATATATATATATTTGCCTTTCCGGTCATTTTCGGCGTATGAAGGTAAAACAACGCAGTTCTTAGAAACAAACAGCCAGTGCTATCCACTGTGACTTGATTATAAGTGTGAAGTCTTGTGTACAACCAACCACACTTTTTAGACGATAACTGGTACATATAGTGTGTCACAAGACCCCCAAACGATTTTCATCAGTTTTATATCTATGTATTTTTTTAATCATTATCATTATTAGTAAAGCCACTAAGACACAAAGGGTCACAGGTTGTGGAAGAATTAAGAACAGAAACATTAGGAAAGAGTAATCAGGAGGACAGAAGATAGCAATTGACATTGCATTTAATTTTTTGCTGTTTAGACTGGAAGCCGGAAGAGAGTGCCACAAGCGAGAAATGCAAGAAAAGAAACAGTTAGCATAGAACTTATGTCTACATCTTGCCAACTCAACTGCACTTAAATTCTAAAATCCTAAGCATTATAGCGAAGAGTTTATCCGAACAATTAACTTGAAAGTATTTAAAGAAAGAGAGGCAACCTTGCGGCGGTGAGAATGTGACTGAAGCCGAGCGGCCAGATCAGGACTAATAATATTGCTGATTCTTCTTTGGATTTTATCAAGGAGCTCAATGTAAAGAGCAGAGGCATCGGACTATATATGGCAACAATATTGTAAGCATCACAGACATACATATGTAAGATAGATCCTGGAGAAAAAAATTGTCTCGCACGACACAGTGAACCAACTTTCATAGCAGCTGACCTAACAATGCATTTAATATAGTATTTCTAATTCATGTCAGCTGAGAACGTTAGCTGGAGAAGGCGCAACGTGTCACTTTCCTGGAGGTTAGCATCATCCATGCTGATGAAAGGCAGAGAAGGCTCTCCCAGATGATTAATGGGGAGAAGTTTTGTTTTGTCTGCCATTAATTTGTCAAATTTAACACCTCCAAAGCTAAACTACTCTCCACTAATCAGCTGAGACACCCATCTCTGCCTTCCATCTCGGGCTAATGTCCTTAGTTGACAGTGCAAAGACTATATTGAATCAGCTGGTTCATTCTGTCGTGCGAGAAATTTTTTGTCCTTCGGGGTCTATCTTTAAAAATAAAACCTTAGTTCCATGCGAGATGCACGCTTAGGCGATCATGTATCTTTCGATACATAACTGACGAAGCAGATTTTTTTCCCCGCAGTAGATTGCCATTCCTTTCTGCGGTAGAACAGTTTCCATCTAAGGTTATTGAACTCGCTCTGCCCAGC
>OZ010574.1:67285680-67348180 GCA_963932145.1 Acanthosepion lycidas | reverse complement strand
CCGTAGGTTCTATGCTAACAGTTTCTTCTCTCGCACATCTGGCTAGTGGAACTCTCTTCCGGCTTCTTGTTTCCCAGTCAACTTTGATATTCGAAAATTTAAAAGCAATGTCAATCGTTATCTTCTCTCTTCTTAATCCCCGTTCTTTTCGCTTTTTTATATCTCCTTAATATTAGGTTGGTGCAAAAATAATGACGCAATCATGTCGTTTTTTGACGTTAAAAAATAAGTCAAAAAAACGACATGATTGCGTCATTATTTTTGCACCAACCTAATCGTTTATTCTTTGTCTCCTATTCGTTCACATTCAGTAAAATCCCTTGTATTTTAGGGGTCTTATTGTTTGGCTTAGGTGAAATAATTAAAAAAAAAAGCAGTGGGATGTAGATTGACTCAAAATGATTACAGATGTTTTAATAATTGTAGGAACTTAACAAAAAAAAAAAGACAGTAAGTATCCAACATAAAAACACTTGCCTTTGATTCCTTTATGTGTTAACGAAGACAATTCTTCATCAGACCTTGTAGACTGGTATAAAATCATAAAGAGCATTGCCAATTGACAGAAACCAATTCTTGAAGACTTCCAACAACAACAACAAAAATGGGTAGAAGAGAAAATAATATAATCAGTGTCAAAAAATTCGATGGAAAAGAGTGAATTCCTGGAAAATTGTTTAAAATTATTTTAGAAATTTCAGTCGACAGTAACATGAACCGTTCGCTCAATGAATGTCAAATGTTTCCTGTATAGAAATGGTTAATTTTACCATAGTCATAACTATAAAATAGGCGGTTTAGAATCAATGTCACTTGCTTGGTATCTGCACCCTTTGTAAAGGAAGTCTGGTCAATACTTAGATGGAGGATCTCTGAAGAACACTGTATTGCACGCAATCAACCTACAATCAGAAATACGTATGGTCAGATTGAGTTATTTAATGCCGAAATCTTAATATGCAAATTCAAACTTTATAATTAATTCAAGATAACATTATTTTATGATTAAATTATAATTACTTAGCGACATTTTATTTTACCAAATAATCTAACAAATCAATCAGCGGGAAAACTTGTTTCTCCTTGAAAGAAAGAAGATTAATCATAGCTTTCATAGTGTTTCGTTTTTGTTTGAGGGTTAACTATGATCTGATTCACACTCCTCCAATTCTTGTCTTCTGATTAGGATTGGGTTTCCGGTTCCTTTTAACGTCTACTTCAGCTCTATACTCCTAAAGCTTGTCCTTTCGTACGCTAATATAAACCCACACAGTAACCCTCTAACTTGAGCAGCTCTTATGCCTTGTATTGGGCGAATATTAATAAATAAAAAAGACTATTTGCCTATTACTAGAACTCTAACAAGTGCTACCACTTCGGATGAGGGTGAACATTGGAACAACAGCAATTAAGAGCTGCTTCCACAATCAGAGATCTTGCTGCCTGATGTAGTTTATTGTTATATGGGCTTTGAATAACAAAGTGTTGATCAGCGATGAGAAGCAAATCAATCTATTTGAAAAGTAATATTCGTCTTGCTTTCTGAGGATGAAGGCGAACACGCTGCCGATGTATGCGCCTGTGGTAGATTGCGAGCTCACATGAGTAATTTCTTTCATATATATATATATATATATATATATATATATATATATATATATATACTAGCAGCATGGCCCGGCGTTGCCGATGCTTGATTCAAAAATCGTACGATTCATACAGCAATCGCTATCACTTGACTTAAAATATTTTTGCCCTTCCTTGCCTTTAAAGGAGTGCCCTTTGCCGTGCTGATGTTGCTACATGCTTTACTTCTTGCCTATCTCACACTGCGAATTTTTTCTAAGCTCTATACTAGACATTGAATCTGTTACGAAAAAAGAACTAAACAAAATGAACACAAAACGATCAGCTTTAAAAAAGGACCCGTAACTAGAAAAACCGAATGAAAAAAGAAAGTTAACAACAAATACTTTTTCACACTCAACCCAGTTCTGCGGAATCAGAATCAACGTTGAGTTTAAGCAAGCGAATGAGCCAATTGGAGTAAAGTGCCATGCAGATTTAAATTTTTCTCACTTGTGACGAATGCAGCTATCGATTTTTTGCATGCTAGCATGCTAGTTAACATTCGAGTCAGTCAGCTGTTGGCTCTCACGTTGGCCAATAGCATCTTTCTGCCTATTCGTGACAGCCAGCTATAGACTCTCACTCTGGCCACTAGAAAATGGCCGGAAACTACAGGAAAACTGCCGTAGAAGCATGAAAAAAAACAATTATTTCCATGGGAGTTGGGAAATGCAAAGTCGGTCTTGGCCTTCCCGTTAACTTGGAGCATGTGCATGTAAATTTTGGTGCAAATCCGTCGAAAATTGCGGCCGTGTATTCGTTACACACACACAGAGATCCTGCCTTTTATTTATATATATATATATATATATATATATATATTTCCATCATATTTTATCAGAATATTTTATATTATATTTTATTATATTTAACCATACCCTAAAACTATATTTTTGTCATACACACACGCACGCACGCACACACACACGCACACACACATAGATAGATAGATAGATAGATAGATAGATAGATAGATAGATAGATAGATAGATAGATAGATAGATAGATAGATAGGGTGCTAATAATTATAACTATACATTTTGTTATTCAGGTGCGGGTTGATACTTTATATATATATATATATATATATATATATATATATATATATATATACGTGATTGAGTGCCTTTGTGGTTGAGCGTGTTTGTGTGTAGTTACTTCTTTTTTACAATGATCTACATTATATATAAGATCCAAGAGCCAAGATGTGTGTGTGCGTATTTAGGCAGAAATCCTTCTTTCATGCACATTTCACTGAATACGCTAGACAAGGTTCTTTGATTTAAATTTTTATACAATTTCTCATGTGATCTAATATTTTTTTTCTTTTCAGATGATAAATTCTATAAAAACTATCCAAATGTTCTTTTTTTTTCTAGCGTTTTCGGCTATATATTTAGCCATTTTCAAGGATGCAATATTCTAACTGTTAAATAAGAAAGTTTGTTGCATGGATGTATTTATATAATATTTTCATTTTTCAAATCACGGTCAAGGCGTTATGTCCATAGTTGAAGTTATTGAGTGTTGTTGTTTTTTTTTTGTTTTTATTAATAAGGCTTCTATTATTTATTTATTATTATTATTATTATTATTATTATTATTATTATTATTATTATTATTATTATTTTATACGATTTATCATCTGATCACATGAGAAATTGTATAAAATGTAAATCAAAGCACCTTGTCTGTTGTATTCAATGAAATGCGCATATATATATATATATATATACATACATATATATATATATATATATATATATATATATATATATATATATATATACATACATATATATATATATATATATATATATATATATATATATATATATATATATATATATATATATATATATATTTACAATTATAACAGAAACATGTTAGAAACTGCTACATAAATGCAATCATGTTTCGACACTGTATGTGTATTCTAAGACGGTGGTTGCCAACTCAAGAGTTGAGCACCACCGCCTCAGGTGCACCTCCACCTGAAGAGGTACATACAGTGTCGAAATATGATTGCATTTTTGTAGCGGTTTATAACGCATTTTTAATTGTTATTATTAATGAATGTTATTATTATTATTAAACTCAGGTCTGTATTGAACACTTTTTAATAATATAATGTCTGCACATTTGTACTAACCAAAATTACACTTGGATACACACACACACACACACACACACATATATAAATATATATATATATATATATATATATAATTTATTCGAAAATTATAACATAAATATGTTATAAAATAGCTATTTTGTTTCAACACCTTTATTGCTTTAAGTGTTGAAACAAAATGACTACTCTTGTAGTGATTTTATAACATATTTATGTTTTAATTTTTGAATAAATTAAATTTTCTTAACCTTGTACTGAGCACTTTTTAAGAATAGTATTTTTTGGTTATTGGAATTTATTCCGTATACACCAATCCTATACCAAAATGTTTTGTATGTCCGAGCGCTTTCGGCTATACTTTTAGCCATTTTCAAGGACAATTTTATTTATACTTTTAACTGAAGGTATGGATTGTTTTATGTATGTATCTATTTCTAAGAATGTTTTAATTTCCAAACACAGCGGATTTTGGCCGCATTTACAGTTGATATTAATGAATGTTGGCCTTTTCTTATTTTTTATTAATAATAATCCTTTATTTTAGCCCGTTTTTTACATGTGGATAACGCTATTATGTTTGTACTATCAACGAGTATGTTGTGGATAGATTTTGGTATCTGTTCATTTGTATTTAAATGAGACCTACTTGAGCTATGGTCAGAGAGATATAACGTGAATCTTCTTGTTAGGCATAGTATATCCAATATAATTATTTACGAATTTTGGATTGATCAGGATCACACTGTTCCTGATCAATCTAAATTCATAAATAATTGCATTGGATATGCTATTAGGCCTTAAGCTCACACCTGACAAAGTGGAACTTATTCATACGATCCATTGCTAAAAATACAGGAAAAATGGCTGGTGCCGTGTACTACTCCAGCAAGACTCCTCATGCTATGCTCTACCTTTACAAGAGCCAGATCAAGCCAAAAATGGAGTAAAGCTGTTGTATTTAGGAACTGCCCAGTCCCCACTTCCCAGTCCAAATGCGTCTCCGCGTCCTTGTGGGTGATAAGTTATTTTCCAGTCTGCAACCCCTCTCTCACCGACGAGATGTAGCAAGCATCTCACTGCTTTATTATTATTACTTCCATAGAAAGTGCATAGACAAACTACATTACTTAGTTCTAACTTTCTCGACGAGGACCCGCACTGCTATGCACATATTGTAGCGAACGATCCTCCGCATTCCATTGGTGAGAATTAAGTTCCCACGAACCACTGCTCTGTGGAACTGACTCCAAAGAGGATGCTTTCTGATCACGACAATCCTAACCTGTTCAAATCTAAGGTTAACCATTTATCTTCCACACTTATCCGCATAAACTGTGCTCCTTATTCTGTAACCCTCTACAATGAGTGGCTCCCGAGCCTTGTACAGAGTGAACCTCACTATAAAAAAAAAACCTAATCAATATTAATAATGAATCCAATAAGGGCCTTCGTAGACGAAACGGTAACGTAACGCCAAGATAAAAACTAATTTCGCTGTTCCATTTCTTCTGAGAAGTTCATTTAATTTAATAAGATTGCCAATAATCTACGCCGGTGGGCGTTAATTTCAGTGTTTGAAAATAAATTTACTGTGGAAATAAATGTATCCACTAAAATATCGATTATAGTAAGAAGAAATATTACCGGATAGAAAAAAAAATCCATTAATTGCTTTCACAGTGCGATAAGTAAATAAGGTGGTAGGAGTTTATCATTATCAATTACATAAGACTAAAACCATAGATCTGTATACATTTTACGTATACACTCACAAATTAGCCTATTTAAAGATTTCCTCATAGCTTTACACTTATAAACATATCTATGCATATATATATATGGTCACATATGGTTACGCAAGTTTACATAAACCAAATAAAACAAACATGTATATAAGGCACAACTTTGAACATACAAAAATACAAGGACATATGTAAAGTTTTATATTTCTTTAATGAAATACCCAAATAAAAACGAGGTTTTCACACACCCTCACTCTCTCTCGATATATATATATATATATATATATATATATATATATATATATATATATATATATATATATATTTCTCAGCCTCTTAAACACAAATCACGATAGCAATGCTAATATATGAATGTGATTGAAAGCACAATAAAGTCCTTAAGTTACCCGCATGCAATCCATCTCCGTAAATGGAAGCCTTTTTAGGGATTCAAAGCGAATCGTTTTTGTTCTCTTTAAACGATTTCGTCGCAACGCGAAGAGCATTTTGTTGAGCAACGGTAAATGCCTGGATGAGGTGTGAGTGGTGAGACTGTGCAAGCAAAAGTTCCTTCCAAGTCAATAAGTTGCCATACAAGCGAGTATAATTGATATATATGCCCGCTTGATTCAAGCCGCGGGCAGCTACTACCACTGTTAATATTGCCTAGGTCTGTAAATCTAGTCTTCAGCGATGCGTAAACATATTGACTTTTCACAAATGAAGAAAGACACCCAAACCCCCTTTCTACTCCACCTCTTTCTTCTTCTTCTTCTTCTTCTTCTTCTTATTATTATTATTATTATTATTATTATTATTATGCAGTTAGCGGTGGCGGTTGTGTTCCTGACTGTGTGTGCATACTGTTTAACAAGCTGGCGGGGGGAGGATCTGAGTGTCTCCCGACCACCATTCCCGAACAAGTCATTGATGGAAGCCTCCGTTGTCTCTTTTCAACAGCACTCCAGAATAAATCAGTCGCACTGAAATGTGGTCGTATTGTTGTGTCATTTTATGCCTGGATACTGCACACAATTGATCATTCCGGCTGACCAGACCCCTACCCATCAATTAGCGGAGGTTCTGAATCGTGGTTTCTCACATGAAATGCTTTGATTAATCGTTGGAGTGTCGGCTACGCGTAGACGGCTGACCCTTTCTCTCTTTCCCCTACACTCTTTCTATTTGTTACTTAATTCTTGTCCTCTCTGTCACACACACTTTCTCTATCTCTCCATTGCTTCTCTCTCACTCACGCTTCTCCCCCTCTATCTCTCTCCCTTCCTTCTCTCTCACTCTCGCTTCTCCCCTTCTCATTCTCTCTCTCCTTTTCTTCTCTCTCACTTTCACCTCGTCCCTCTCTCCCTCGTTTCTCTAACAGTCTCGCTTCTGTGTGTGTGTGTGCGTGTATGTGAATGTGTGTTTGCGCGCACGTGTATGTGTGTGTGTGTTATGAGGGGCATTTCTATCTTTTTATGCGTCTCTTTTGGTTAGGTTATTCTCTCTAAACTAATCTTATTCATTTCTTCCTCCGTCTCTCTCTCTCTCTCTCTCTCTCTTCCTCCCTCTCTCTCTCTCTCTCTCTCTGTCCTCTCTCCTTTGGTTTGTGTGTGCGCGCGCGTGTGTGTATGTGTGCGTGTGTGTGTGGCTGTGCTGTTTTTTGTTTCCCTTTTACCTTGGTTAATTTTCTCTAAATAAATCTATTTCTCTTATCCGTGTGCGTGTGCGTGTGTGTGTGTCTGTGTGTGTGTGTGTGTGTGTGTGTGTATGTGTCTGTGTGTGTGCTCGCGTGAGGTCCGTTTTTATGTCTTCTCCCTGTTTGACCTCTCTAAATAAACTTCTTTCTCTCCATCATTATCTCTCTCTCTCTATCTATCTATCTATCTATCTATCTATCTCAATCGCTCTCCTTCTGAAACGGTCAATCTTTTCGTCAGTTCTCGCGCAACACTCATTCTTGTATACGCAGCTACACCCGCTGTCACTGGGCAAACCGGTCGCGGGATGACATTGCTCATCATGGCAGATTTAGTCGATCAAAGATATTTTCGGCACGCAGTTGGGGAAGAGTCGGAACGAAGTTTGAAGGATAGCAAAAAGTAAAGAGGAAAACGACCTCTCTTGAGAATGGGATCAAGAGTTGCTACCAGTCGCAGAATTATTATAGTTGTAAACTTGGAAACTGCGGGTGGAATAGATGGTGGTTGTGGAGCAGTTGAAGGCACCGGTGGATGCATTAAAGTTAAAATTACTGATCTCATCACTAATAATATCAGCTTAATAACAGAACTAATAATTCTGGATGCTCGTTTCTTACGCTTTATGATTTGAGTTCTATGGCGTCTTCTGCATAATAGCCTGCGTCTTCTCTCCATTGTTCACATTCTCGCTCCCTTACTTTTCCTCTCTGTTTTTATCTCACCATTTTTATCTCCTCTGTCAATGGTCTTTCTCTTTTCAGTTCTCGTTCAAATCTCGTTTTTTCTCATTACTAGATATTCTCTTTATTCTCTCTTTTCCTATTGGGCGTCTATCTATAATATTTTTCATCTCTCTTAATGTGATTTTTCCCTAGGCGTTTTCGGTATTCTTTCTTATTTCGATGTCCAGTTTGCCTTCACTCCGTAATAATCATTGATATTTGCTAAGCTTAACTTAGTGCTGTACAAGACCAGAAAATCTACCTATTACAATATATTCATATCTATCTATCTATCTATCTATCTATCTATCTATTTCAGTATGTTAATATCGACGATGGAACCCCGAACGACCGCCAGTCACAATGAAGTGATGTCTCCTCGGGTAGGCTCCGTGCCTTAAGTGCTACTGGACCAATAAACACCACTAACCTCAAGAGGAACTCTCACATACGATCCAACTCTAAAGATACAGGAAAAATGTTCTGTACAAGTCAAGTTGTTATCTGACTCTTCATGCTATCCTCTGCCTTTACAACAGCCAGATCAGACCAAAAATGGAGTAAAGATACAATATTTAGGCAAGAGCTGCCCAATCCTCACAATCTCGACAGAGTTCAAAAGCGTCTCCGAGTTCTTTGGGGTGACAAATAATTTTCCACCTTCCAACTTCTCTCTCTAACGGGCGGGATGTCGCAAGCTTCTCGCTGCTCTATCGCTGCTCTATCGCTACTTCCATGAAAACTACTCGGACAAACTACATTCCGTGGTTCCGCCAAGGCTAGGACCTGCGATGCTCCTTATATTATAGCAAACCACCTTCATTCTCTCAGTATTACATCGGTGAGAATTAAGTTCCTCGCGAACAGCTTCTTCTCGGGAACCACTGCTCTGTGGAACCGACTTCCAAAAAGATGTTTGGAACAAAAGTTTGTAGCAATTCCAACTGAATTCTTGTGCCAAACTAAGACGTGTAAAGGACCATGATTACTTCTTAATGAGATAGATTCATAGTGAGCGCTCAAAATTTGCCGCCTTGTGTCAAACTAAGCTAAGTAAATGACAACCATTACTGCTGAGTTCGCTCCTGAGTTATCTTGATTCCTATATAAAAATAACTTCAAATACAAACACAAGAATAAGAAAAAATATAATAATAACGAAATCCTTGAGAATGGCTAATGAGTTTGCCGAAAGCACTTGGGATAATAATTACTATGAACAGTTTGTATAGTAGCTTAGGCCTCATAAAGAAAACTAGAAAATGAGGAAAAAAGCATTATAAAATTATCCTTTCCGTTACATTCAATGAAACATATGTCACTACATCCAGTTGCCGTCATCTGACCGGAGAAAGAAACAAAAATGAAAAAAGGATTACCAATTCTCACACTGAGGTCATTGACGCCGACTGGGCTTGAAACTTAACCCAATTTAAAAATTATTCGGCAACAAGCACCAAAGAAGACTACAGAAGACACCGAAAAATATGTCAACTAAAGAAAATATGTCGGTTATCGTTTTATATATATATATATATATATATATATATATAAATATATATATATAGTTTATGCAAAACTAGGTAATCCGTATGGGGAGACCCAAGGAGGATGATATCCAGAGAGCTCAATGTAAATTCAGAGCAAATATGTTTGAATAAAAACAGATCACTTGCGTTACGCGTTATTATAGCAGTTAATCGTATTTGAAACAGACGGCCGATTTTTTTTTTACTTTCAACAATGTGTACGCCTATCGGCTTGCGTATTCGAGAAATCTTAATAAAGGAAATCTACCTCCCGACAGGAGTCGAACTTGAATCTCTTTGTATATCTAATCA
This sequence comes from Acanthosepion lycidas, assembly GCA_963932145.1. NCBI lineage: Eukaryota > Metazoa > Mollusca > Cephalopoda > Sepiida > Sepiidae > Acanthosepion > Acanthosepion lycidas. The sequence continues at coordinate 67,338,412 of OZ010574.1, read as the reverse complement.
GTAAGTCCCACTAGAAAATGTCCTTCCCCTTTTCCATCAGGATTCCTATGGGATACAGGTTCGGTTCTTCTCGGGAGGCACATTTTTTTTCTTTGATAGGGCTTTTCGATCTAAAAACTGAAATACGTGTACCTCCGCCCCCCTCCCCCATCTCTCTCTCTCTCTCTCTCTCTCTCTCTCTCTCTGTGTACATATATATCGCTGGATTGAGTTCTCTAGGTCAGTATAAATAAATACGCAAAATTCGGCTTTCTTTCTACCGAACGTTGATAGCCTACTGATACCAAATCGGTCGGCTTTCGGTTGAAGCGGACGAATGTCTAGCCACGCTGATGAGCTGTGAAACTGTCTGTTAGCTGCCGAAAAATAATATATTTGGTTGAGAACTGTGGGAGAAAAGCGCGAATACACAAAATTTCGCCTTTCTGCCGGGTGTCTTAACATCTCCGATGAGCTGCGAAACAGTCTGTCTGTGGAGGACAATATATATATATATATATATATATATATATATATATATATATATATATATATATATATATATATATGTAGTCGTGATCTATCTTTTATTATATGTATTTTTTATTACTCGAATTTCATTAACCGGCCTATTAAATATTTTAAGAAGCATACGTGACCTATCTTTCATTATATATATATATATATATATATATATATATCAGTGATGACAGTCTGTTTCATACTCGAACGCAATCTTCAAACCATGCGCTTGGAAAAACCCTCATAGCCTGAAGATTACGTTTAAGCATGAAACAGACTGTCGCTGTTAGATGTCCATTCATATATATATATATATATATATATATATATATATATATATATATATATATATATATGGGTTAAATCGTTCAGTACCAGTAAATATATGTAAATATAAAAGTTTATATCAGTGATGACAGTCTGTTTCATACTCGAACGCAATCTTCATAGCCTGAAGATTACGTTTAGGCATGAAACAGACTGTCGCTGTTAGATGTCCATTCATATATATATATATATATATATATATATATATATATATATATATATATATATATACCTTGTTCCTATATATCTAATTCCCTTTGGTCGTATCTATTTACCAACTTTGTTATCGAGCCAGACTAGACCGGAATACGACCTCGGTTTGCCAATTCGACTTTCCTCGACAAAGCTTATCCAAAATGTGTAAATATTTCTGCCAGTGATTCCACATGATCAACATTCCAGATGACATTTATCACGCTCTTCATCTTTTATCGCTTTCATGTTGAAAGAGGCAAATATTTCACCGAAGTTAATATTGTCGCTCTTGATAACGACCAGTGAGCAAATAATCGCTCAGAAATGTTCTTATGAATGAGAATCTTTCATATTAGTTTTGTTGGTATTCATGAAAGAAAAGAAAAATACAGAACAATCGAGGCATTAATATGTATTCAAAATAGTTCGTGTTTGAAAATAGCATCGGTTATTAGCTTCGGATATTTACTGCTTCAATGGTTGGAAAGGAGTTACCATATTTGATATTATTGACAACTCATTACCTCCCAATGACATCCCTTGGCCTTACCAAGAAACTACTTTGACGAATCAATTTTTATTGGTCAGGTTTTGCTTAATAACTCGATATAACTATATGCAAAACAAGTTTTACTCTAAGTGCGGATTCTACGCTTACGAACAACAAAATAGCAACACCCTTATTACGTGTTTCAATTTATTTAAGTATAAAAGTATAGATAGTATAACTTGATTGCATTAAATCGTGTCATTTTCAACCGTTTTTTAAATCACTTTTACTCTTAATTTTTTTGCTAGGCCTCCATAACTATTAAATGAAAAAAAAAAAGGTTATTTTATTTTTTTACTAACAGATAAGTTTAGGAATTTATTATAGAAATATTGGGTTGGTGCAATAAGTTAAAAAATACGTCAAAAAACGACATTATTACGTCATTATTTTTTAACCAACCTAATAGTAAATGGTATGTTTTATTTTGAAGTAAAACTAATTTAATGAAAATAAACTTGTATTTAACAACAAAAATTCTATGGAACATTTACGTACATTAGTAAAATAACTCATAATAAACCATTTTAAAATATGTGAGTAATTAATAAATTAAACAAAATTCGGCTCCATTGATGTCTATGATAATGGACGATCACCCTTTCTATCAGGTCGAGTCAATTACTATATTAATTACTTTATATTAATATTTTATTTTATTCTATTAATATCAAAAATTAATTTTATTATTTGTTAATAATATATCAAATTAATTTATATAATAAATAATAATCTTTATATAATTTTCCTTTATCGATATAATCTTTCCTTCTCAGTTTTTATTCAACTTTTACAATGAAAACATCCGGTAGATTAAAAGGGACGCTAACTTACATAGCTTAGGTTTAGAGTTGTTTTTCTATTTTTCGTATTTTAAGATTTCGTGGATTACTGAAGAAATTCCGATTCTGAATTGTAATAACCGGACCACTAAAACCTTACCGTGGATTCAAAATTTGCTATTTGTGTGAGTGAGTGTGTTTGTAGACCCCCGGTAATGTTACATGGACATCGCCAGGATCCTTATGTAGCCCGATTGAGAACCACTGTATTAAAAGAACGCATGCATGCATTGGTTCCAAAATAAGACATATAAAATGCACAGGAATTTAATATTAATTAATATACTATTAAGATACTAAATATTATATATATATATATATATATATATATATATATATATATATATATATATATATATATATATCGATAGATAGATAGATAGATAGATAGATAGATAGATAGATAGATAGATAGATAGATAGATTATTAAGATACTATTAAGATACTATATATCCACTTTAGTGATTACTATTTGCTAATACATAAGAATGCTACACAATGTATTAATATGGAGTTTCACAGACTGAAACATAAACGACAAATATTTATTTCGTGATGTCAACGAACACTCGTTGCCACTTTTGTAATGTCAACGAATACTCGTTGTCACTTTCGTAATGCTTGTTAGAGACTTTGTAATCGCAGATACAACTTTAGTAACACCGTTGAACAATGCTGGTGTCAGACGCCTTCCAATAGGACTCACACTAATAGTACTTACTCGATAATTCTAGCTCGAATAGTAATCAGTATAGTGATCCGAATAGGGAAATAGTATAGTGAATAGTACAGAGAATAGCGGATGGTATAGTAACAGAGAATAGAGGAGAAATAGCGATCCGTATAGTAATAGAGGATAGGCTAGAAATGGGGGATCAATTAGACGTCACGCTACCTCCCATATATGTGTTTCTCTATGGTCACGTGTCCTACTTAATTCAATAATGGTATCGCCTGTGTTTGCTCACTGGTGATCTATGTTCAAATTCAAGTGTTGGCAGCGATATATGTTACGATATAACAATTTACGTATATCTGAAGCAAGTAAAGGATCTTAGACTATAATATAAACCAATAACATTGTCCTCTCCATAAAAAAGTAAATGCTTAAGGACTCAAATAAAAACGACCTAGCTTCGAACCAAGTAAATGTTTAGACACTCCAATATAAATGATAAATATTTACATTTCAACAAAAAATGCTTATCGACTCAGATATTAACGAACAAAGTAAATGTCCCTTTTAATCGAATCTACCGCATACAGGGGAGTAAAGCCACTATAACACAAGGCGTAAATAGGTGTGAGAGAATTAAAAAAACATGAGCATTATGAAAGGGCAAGAGCAATAGAAGAGTAATTGGTGAGATAGTACAAGGTAACGAAAAAAGTTCTGTCCGTTTTTAAGGGAAAAAAAGAAAACGCTTCACAGTATGTGTAACTTATATTTAGTCTTCGAAGTAATCGCCATCGGCATTCAGCACCTTCTGCCAACGTGTCCCCAGCTGTTCAATGCCCTTGCGGTAGAACTCGGTGGGTTTTGACGCAAAGAAATCCGTGAGGGCTTGGCGCAAGTCTGCTTCATTGGTGAAGGATTTCCCACGAAGATGATTATCCAGGGAGTGTAAGAGGTGGTAATCGGATGGCGCAAAGTCTCCCACCCAAGTTGCTGTATGGTATCCCTGACCACTCGCGCGACATGCTGTCTGGCGTTGTCATGGAGGAAAAGCACACCTTTGTTGGCATTAAATAACCCATTGAGGTTGATATGCCGTAAAACAAACCAAACCAAACAAAACCAATCGTTAAAATTTTAAAAAAGCCATTCTTTGCACCAGTTAATAATAGACTGTAGGTCGTTTTTACGATATGTGTAGAAAGTTATCAACTTGTTCAGGCTATTTCAAGCCAAAAAGCTTTTTTAGAGTCTAAGAATTCTTTTGGCGGTGATAATGATTTACTGATACAAGTTTTACTCATTAATCCATAGTGGAGAGGAGAAGGATATTTACGAGTAAGTGAATACAGTTGTCCCTCGTTTATTGCGGTTTTCAGTTCCAGACCCTACCGCTAAATGTGAATTTCAGGATTCTTTATTTATAAATCATGTATTTTCATAGAACATAGAAAATCTGCTTATGACCTTCTAAATACGGTTTTTGACATTATATGAGCTCTCTAGACATGAGATAACACCTCTGTAGTCACCTTTACATTTATATCACCCAATATATTAGACAAAATAAGAGAAAATAAGACATATTAGACTATATATATATATAATATTATACTATATTATAATTATTACACATTAAAATCATACACAAAGTTCTTACGTGTACGTCACTTCAGCATCGAACAAGTTGCATTATTTTCCAAGGGTATGAATTTAGGAACATAATGCAACTTGTTCGATGATGAAGTGATGAAGAGATCTACTGCACAAGAAAGGTTACTGCTCCTCTAAAGCACGGCTTCAGTAGACGAGCCTTCAGGTGGTGCGTCGTCGTCTTCTGCTGAAGGTATACTAGGCCTAGGCAGTGGGTGTCTGAAAAACATCGTTCTAGGCAGTTGCTGGCGCTGTCTTTTCATTTGCGTGAGGAGGCTTTCGTTGGATTCCATTGATTCATCAAGTGCATTCCGGAAGCGTAAAAAACTGCAATAGAGTGAAGCCGCGAAAATCGAAGCGCGATGTGGCGACGGACGACTATACAGGATTAGTCAAAATTATGTTAATACTTAAATGGTAGAAATCATTTATTCACAAAACGTACATCACATGTGAAAGATGATATGCAAGATGGCTTCAGCCAGTTCGCCATCATGTTCAACACACACACACACACACACAAAAACAGCGAGCAATATAGCATTTAAAACCTGGAAAATAGATGATACCACAGTCCGTATTCTGTCCTTGAGGTCATTGATATCACGAACTCTCTTGCTATACACGCCCTCCTTCACCATATCCCCAAACCAGATATTACAGGAGTCAAATCAGGGGACATTGGAGGTCAATGCAATGCTCCACCGCGACCTATTCATCAACCTAAAGATGTGTGATCGAAATAAGCACGAACAGTATGGCTCAATGTTAAATAATTTTTGACTAAACCCGACTGGGATAGAAACTCGATTCTCAATTCCAAGTTATTATCACTACGCCACATGCACATTCAAGTTTACAACTATTAATATTCCCAAGCGGTCACCTATCAAGGTACTGATCTGTCTCGAGGTTGCTTAACTGGTGATCGTACGTTTCAACGCGATATGGTCATACGCCTAAAAATTTGGAATAATTTGTTCTAGTTTCTGGGATGAGTTATCATTATCAGTTTATATCTCTGAGCCGAGATATTACGATTACCTACATTATTTACATTATTCGGACTGTTATCCCCATCTTCATTGTCATATTCGCAACATTTCGTCCGTTTTACGCTCCCACCTTCTTCGGGCGATTGGAATTTCGAACTGAATATTGTTCTAGTTCCACGCTCCATGCGACTTCCGGAATCCTCAGTTATCTCCCTTTAACTCAACTCTCCAAGTTTTGGTTCACCATTGCTGTAGCCTGGTATTGAATTCACAATTCTTTAGGTCTAGCCACTGGATCTAAACAACGCCTTTATCAACTGGGCCGTGTGTCCTTGTAAATGTGTTATCATAATTTGCACTATTTATATTCTGACTGTTGTCCTCATCTTTGTTGTTTTTATCATAACCTTACGCCCGTTGTGCCCACTGGCCTTCCTCAGGAATATATCGATCTAACTTACAGGGAATTCTCGTTATACTGCTCATGTCTAAGTATATTGTCTAGTTTATATTCTTATTTAGTACTACTCAGGTAATTACTCGACCGCTTCCACTGAGTGTAAGTAAAACACTTTTTTTTATCCAGGAGGGAAAAACGGCCGAAATGTTGTGATAACAACAGCGAACATGAGGATAATTGTCCGGATATAAATAATGTAAATATAATGTAATTTTGGTACTTATGGCTGTTTCTGTCATTATGAATTACTAAAATTCAGTATCGTAGACAAATATTGTGTTAGCTCCATCCTAGCACTTTTGGAAGGCTACATTTCGAATCTATTAGGTTGTTGCAAAAATAATGTCGTTTTCTCACATATGTTACTATGTGAGAAAACGATATTATTTTTGCAACAACCTAATAAATAGAGGTGTAATGCATAAGTATCACCAAAAAATTAAATTTATTCTTTTTTGTGCCGTAACCCTCAAGACGTAGGCGATGATGACTCTCCACAAATTCCTGTCCTCTTATGTGATGTCAACGAACAATCGTTGCCATTTTGTGATGCCAATGAATACTCGCTGTCATTTTTGTAGTAGAGACTTTGTAATCGCAGATACAACTATAGTACGCCATTGAACAATGCTGTTGTCAGACGCCTTCGAAATACACTCGCACTAATAGTACTTGCTCGATAATACTCGCTCAACAAGTAACCACCGTATTGATCTAAATGGGAAATAGCGTAGAGAAAAGAAAATAGAGAATAGCGGTCCGTATAGTATAGAGGAAATAGTGATCCGAATAGTAATAGAGGATAGACTAGAAATAGCGATCAATTAGACATACGCTACCTCCCATATATGCGTTTCCTCTATGGCCACATGGTCCACTTAATTCAATAATGGGATCGCCTGTGTCCAGAGCATTCATTACATTATGAGACGCTTACCCAAAGCTTTAATAAATATTTTGTATCTGTTCAATCGAATAAAACATGTTTAAATATAGGAATGAAGGGCTACTGTTCAAATATATGTATGTGATTAATAAATCCTTTTAAAAATTGTAATTTTCGTTATTTGGTTACATTTTGGGAAAGGGTTAAGCCTGGCACTTTTCCGCATTCCCCTCGTATATATATGAGATTCTCCAAATCTAAGAAAATTTACTTACCATCTCCTGCACTCGAACACAAGCAATCGTATCAACAAATCAATGCTGTTACGTGATACACTACAGCAGCCAACTCGGGTTTGTGTGTGTTCCATCCAAATAAAGCTGATTCTAAGTCTATTAGTCCATTAATGACATTATTCATTGATAGCTGTCACGGAGCCTCATTCATGGAGTTAACATCTGTTTCCCGAGCTCACTCGATGTCTGCCAAGAACTGACTTGCTGTTCCTTCTCCGGTGTCATAGCATCTGACCAGGCCCGTCCCTACTTGTGTCCGCATGGCAGAATCCGACTGTCGAGTCACCATATTGATTACGCCGATGTCAGCCACGGCTTTCCAGATAACAACAGTAACAATGACAATAAGATTTCGGAGTAGGGGATAGTGATTGTCACTAATGGAGGAAAGCGTCGTTTCTTATGTCAGGGATCGCCTCTTTCTTTTTCATCCTTTTGTTTTCGTTTCCTTTTTTTTTTCCTTCTTCTATTGGGAGTACTTTTTAGACTCTACCCATGGGGATAGTTTTTTGGCCCTCGGGACGCGACAGGCGATGATAAATTGACCATCGTTTTTCAGTTGCCTTGGTAATTGAAATGCTCCGAATCATTTGCCATTTATAAGTCAAGAAAACAAACATGCTGTTCCTTTCTTTCATTCTCTCTCTCTCTCTTTCTTTCTCTCTTACTCTTTCTTTCTCTATCTCTTCCTTTCAACCTCTTTCTATTTCTCTCTTTCTTTCTGTTTTTTCATATTCTCTCTTCCTCTCTCTCCCTGTCACTCTCTCTCTTTTTCTATGTGTGTGAATTGTTTTCTATTTTTCTCTTTGTCTCTTTCTTTTTCAACACCCGTTCGCTTGTATTCCTTCTTTCTTTCTGTCCATTTCTAATTTATCCCCGTCTCTGTCTCCTTTTCTTTACTCTTTCTCCTGCTTTCCTTCTTTAATCTCAATCACAACCGTCCACGTCGTTTAAAATATATAGAAATAAGTAGATGCTCGCAAAATATGTTTACAAATTTTATTTATTCGCCCCTCATAAACTATGTTTTCTTTTATCATTTTACATTCAAGAAAGGTGATAAAGCCACTAAGGAGTGAAAGAAATGAAGAAAACATTAATTAGCAATGAGAGGACAAGAATCAAGGATGACTGATGTTGAATTTTCAAAATCGTAGATGACAGGAATGCAGGGAAATGGAAGAGAGATCCACAAGTGCGCGAGAAGAAAATATTAGTATAGAAGTTACAGTTAGATCTAGCAATTTCAACAGTAGAATGATGAGCCATAGGTACCATTCTAGTACTACGCTTCAGTTCAAGCTACTTTACGGCGGTGAAAAAGTGACTGCCATATCAGGTCCAATACAGATTCTTCTTTTGATTTTATCAAGAATCACAGACACAGCAATTTATTAAATATAATTTTCCACTTCATGTTAACGAAGAACATTAATTTGAGAAGACGTAATGAGTCACTCTCCTGGAGGTTAGCATCAGCCATATTGATGGAAGGTAAAAAGAGTTCTCTCCGATGAGTAAAAGAGAGCAGTTTCGTCTTGGAGGTGTTAAAATTAACGAGCCATTCCTTGTCCCAGTTAACAACAGAATGTAAATCATTTTTTAGATCAGCTGCCAATTTGGCCTTATCAAACCGCTCAGACTTATTATTAAGGCAAGAATAAATTATTGTGTCATCAGGATAGATACCGAATTAATAAGAATTGATGACGTCATTAAGGTCATTTATGAAAATTAGAAACAACGTAGGTTGAAGGATAAAGTCCTGGGGAACACCTGCGTTATTCTTATCTAAAGCTTTCCAGAAAGAACCGTTAAAACATCAGTAGTTGACCTAAAGAAGTTAAAGACATATTGCTTGTTTAAAAGAAGAGCCTGTGAGGTGATATGCCCAACCAATTTAGAGTTGATTAAAGATTCTAGTACTTTACCAAACAGAGATAGAAAAGTAATAGACCAATATTTAAAAGAACCAAACGGTTCATTTTAAAGACTGGGACTACAGAAGAGAATTTGTAACAAGCAGAAAAGCAAGAAGCGCCATGGACGGAGTAATATGCATGAATAAATGGTTGTATTATCAGCATAGATACTAAGTTGAGAACCGATACCATCAGGAAGGTTGTTGATGAAAATTAAGGACGACGTAAAAAAAGATCTAGGAGAGAAGCCATTTTGCGATTTGATAAAAAAGACTGACTTAGTTCAAAAATTCATCCAGAAATATTATAACCCTTCAAATATTGAAGATCAATATGACAAACCCTGTTAACTGCCTTCAAGATATCCATAGAAATAGCCTGAGATTCACCATTCTTATCTAGAGCTTAACAGATTCTTTCAGAAATAACAGTTAGCACATGAGCAGTTGACCGAGAGAACTGAAAGACATATTGCTTATCTGATAGAAGACAGTAATTTTTCACTCATCTGCCGTATTCACTTAACATTACACAATCGAAATATCATTTATTCCTATGTTTTGCAGAGCTGTCATGAGTAAAAAACACTCGAAGATCTCAAATGGTAGCTAAAGATTCCACCTCTTTTTATATTTCTGGGAAAGATAGAAGTTTTTGGTGGGTGGAATTATGATGCTTCTGACAGAAGACGAAAGGTAAATATAACGTTCAATAAGAAGTTCATGCTGAAAATTTTAAAAACTGGTTCTTATAATTTTACTTAATGAACCGAACAAACATTTTTGATTATCCAATAATTATTGCATACTGGAATGTTTGGAATTCAGAGAAGTCATTCTCGTTGACTTGTTGCTAACCAAGGATACACTGTAAAAAAAAAACTACTCGCTACAGAAAGCAGAGCAGTGGCAAGGAACCTGGTGATACTAAGGGTCTATACGCCATAGTGGATTCTACATGAACTGCATTAGACGCACACACGCACTTACGCACACACACACACACACATATATATGTAAATATAAAAGTCAACACCAAGCGGAAACAGTATGGTTCATGATTCTTCAGGCTGTGTGTTTTGTTTTTTACCTCGAATATTTATATATGCTGGACAGTGGTGCATTATGGGTAGCATAATATATTGCATTATCCTAGCGTTTATTGGGTTGGCGGTAATGATGGTAAGATCGAGTAGGAAGATTTGTAGGTTCGAATGTGGTTATTTGCAGCTGCTTTAGAGTGTCGTTTAACTTTTACTAGTTATTTATTACAATGGTCAATACTAAATTTATCGTCTAAATATTTTTAGCTGTTTTAAGACAATTTTGATGTGCTGAATCCCCAAATCACATTGGTTTTGCTCAATCAGGTCAACTCTTTGACCTATGGCTACATGCAGTTTTTTACTTTTTTTTTCTGTTGTCATGTCCATTAAAATATCTAAATATGCATCTAAATATGCAACATATTTCACACAACAAAACTAATTATTATGTTAATTATAAACTTATTAATTTTAACCAATCAGAAGTATTTTCAACCGAAAATAGGCTCAAAATTATTAAAACAACCTCCAAAATATTTACAAAACATTAACACGCAAGAGATGTTTACATATCAAAACACAGAAGTTGTAATATACAATACAAAACCACAGAATATAAATAAGAAAAGTTGTCTTATTATTCATTATAATTTAAGTCTACCGCCAAAATATCGCGCGGACGTAGTAGCAAGGATGTCACGTCACTTTTTAGAGACAATTAGAAATAACTAAAGTTATATAATTCAGGAACCAATTACTCAGGAATAACAGTATAAAAATCACAATGTTTGACCTCAACGACAGAGTCTCACAGATTGCACTAAGGGCCATGTCATTCTAATTTCTGATATCAAAGATCTCATTCACTTCCACACACACTATCAAGAACCGACTCGACAGATTGGTGACCAGTATCAAGCTTGGATGTCAGTCATGTTATGTAAGACATATACCGATTATCTGTATTGGTGGACCAAGAGCAAGAAAAGTTGTCTGAAATTTGGAATACCCATGGTTTGTGGCGAGCGGAGCCAACAAACTATAGTACTGACTGCTACTCCCATGCTATTGATGAGACTGAGATCAATAAAAAGAACCGGAGTCGCCTCAAGTATCCTGATCTTCAATCAGTACATCGTGATTTCATTGTGATGAAATACCTGTCTATAAAGAACTTTCTGTCATTAGTGAGAAAGATTTCTCAAGTGTTCACGAAGAAGAAAAAAATGTTTTTCGACGATGATGCTCTACATCTTTTTTCCCAAAAGGAACTGATCTCATTCATAATGTCAGCTTCTCAACGTCAAACTGTTGGCATCTAGATTGAAGTAAAAAAAAAAAAAACTCCTCTCTGACATCACTTTCTACCACAACAGGCATTAAGAGTATCTCCGTTTTTTTTCTCTGAAGAGAAGGACTTGGTGTGCTGTCCAGATATTGCGCAGCTTCTGTACAAAATTGGAGTGCCACAGTACGAACCCAAAGATAGGAGACTTTTCAATGACAGCGACAAACGGTCACTGAAAAGTGTTTAGCTGCACAATGGCAACCAGTTTTCTTCTGTACTCCTCGTTCACTTGACTACGTTGAAGGAGAAATATGAATCATTGAAGTATGTCCTGGAGAAAATTCTTTATGATCAACATGAGTGGTTTATTCGCGTTGACCTGAAGATGTTGAACTTTTTGTTGGGACAACAGTCAAGGTTTACTAAGTATCCATGCTTTCTGGATAGTAGGGGCACTCCTCAGCATTACACGAACAAGGACTGGTCTGTTGGGGAGGAATGGATGCCTTGCAGAGCAACAAACATCATCAGTAAGCCTCTGATGGACAGAGACATGATACTTTTCCCACTACTGCACATCAAGCTCAGCTTGATCAAGCAGTTTACCAAAGCTCAGGACAAGGATAGTAGCTGCTTTATTGACTTGTGCCAGGATTTTCAAGGATTAACGATGAAGTTGAAAGCTGCCATCATTGATGGTTTTCAAATCCGTCAGATCATCATCAGATAACCAGAGTTTGAAAACTCAATGTACGAAGTGGAACTGGAGGTATGGAAGGCTTTTGTTCTGGTCATGAAGAACTTTCTTGGCCACAACGAGGCCAGGGACTACGCAGAACTTATCATCAATATGCTTTCAGAGACCACGGATGTAACATGAGCATCAAAATGCATTATTTATTCTCACATATAGATCGGTTTCCTGAGAATCTGGAATCAGTGAGGACGAACAGAGTGGGGAGATTCCATCAGGTCACGAAAGAGATGGAGACCCGGTATCAGGGACGTTGGGATGTAGTCATGATGGCTGATTACTTGCTGGACTTTGAAGAGAGATACCTCTGCCGTTGATCATTTTAAGGGTTTGAATAACGGAATTTCAATCCCTGAATGATGATGTAACATGCAATTTACATGTACTTACATTTATCATTTTTATACTATTCAATTTTGTAATCAATGTTTGTAACATTTAATTAATAAATTGTGTTAGAAAACATTTTTTTTTCTCTTAAAAACTTATTTTCTATGAGAAACATTAACAAAATTCAATCGATAATATCACAAAAATGTAATCGATTCACTCAGAAGATCGGATTTTTAAAAACTCAACATAGCAAAAAACATGTCCTGATTAAGAGAAACGGATGTCATTTTCCGATTCAGTGGTGAAAAATTGTCGTAAATCATTTGGAAAAATATAGACAACGTAAAAAATGTTTTTTTTAATTTTTTTTTTTGTTTTTTTTTAATTTTTTCTTTTTTGTTTTTTTTGTTGCCCAGTGTTATTGATTTGCATATTTGCTGCTGATTATTATTATAACAACGATTTGTGTTTCTGCGTGTATTCGTAATTTGTTAATATGTTTATTTATTCATTTAGATGTTTTGTCTATTTTTTTTTTTTTTTTCTCTCTCTCTCTGGGGTTGGTTAACTTATTTGGCTCGTTTAAGGTATTAGTGGTGTCTAAAGAATGTTACAATACAGTGTAACCCGGATATAAGATACCCGGATATAAGAGAAACCCGGATATAAGAGAGATTTTCTCTGGTCCCAAATTAGAGCCTGTGTTAATGTATATATAATAGACCAAACCCGGATATAAGAGACTTCTCTCTTATATCCAGGTTACACTGTATTTGTGTTGTATATAGTATATATATTTGCATTTATCATAGTGGTATTTGAAAATATATTGTTACTTAAACGTTATTTTTAGTGGGTACCCATATATAATTAGACGTTTCGTTCATTTATATATTTCAGTATATAAATTTATCCCTAAATAGTTTAAAGTATATTATATTATTTGTGTTGTATATAGTGTATATATTTTCACTTATCGTGCGTCTTTTGAAATATATATATATATATATATATATATATATATATATATATATATATATATATATAACTTTATTATTATCATTATTATTACTTAAACGTTATTTTTAATGGATGCCGTTATTTGAGTAGACCCTCCGTTCATTTCTTATAGAGTATATTTATTTATCTTTGTCTACCGGCTTAAATATTAAGTAAATCTTATTAACGAAAAATGGCAGGACAGACGCAGATTCGAATCCTGATTTTGTAAATGCGCGCTAGGTCTACGAAGAGATGAAAATGACTGGGTCTCTCATTTCCTCCTTTTCGCAATCCTGTTGACGTTTGAAATGTTTCCGTATTGAGGTCTTCGCCAGACATTTTGTAGATCGATAAAGTACCCCTATTAGACCGATGCATTCAGTGAATTCGAGGCTTGCAAGGCGGTTTCACATGGATAAGGAAAGGAAGTCTCTGTTGATGTGGTCATATTTACTTAGCAGGTATATATAGCTCTCCGCATATTCCTTTTCTTTATTATCTGTGAATCACCATAATTCTTGGGTTTCCAGTTGCTTCTTTTACGGTTTTAAATTTCTTATTTGCTTTTCTCCTAGACTGATGGCCGCCCAAGGCGAGAAAACCCAGTTACATTTTTTATTTAACACATACGTACATAACACACGAACGAAATAAAATGAATCCATGCCTTTTTTTAATTGCCTTAGTGAGAAAGTGAATGCCATAAAATAGGCTGAACTAGAATTTCCTTTTGTTTATTTCTGATTGAGTTGGATGCCTTTCGTATAAGGCCTATATCGCATTTCTTAGCTCTGGGTGAAATAAACAAAGCTATTAGGTTGGTGCAAAAATAATGTCGTTTTCTCACATATGTTACTATGTGAGAAAACGACATTATTTTTGCACCAACTAATATTTCCAGGCCAAGAATATTTTAATTAAAAACTGAAATCCTACCTAGGGAAAAATGGGAAATAATTGGAAATGTAAAAAAATAAGATAAATAGAAAATTAATGATATTAAGTGGAATTTTTAGTAATTATATAGAGAGGGAACCTGTTTAAATTAAATCGTATATTGCGATAAAATGACATATGCTTCGTTATTGGGGAGTATTAAACTCTCCAATAACGAAGCATATGTCAATTTTTCGCAACATACTCTTTAACTTAAACAGTTTCCTTCTCCATATAATTACTAAAAATTATACAGGCAAGGAAGTACAGTGGAGTAATGGATAGCGGCTCGGACTGGAGAATCGAGTTCGAATTCCAATCGAATCCATTCACTTCCGTGCTAATACCCGTGGGAAATATATGAATTGTCTTCTCTCCGCATATTCTTGCTATGGGTAAATAGCTGTACAGACCATATAGCAACTGGTCTACCGAAGCAAAAATGCCAACCTACTACGGGAAAAAAATCTGCTTCGTCAGTCTAAGCGTGTATCACGTATGGCACATAACTGACATACTTTCTAATAAATGTCTTCGAGTGTATATGTGAACACACAAACACCTAGCAGTCTATTGTATCTAGATAATGAAACCTCCTCACATTAAATCGTTCTTTGTAGTGTTTTGAAGTTAAGATGAGTTTATTTATTTTATGATACGTTAAGCTTTGTTGCGTTATTTAATATTTTTTTATTATATTTTATATCTATAAGCCAGTGTTTTTCAACCTTTTTTAAGCAACGGCGCAAATAAAATAGAGCAAGCAAAAATATCACGGCAATTTTTTAAAGGGTATACATTTAAATGTTATGAAATAAAACCAGAGATTTTTTTTAAAATATACACACAAATATGAACTTACTTTATTTCAATGTTTCTATTCAACTATTTGTGCAGCTTATCTCGTGTGAAACCTGTGCCTGGTGTTATTCCTCGATTATTTTTCAGCATTTAGTCGAATGTGCGATAAGCAAACCTTCATTTCTTCTTCAGTTGAGTGTAGCCTTTCTCAATTCTTATTTTTGATGTTATTTAGCGGCACATTAGAATCACTGCTATGAGGATTTATTTGGTTGTAGAATTTGTAAATAATGGTCGTTTTTTATGAGAGTCTACAAACATTTACGAGGTTCGAATATAGATAAACGTTTGTCATATATTTGCCTCTATAGGCATTTTACAGGTTACGGTATTAGATAAATATTCGCTTATATTTGAGTCTATAGGAAATTACTTACTTCAGGAAGAAGTATAATAAATATTGAAGGTTTATATTAAGTCTAGATTGAATCCAAAAGCGTCTGCGAGTTCTTCTGGGTGACAAATTATTTTCCATCCTACAACACGTTTCCCTCTCGATGCTATTTCCATGGAAAATGTTCAGAGGAACTACATTATTTAGTTTCACTAGTTCTAACCTTCCCGGCTAAGTATCGCCCTGCCACGCACATTGTAGCGAACCAGCCTCATTCCCTTCGTATTCCATTGCTGAGAGATGTTCTACTTGTGGAAACAACTTGCAAAAGGATGCTTCCCCAGTTGTTCAATCTTGGGTTATCCGTTATCTTCCCCACATAAACTGTACCTGTTACTCTGTAATCATCTACTTCAAGTGGCTCTTGGGCCTTATACAGACTTATTCCTCTGTATATGATTCAGTCATCGCTTTGTCGGCCCCACCAACAGGTCTTTTATAGTGTTGTATCAGATTTATTCATACTTGATAAATAATTATATCTTTGCTTCATCTGCGAAGAAACTGTTCAATATTTACTAGCATATAGATTGCATGGCATCGCACTTTAATATTTTAATTATGGCAAACATGGACTTTTGTGCCAGCCAAAAAACAGAATGTCAAAAAGAGGTTTTTTTTTCCATGTGACTGCTTTTATTTTAATAAACATTGCCGAAGACTGAATTGTAGGTAATATTTATTGTTTTAAAAAATGATGATTACAAGTGTAATAAAACCTTTACATATGAAAGTGAATTTATATACATTTTCGGCCGGATGGCATTACCATTTTCCTTTTTAAAATAGGGAAGTCGTTGATTTGGGATGCGACCTGTGCGGATACATTTTCGGTCGGTAATTTGATCAGTTCCGCGGTTGAGCCAGGATCCGTCGCCCGGGACGCAGAGATGAAAAAATAGTTAAATATTCTTCTCTTGCTGATAGATTTTTTTTTTTTTTTACTACTGTGGCAGTGGAGACTTCAGGGGTTATTGGCCCTCGTTCGATGGTGTTCCTTCGGAGGATTGGCGCGATTGCGTCTCGATTAAGGGACGTGCCTCACGAAACGGAGTAGCTCCTGCAGCGTGTCTAACTGGCGATGGTTCGAGGTAATGCTTTCTCCATCATTGCGGCTGGCAGAGGATAGCAAAAAAATTGTTTATAGTTACGTTGTTCTGGAATTGTCATCAGTGGTCAACTGTAATTTTTTTGTTTCAATAAATTTTATTTTTTTCTATCTTCATGAGAATTAACGACATATTAAACGCTATTTATTAGATTATTTATCTACATTATTTATTAATTATATTGTTTATTGGAATGGTTAGCAACACATCAGCTAATTACCAATTGATTCTCAATTTATAAAATGGTAAATAAAAAGGGTTTCCTTATAGCTGGTTCACATATTTTAATAATTTAGTCAATGTTTATAAATCCAGTTCTTTGTAAATTGGTAAGTGATAATTATTGAATTTCATTAATCTTAATGCAAGTTTATTAGTTTTAGACTGCTATAAATATAACGTTGTAAATAAGCAATCTATTAAATAAATAGTGTTTAATGTTTTTGTTATAAATTCACAAGAACAAAAATAGTTATATAACTTTCATCATATGTTTATGTTTTATTCCGATTCTAATTATCGTTTTTTTTAAAACAATAAACGCTGCCGAGGAGCACTTAACATAAATGCGGTATCATTTTTTGCAGGCACGAAGGTCTATATTTACCCTAATTATTTTATATACAGGGTGAGGCAGAAAACATTTCTCTTATATACCTCCCAGAAATACCTCCGACAAAATGTTAAGACATTTTTGGCAATGATGTCTTCATCGAGATAATTTTTTACTCTTAATTTTTTATTCTTATTCTGGGAAATATTTCTGGGAAGTATATGTAGAATGTATTTAATCTGCACCCTGTATAAGGGTCGTCGTAAATTTTACCCGGCTCATAGATTTAGAAAAGTAAAATGACATAAATAGTCTTGATCAAATTAGACACATAAAAATAGTAAAAAACTCAATACCTCAACAAAAAGGTCATCAAGCACAACCCCTTCAGCGACGAGCATTACGGGTTTTCATTGGCCCGATCCACTGCTGACATCGTAACTACGATCACTCACAGAATTACTGAGGCTTTTAACGAGAACCACACATGGAGAACCATAGCATTAGATATCACGAAGGCTTTTGACAAGGTGTGACACAAAAGTTTGTAACACAAATTTGGAATTACTGGAAGGGTCTTCTCGATTGTAAAATCCTTCCCAACGAGTAGGTCTTTGAAAGTAGTTATTAATGGCTAGCATTCCGGTACTCTGTCGGTCAACGCAGGCGTCCACCTGGGGTAACTCCTCGGATCAATCCTTTTATTTGATTTGCATAAATGACCCGCCTAAGAATATTCTCAGATCATTTGTAAACATCTATGCCGATGATACGACTGTATAACGGAACACCTCTAAAACTCTTAATAATCAGAGATTAGCAGCTGTACTCTCTTTCGATTTAACATGAACTACCCCCAGGGGGTAAAACTGGCTGGTTGCATTCA
This sequence comes from Acanthosepion lycidas, assembly GCA_963932145.1. NCBI lineage: Eukaryota > Metazoa > Mollusca > Cephalopoda > Sepiida > Sepiidae > Acanthosepion > Acanthosepion lycidas. Next base: position 67,319,947 of record OZ010574.1, on the reverse strand, counting down.
ATGCCTCGAAAACCAAACTAGTTACATTCCATCATCGTCGATCGGACCCCGGTCATGATGAATAGATATTCCCCCGGAGAGGCAACATGACTTGAGAGGCTATTGGGCCTTAAACACACATCTGACCTCAAGTAAACGTTCTCATACATACGAGCCATCGCTAAAGATGCAGGTAAAATGGTGAACTCCCTGTACCACTAGCAGTAAGTACCTGACATCACTTGCTATCTTCTACCTTCACAAGAGCCAGACCAGGCCAAAAATGGAGTACTGTTGTCATATTTGTATTGGAGCTTCCTAGACCGCACTCTCTAGCCTCTCCAAAAGCGTCTCCGAGTCATTGTCAGTGACGAATTATTCTCCACCCTCCAATCTCTCCCTCGCAGACTTGATGTGGCAATCCTCTTGCTGCTCTATCGCTAATTTCAAGGAAAGTGCTCGGACAAACTACATTCATCGATTCTGCCATTTCTAACCTTCAAGGCTAGGACTCGCCATGCCATTTACCTCCATGATCCATCGCTGAGTGTCTTCTCACAAACCACACTTCTGAGAAACCGACTCCCAAGAGGATGTTTCCTTGGTCACTACAATCTTAAATTGTTCAAGGAAGTGAGTTCTACAAGCGAGAAGTGTGAAAAAGGAAACTGTTAGCATAGAACTTACGGCTACATCTAGCTATTAATGAGATCTCGACACCAGTCTAGTAGTGCGCTTAAATTAAAAATGTTAAATGAAAAATATATTAAAAGTGCACTAATTTCTGAAGTTCATCAAGTGTTAAACAAATATGGTGGCTTTATCTCCAGATGAATTTATGGGTATTTTTACAAATTGTTTATTCCTTACATGTGTTTTTACGAAGTGGGAAAATCGATTACGTTCATCCGGATTCTATGGAAAAGAGCTGTCAGGCAAAGAACAACGATATATAAGGAGATTCTGGTGCATATTGTTTAACTAGATATCCTGATAACGCTGTTACACCCATACCGTCGTGAATCGAGATTTACATCAGTGCAAAATAAATATTATCACCATTATTGGAACAGGCTTGCACTCGACAGACATCAGTAATGTCTGTCCAGTGCAAGCCTTACTCTCTACTTTAGACATAATTCAAATATCAACTTTAATACATAGACACTTTTATTACATAAACTCTTGTTTATAACGGTTTCGACCACTTAATCATTTTTCAACCCTCAACTGCTTCAATAGTCGTGGCGGAGGCCTGGGTTCCTCGGGTCCTCCTGAGGTAGAGGTAGGGTGCAGAAGAAACAGCCTTCCAACAAATACTTCTTCCTCATTATCCTCTGATCTGATTGATCTGTTTTCAACCATTTGCATGTTTTTTAAAGTCCGAAAATATTTTGTAAGACTTTTTTTTTTTGAGATAATAATGGTTTAGTAATACAAGTCTTAGTAATTAGCCCAAAGACAGCGGAGAGAAGAAGTATATTCATACCTTTCCCAACGATGTCTGCGCGTAAATGAATATAACGAGCCCAACGGGAATTAGAACTCGTCTCTCTGCTTGACAATTACGAGCCATTATCATTACACCACCACACATCCAAATTTACAGCACTTGATATTCCCAAACTGTCAACGGTGCTGACCTGGCTCGACGTTGCTTAACTTCTCTGATCGTACGGTTCAATAGTTTCAGATAGTTTGGTGGTGCCCATCTCCTCTCTAAGTTCTTGACAGACATCTGAAAACAACGGTAAATGATGTGGGTGGCCCTCGGTCTGTACAGTAGACCTTTAGGTTTTGAATTCAGTTTTCCTGCTCTTACACCGGTTGTCGCCCATATAGACCCCGACTGGGAAGAGATGGACTCATAACTTTCCCAAGTTTATTAGCATGTAAGTGAATGTACGGAAATCGACTGGAATTCAAACTCGGATCTCCGATTCCTCAATTTCTGCCATTACTCCACCACTTAGAAACGCTTAAATCCTTGCCGCGTGATTAGTAAACATCTTTGCAAATAACACCGCTGTTTATGGCCGCACTTCCAAAATCCAAGATGATCGGATCCTCGCAACTGATCTCTCTTCTGACCTGGTTCTAATAGCTCGATGAAGAAGTAAATGTCTTGTAACTTCCAATACTTCTAAAATCAAGCTAGCAATGATTAATCATAACCGTTCGGGCATTGAGTTTTATCTATGCTCAATGAACTGTTGTACTCTCAATAAGGCCGCCTGCTCATATATATGATCCATGCTCTGAACGTCTATGGAGTCACAAATTCATTCCAGACCTCAGGTAGAGCTCATATATACGATCAATTGATAAAAATGCTGGGGAAAATGGTCAGCTCCCGAATGAAACTGACTTCTTCTGAGATGCTTTGTCGAAAATACCGCTAATTTTAGACGGAGACGGGTCTAACACAATCTTCGAAGAATTGGAAAGAAGCATTGAATGCCCAAGTAACAATAGCAGAAATGCAAAAAAGATGCTCTTCGCGACGAAGCAGAACAGTTTAACAACAGTAGCCGCTTCGTATATTAACAGGACCCCTTTTAAGCCCCAAAGTGCAGTCAGATTTTAATCAGGTGAAAGAAAACAAGAAGATTAAGTCAAACCACCCGAGAAAACAACATCAGTGCTTCCACCTCTATCAGAAGTGTTCATTTTATTTTCCATAGTTTTACATTACAAGAGTTAGATTGGACCAAAAAAGGCAATGGTAATATTAGCTATTTCCTTTTAAGGAAACATTGGAAAAAATTATATTATGACCATTAAAACATCCTTTTTTTTAATCAAGAACAAAGTAGAAAAATAAAAATTATAATTACTGTATATTCTGGCGTACAAGGCGACTGGGCGTATAAGATGACCGCCAAATTTTCAAGTTAAAATGTAGGTTTCGGGCTATATTTGCCACACAAGAGAAAAAAACGTATTTTAAAATGTATTGTATTAAATTCATTAAATAAATTCAATAAGCATATACTTTCTTTTCACTCAAATTCTATTGAAAAAAACGGTGAGAATATATTGTCAATTAATTACGACAATCTACAATACATCATGCGTGGGTTCTGTATTTTCGGGAGGTTATTACGGTTGCCTGAATGACTTTTCACCGCTAACCAACCACTGGCACTACTGTTCACGAATGGGATCTTTATAAAGCTTATTGAGAAACACATCCAGCTGTTTTTGTTCAAAACACTGAAAAAAAAACGAAGCGAGATATTGTCAATTAACTTCCACAATCTACAGTGTATGATGCTGCTCTTAGATTTCTCGCTTGTCGAGCGTGCTTTTTATTGTTATCGTGCAATGTGAATTAAGTTGTTTTGAGGAGATAATAACCAAGGCAGGGCTTAGCCTACCGTCAAAAATCTCCCGTGCTAACAACTTACCATAAAGCACAGGATTTAAGGTTCACATTTTATACTTGGAGTATAAGAGGGACCCATATTTTGAGGCGATTTTAAGGTTAAAAATCTCCTTGTACGCCAACATATGCAATCATCATAAACGTCAATTTGAAAAGAAAAAAGACAAGAAAAAACACAAAAGCTGGGCGGTTTTCTTTCCTTCAAAGGTCGACTGGAGACGTAAAAAGATAATAGTAATATATTAGCCGTTAGATAATATTAATATTAGCCGTTAGATAAGAGTAATATTAGCCGTTAGATAATAGTAATATTAGCCACGTATCATTATAAGTAAATATTCGAATTTAATTGACCGCGCAGCCAGTGCTGCAGTCAGTTAAAATTTATAAAATCTTTCTCTTCAAACAATTTTTCAAGAAAAATAGGTTTCTCAAGTCCAACTGCTGCTAAAACTCTTTCCAATACTGAACCTTTTCTCTAACTTTTTGTTTGAAATATTTTAAAAAGTCAATATCTTGATTATATCATTATTTTATCTTCGATTTATATATGCTATCTATTTTAGTTGTTGCTGCTGTTCAAAATCCTCAGTGATGTGATATATCTCATCTGGTACAGTTATTTGTTTGTGTTTCTGTAGTGCCAATCCACAAGGTTCAAAGAAGAGAGGTCTTCGCAAAGACCCACAGACTTCACTCGCTCAAAGCCATTTTTAAGCATTGATCTGAGAAAGCAATTAGATATTTCTGAACGGATTTGACGCCATGCATGTCATTCACATGAACGTCTCGATCTGACAAGACTTTTTTAAGAAAATGTCTCGAGTTTTCAGCCCAGTATTTTGTTTTTGTAGCAATTTGCGGTGTTGGGCGAAACTAGCTATAACGCAACAAATTCTCCGTTCAATTTTATTTTGTTCTATACTAAATTGATCCATATACAGAGATATTTGAAGTTTTTATTAATTCCATATCCTGGAGTTTTATGATCGATTCACGGTATGCGCCATTACTACTTTCCTTCTGTGAAGTGAGTCGTCATGGTCAAATACAAAATAAATAACAGAACCGTCTAACAAGCGGAATTGACAAAGTTTGCAATAACAAGAAAATGAAAAGAAAGGAACAGGCAAAAAATAATATAAACCAAGCAAACTATATATGCAAAACAAATCAACATTGATATGGCAAAAAGTTTGCAAACTAAGCGGTATGGTCCAGGTTAGGACCAAGGAAGAACAACACGAACACAAGAGTAGAAATAACGAAGGTATATTACACGAAATAATAATACAAGATGTGGAAGTAGTTAGTATGACTGTCAGTCTGGTTTGGAGTGAACTACTATCGGCTCGACTCGATTCGGTATCTAGCCACCCCCCGCGAGGGTTGCATGTGGCACAAGGCCGAGTTTAACGTGGGTTTCCCGAGCCCGTAGGCTGGACCAAAAAATGCCCGTAGAACACGTATAAACGGGATCGGGTTGGTCAACCTCCCCGAACGAGACTCTGCCCTTCGGAGAGCCTCGTCCGGGTTTCTCTCTGCTCAGAGGCAGAGAATTCGACCGTCAAGCCGAGAAGCTCTACCCCCCCTTACGAGTGTTACATATGACACAAGGCCGAGTTTAACGTGGGTTTCCCGAGCCCGTAGTCTCGGCCTAAAAATGACCGTAGAACCTGTATAAACTGGATCGGGTTGGTCAACCTCCCCGAACGAGACTCTGCCCTTCGGCGGAGCCTCGTCCTGGTCCCTCTCTGCTCAGAGGCAGAGACTTCGGCCGTCAAGCCGAGAAGCTCGGCTTGGTTCGTTATCTAACCACCCCCCACGAAGGTTGCATGTGACACAAGGCCGAGTTTAACGTGGGCTTCCCGAGGCCGTAGGCTCGGTCAAAAAAAATGCCCGTAGAACCCGTATAAACGGGATCGGGTAGGTCAACCTCCCCGAACGAGACTGTGCTCTTCGGCGGAGCCTCGTCCTGGTTCCTTTCCGCTCAGAGGCAGAGAATTCGACCGTCAAGCCGAGAAGCTCTATCCCCCCCCCTTATGAGTGTTACATATGACACAAGGCCGAGTTTAACGTGGGTTTCCCGAGCCCGTAGTCTCGGCCTAAAAATGACCGTAGAACCTGTATAAACTGGATCGGGTTGGTCAACCTCCCCGAACGAGACTCTGCCCTTCGGCGGAGCCTCGTCCTGGTCCCTCTCTGCTCAGAGGCAGAGACTTCGGCCGTCAAGCCGAGAAGCTCGGCTTGGTTAGTTATCTAACCACCCCCCACGAAGGTTGCATGTGACACAAGGCCGAGTTTAACGTGGGCTTCCCGAGGCCGTAGGCTCGGTCAAAAAAATGCCCGTAGAACCCGTATAAACGGGATCGGGTAGGTCAACCTCCCCGAACGAGACTGTGCTCTTCGGCGGAGCCTCATCCTGGTTCCTCTCTGCTCAGAGGCAGAGAGTTCGACCGTCAAGCCGAGAAGCTCGGCTTGATTCGTCCGTCTCTCTTTTGAGGCTTAGTATACATAGTGCCAGGAAGAATTCATTCTGTAGTCATAGGTAAGGACCCATGACACTAAGAATTAGGGTCGGCGCATAAATTCAGGTTCGGACAAGCGAAGGTATCGTTCTGACTTCAAGACAAGACAGAACGGAACTAAGTCAGGTGAATCTTCAAACCAGCCTATTTTATTGGCTAAGAAAAATACCCCCACATACATCTGTGTGCTTGTGTCTATAAAAGGAGAAACTTTTTTGCAGTTATCCCTACAAGGATTGAAAGTAATACCTTCCAATTCCAGATAAAATTTTCTCTTCTGGAAAGGTTTATCTTGAGGCATATTTCTTGGAACACTTGGTATTGAATATTTCTTTCTGTTCAACATAATTCTTACCTCAATGAATACCCATGTCGTCAGCATATCCCCTCGTCATCATCAGTACATTGGCATCGGGAGGGAAAGCAGCACTACATCTTTGTTAGTAGATTCGTTTGGGGTGTGATAAGGAGAGCTTAAACGATCAGTCCCTTCACATGTGTGCTTGTATCCCTGATAAGTCAAGGTTGGAGGTGCTGAATCCACACTTTCCAATCTTCATAGAGTTCAAAGTCATTTACACGGTCTTGCGAAAAAAAAAACATTTCTTCAACATGTAGCTTCTTACAACGTTGCAAGCTTATCGCTATTCCCATGTCGAATATTCATATGAACTCCATTCTTTTATTCCACCAATTCAGACCATTACAACTAAGAACATATGCTACTTTCACGGAGTCGAATCACCCACATTTACCCCGTATTCCACACGTCAGAAAAAAAGTTCCACTCATGCAACCTTGCCTCCAAGAACTACTATGCAGAACAGACTCCTGCGTGGAATCTTCTCCGGAAGTGAAAGGTTCCTCATTAACTCCTTGTCCTCGTAATTTTCATTTCAAAGGACCTTCTCTTTCATTCATATCATACGCCTCATTCATCTTTATCATTTCAACTCGTTCTGGGTATGACGATAAACTACATCCGGCAGCAAGGCCTCTGATCAGGAGATTGAAGCATTTGAGGAGCATAGAACCACCACTTAACTAATGTTGCTCCCAGGTCCACCATGACTCGTTCCAGCTATGATCAAATAGTGAACTCCCGGACCATATACAATCAGTGTAATACTAAAAAAATATAAAAATACATTTTTATAGCAAAATTACCAATAATACATTTTATGATCTACAAACTATACATCTAAGAAACATACTTTTACCCTGTAAGTTTAAAATTACGTACAAAATATCTGTAATTGAAAATATTTAGATTTCGGCATTAAATAACCCATATAGGTTGTTATGTCTCTAAACAAAATCAACCAACCAACAATATATTACAGTAAAATTACCAACAATACTAATTTAAAAATATTATATACCGTACCTATATGTACCAATCCTCATATATATATATGCTGTCTAAGTAGTCCAGTTTACGTACTTCACGTCGCTGACGAGTATTGTATTTTGTGAGTATTATAAAGATTACCATTTCATTTCCAACCTCCGTTTTGGTTATTCCTCATTTAGTAACCTTTTCTAAGTTAAAACAAAAAAAAATCTATGTGCAGTTCTGACCATGAAGTATCTGTCTTTGGCCAAGGCTGTAATTTCGTGGTAGGTTATTTTGCTGCCAGAGCATAATCTCTGCAGGATTTTTCTAATTTTTCAATGTCTTGATATATTTTGGTTCAGTATACATAGCTTCTCAGAAGAGATTTCATCTTTGAAATTCCCGTATGTCCACTATGAAATTCATTTAACATCTGATTTTTAAACATGATAAGTATTACTAATGCTTGTGCAGATATCAGTATCCCGTTACATAGTGAATAAGCGGTCAAGTCTGGATTACGTTCTTTCTTACTTCTTTTTAATCGATAATGTCTGGTTCTTCTTTTACATTGATTTCTTTCAGGGTAACTAGTAGTTCACGTACTACATAGCATAATATATTTTTAATTTCTATTTCACTTTTTAATGTTGCAATAACAAGAGCCCCCAAACGGTTCAACAATTTTGATATCAATATTGATAAATGTCCTAATTTTTTGGACTGGTGATATTCCATCCTGAAATAGTAATTTAATAAGATGGCACCACAGTGTTGTAATCTATTCGCTGTATGCGTCGGGATTCATTTTTTCGAACCATAGATTAATAATAGAGATCGGTGGTCCGTCTGTGAACGAAAACTCCTTCCGTGCATAATTAAATATGTGAACTTTTTTCATTGCAAAAATAATTCCTAATGTCTCTTTTTCTGCCGGTAGTAGCGGACGCGAAGCATGTGCGGTGACTTTCATGTTGCCGTCATCATTTTATGTTGAATTACTACTCCTATGCCATAGTCATTAGCATAAAAAACCAATACAATTTCTGCTTTTGGATCGCAGTGATAAGTCTGATGTTAGTGTTTCCTCCGTTTCTCCAAACGCCTTCTGACAATTATCAGTCCAGTTCCACTTTACGACTTTTTTATGCAAGTTATTCAATAGAGCTCAAATTCTGCATATTAGGTATATAGATTTGATTTGATAGTTTGCTAATCCTAGAAATTCTTGTAGATTTGATTGACGACTATTTTAGTCAATGATTTGTCCAATGCACTTGACTTTAGGCAAAAACAATTTCCCTCGTTGAGCATGAACCCGTACTCTCATATTTAAAAAAAAAACTCTTTTGACATGCTCAATATGTTGTTCTTTAGATACACTTTTAATTAATATATCATCCAAATAAGCAATTGGGAAATCACAATGTGCAAGCATAGTATCCATAGCTTGCTGAAATATAGCTGCGGCCACTTTTATCCCAAAAGAAAATCGGTTGAATTTATACAATCCCTTGTGTGTATTTAGAGTTATTAACTCTGAACATTTTTCTTCAACCTTCAGAAAGATCCAGCTTCGAAAATTCTTTTCCGCCATTTAAATCCGCAAAATCTCCTCTTAACTTGGTAATGGTTAGTTATGGGATTCTAAACATTTGTTTAGCCCTGTCGAAAAATTAGCACAAACACGATTTTTTTGTCATTACATACACTGCTGGAACTGCCCATTTTGAATGGTCAATCTTTTCAATTACACTTATTTTTTTGTCTAATTCTTCGTTGACTTGATCCAATGCTGCAAACGGTACATTACTTTTCGGTTTAAACACTAGCCTCGATCCTTTTTCATTTGAAATTTCACTTTGACTTTAGAACACCGACCCAACTCATCTGACAGAACATCCGGAAAAAAATTTTAATTCATCCTTTAAAATTTCACACCCTTTTTTAAAACTGATAGGTTGTCCACTTACATTTTTGCAATGAATATTTATAGGTAGATCCTACAGCTCAAATAATTTCATCCAGTTAGTAGCGAATAAAAGTACATTCTGTTTTTGTGGCCTTTTATTATTATTATTATTATTATTATTATTATTATTATTATAAGGCTTCCAGTGACCTTGTTCCTCGATTTTTTAACATATTTAAAACTTTTTCTTATTTTTTACATTTTCTAACAATTTATTTTATATTGCTACATTTCTTAAAACCGTCGGTATTTTCTCTTGGGGAATTATTCTTATTTCAAATTGTTTTCTTTTCTTTCAATTCAGATATTGTTTTCGCCTCTTCATCTACGTGTTCTTCATTGATTCAGTACCCGTTTCAATTCGGCCACCAACTGACATGTGCGTCTCGTTATTTTTAATAGCGTTTGCCTGCGGCTTTCGTTGGTTCCTTATAAAAAAAAAAAAAAAAGAAAAGAAACGGAATATGAAGCGAACGTCACAGAGAATGTTGTGTGCTCGAAAAGAAACAGAAAACAAGAAAGCAAAAAACATTCCAACTTTACTTACATGTATGAAAAAAAATCGACAGGCAAAAACATTTGTAATAATTGGCAACGTTTCATTTTACTAATAAATAACTTCATTTCGTAGGGTCTTTGGATGAGAACACAACGGTAATGATTTGAAATCGAGTTTATAATATCCCAAATTGAAACCAGAAGATTAGAAAGCTTCTACTATAAAAGATCACGTGTAGTAATTATTTATTTTCATATATTGGGTGCGTAAATAACTTCGACTTGTGAGGTCTCATAGTGAGATCGGTGTATCAGTGTATTTTTCTAGCCCGCCCAAAATCTGTTAACAAGTCTAGTGCCAAGTTAATGAGGCTTGTGACTTCCAAGTAATATATATATATATATATATATATATATATATATATATATATGCGTATATATGGATGGATGGATACATACGAGATTTTTATTTGGTGTTTCATCGTTTGTTTGTTTTTTTATTTCACGTTACATATATGTTAATTCATAATCCAAGTAGGCAGTGACTGCTAGTTTCATGGGTTGGCATGCAATCAAAGGTGACCAGTGCCTGTAGTTTGTAGAATAGGTACCCTATATACCACCAGGCAAGTTCAATATATATATACACGTGTTTTCTTCTGTATCTACTGCTTGCATATCTCAAAAGGGAAGAGCAATAAACACTAATAGAAAATGGGTTGGAGTACCTGGGGATTGTCGGTGTATAGATCATTTAAAATCTAGTATAATTCAACCAAGAGACCAAACTACTCTTACAGTGATAAGTATTAATCTCAGAATTACAGCTTGTAAAATAGAGAGATATGGAGAGGCTGCAATAGAAAAGTGCGCGCGCGCACACAAACACACACATACACACACACACACATATATATATATATATATATATATATATGCCTATTGCAGTCTCTCCATATATATATATATATATATATATATATATATATATATATATATATACGCACATGCAGTCTCTCCATATCTATCTATATGTGTGTGTGTGTCTATTGCAGTCTCTCCATATCTATCTCTCTATAAAGAGACTGCGATAGATAGATAGATAGATAGATAGATAGATAGATAGATAGATAGATAGATAGATAGATAGATAGATAGATATGAAATTTCAGGAAAATAAGATTCACAATCTTCGAAACAATATTTCTAATAATAATGACTAAACTCAAAATCCCTGAATACATATTTGCTTTTTTTGTTTTCCTTATTTTTGAATTATAAGCCTTTTTTCATAAATTGGTTAGATGCAATTTGCTTTTTCTGTTACACCTCTTCATTTGCTAAAATAATTAAAACACTTTCCATTACCTCTTGTAAGTCATTAGTATTCGAAATTCGGTTTTCACTTATTATCATAATAGTAACTTCAGAAGTTATCTACCTTTGCTCTTAAACACATTATGCTTTATATAAAATTATTTAATCGATACACATCACTTACAAATTTTCTGAGAATAAATACCGTATAGAAATTGAATTAATATTGGAATTATCCTCACTAACCAATACGTGAGAATGCCTCCTTGTATTTGTAATATATTTTACAGTTTATGTGATATAGCATATATATATATATATATATATATATATATATATATATATATATATATATATATATATATATATATATATTTGTAATATATTTTATATGTGATATAGCATTTTTGTGTTAAAGATTTGTTGGATTTGGTTGTTTTGCGTTGCATAGGTTATTGATATACTATTTAATTGAACTGATGGCACGTCAATCGTCGAGATAATATAATGGTTGTGAAACCAAAGTATGTTATGCTTGAATTATTATTGTTGTTGCTGAAAAAACGACCACAAATTCTCGAGGCATTATACATAAAAATCAAGTCAGCATCAAGAAAATATTACCAAATTTAGGTAACAACACACTAAATATTTTTTATTAAAAAATATCGACACGATAGCATAGAATGTGGTATTTGAAATGGATCAAACTGACAAAGCACATAAAATAAAACTCTTTGTAAACGGTTTATGCACATTAAAGGACAATTTGCAAGTGCCGGAAACCAAAAAAATGGTATAGGAAAATTCATTAACAAGTTACTTTCATGGGTCTTTCTAAACTTATATATATATATATATATATATATATATATATATATATATATATATATATATATATATGTGTGTGTGTGTGTGTGTGTGTGTGTGTGTGTGTGTGTGTGCGTGTGTGTCTTTGTGTTTGTGTGTGTGTATGTGTGTGTGTAAAAATCCAGATATGACTAAAAATATATATCAGTAAAAAACAATATGAATAACGACAAAAGTAAAAACCTTTCTCAGCCGACGTATTCTGTCAACTCTAATGGACATTATCAAGGAAAATGTAAGGATTTTATTTTGCAACAAGTATTCATAAACAGAATTAAAATGTGATTATTTTTTTTAATTAATTTAAAAAAAAAAAACGCCCATAAATATACTTCAGGCTAACTGAAAGTCAAGGTAAACTATGAAGAATGCTAAATGATATAATTTTATGTCCAAGAAACGGAAGGGTTTAATTGCTGTTATTGTTGTTTTTTAATGTCTTGTTTAATAATGAAATTCTTATTTATTATGTAATTTATTTTAATTTTGAAAAATTAATTTATGTATTTATATATTCTAAAAATAGAAGGCTTTGAATTTAACCGTTTTCTTTTTAAAATATTTATAGTTGTTTATATTGGCTTAGGAAAAGAACTTATCTTTTAGGAAAGGAGATATTTTTTCAAATATCTCCTTTCTTAAATGATGCATATAAATATGATATAAAGAAATGATATAAATGTTATAAAAAAAAAATTGCAGGGATCGTAAATTTTTCTTTAATAAGAATTCTCGAACATTTAGGCCGATAGACGAAAAGAAATAGATATACTATTTAATAAATAAACAGAGCGTCTACTCAAATACGAGTATCCACTAAAAAAATAACGTTTAACGTGAAAAACAATCCGTCGGATTGTCCAGTACTTTTGGATACGAAACTGTGTAGAGACGAAAAATTTCGGTTTTCGGCACAGTTCAGCTTTACTTGTTTAATTTATTCTCTGTTACTCGAACATTCATTAGATGAAAATAAATAAATATACTGTTTAATAAATAACCGGAGCGTCTACTCAAATACTGGTATCCATTAAAAAAATGACGTTTAAACTGATAAATATTTTATTTTATATATATATATATATATATATATATATATATGTATATATGGGTGCGTGTGTGTGTCTGTGTGTATGTGAGTATGTGTGGGTGTGTATGTATATTTTCAGTATTTCTAGCGTTCAGTTGCATAAACTTTATGCATTTAATACCAGATGTAAATAGTTTACCTAGTATGTGAGATGAAACCATTGATATATCTTATTATTTTAACTTCTTTAAGGTCAATAATTGAAAATCTTTTTAAATCCCACCGAATAAACAATTTGTCGTCGGAAAAAGTTGACGTGCCGATTAATTATTTCCTTATTACGTCATTTCCGCTATTAGAGCCTTGGAACTTTGGGACATTTTCTTTTCTTTTTTAAAGATAAAATAGAAGATACTATCCATCAAATGCGTGCAGATTGAAACAACTTGTTTCGGAACGGAAAACGAGTTGTGATAAAAGAATTTCGACGATTAAAAATAAAATAAAAAAAGCAGAAGGAAAGAAATAAAAATATGGGAATTTGCCGGTTCGCAACAGAAGTAAACGGAGTGTCGGCAGGATGGGTGTGGCAAATGGTTATTTCGAAGAATTTGAAGAGTCTATTTCTTATTTTATTAGGAAGTAGATGGCTGAAGATTTTAAATTGCCACACAGGAAACAAGAATGGCCAGTAACGTGAAAAGAAAACGAAATCAAAAGAAACAGTAGAAAAAAAAAATGCTGTAGAGGCCAAGCCAAAGCAATAAAAAAACAAAAAGAACTTTAATTTGTAAACAGTGGCATGAGAGATAACAGCTTTACGTACGAGTTACTGAATGGGGTCCGTTTACATCCATGACAGTTCCAATGAAACTTTTACTTCGTAGCTGATCTCCACCCTTGTCAATGCACTTCATTCAGTAATAAATATTAATCACAGATATCGAACAATATACAGTGAAAATTTCAGATCAAGATTCCACTAATAGCTACCTATAAGGCTACTAAATTACCGATACAAATTCGTGCATATATATATATATATATATATATATATATATATATATATATATATATATATATATATATATTCTTTTCTGGGCACAACGTGTATAAAAACTATCCAAAATGTTGCCTATCCTGGCGCTTTCCGCTATTTTTCAAGGGCGATTTTTATTTTTTATTTTTAATAGATTGTGTGTATTTTTATGTATACATCTGAAGTTATGGAACTATTTTATTTTACAAAACACGGTCAGCACATTGTGGCCGTGTTTGTAGTTAATGTTATTGAATGTTGGCTTTTCTTTTTTTTTATTAGGACTCCCATTATTTTAAATCATTTTTATATGTGGATGAGGCTATTATACTTCTGTTTTCTGCTAGTATTTTTCGAGTGGTTACATCTAGATATTTCAACAGTAAAATGAATGAGACATAATTGCTAATCGTTTAGTAAGAGGTTGAAGTACCAAGGAGTAGAGCTCAATAGAACATCTGCCTTGAAAATATTTATAGAAAAAACAGATACCACGTCATGTCGATGAGAAAGAACTGAGGTCGAGATGCCAGGTCTGGAAGCCGTTTTTAGATTTTGCCGAGCATCCCAAGACATATTAGATGAACACCAGACCAGAGATGACAGAAATATTCAATGCGCAAACGAATGATAGATTTATAAATGTGCAAGGGGGATTTGAGCAAGAGAAGTTATCTGGCACGACAGAGTGAACCAACCTTCCTAGGAGTAGACCAAGAAAATGATTCAAAATAATCACTCCACTCTACGTCAGCGGAAAATGTAAGAGCAAGAAGGCGTAATTAATCACCCTCCCGGAGGTCAGCATCCACTATAGTGATGGATGTCAGAAATGATTCTGTTGAATAAGTAAAAGGTAGCAGTTTCGTTTTGGAGGCTTTAAAATTTACAAACCTTTTCTTGCCCGAATTAACAACAAATCGGAGGTCATTGAATGTCATTTTCGAGAGCAGATACCAGTTTTAATTTGTCAGGCCTGTCATAGATAGATAGATAGATAGATAGATAGATAGATAGGCATGATGATGATGATGGTGTATTGCCATGATGACATTATTGCAGTGATGATTAACATCATCATCATCATTATAAACGCGATTAGGTCCACGATAACAATTATAGCCATTTTAGATGTATTTTTGTTCATAATCCAAAATGCTTTCATCAAACAAAAGAATTTCTATGGTAAGCTTTTCCAATTATTCGTGATTATATTCCTAACAAATAATTTTGCTTTTTGGTTTATTGGAACGGGCTTTTAATCTGGCTACAAAAATGAAGGAAATTATTTCCCAAACAACCTTGCACTCAAGCTAAAATTAGTTTACGCACGGAAAGATATAAAATATATTTTGAATTTATTGGTCTGTATGATGTAATTAAAACCAAATCCTACTGGAGCGAAGTAAGCAGTCCTTTGAGCGGAGGAGTTTTTAAGTGCTTCAAGGCCTCTCTCGGAGGCTGAACGTTGCACCGAAGATTACGGTGTCAACGTGAAAGTTAATTCAGAATCAAAATATGCCCCTTGGTAATAGAAGAATGTCAGAGTATTGAATAGCACTCATTTGGGATTAAAGTATTCATTAACCGAATTTGGAATCGTACTTTCAAATTTGTCATCAGAGATCAACGGCTTTCTACAGAAACGTACCTCTTCAAGAAATAATCATTTTTGTTATTTTTATAATTCTTTAAATATCGGATAAGTGCTCCAAATCATGAATATCATTTTTCTGAGTTTTTTTGTTTTGTTTTGTTGTTTTGTTTTTTTTGTTTTTTTCAATTTTACAACAAAATACAAAATATCAAAGAAATTAATGTTTAAATAAATAAAAGTTGTTGATTACATTATTTACTCTTTTTGCTCATTTTTATCATTTCACCCCAAGCAAGACATTAAATCCACTAAGACGCAAGGTGGGGTTACTGAGTGTGAGAGAACACGAGAGAGAAAAAAGACACTATTAAGGAAAGAGAACAATAAAAGAACAAGAATTAAAATGTCGATTAACATTGCATTTAAATTTTTGAAGTGCAAGAGAAGAAACTGTTAGCATAAAACTTACGGTTACGGTTTATTTAGTATCTTTAATTATTTTTCCTTATTTATCTTTTATTTTATTTATTTATTTATTTACTTATTTATTTTGTTGTTTTTTTTGTTTTATTTTGTTTTGTTTTTTTTTTTTTGTTATTTACTTTTGCGTAGAGGGATCACTTTACAATGAATTTACATTGCAAACTGACCCACGTTATAAAATTTAGAAATTATTATTATTATTATTATTATTATTATTATTATTACTGCAATCTGAAAAGTTTAGTCGATAGGGATATAAAAAATGATATTTTGAATAAAATAGCTGGTATGTACTTTGCAGCTATTTTTTCCCATTTGCAACAGTTTTATACTATTATTCAAATAATACAAGGCCCTAGAGCCACTCAATGAATGAGCTTGTTGTAAGTGCGCAAAAAGAGGAAGAAAGAAGTACATCTTATGAGAATATTTTAGAAAGATAACGTCTAACCATAGATTTGAAGAGGTTACAATTGGAGTCTGTTCCACAAAGGAATAGTTTTGGGGGAAGAATCCGTCCGAATGGATCTTCTTCCATACCAATGGAATACGAAGGGAATGGAAATAAGTTAACTCTTTGTACGTGGCAAGACGGGTCTGCATTGGGACTAAGAAATGTAGCTGGCCTGAAGATTTGTAGTAAAAATAGTGATAGAGTAGCAAGAGGCTTGCGACGATTTGTTCGTGGGAAAGGCTTTCCATGGCGGGAAATAATTCATCACCCACAAAACCGCGTGAATTTTTTTGAACTGTGTCAAGGCTTGCAAGTAAGAATTGGGCAGCTCCATCCAGATATCTAAGCCAGAAATAGAAACAAAATACCTGTATACTGATAGAAAATGACTTGATCAATTATACATAAATAGAAAAGGCAAGGAAGCGTCGTCTTCTCAACAGTCTTCTTTAACCTTTACAGTGAGGCGATCTTAAGAGGGCGAAAGGTTTTGTCGGAATTTATCAATGTCAAGCACAACTATATGCTATGCAGATGACATCGATGTATTTGCAAACACCAAAAGGACTGCAAGAATTTCGATACAAGCTTGTAAAGGATAGCGAGAAGAAAGGACTAAGCCTGAATTGACAGAAGAAAGATTATATAGTCATGAGCAAAAGGGACAGCACAATATTCGATTTAAAATTTGGAGACGTCGAAATAAAGCAAGTTCATAAATTTAACCATCTGTGGATCTTATAACCGACGATGGAAAATGTGACACAGAAATCCGAAGAAGGAAAGGATTAGCAAAAGATGTCTTCCAGAAACTAAGCACAACATTATGACACAGGATTTTTTTTTTTTTTTCAAAAGAGAAAGGTGCTTAATGACTACGCAATATTACTACTCCGCTATAATAGATAATACTGGACGATCTCTTCACAGATGAAGAAAAGACTTGAGTCAACAAAGATGTGGTTCTATATCCTGAAAGTTTTAAAGAAAAGTGGGGACATGATTGCTTAGGATTAGAAAGAGACAGTTGAAATCTCTTGAGTACATAATGAGGAAAGTCGGCTCAGAGAATATGACACTTACAGGACATATTGAAAGCAAGATGGAAACAGGGATTTTCATACCGAATGCGTTTCTGTAAATGAACGGTATAATAGGCAGTGAGAGTGGTAGAATGTGGTCGAGCATTTCTTAGTGTTACAAGGGATAAAAATCATGGAGACCCATGACTGCCTACGTCCTAAAGAGACGCACAACAAAGAAGAAGTAGCAGAAGAAGAAGAAGGGGAAGAAGACGAAAACGACGACCACTGTGAATGATAATATTGCTAGAATAATTTCATATATGAAAAAGCAGTTGGCGCAACTTATGGTACTATTGGAAACTTTTATTAAATAATTACATCAATGCTTGATGAATGGAAATAAAATTATAATTACGATTTTAAATACATCCAGATTAGATTTTAAATACATCCAGATTAGTACTGGAACAGAAATTTTCACTGTTGCCCCGCTCTTCGACAAAGAGGTTAGGTTTAACGATTTCGTTTGAAAAAAATTGGATAAATTTAGAATTTCTCGGCAGAAAAAAATTGGATAAATTTAGAATTTCTCGGCAGAAAAAAATTGGATAAATTTAGAATTTCTCGGCAGAAACTAACGATGATTTGACATTTAATTTTTCCATCATGCATTAATAATTGTTATCGTTCAATTAATGCAAAGATTATATACAGGGTGTTTCAAAAAGAATACGCCAAAATCATCACGTGATGTGTCAATAACGAAAAAAATTACAAACCTCTAGCATGAACACATGTGTTTGTATATACATTCAAGTTTCATTTCATGTTTTATAAGTCCTCAATGTGGCCACTACCGGCAGCGCGGACAACATCAAGCCGATATGAGAATTCCTCCCAAACGCGCTTCAGCATGTCACGGTCCACTGTGTTGATTGCAGCTGTTATTCGATCTTTCAAGTCATCGATACTTGCTGGAAGTGCTGGAATATAAACTTGGTCTTTAACTAACCCCCCCCCCCACAAGAAAAAGTCACACACAGTGATGTCCGGGAATCTGGCAGGCCAAGTACAGAGAGCGAGGTCTCTAGCACCTCTCCTCCCAATCCATCGCTGAGGCATGTTTTCATTCAGATAAGCTCTAACCCCAAGATTTCAATGGGGTGGTGCTCCATCTTGCTGAAAAATGAAGTCATTCGAATCTGCTTGCAGTAAAGTGAATAGCCAGTTTTGGAGCATTTCGAGATAGGTTTGTCCTGTAACGGTGTTTCCATCAAAGAAAAAGGGACAATAGACCTTGTCTCGAGACACAGCACAGAAGACGTTCACTTTAGGGTAATCTCTTTCATGCTCAACAGTTTCATGTGGGTGCTCTGTTCCCCAAATGCGCACATTGTGACCATTGACTGTGCCTCTCAAATGGAAATTCGCTTCTTCACTAAAAACTAAACGTGAAAAGAGAGTTTCATCACTTTCCTCCATCTCCAGCATTGACTCACAGAATGTCCTCCGCATCACCTTGTCATCATTAGTAAGTGCTTGGACGAGACTTAGTTTGTATGGTTTCATGTGTAATCGTCTCTTTAACACACGCCAGACAGTGGTATGAGGGATGGCAAGCTGAAGACTTGCTCGACGTACGGTCTTACGTGGGCTGCTCTCAAATGCATCATGAAACCTCTCCAATTGCTCCACTGTAACACGTGGTCTTCCAGGACTCTTTCCTTTGCACAGGCACCCACTCTCTTTAAACTGTCTAACACACCATCGAATGCTCTCACGATGGGGCGGATCAATGCCGAATTCTGTTCTGAAAGCACGCTGCACCGTGGCAGTGGCGTATGTTTTCGCGAACTCAAGCACGCAAAACGACTTCTGCTGAGGAGTTGGCATTTTGATTGATCTTCCCACAATTCAGCTGCACCGGAAGTTATACTAACGACAGCGGTGAAACTGACACCCAATCAAACTTTGATAACTACTCTATCAAATAACGACTGATTGAGTCCACTGCAATGCTATAGACCTGAAAAAACAGCGTAATGATTTGGGCGTATTCTTTTTGAAACACCCTGTATATATATATATATATATATATATATATATATATATATATATATATATATATATATATATACCCAAGTATATGATTGGTGTATATGGAATGAATTCCAATAACCAAAAATTACTATTCTTAAAAGAGTGCTCAATACAAAGTAGAGCAGATATAATTATTTATTTGAAAAAAGATTTATAACATAAATATGTTATTTGATAAGACACCGAGGGTGTTGAAACAAAATGGCTATTTTTGTAGTGATTTTATAACATATTTATGTTATAAATTTTTTTAAAAATAAATAATTATATATATATATATATATATATATATATATATATATGTATATATATATATATATATATATATATATGAAGAGATGGAGCGTGTGTAAATATAAAAGTGAAAATAGAAGTCAACACTTAGAGGCAACAGTCTGTTTCATACTAGATGCAATCGTCAGGCCTGACGATTGCATCTAGTATGAAACAGACTGTTGCCTCTAAGTGTTGACTTCTATTTTCACTTATATATATATATATATATATATATATATATATATATATATATATATATATTAGGAAATGGATTAAAACCGACAGAATTTTAATTTATTTGTGTAAACGTTATTTTATAAATAGATACTCACATTTGAGTAGATACTCTCTTGATATTTATTTCTTAAACAGTATATTTATTTACATCTACTCGCCAGAATATTTCGAGAAATCTTGTTAGAAAAATATGTATCCTCCGGCAGGATTAGAAACTACAACCCCTCGGGGAAATCCCCATTAGATCTGACGTTCCTTAGACTAACTTGGCCACGTACGGCATCCTGATTAAACAAAGCACAAATAATTCTTTTAAACACATCCAACCCGATTCTCGAAATATATATGCCTGTTCTGTTTTGTATCCTAACGTAAACAAAGACAATTCTTTTAGAAAATGGATTAAATCCGACAGATTTTTAATTTATTTCTGTAAACGTTATCATATATATGTATGTACGTATGTATATATATATGTATGTGTGTGTGTGTGTGTAAAACTTATATATATATATATGTATATATATATATATATATATATATATATATATATATATATATATATATAATATGCTGATACCCCAGCAGACAAATGTATGGAGTGAATCCTGGACGGTCCGTCTACGAAAATCTGGAGTCGGGATGCTGAATGTAACATCAATCAGCTAAGTGACAAAACTTTTACTTGTAATAATTCTCTCTTCTTTTAAAAATACACGCATGCACACACGCACGCACACACACACACATCCATACACACACACACATATATATATATATATATATATATATATATATTAGGAAAATCTATAATAACATGGAAAAGATTTTTTCTTGTAACGCGTTTGGCATATTCAGGACAACATCTGACAAGCTAATATTTTACCAGCCCTTTGTTGAATCGGAAATAATTAGGATTTTGTAGGAACTTAAAAGTATTTTCAATGTATTTCTCTTCTTCATATAAATGTTGAAGGTTACAAATTCGGAGTGCTCTTAAATAAACTACGATGTCACAGATTTTCTTAAAATTGTTCTGATATATAAAAATATATATACCTAATTTATACACACACAGAGGATCGGAAGCTCATGAACTATTGAAACAAAGTTTAAATACATATATATATATATATATATATATTGTTCAAGGATAATTTTCCAACTTATTCAAGATGATCCCCGCTCTCTAACCTTTTAACTTTTTCTCCTGGAGAAACAAAGTGCCTCGCAGATTTCACGTACGAGTTTTTTTCATTACTCTTTAGACTGTCATGGCTGAAACTCGTCTCTTGCGTGCCAAACGTCTTATGAATGGATTTGGTTCTTTACCAATTGATCTCGTTAGCTTTAAGACGAAATAATGATCCCTCTTGCTGTTGTGAACTCCTGATCCAGTTTTCCTCTACTGTTCCCTCTT
Organism: Acanthosepion lycidas; assembly: GCA_963932145.1. NCBI lineage: Eukaryota > Metazoa > Mollusca > Cephalopoda > Sepiida > Sepiidae > Acanthosepion > Acanthosepion lycidas. Next base: position 67,298,398 of record OZ010574.1, on the reverse strand, counting down.
TTTAAAATTATTCACCGTTCTCTTGATATTTCTTTAATGGACTTTGAAGATGGAAGCCAGAGTATGAATGTTTGTACCTTTACCGAAAGCCTGAATGATCTTTTTCTTCTCACCATTGCTCAGTTTGAAAGACAGTGGTTCAGCCACAATACAATTTTAACCTGCTTTATTTTTAGCTGAATAACTTCAAGAGGTTTTTCAGTGATTTTTCCGAAAAATGGTGTCAAGATGGCTAAATGTCTTATCTAAAACCTGGAAACTCAATTAGTTTAGTGGTTTTTTAGATATTAAATATTTTGTGGGATAGATATTTATGCTATCACACGATATATATATATATATATATATATATATATATATATATATATATAATGAACTCTCCCATAGGTTTCGACGTATGAGGATCTGACAGCTTAATTGATTCAGTTATAAAATTTTGTGCACCTGCTAGTGATTTACAAAGAAGGCCACACATGGAACAAGAGTGAGTATTGTGGGATGAGATCACTGTTAGATTGGCTGACCTTTTAGATCTTGCTTTCACTTCTTGACAACACGATTGAAAACTACCGAGTCCACTAAAGCACATTGATCTCCATTCTACCCTCTCCGAGGCTAAGCGTTCAAGGGAGTTATGTGATATATTGACAGATGACAAGTTGCTCTTCAGCGTGTATTTGTATCGTAGCTATGGACGTCCTATATATATATATATATATATATATATATTTAAACGTTTCATCCCAAGCAAGGCGAGAAGCCACTAGGCCGCAAGGGGTTGCAGATCACATAGGAGTGATAGAAGAAAGGATGAAGAGAAGGGTAGTGGATAGATCAAGGCAACTGGAGATGTCGATTGAAATTACATTTGAATAGCTGGAGATTATAGCTCTCAGAGAAACTGGAATAGGGAAGTTCCACAGGCGAGAGGTGCAAGACATGAAGCTATTGGAGCAGAAGAAACGGCTACATTTAGGAGTTTCTACAGTGAAACGGTGAGAGCGGATGCCAGCCTCGTAGGGCGCTTGAACTCTTGAAGTCTGGGAACCAGCAAATGCAGCTCCTCGGAGCAATTGCCATGAAAGTATTTGTAAAAGACAGAGAGAGGCGACGGCGCGTCTGTGAGAAAGTGACTGTAGACGAGATGCCAGAGCAGGGCCAATTATATTGCATATCAGCCTCTGGAGCCTATCAAGAACCCCGAGGCAAACAGAAGGGGCACCAGACCATATATGCCAGCAATACTCCATGCAAGAGCGAATTGTTGATTTGTAGATCTGGAGGTTCGATTCCGGGGAGAAAAACTTCCTGGCGCGACACAGGGAGCGAACTTTCCTTGTGGTGGATGAAGCAATTGACTCAATGTAATTGTTCCATCTCAGGTCGGCAGTCAACGTGAGACCGAGCAGCCGCAAAGAGTTGCTCTCGAGAAGTTGAGCGTCAGACATTCTAATGGATGGCAGGGAATTCCTGCTCCAGTTCACAACCGATTGGAGATCGAGACGCACGGCCAGGTTAGTTTTGTCAGTGACACTAGATTTGTTTTCGAGGCAGGAATAAATTGTGGTGTCATCCGCGTAGATGCTAACTTGGGAATTTATGGCGTCAGGAAGGGCGTTTATGTAGAATAAATAGAGTGGGGCCTAGGATGGAGCCTTGAGGAACACCTGCGTTCGTGGGATAGGAACTGGAGGAGAATCCGTTGAGAACGACCTTCAATTCACGGTTTGACATGAATGATTGTATTAGGTCAAACAATCGACCCGTAATGCCATAACCCTGGAGCTTGCGAAGAAGGCCAAAATGCCAAACCCTATCAAACGCTTTGGAGATGTCTAGGGCCACGGCACGAGCTTCCCCGTTATTTTGAAGAGCATGGTAGACAGTTTCTTATGCCATAAGAACATCAGCTGTAGATCGGGCAAAGCGGAAGCCATATTGCTTGTCTGAGAGCAGATCATGGAATGTGAGGTGGTTAACCACTTCGGTATTGATTAGGGCTTCCAAGACCTTGCCGAAGAGGGGTAGAAGACTGATAGGACGATAGTTAGAAAGGTTAGAGGGGTTGCCAGAGTTCTTGAAAACATGAAAAATCGAAGAGGACTTCCAGCAGTCAGGAAAACAAGATTCCTTGAGGCAGTAGTTATATAGTTAAGAGAGGGCGGGTGCCAGTTAAGGTGCGCATTTCTTCAAGACAATGACTGGTATCCCATCTCTACCACTAGCCTTGTTCGGGTCTAAATTGGAGATAATGCCCAATGCCAAAGACGGGGTTATGTGTAACCCGCTCAATAGGGCCTCAGTTCTAAGAGGGAAGTCTGGTATGGGTACACCGGAAGAGTCGAGCGTTGAGTTGAATGAAAATTTCCGAGCAAAGCATTCAGCCTTGTCGGCAGAGGAGGTCAGGACTTCGAACTGGTTGAACAAAGGAGGTATAGAGGGTTTGCAATTGTTCAATACGCTCTTGCAGAGACGCCAATAACCTTTGGAGCCAAATTTGCGAGATGCAATACGCTCCTTCATCCGAGCAGCAAACAGTGACTTAGCATAGTTGAGGACACGCTTACACTCGTTACGGGCGGAGGCAAAGAGACGTCTATTGCAGTCAGACATGTCGCTACGAAATAGGTGAAAGAAGTGGTTCCTATGGGCGATGGTTGCTGAGCAAGCTGCGGAGAACCAGGGGGAGGATTGCGACTTGACCCTATATTTCCTTGAGGGGATGAAAGAGTCGATCCCAGCTTTAACCCAGGGTGAGACATCAGAAGCACATTCTTGGACGGGGAGAGTAAAGACAACATCCCAGGGGACATCGCGGAGGAAATCACGAAACGCGTCCCAGTCAGCTCGTTGATAGTAGAACGAAGTTCTAGTGGTAGGAGGTTCTTTATAGGGGGTGGAGTTGAAGGAGATGTTAATAGATACTGCCGCATGATCAGAGTTACCAAGAGGGCAGAGTTGCGTGGCGCTACAGGACTCGGAGATGGAGGTAAAACACAGATCAAGAAGAAAGGCTTTACCTTCCCGGTTGAAGGCAAAACTACCGTGGGGAGTGGGGAAGTTAACTATCTGCGTGAGGGATTGAGAGACTGAAAAATTGAGCGTTCGAATGCTTGCGTGATCAGTTGTTGCATTCTTAAGCCACATGGTATGATGGGCGTTAAAGTCGCCAAACACAAATATGTGAGCAAACTGGTGGGAGGAGAGAGCCTTGTTTATGCTGTCAGAAATGCTATCGAGGATCCCACAGTCTTAAGAGGATGGAGAGCAGTAAAGGAAGAAGAGATAGCTTACCCCATTGAGAAGAGATAGTCGGAGACACATGTACAACTGGTCTGGCGATTCGAGAGACAACTCTCTGGCCAGATGGAGATGGTCGTTGACGTAGACACCAAGGCCGTGCATGTGGGTTAGAGAAACAGGCTCTAAATTATAGTAATAATAATAGCTTTTCAAATAGGTATGGCAGTTTCATGTTATTGCACAATTTTCAGGTGATGATGTGGAACAATGTAAGATCTTGTTCCATTCTTTAAGTAAGAAAGGATGGTGGTAATAATTGCTTTCAGATACAAACACAGCCGAAAAAAACGAAAGCGTCAAACGATTGTTTCTATCACAAACCATGCGCTTGTCAACCTTTTAATAAGATCTAAAATACCTTAACATTCCCACTATAAAATATACAGATCAGAATAATAAGGAGTAAATTACTAACAAGTGGGAAAATTTTATAAGTTACGCATTTCATTTCAAGTAATTTGTCTCGAAATGAAACCGTCAGTACAACAGTAATTTGTCTGAAAAAGTTCTTTTTAGGAACGAAACGCGTCACTAATAAGTTTCCCTCTTTCAATTCATTTATACCCCCAACACATGTATATATTCATATGTGGGTGGGTAAGTGAATGATTAAAAAACAGAAAAACAAATTCTTACTACGCTATCTACAAACACACAATGATTCAAAGGATGAAATAAAATCCCATAATTAAAAAAAAAAAATCAATTTAAAATATCAAAATTCAGAGCACCAACGGAAATATCTATGTCGGTTACAAAGTAGTCCACTTATTTAGGTAGTAACTTTCACTTAGTCTGACACAAGGCCATAATTTTGACGCATCTACGTGAATTGGTCTACGAAATGATATATAGTAAGAAATTCTAGTGGGGCATACAGAGAACTTCAAACCCACTACCTTCGAAAATAGTCTGTCAGATTTGGCGTGTTATGCATTATCCTGCAACAGGCACTCATGATCATTATGTGTGTGTGTGTGGCGGTTTAGTGTCAGTACCCTGTAATCAGGAAAATCTAATTCGCTATAACGGGAACCTTTACTATAAACAGGGTCACCGAGGTTTTATGTGACCCTTAAATGCGGCACAGATGAAGTTAGTGTCGCTGATTTGTTTGTTTAGAGACTCACGTCGCGGATGGTTTCTAGGGTTTAATATGAATGTCATTCACATCGCAACGTAAACCAGAAAGGACGATAAATTCTCAAATGTGTCACAAATAAAAAAAATGTTAATGATAATATTAATAGGAAAAGAAAGAACTAAATATTCTTGTACGTCCATTGGCATCTCGAGTTTTTATTACACTTACTTCGAAAATCCTGAGCGAAGAATACAAGAAACACAAGAACGGAGAAGGAAAGCAGTATAGAAAAAAAAAAAACAACGGTGTTTAAATTTATTCCTGAAGTAAATGCAATAGTTACAGTGTGTGAAAAACTAGAGATTTTCACTAAACCCTTATCATCAAGGAAACACGGTCGAGTAATGGATAAAGCGGCTCGGATTGAGGAATCGGAGAGCTGAGTTCGAATTCCAGTCGAATCTATTACTTTCACTTACTTGAAAAGATATGACTTTTCTTCTTATCCCCCCCATCTCTGGGTAAATAGAAGGACAGACCTAGTTATATATCGTTGGCTGCCAACTGGTCTATCGCAGAAAGAAATTGCAACCTAATCCGGAAAAAGATATTCCTCGTCAATCATGTATCGAAAAATACATAATCGCCTAAGCGTGTGTTATGTATGGCATATAACTGACTGGTTTATCATCAATTAATGGTTCAGTTTAAGTTTCATTGGAGATCAGCGGATATTATCAATTGATGATTAAATCCTTTTCCATCGATACGTGGATCATTCATAATTTGAATCTAAATATCGAACTGGCTACGATCCATGTGGTTTCATGTTCTGAAACATTTGGTCTCAAATAATTGATTTTTTTTATTTATGGCTTATCAACACTTTCTTGGTAATTTAAAGGAGAAATATATTTTTAATTGGGATAATATTTCTATTTTTGCGAGTGAATATTGCATCAAATTTTTTTTTTAGAATAACAATGATTTTTTCATATACAATTCCGACTATTTAGCCCATAACTGAGAGCGGAATAGATTCATACAAGGTATTTGCGCGAACCCGACTGGAACACAAACGCGGTTTTTCGATTTATCGTTCCGAGCCGCTATCCGTTACGCCACCGCACATCCACATGCCTGCAAATAAAGTTGGAAGAACACGCCAAAGACAGATCTAAAACTGTATGTGTAATTCTCGAAGAGGAAAGAGGTAAGAAATGCTGACAAATTGGTGCAAAGAATGTACAAATCAACTGTTCAGGGAATGCTTAAAGGAGTGTCACAACGTTTAAATTTAGGAATCTAACCATTGTTTTTATTTCTTTTTTGTCTAAAAATATTAAAATAAATACAAGAACTACTCTTTAAAAGTGAATTTACCAGTATTTTACCAAAAAACTGTAAACTTTGCCGACATTTTAAGGATTAAAATGCTTCGCGATGAAGCCCGTTAATCATTAAATGACTCGATTCACTTCTTAATCATTAACTTCTTGGCCCCTAGTAAGCTTCAACTACATTGGCTGCCACAAATGCCTTTTCTGTCAATAACGCTTTTATCCAGGCGACTTGACAATGCATTTTTCCAGATTTCTAAAACAATTCTATAATAAAAACTTTTGCAATGACTTTCAATGTAAATGTTTAAAAACAAGGTGCGACAGAAATACCTCCCAGATATACTTCTTACTCTGGGAAGAATATCTGGCAGTTACATATGGGAGATAGTTCTGCCGCACCCTACTTTATAAATATAACAATCTTAATCTCCATATAAGATTTTCATTAGTTCCTGTCAAAACATTTCAGTTTGGTTTTTAAGGCACGTTTTCCGTTAAATCATTTGTAATATTTAAAAGTATTTCTGTACTTAAATCATTAGTAATGAAATCCTATGTTAAACATATATATATACATATATATATATATATATATATATATATATATATATATATATATATATATATATATATATATAGTATACATATAATAAACCTATTCTCCCAATAACGCTTTCTATTCCTAAAAATATGTTTTTATTTTAAGGCACGTGTATTGCTATGAAATTTACAATGTGTTTTCATAGTAAAATCATTAGCAATGCATTTCTATATTAGAATTTTATATTATAGATATATATACATTTTATATTTTTAATTAATATTTTTAATATATATATATTTTAATTATTTTATAATTTTATATATATATATATATATATATATATCCTTGTGCAGGTATGCAGAAAATAGAAAAGAACACGTTGGGTGCATAATCCGGGGTTCCTTAGTATTTTTGTTTTTATTTTTAAGAAGACAGTGCTCCATACAGAAGTAGAGCTTATATTATAATAATATTTTTTGTTTAAAAGGAATCATATTTTTAAACAAAAAATATTATTATAATATATTATATATATATATATATATATATATATATATATATATATATATAATATATATATGTATGTATGTATGCTATACATATAATAAGCCTATTCTCTCAATAACGCTTTTTATTCCTAAAAATGTTTTTATTTTAAGACAAGTGTATTGCTATGACATTTACAATGTGTTTTCATAGTAAAATCATTAGCAATGTATTTCTATATTAGAATTTTAAGACGTCTTCCTATTCTTAGTGTTTTTCTTAATTCTTAAAAATAGATTTCTCTCTGATCTTATGGCTGTTTTCATCGTTAAGTCATTTATAATGTATTTCTGTAATAAAGCCATTAACAATGTATATTTCTGTTACATGTTTATATGTTTCATATATATTAGATCTATTCTCTTAGGAATGCTTTTTTCTATTTCTTGACAATAAAGTTTGTCTGATTCTTTATCGTTAAACCTTTTAAAATATATATTTGTAGTAAAATTATTGGCAGCACATATCTATAGTAAAGGTTTATATAATATATATACGATAGACCTATTCCAACAGTAACGTTTTTATCAATTCCTAAGATACATTTGCATCTGATTTTCATAAAAGTTTTTCTTTGCATCATTTGCAGTGTATTTCTATATTAAAAAATTGAATATCTTTAATTTTACATATAATATATATCATAACGCTATACTTTCGCTAAGGCATACATTCATTGCTGAAAATTATTTTTCTGATTTTTGACGCAAAGCATTGTGTAAGAAAACTCAGTAAAAATGACGTTGTTAACGGTGGTTAAATTCTAATTTCATTCATTCACAAGTTTGTGAAGGATGTTTATCTTAAACCAAGGTCAATTAACCTGTGAAGGGAACAAAAATGTACATTTTCTGACCTCGAAGTATTAAGTTGATGTTAATATTCTGTATACGGTTTCTATAAGAAAGCAGTTAATTAATAAATGTTTAATTTTCAAATTATTAATATTATATAGCAAATATCAGAACAGAAATAAACGATATGCATTTTTTACTTACTTCCAAGATTAGGAGCCTTGAATATAGATAGATAGATAGATAGATAGATAGATAGATAGATAGATAGATAGATAGATAGATATTAGGGAAGGAAGACATTAGGGAGTGTTGAAAATTATCGTCCCGATCAGGAAGAATAATTTGATATCATGAACGTATACTAATCCCACATTTTCACCTCGCAATTCAACACACTTGGCGATTTTTTTTTTTCAACCTGTTCATGTCATTGACATCTTTACTAATTTTGGGGAGTGTATCGAGCAGAAAACTTTGATTTATCAAAATCTTTGTTTGTTTTTTTTCATACTCAGATGCACGCAAACTACAAACAAGATAAAATGCCTACGAAACTTATATAATTTTCATATACCAAGATCTAACAGTAAAGTACATATGTGTTTCATTATCTATTAACGAATTCTAAAACTCTTGTTAGTCACATTAAAATCAAATTTAATTTTTTTTTTTTATAAATTAAATTTCTATTTTACAAATTCAGAAAATAGGATCTGAAGATGAAACAGTGAAAACAACACCTCGTCTGGGCACGTGACGACGCTAATTGGACCAAAAAGAGTTGGAAACTTTTGGCGTTGTTCCAGTTCTTTCCAACTAATGGCAGAGTTCAGGATATGATAACGCAGACCAGATAACATCATTGACGCCAGATGTCAATAAGACACCGTGTAGGTTGGTCATATTTCACTATTAGTATGAAATTTTCAATAGGAGTGGATAAGTTCACTTGTCTTTTGAACAGGAGTAGAGGTTTGTCCCTTTTTTCCTGTTTAGGATTGGGTTTCAGGTTTCTTCAAAATTCCTTTTTATTCTCTTTCACTTCCAGTAGCTCCTTGCATATTAATGGAATTATTGACTTACTTGTGGGGGAATTAATTAAAAACATATGATAGCACAGAAAGCCGTATAATTTGGTCCTGGTTCCCGTTTAGTGCGGGATATAGTCATACCATTGATAACAATTGTCAGCAAGGTTGGGTATTGTCCCCTATTGATGCGGGGTATGACTTCGCAGACTCACTAATACCATTGATTCCAACGCTCAGTAAGACACCGTGTAGGTTGAGTATGGTTCCCTATTGATGCGGGATACGATGGTGCAAACCCGCTAATACCATTGATTCCAACGCTCAGCAAGACACCGTGTGGGTTGAGTATGGTTCCCTATTGATGCGGGATACGATGGTGCAAACCCGCTAATACCATTGATTCCAACGCTCAGTAAGATACTGTGTAGGTTGAGTATGGTTCCCTATTGATGCGGGATACGATGGTGCAAACCCGCTAATACCATTGATTCCAACGCTCAGCAAAACACCGTGTAGGTTGAGTATGGTTCCCTATTGATGCGGGATACGATGGTGCAAACCCGCTAATGCCATTGATTCCAACGCTCAGTAAGACACCGTGTAGGCTGAGTATGGTTCCCTATTGATGCGGGATACGATGGTGCAAACCCGCTAATACCATTGATTCCAACGCTCAGCAAGACACCGTGTAGGTTGAGTATGGTTCCCTATTGATGCGGGATACGATGGTGCAAACCCGCTAATACCATTGATTCCAACGCTCAGCAAGACACCGTGTAGGTTGAGTATGGTTCCCTATTGATGCGGGATACGATGGTGCAAACCCGCTAATACCATTGATTACAGTTGTCGGCAAGACACGTTATAAGTTTCGTTTAAGTGCAGGATATGATTACGTGGTGCATTTTTAGTCCGCTGGTCCACCTAGACACGCCATTAACTGGTGACCACTTGTTTTCGCTGCTTCTTAATTACTTGCATTCATCCATCAACTCCATCTACCCACAAAGCAATGGGTTATTTCATCATAACATTGAAACATAATATCGTGCTCAAGTTGCCCAGCATTGGTGGGAGAAGCGTTTTGCAGAATACCGACAAATTGTGTGCCCACCGCATTCGTTAGACATAAACCCAATCATTCATTTATGTGACATAGTGGGGAAGTCTATTCGCACGTAAGATCGTGCGCCTACAAATATCAGGGATATGTGAACAGCTATCAAGATGATACTGTTCAATATTGTTGCAAACGTTTTGGGAACATTTGCGGCATGTTTCTGTACTTTACTGTGCGTAAGTGCGGCAGACTGACACACGGACTGAATGTCATCGAATTCATGTTTATCTGTTTAATTGCTGGTGCCAATGGAAAGACCGCGTGCTTAGGAAGAACGAACACTTACTATGAACATTTACCCAACTACATCAATACCAATTTACGGTAGAAAATTTACTTAAAATAAATCAATTGCCACAAGGAATGTTGGGTCACTGGTGTCGGACGAGAAAATTTTTCTCGTCAATGTCCATTTTGAATTTTACAAATCTACCATTCGTCCGTGCATTGAATGCTGTTGTTATATCTAGTTTGTTTTTCCTACTATACACCACGGGGTTCTTGACACAATCCAAAGAAGGATCTGTAATATAATCGATTCTGACCTGGCACCTCGACTTCAGTCACTTTCTCACCGACATAACGTGGCCTCCTTCTGCCTTTTCTACAAATATTTTCATGGCAAATACCCTGACGAGCTTTTTTCCCTGATACCCCAACAAGAATTTAAGCGTGCTTCTAGATTGGTATCTAGTTCCCACCCTTTTACTGTTGATAGTTAAATATAACCGCCATTTCTACTCCAACAGTTTCTTTTCTCGTACTTCCCGCCTATGGAACTCCTTTCAGTTTACATGCTTCCCTGATAACTACAATCTTCCAAAATTTAAATGCCATCTTGAATCCCGTTCATCTTTTATCCTTTCCTTAATTCTCCCTATATTCTGTCTTTTCTCTCACTTTCATGCTGTGCGTACTAGTGTCATTCCTGCCTTGCTTGGGGTGAAATGATTAAAAAAAATTATGGACAAAAGAACTTAGGACGCTGTGTATAAGGATATTACTTCGATGGAAGCAGTGGAATTGGTATGTTCTAGTAAAGAACTATTTTATATGGTAAAGTATACAGAAGCTTTTGAATAACTCGTTATATGGTGATTTTCTCGGCGTATCTTAAATGTGACTTAAAGCCGAGAGTATGGGGCACTCAGCGAGGATCGATCTCACTCTTCAGTCATAATTGTTCTAGCGAGACAAGAATTCCAACCATTACACCACGTCGTAAATTCGTTCTCAGCCTGTGGCAGAATGCGTAATTCAAGTGACTGAAGACTTTCAAATCGTGCGCGTTGTCATGGGCCGATGTACTCCACGAGTGGCGCAGGCTTTGCTTGAGGATGGGTGATTTTATCGACTCGCCATTACTGGAAAGGTTGCCAACCAAGGCTACACAAAGAAGTTTGCCATGTTATTTAAATCTGAATATGATCAACTTGGTTGGAATTAAAGGTAAAGAAACTTGTCTTACGAAAATATTATTTTTACACCAATAATTACCTTTTTAGAGGGAACGAAGAAAATATATCATTATGTTTAACTGGGAGAGAAGAGATAGATTCACACCTTCCACAGGTGTATTTATGCAAAATTAAATGTAACAAACTGGATTCGAACTGGATTCTCAAAGTTCTTATTCCGAACAGTAATCCTTTACACCACCCGCACATTAAGTGAAGTCGATGAGTAATATTTATCATTGTTTTTAGAAAAGATTTCTTCTTTTTTAACTCTTTGTTTCCCTCATTTCGCTGAGATCGGCCAGTTTCTAGTTTAATTCTCTTTCGTCTCTTTTTCGCTTTATTAAGTTATTTTGCTGTCTTTGTTAGGATTCTATCACTTGTTCTTTCTTTGTTCTCCTCTAAGTTAACAAAAAAAAAATGAAACATTTCCATCTTTTCCTCTTTAGCAATGAAACAAACATGTCATCTCTTCACACCAAACAAAAACACGCGGCCGGATATAAATGTTTTTGCACTTCCTATTTATGCAACGCATTTCCGACTCTATGTTTCTTTCTATCTATCTATCTATCTATCTATATATATATATATATATATATATATATATATATATATATATATATATATATATATATATATATATATATATATATATATATATATCAAACTGTTAATTTCTACCTGTCTATCTATTTATCTATCTCAGACTTCTTATTTCTACCTATCTATCTATATTTGTTTACTCATGTCTATCATAATCTGCTCATTTCTATCTATCTAACTCAGCTCAAATCTATACATCTATTTCAGTCTGCTCCTTTTTATCAATCTATGTATTTGAGTCTGCTCATTTCTTTCTTTCTTTTTTTCTCTCTCACACTGCTGATTTATATATATATATATATATATATATATATATATATATATATATATATCAGTTTGCTCATTTCTGTCTGTCTATCTATCTATCCATCACATATATCACACACATATATATATATCACACACACACACATATATATATATATATATCAGTTTGTTCATTTCTGTCTTTCACAGTCTGCTCATATGTATCCATCTCAGTTTTCTCATTTATATCTATCTATCTATCTCACTGTGCACGTTTCTATCTATCTATCCATTTCAGTTTGGTCATTTCTATCTATTTCACTCTGCTGATTTCATTCTGTTCATCTATTTATCTATCTCAGTTTGTTCATATCTATCTATAAATCTATCTATATATCTACCACTGCACCTTTCTATCTATCTCAGCCTACTCATTTTTTTAAATCTATCTATCTCAGTTTCCTCATTTCTATCTATTTCAGTCTGCTCATTTAATTCTATGTACCTTTTATGTAACGCAGTTTGCTCATATTTATCTATATATCTATATCAGTTTCCACATTTCTACCTCAGTCTGCTTTAATTCTATCTATCAGTTTATGTATCTCATTTCACATATCTATCTATCTATCTCAATCTGC
>OZ010574.1:67223180-67280680 GCA_963932145.1 Acanthosepion lycidas | reverse complement strand
TGAGGTCACGCATTTAGCTTAAATTTTACTAAATTCTAAAAATAAATAAGACAAAAACATAAAATTAGATAAACGTATTTACAATAGATATAACCTGCAATTACAAAGTTTTAGTTAAAGTTCCTAATATAATAGGTCTTTGAAATATAGGAGTGGAATTTGCAACTTCTCCAATTATTTTGTCCAACCCCTCTGTGTGTGTGTGTGTGTATATATATATATATATATATATATATATATATATAATGGATTCGACTGGAATTCGAACTCGGCTCTCCAATTCCTCAATCCAAGCCGATATCCATTACCCCACCGTGCCTCCTATAATCTCCTACTTACGTGCTAATACCCTTGGGAAAGGTATGAATCCTCTTCCTCTCCCTCTAGCTATGGGTAAAATAGCAGGACAGACTGGGTTCTATAGCCTTGGATGGCAACTGGTCTAGGAGAAGGACAACTCTGAATTCAAAACCTGCGGAGGGTCGTTTGGGAACCTTGTGGCATTCGGTGCACCAGGTCTCTGTATTCGTCCCTCCAAATCAAATCTCATGTGCCGTTGTCGGGCTCTTCGGTCTGTCGGTTTCCTGGAAACTGATCTGCTTGACCCTCATACGTCGAATCTCGACGGGAGAGTCGATCATCTCATGTGCCGGTGTCGGGCTGTCGGTTTCCTGGAAACTGATCTGCTTGACCCTCATACGTCGAATCTCGACGGGAGAGTCGATCATATATATATATATATATATATATATATATATATATATATATATATATATATATATATATAACGAAATTCGAGGAAAAAAGACAATTGATAAAAATATTGTCGATAAAACTGATTATATTTATTTTATGTTAGTAAGCCTTTTGACTTAACCGAAATACGAAGAAAAATTATTTTATTAAAATCAGAATTTTCGGACGTGCCTATGACCTTTATCAACATGCATATGACCTTTATCAAGAAGACGAGAAATAAACAATGAAGTGGGACTCAGTGTTCCGGGGAGTTTTGTGGTTGTTTTTTTCTTGTTTGTTTGTTTTCCTTAATCCACCTAAGGACACATGACACAGTGGATAAAGTCGCTGGTTAGATCCAGTGACAGGAACCAAAGTGTTGGGAGTTCAATACCTGATTAAGGCAGTGGAAAACTTGGAGAGGTGAATTAACAGGAGATAATTGATAACTGACATCCATTAGACATGGCACGTGGAACTAGAACAGTCTACCCCAACGAGCGAAATAAGGGGTTCAGTTCGACATCCGAACGACCTGAAGATGGCGAGAGCGTACAACGGCCGAAACGTTGTAATAAATATGGCAACAAAGGTGAGGACAATAGTCCGAATAATATAAATAGTGTTCATAATACCTCATCTCAGAAATATAGGCAGATATTGTTTTCCATGGATTGTATTATATAGGATTAATACAAATAAAATTCATCACTTAGGTGATTAATGTTATATTCAGTACCTCGACTCTTGAGTTTTGAAGACGAAACATTTTGTAATGGTTCAGTCGTCAGGAGGTATCAGGAATTAATTAAGAACACACACACATACATACATATATATATATATATATATATATATATATATATAAACACGGTGTAATTTCTTAATAGTTTGCTATCCTTTTTTTATTTTCTTAATCAGTGAAATGAATAATAACCAGCCTCGATCGAGAAGACCTACTAAAGGAAAATTGGGACTCTTGAGAGGAATCGAACCTGTATCCATTTTTAGATTAGGGAAACAGCTTCTAAAAAGAGGGTTACAGGTTAACTCATAATCAGGAGGTACACCTTTACTTTAGAAAGACTTCCCGATCTAGGCTAGTTGTTATGAATATCACTGTTTGAAAATGAACAAAAAAATATGATTAACAACTCAAACACGTATGCTCCCTAAAACTAACTTTTTGTATCAGGAAATATATGTATATATACAAGGTGTGACAAAATTAGCTCCCACATTTCAGACTTTCACCTGTGTGATGTTAGTGAAGTTAAGTAAGTGGCAATGGTGTCTTCATCTAGTTAATGTCTTTCCATTTTTTTCAGTTACCATAATCAAGTTAGACCGCTGCACATCATGCGTTTTCTGTTTAAACGGTTTTTAAGACTGATGAATTTGCAAATGCAACACAGACTTTTCGTTTTCATTTCATATTACGTGGGAATGATTTAAAATTTAAAATCGATACTGCTATGGGCTTAACATTTCAGGGCCACTAATTCTGCTCAGTTCACCTCGAAGAATTCGAAGCTCACAAATTTTCCGGGTGATGGAAAACTTTCGAAATTGTTTAGAGGACACCATTTGGGGGGGGGGCATTTTTATAAGCACATGAATAAAAACAGTAGCCCTTTCTTAAACAATATTTTTTTTAATAACAGTTATGTAGTTCTTTTTGTCAACCTTTAAAATGTGGGAGGTTTTTCAGGCGCACCCTGTATATGTTTTTCTAACTGACTTTTACATGATGTCTTTCTAAACGTAGCTTAAATGTGACACAAAGCCAATAGTATGGGGCAACAATGATTTTATATATATATATATATATATATATATATATATATATATATATATATATATATATATATATATATGTGTGTGTGTCTGTGTGTGTGTGTGTGTGAGAGAGAGAGAGAGCACGCGCGTGCTTATCAATTAAGAAAAAATTTACTTTGTTTCTACATTTTTCGCAGATGAGCTGACGTCATCGGAAAAATAATTTTATCTTAATGAAAACGACCAATGGAGATCGAACTCACTATTTAGACGTAATTGATCTAGCGAGACAAGCTTGCTAGCATTACACCACGTCGAAGTGGCATATATATATATATATATATATATATATATATATATATATATATATATATATATATATATATATATATATATATATATATATATATATATATATATATATATATATATATATATATATATATGTATGTATGTGTGTGTGTGTGTGAGAGAGAGAGAGCACGCGCGTGCATATCAATTAAGAAAAAAATATCTAATCTGACATATGTCTGTGTGTGTGTACGCGCGAGCGAGTGTGTGAGCCTGCTTAGCAATTAGACAAACTTTTACTTTCTCATGTTTCGCAGATGAGCTGGCGTCATCAGAAAAATAATTTCATCTTAAGAAAAAAAAATCTACATTGATGAAACAATTCTATATTAAATGGCTTAATATTGTATTTTTATTTTAAGTGTATCGCTAAAGAACTTAGATCTTAACTAATTTAAACTCAATTTTTATTTTTATTTATTTATATATATATATATACCGCATATTTACGTATATAAGTATCCAAAAAATCATATTTAAAAATTGAGGGTCGTCTTATAGTACAATTTTCAAAAAGAAACCTTAAATTCTTAGTGATGTTTGTCGGTAGGCTAATCTGGGCCTAGGTGCGATGATCAATAACGTACATGAAAAGATTCACAATATCAAATAAACGGATAATAAAAGTAATAAAAACATTTCTGCCTTATATATTACTGACATAACTTCATAATAAATTGCCTATTCGAAGAATAATTCTATATCAATGAAGTCAACTTGTATCCATGCAAGCTCAGCTGAGAAAATGTTAACATTGAGTTATGATTGCGTTCACAGCCACCTTTATCTTTCAATAATCCTCATGGTAGTGTTAATTACAGCCGTAATAACATTTAGGATAACATAATATTCATTTCTCATTAAAAATACATTATCATTTTGGTGATAAATAATAACACAATTTAATATTACATACAATCTTTATTTTCATAAATAAATATCCTTTTACGGTAGTTGGTTTAACAGTCTATTTTAGGGCATAGAATCGTATTTTATCTCTGGTTCCATGATTGATGCCATGTAAGAATAAAGTGTCACTGCCGATACTTGAGTTTGAACACGGATCGCCAGAAGGCAAGTACAGTCGACCTCGTCTAGAAATAATTAGATCACGTGACAGATAAAGGAAAAAAAATATATATATATATGGGAATTAGCGTCGTCTAACCGAGGAGTGTTCGAAGGCGTTACTATTGTTGTATGTGTGATTTACGAAGTCTCTCCCACAGACGGACATTACAAAAACTGACATGGTGATTTTCTAAGCCCGGCTTAGATGTGGCACAAAGCCGAAAGTATGGGGCACCCAGTAAGGATAGAACTCACTACTCAGTCGTAATTGGTCTAACAAGACAAGCTTTCTAACCATTACACCACGCCGAGGCGCCCTACAAAAACTGATATGGGCATAAGTTAATAAGGAATTTCAATTGGTAAAGACAGAAGTTAGGAACAGACTGAATAAAAAAAAAAATTTAGTACCCCAGGCTGTTTGTAACTGTTTTAGATATAAGAAAAGATGGAGAGGAAGAAGAAGAAACGTAAATAAAACAATCGTTTCCCTTTTAGGGGACGTGTGTAGAAAAACATGATATAGAATCGGTTTTGTTATCTCGTTTATATTAGATTTCTAAGGATACAGTAAGTAACAACATTTCCAATAATACATATATATATATACATATATATATATATATATATATATATATATATATATATATATATATATTACGTTGGTGCAAAAATAATGACGTAATAATGTCGTTTTTTGACGTATTTTTAACGTCCAAAAACGACATTATTACGTCATTATTTTTGCACCAACCTAATATATATATGTGTATATATATATATATATATATATATATATATATATATATATAAGTATTCTTCTTATTCGACAGATATAGGATAGATTTATGAAAGTTTGCTATATTATTTGATCTCGTTTTATCGAAATGTCACCTTGTACTCGGAAATATACTGTATATATTTATTTTTACTGTTTTCATATCTCCCCCCACTTCTTTCAGTGTCAGTTAAGGAAACAACAAGTGTTAAATTGTAATAGACAGGTTGTATATTAATGGGAGGGGAACGACAATAACGACAGCAGAATGAAAATAATCTATCCCTGGTAGATTAAATAAAAGACTCATTTTGAAATTTTTTGAAGATTACCCACATTGACAGACACCTGAATAAGGCCGGAGGGCACAACGATCGAAAAGTTGGGATAGCAACAACAAAAAAAAAATGAGGACATTAATCCGAATGTAAATAATGTAAATGGCGATAACTCCTCATCCCACTTATAAAGGTTGATTAATCTGACACAAGGCCACACTTACTGAGCAATTACATTAGTCATGTGACAAAAAAGAGTTTTGAAGGAAAACAGAAACATAAACGAGACTTACAGTTAGAATTAAAAAAACAGTTCATTTGTGGGCTAAATTTTATATACATACATATATATATATATATATATATATATATATATATATATATATATATATATATATATATCAAATAAAGGATTTAAAGCCTCTCATTTTTAACCGGAAGTCAAGCTTCTATGATCAGTCATGTTCTAGATGTTTTGAGATATAATCAACAGTAGTACATGCGAAACCTCCATGCATAAATTCATGCATGGGCGGGGTGTCCTTATTCTATGGATTTGGACATTCGTTTTTAAGCATTACATGGTCGTTTGGTTCAGTCAATTAACTGTTTCTCTAACAGACCGAAATTTAGAAGGGTACTATAATCTGAAAATAAATTTCCAAAACTAATGCTCACTATTTCCTATATTATTTTTTTCGATTGCAGAAATTCATTCGACATTGCTACTTTGAGAATGATTAATATTTACATATTTGCAGTTGACATATGTACTAGTCGTCCATAGTAATAGTATCGTCTAGTAAAAAATGTTTTTGCGTGACTAAGTAAACTTTAAAAAGTCCTGGGTATGATGATAACCTACATCCGGCAGCAATCCTCTGATCGTGAGATTGAAGGTTTTAATGATCGTGGAACAACCTCACAATTGGGTCCTAGCTGTGTGCAAATACTTACCCCCCCAAAAAAAAAACACTATGAAAGTATAAAAAAAATTACAGTAAAAGTACCAGAAAATAGATTTTTATATAAAAATGACTAGCAATATATTTTATCAGTAATTGAAGGTATACAACTGCGTTCAAAATATATTTAGCTAAAGCCATAAAATTGTGTTCAAATTATTTGTAGTCCAGCATTAAATAACCCATAGGGGTGGATATACTGCTAAACGAATTGAAAAAAAATTGCGAACGGTAAACAAAAATAAACAATATTTTAATAAATTTATTCCGAATGCACTGCATCCAACAAAATCTTTTGAGAATTATTCAAATGAAAACCAGATAATCAAACAAGAAAACGAGCCTTCAGGCTGCCATCAAAATGTAGTATCTACTTTCGGGCGGACAAACTACATTTAATCTCTCAACTGTATCGCTGTCTTTGAGCAGAGTGAAGCTGAAAATATTATTGAGATGTCCCGACTCTATGTCCCTGATATTTCTACCCAGAATGCGACATGCAAAGCAAAAAATTGCGTGAAATCTACTGCTCTTAACAGTTAGCCATGTCATAGAATGTCACCCTAATGACCTCGATACAGGACCATGGGGTTTGGCGTGATAAACTCATAAATGTCCGAGCTAACGTCCTGCGTATGACGATAAACTACATCCGCGTCCTGAGTATGACGATAAACATCCGGCAGCAAGGCCACTGATCAGGATGTTTTGAGGAGCGTGGAACCATTGTTGGTGTTCCTAGGTCCACCCTGATCTGAGTTGGTAGCACCTGTTAGGGGACCTAGCGATGGGAAATAGTTAACCCCAAACTGGGGACAAACACTATGAAAGTGTAAAAATAGGTTTTAATAACATCAATACATTTTTTGAAAAAATATTACAAGCAATAAACTTTTGGAAAATATATATGTAATCAGCAATACATTTAAAAAAAATCTTGTTGGCATTAAATAACCCATTGAGGTTGATATGCCGTAAAACAAAACAAAAAAACAACCTTCTAAAACTAATCTAAAACTTTTGTAATATATTCGACAGTACTCTAATATATGCTTGTAATCCATAAGGGGTAATCTAAGTTAATAATCTGCAAGATTATCATCTTATATAACTCTAACCTAACAGTAATTTATAATTTAGTATGACCTAATAAGCAATTAGACTATTATCGAATACCATCTGATCGTCGATATATCAGCTAACTAGTGGTATAACCCGCCTTTGCCCGGGTTTTCATTGCGCGTAATTTTTGCCGTTCAGCTGGAGCAGTTTAAGTTTAAAGTCAGCCCACCCAGAAATCAATATTAGTAACAACAATTTGGTGTAACTGGGGCACATCCCCAAATGGGGGGTGGTAACAATTTGAATCGGAGATGGCCCTGAAAAGGGTCGTTTTTGCGTTTTCAATCTTGCAAGGAAGGAACCTCTTCTATGGACCGTCATAATAATAATATACGATAATTCTTACTTATAATATTTTTTTTTTATAATTCTAATAATCTTTTGCGCTTGATTTCAACTCTCTAAACTGATTGTACGTTTTTTTCTTACAGACATAAAATTTTGCCTTTGATTTTTGCGCAAAGTGTAAAAAATCAGTTTTTTCCATTTTTTCACGGTTCTAAATTTTTCTAGAGAATTTGGAGTCAACAAAAAAAAAATTCATTGAAATTGGATGAAAACTATGGAAACGCATAAACAGCATCCGATCACACACACACACATTTTGAGAATTATAGATATAGATATAATCTATATTATAAAAATAACTAATTCTCTTCCCGTAACATGCATGTGGCTTAGATGTTCCTTTGCTACTGTGTTTAATTATTTTTGCACCAACCTAATATAAAACTACTGTTGGTTGAAATTTTTAAAATCTTCCTCTTAAAACAATTTTTCAGAAAAATAAATTTCTCAAGTCCAGTAGCTGTTTTCGCTCTTTCAAGTATTGACTCAGTTTTTCTTTTCTATTATGCTTCATTTTACGTTTTCCTATTCTTTTTTTTTTAATTTCTTAGGCCATATAGTTGTTAATACTAAAGATGCTTCCGATTTACTCAATTTTGTGTAGAGTTTCTTATAAATGAGTTGCTTTAAAAATCGTCTAATCTGATATCAATGATAATCAATCATTTTTATAACCTATAAATAGTATTATCTCATCGAATTTAAATTTAAGACGGTATTAATTTATGACTGTGATCGAGAATAACATCACAATCAGTACGATTTCTACATTGTTTCTAAATTCTTTTGTTTTTAACGAGGACCTTTCATATTAGCACAAATACTTCCATTACTCTTCCGTTTGGTTTATTTCTGTCTTGTATTGTCTCTTCTTAATGTCTTTTTTTTTAAATCATTTCATTCCAATAAAGGCAATAAAGCCACTAAGACGTAGTGGGTAACAAAATGTGAGAGAATATGAGAAAAAAGACATTATTAAGGCGAAAGGACAATAAAAGAACATAAATTAAACAGGCAGACGATAAAAAATAAAGATAGACGATGATGATGAACATTAAATTTAAATTTTTAAAGATCAAAATTGACTGGAAAGCACGAAGCCGGGAGAGAGTTCACAAGCGAGAAGTGCGAGAGAATAAAGTGTTAGCATAGAATTTACGGTTGGTTAGTTGGTTTTGTTTAGGAGCATATCAATACCTCCATGGGTTTATTTAATACCGAAATCTAAATATTTTTTAACTATTTTAAGGCTTCATCTACAGATAAAATGTATTGTTGGTATTTTTCTAATTTGCCCATAGCTGGGACCCTAACATGGTGGGCCTGGAAACAACAGCATTTAAAAGGTGGTTACACGCTCCTCAAAACCTCCAATCTCTCGATCAGAGGCCTTACTGCTGGATGTAGTTTATCGTCATACCCAGGAGTAATAGAACTTACAGTTACATTCAGTCATTTCAACTGTAAAATGATGAGACCATGCCGTCAATCTAGTACTGCGCTTAAACTATTTATTTTTTATTTTTTTTATCTATAATTTATTCTTTATTCTTTTTATCTGTATTTCTATTTAATTCGTTTTCATCTTTGTCTATATTTTCTTTTTCTTTTTATTCATTTTACCTTTTTTTTTAATTTTTTGTTAATGTACTTTATATATTAAGCAGTTAGAATGCTCATACGTTTTTGCACCGAAGGATGATGTTATATACACTGGGCAGACACATTAAGAAAATCAATGAGGCACGTGATTGTGGGGTTAACTCCTTAGCAGGGGCCTGGGCCAAGGGTCAAGTCGGTCATAGCGTGTTGTTATTACTACCGGCGGAAGTCCTCGCTGCGAAACGCGGGACGTCCAGCCAGATGCAGTCAGGATGGTACGACCCACCCTCCCTCATACAATAACGCCCTGCTACATACACACACGATAACAGAATGACAGAGCCGTACCAGTTCACACGGGGCATATCTACACAGAAGCAAACTCACGCAGTCATAACTATATACGTACCACCTTTTAGCGACGCTTCCGCGTTCGGTTTTCCCGTTAAAAGGATGGTCAGACCTAAGCGTATGTGTATGATGATACATTAAACGCCCTCGCTATATCGGAATGACTTCAAATGAATGAAAAAGAATGCGGAAGAAAAAACGATTGAATGAAATCAAACAAAAAAATAACAACTGATCAGAACGGTCACAATTATCTATGGTAGTGTTAATGGAAATATAAGTTGTTTCCTTACAAGGAAACATTTGGCATTCATTAGCTGAGAAGCCGGTAATGCCCTCGGTTAAAATTTCTAAAATTTTTCTCTTAAAAAACTTTTCAGGAAAATAATTTTCTCAAATCCAGTAGCTGTTATTGCTCTTTCCAGTGTTGGGATTTTCCTTCCGAACCTAACGAGGTCTCACCAATATACAGTTGAGTTGAACCGTAAGTTCGATGTTAACAGTTTCTTTTTTCACTTGCGGAACTCTCTTCCGACTCTATGCTTTCCAGACAACTTTGACATTCCTGAACAGTCACGCATCTAGGCACTGACCAGGGTCAATGTTGCTTAACCTCGGTGATTTTGCGAGAATAAAATATTACGTTATAGGTTTTTTTTTCAAAATAGAATTTGACACCTACAAAATGTTATTTTCTATATTTTAATAAGGTATATATAAACTAAAACTCACAGAATATATTGTTCATCTTCTCAAACAGCTTCTTCTCCCGCACTTTCCGTCTGTGGAACTCCCTCGCTATTGCTTCCCGATGATTATAATCTTCAAATATTCAAGTGTAATGCCAATCGACATCTGACAACCCGAGTTCTTCTCTATCCTTTCTTCAAACAAGCCACTTTACTTTTGTTCTCAATCCTCTGTAACCTCTTGCGTGCTAATGGCACTCCCGCCTTGCTTGCGGTGAATTCCCTAAAAAAATATATATATATTGAAACGGTTCACAAACATTAGCTAGTTAATACTAATTTTACACTGAAAAAAACATTTAAATAATAATAATAATATTAATATTAACCAGCCAGGAAATACAAATTAATTTCAACTCGGAACTAATTTCAACTTGGAACTAAGGGTTAAGGTTAGGGGTTAAGTATAGGGTTTTAAATCGAGTTGAAATTAGTTCTGAGTTGAAATTAGTTCTATCACTCACCAGCCAGTACTGCTGTCGGTTGAAATTTATCAAATCTTTCTCATAAAACAATTTTTCAGAGAAATAAGTTTCTCATGTCCAGTAACTGTTATCGCTCTTTCCAGTAATGACGCGGGTTTTCCTTCTCAAACTTTTATTTGAAGTAATATAGAAAGTCAACATCTTGATGATGTCATTATTTTCTCTTCAAGTTATATGTGCTATCCATTTTAGTTGTTGCCGTTGCTGAAGATCATCAAGTAATGTGATTACTGTTATTTGGTACAGTTCTTTTCTTTTCTTTTCTTTTTTTTTTTTTTTGACTATATTGCGCCACTCTGCGAAGGTTCGAAGAAGAATGGCTTTCGTTAAGACCCTTAGACATAATTTGTTCGAAGGTATTTTTAACCATTGCTCCGAGAAAGCAATTGTATACCGCTAATAAATTAGATATTTCTGAACAGATGTGGTGCCATGTAGGTTATCCATATGAAAGTCTCGAACTGACGAGGCTATCTAAGAACATGATTCAAGTTTTCAGATTAATGTTTTGGTTCTGTAGCATCTTGCGGTGTTGAGTGAAACTACTAAACATAGTTGAGGCGAGAATGCTTGTGCTATTTCGTAAAAAATGGCCTTTTTTTAGCATTATGGCATGAAGATCGGCATTGTTCAGATTTCGTCACACTAGGTGTATACACATTGATTCCAACATTGGCAAGTAAGTATTGAAGAACCGCAAAGGTTACAGCAGGATTTGCTTGGCCTTGCAGAACTAGATGCCTACTTACTTTTGCAGTTATTTTTGCAGACGGCCACTTCTTGATTGTAATGCCTTCCATTTATAATTTGTTGCATGGTGGAGAAGTGCACTCCAAATCGTTTTGAAACCTTTGTGCAGCCTTCTTTGACATTATACTTTTCAACTATGAGATTTTTCAAAGCTTCAGGAAGTTCTTTTAATCTTTGTATAATATAACACTCATTGTCTATGCTTAAGTGTGCATTTAGAGACTAAAGATATATATATATATATATATATATATATATATATATATATAGAGAGAGAGAGAGAGAGAGAGACTATATATATATATATATATATATATATATATATATATAGTCTCTATCTCCCTCCGTATATATATATCTTTAGTCTCTAAATGCATACTTATGCATAGACAATGAGTCTTATATTATTTGCTGCCTGCACTTGACATTTTGATTGTGCACAAAAATTATTTGCACTAGCAAACAATTTAAAACAAAAATACAGAGTGTAAATTTAAGGGTGCACTTACTTTTCCACATCTTGATTGTTATTTTTTATTGCAGCTTGATAAAAACTGTTGAAAGTGGTTATAATTCATTTAATGATTTTTTGTTTTTAACGAATACATAGCTTAATTAAGATTTGTTGATTATCTACAAAAAAGAGACAATTATTTTAAATATTATCTTAGGAGTTCACTTACTTTTGTACAGTAATGTATACTAGTTTTATTCATATGCAAATCTTCACCTCATAAATAGCATTTGATATAGCTGGAGGCTAAACAAATCCTAACCTTTGGCTGGGATTTGCATTCTTTGAATATTAACCCAAGCCCCACGGGTCTTTTCTCACCTCCAGGCGGTACGTTTCCCTCAGAAGGGGAGCTGGGTTTATTGCTCAGTGTCTGAGGCGTCTCCAAAAAGATAAATGCCGAATAGGCTTGGGAATTTTGCCCAATATGGCCGTTAAACACACTTCAACCACGCGTTTGTGTCACATTCGTTTGAATCGTAGGCGCCCAGGCAAATGCTACTAGAGAGATAATAGCGAATACTTTTAACTAATTATAGTTTACAACAATACTCAATAAGATAATGACGTAGTCTCCTATGCCTTCTTATTTGTTCGGGACAACACTGAATTGTCTGAGCATTAAGAATGCTGCAAAATTGTTTGTGCCGTCCTGGGTCTGACGATAAACTGCATCCGCGTCCAGGGTAAGACGATAAACTACATCCAACAGCAAGGCCTCTGATCAGGAGATTTTGAGGAGCATAGAACCACCTCCTAATTGCTGGTATTCCCAGGTCCACCTTGACCCGAGGTGGTAACACCTACTAGGATCCCAGCTATGGGCAAACTGAGGTAAAAAGCATTATGAAAGTGTAAAAATAGTTTTTAATAGCAGAGATACTTTGTAAAATATTATTACCAGAAATATTTTTTGAAGGAAAAAAAACTATTACCAACAATATATTTTTGAAAAAAAAATATTACCAGCAATATATTTTTTTAAATAATATTACCAGCTATATACTTTTGAGGGAAAAATATTACCAGAAATAGATTTTTGACAAAACAAAATATTACCAGGAAAAAAGAAGTTGTCGGTATTAAATAGCCCATTGACGTTTATATACAGTAAAACATTGCTTGGGATAAAAACTGTTACAAGAACGCCACATATCGTTCTTCCATTAGAATTTGTAAAAAAAAAAAAAAGAAAAATGAAAGTGAACTCTGACGGTAAGTAGGATTGAAACTGTATCATTGGCATAATACACGGGCTTTAAATCTACTCTAAACTTCTCAATATTCGTACAGAACATTTATCAAGAATAATTCTAAGAAAGAGAAAACACACTATTGGAAATTTTCAAATACAATCAAAATATTTTAATGAAATGTTCAAACAAATTAATTTCTCATAGAGCGAAAGAAAGTTCGCAGAAAGAGTTGATGCATCTTAACCTTTAAAAAAAAGAAGTTTGATGCAAATGGTGATATATAGATGTTCGAGCATATTAAAGTAGAAACTTATTTTTGCTTGAACACTTCTCGCTTTTTATTATTAAATAGTGTCAATCATTCGGTTGCTCCAAGTCGTTGAAAACATCTGCTCTTCACAACTGGAGGTAAAAATATTTCATGAAGAAAATTAAATATTTATATTGGCAGGCCTGTCTCTTTTTTTCTTTTTTTTAATATTTGGCTATTGGAAATAAACTGTAAAATAAATTGATGTGTTCGAAGACGCTTTTATCTCACTAGAGATGTTTGTTTGCAGTCAAGGAAAATATCGCAATAGACTGCCAAGCAAAATATTTAAACAAAAATTGTAATGAGCTATGCATTATTAACAACGGCAGTTCGAGGGTTTTTACAGGTTTATTCAAATAAGTATTCCCATTCAAAACGATTACCTTTATTCAAAATGTATAGATATTAATTCAAAATAATTGTTAGACATACTTAGTAAGAGAATGATGTAACCTCCTACCATTTCTTATTTGTTGGAGGCGACACTGACTTGTCTGAGCACAAATAGTAGTGAGGGACGTAAGTCGTTCGTCAACGACACGTCGTGAACTAAACTAGTTTTATGATTCATTGGCAGGACGTAAATATATACAACAATCAGCCAGCCAGTTTTAAACTGATAAAACATGGGCGGCAAGGAAAATAAAAGATGTAACAATGATATATGAATTTTAAACATGAGTACATTATTCAAATTATATGTATCTTTAAGAAAGAAAGTTGGAAACCGTTTTTCGACACTTGGCATAAAATTTGTTACCACTACAGTGTAACCCGGATATAAGAGAGTTGTCGGGACCGGAGAAGAAGTCTCTTATATCCGGGGTTTCTCTTATATCCGGGCTTGGTCTATTTTGTTTAGGTAAGTATGGCTCTAATTTGGGACCAGAGACAATCTCTCTTATATCCGGGTATCTTATATCCGGGTTACACTGTACTTCTAAAGCAATAAAAAAAAAAATTAACCCTTTGATCCCTGCGTTCCTATACAATTTTAACCCTTCTGCATGACCTCCCGAGTCAAAATTCGCAAATAATTGGTATGCAACGTTCCACGGTAGATATAAAAATAGTTACAAGTGTTTATCCCGCGTTCAACCGGTGGCTGGGCATTAAATCATTTTTCTCTACCACTGTTCAACCGGTGGCTGAGTATTACGTCATTTTCTCTACCACCGGTAAAGCGTTGGTCAGGGCTGAAAAACAAAATAACAATATGCTAAAACCTGAAGGAGGAATTTATTCTATCACCTGTAATGATTTGGACGGAAAAAAGGAATACACAGGAGAAACGTTGAGGAATTTAAATAAAATGTTATATGAACGCAAAAGGGAACTTTTATGAATCAAAACACTCAATGCATCACAGTCACGAGTCGATTTAAAAATGCTACTTTGATTAAAAGAGAAAGCAATTTACTAATATGAAAGTATACAGAAAGTGCTTTAATCACTAGATCATCAAAAGTAAATTTCTGTACAGCTTCTTATATTAGGTTGGTGCAAAAATAATGTCGTTTTCTCACATGTGAGAAAACGACATTATTTTTGCACCAACCTAATATTTTCTCTCTTTTGGCGGTAGATCTTCTATTATCGCAATGTTGGATACTTAATACCAAAAGTGATAAAAATATAAACCGTTGGACACGAAATGAAATTCGTTAGACTTTACACCCAAACACATATTTAAAAAATAAAAATAAATAAATAAATAAATTTAAAAGACTAACAATTTCAGCGTCCCCTCTCCTTCATGCGCATATGTAGTTACATCAACGTAAACATCACTTTAGAAAAAAAAAATTGTGTTTCGTCATTGATTTCTCTAACATGTGTCTTTATTTAAGATATGCGTACTTTAAGAATAATAAAAAAGGCTATTTCAAAGTTATACAAATATACAATAGATGTGCAGCGTCGAGCATAGCCAGTACCTAAATGGATGGCCGCTTGGGAATGTCAAGTGATGAAAGCTTGGAAATGCGGTTTATATAATGGATAACACATTACAAATTCAACGAAGCACAACTGACTAGTAATGGATAAAAATGTTTTGCAGATTTTGACGTCATTCTGGGCCTTTTTTTCCATCCAAATCAAATTCATTTGTTTTGTTAATGCTAAGTTTTTAAAAAAAAAAAAAAAAAAAAAAAAAAACATTATATAAAATTCATTATTTTTTTACCCATAATGTTAAATGTGCTCAAAAATTATTCAACTTTTTAACAAGAACAATCTCAAGTTGATGTTAAAAATTACCACAAACCATAGTTGGTTTATTTCAGATGGAATGATGTATTATAACATGTCTCTAATTTCTAATTACATACATTGTATTTATTTTCAATTTTTCTATTTGAATTGTTCACCTATATTGCATATTAACAATTATTGTACATAATTAGGTTACAATAAAATTTGTATTTTATATGAATACTACCTTCTGAAAACTAAGATGTAGTACAGTGATGGTATCATAGATTTAGTGTGTACATATCATATATTCGCTGGGAGCACAAGAGTCTTGCACCAGCCCCTGATGTATAACCTAGCCTACCTCACTCAGCTCGAAATTGTTAATCGGAGAGCCGAATTCCACTTCCAATTATACGCAAATACTCTTGGGAAATATATAAATCCACCATTTTCCCTCCAGCTATGGGTTAATTAGTAAGACTTGTATCACTAAAACCATTATTATCTCGCCAAAAGTAAACTAAAATTGCGTTCAAAATATTTAGATATTGGCATTAAATAACCCGTAGATACTGATATGTCACTAAACAAAACCATCCAAGCAACAGGATAAGTCCTGGGTATGACGATAAACTACATCCAGCAGCAAAGAGATCGGAGCTTTTGAGGAGTGTTAAATCACCTCTTAATTGCTGCCGTTCCCAGATTCACGCTGACCCGGATTGTAGAACCTGTTAGAGTCCCCACTAATGGGGATATATATATATATATATATATATATATATATATATATATATATATATATATATATATATATATATATATATATATATATATATATATATATATTATGTAATGGACAATTATTTAATATATTTTCTGTTTATACTTTATTTTTATGGATATAATTTATTTAAGTAAATGCTCCATTTTTTAAAAAATTAAACAGTATCAATAACATTTACCGGCCTGAATGTTCGAGAAATTTCGTAGAAAATATGCGCTCTCTGACAGGAATCGAACCTGTAACCCAAATGGGAATCGTCATCTGATTTGACGTGCTGTTAACCATTTAGCCATAAAAACTATTTTTTATAGTATACTTTTCTCATATTCTCTAACACTCAGTAACTCCTTGCGTCTTAGTGGCTTTATTTTCTCGTTTGGGGTGAAATGATTAACGAAAATACACCTACGCCGTTTTAAAGAATGGTTCAGCTGGAACATTGTGTTAACCTCAAGTAAACTAGTTAGCGCTTCTATTGTCCGAAAAACATCGGGTAAAAAATTCTATATTACGATTTAACAGTTATAGCCAAAAATCGGTTTCGAAATTTTGCGAAGACTTACACTTAATTCAGTCAAACATGCAATTTACTCGGATAATTTTGGGACGTAGATTCCTGGTCGTTTATATGATGGATTGTAGAATATTTATATGTCATCCAGAGTTTGGCTCCGTTTGCTTGAGTTCTTTGGTATTTCATTTCCGTAAATGCAGGTTATATACTGAGAATATCATGTGTGAGCAATGGTGAAGACTTAGAGAGGATGCAAACAAGACGGAGGCTTATGCTTAACATCAGGAAGAGCTGAAGTTTCTGAGATATGTAATGAGGAAGGAGGGCCTAGAGAATCTGATACTCACAGGTCGAATAGAGAGAAAGACAGACAAGGGAAAACGACGCATAACATTACTGCTGAAGAACAACAAAATGGGATATCCCTACACATAGACAGAGGGAGGACCACAATCTGCTCTCCATGGATTAAATAAAGTGTTCGGTTCAAAATTCCCTGCAGATTATCTGAAATGACAAACATCTGAAGAAAGCCAGAGGGGACAAAAATCGAAACATTGTGACAATGGCAACAAAGACTCGGGTATTTGTCTGTTGAATTGGCAAGATGTAACTGTAGGTTCTATACTAACAGTTTCTTTTCTCGCATTTCTCGCTTGTAGAACACTCTTCTGGCTTCATGCTTTCCAGTTAACTTTGATCTTCAAAAATTTAAAATGAATGTCCGCCATTATCTGCTGCCTTCCTAACCACTCTTCTGTTGTTCTCAGTCCTTAATGATGTTTCTGCTTTCTAGTTCTTTCACACCCAGTAACCTTGTGTATTAGTGGCTTTACTGCCTTGCTTGGGGGGAATTCGATAAAAAATGTGAATAATTAGATAACCAGATAGATAATTAGATAACAAATATATAAATAGCTAGATAGATAGATAGATAGATAGATACGGTAACTAATGTGCAATGGGACGAGAACAGTCTACCCCCGTGGTTTTCTAAGCGTAGCTTAAATGTGACAAAAGGCCGAAAGTTTGGAGCCACCAGTGAGGACCGAACTCGCTACTCAGTTGTAATTGATCCCGTAAGAAAAGCATGGTAACCATTACATCACTTCGAAGTGCTCGATTTAACTAAGATAGATAGATAGATAGATAGATAGATAGATAGATAGATAGATAGATAGATAGATAGATAGATAGATAGATAGATAGATCACAGGACACTTTTTAATATATAATTAATGAACTGTAAATGTTCGTGCTCCAGGAATCTTCATTCGTCTTTTAACCTGTTTCCATTGTCACGATAAAGATTTATTCCTGTGTATGACGATATACTACATCCGGCAGCAATCTCTGATCGGGAGATTTGAGGTTTTGAGAAGTTCGGAGCCATCTCTTCATTGCTTTTATTCCCAGTTCACTCTGACTCGGGATACTTGGACCTGTTAGGGTCCCAACTACTGACAAATAGTGAATCCCCAAGCAAAAACAATACACTATGAAAGTATAAAAATACATTTTTATAGTAAAAATACCAGCAATACATTTCTATATAAAAAAATTGCCAATGATACAATATTTATAGTGAAATTACCAACAATACATTTTAAAGCAGAATTACTAACAATCAATTTTGTAGCAAAATATCCAACATTATTTTTTTATCTGTAGCTGAAGCCGTCAAACTGTGTTCAAAATATTTAGATTTCAGCCTTAAATAATCCGTAGAAATGTTGATGTGCCACTAAACAAAATCAAATCAAACAGAATAAAACCAGTAGAAATTAATTATTTGTTTTGAAAACTGAATCCTTATTATATAACATTTTATAAAACTATCATTTGATTCGATTAACTTATAATTTGATTATTATAGGGTATAAGATTTTCTCCTATGGACTCATATTTTTCTCAAAGTACGTTTTTAAACATTTTAATAAATTCATTTCATTTTCGCAAGAACGCCCTGGAAAAAAGACCTGACTTAATCTCTTCGCCCTACAAACTATGTGTTAAATAGCAGGGTAGAATGGGACCTCTAGACTTGATTGGCACGCTCTCTAGGAAAAAGAAAACTTTGAATTCTAAATCTTCTTGAAAGCAACCGAAATCCACTTCACTGTCTTCTCCAAGACTGCAAGGTATTTTACATATAATAAAGAAAAGGAATCTCTGGAGTGTTATGATCGCCTATGTCCTAAAATGAGGGACAATTAAAAAAAAAAAAGTTTATAATATAGTGACCATGCTAAGAAATATTTATTCGCTATTGTTTTCCTGTAGGTTAAAAATTACAGATATAGAGAAGCTAAAGACAACAGAGCTAGGAGACGAGAAATATAATGGCCCGTCGATTTTTTTCTTCTTCACATCTTTAGTGAATTTCAAGGTTATCTTATAGATATCCTCCTATACTTCCGACGACTTCAAGATGGGTTTGGGTGGGAGATGTTTATTTGGCATGGGTGCACCGAGGAGCCGTAGAAATCACTCGCAGAATGATCTCTTCACAGAACGCTGAAGTCGTTGGCAACGTCAGGAAAAGGAACCGGAAGTCAGATCGTTGACGAGCACCTTTATCCTGAATGTAACATCCTTTCTTTCCATCCGGGATCGTGCTGTGGGACCTACTGTGAGTGTATGGAGCCTAACCATCTGATGTGGCTCATCACTCTGTTTCATGGCTTTCAAATGAGACTCAAGTCGTTACCGAATGTCTATCGCAAAAACATTGCGTCGGGGTCATCCGAGGTGAGTTAAGTACGTACAGGTTAATCCCTTTTGCAGGTGAATAATCCTTTCTCTCTCTCTCTCTCTCTCTCTCTCTCTCTCTCTCTCTTTCTCTCTATCTTTCTCTCTGTCTGTCTGTATCTCTCTCTCTCTCTCTCTCTCTCTCTCTCTCTCTCTCGGTCTGTTCTTGCTGACAAGATAAACGAACCGCCATTAGCGGTAAGAGAAGGAGCAGTAGAAGTGGTTGTAAGCGGAATATAAAACCATTTTATGTAATTATCGTTTCATTTTCTCTTATTTGGATTTGTGCCCTATTTTATATAAACTATAGAAAGAACTATATTTTATACATATTTTTTCAATCCTATATGTGATAGCCCAAGTTATATAAATCATTCTTTTCACACTAATTATATGCGGACTATTGTCCTCAGCTTTGTTGTTATCAGAATATTTCGGACACTGAGTCCTCTGGCCTTAATTAGGTGTATATCGATTCGAGTAACGTACAGCGAATTCTGAGATGATCCCTTTATTTAATCTACGGGGGTAGACTGTTCCTGTCCCATTGCCCATTTCTTATTTTTAGAACTGCGCAGTTATTGTTCGCCCGGTTTCCACAGTACAAGTTCACACTGCCCGGCCCAGGGATTGAACTCAAAAATACTATTTCGCCAAATTCAAAAATCAACGCTTTAATCCACTGAAGATTGGCGGGCACAACAGTCGAAACATTGTGATAACAACAACAACAACAAATAATATTCGAATTATTAATATTATATTTGCTCTATCACACCGAAAATATGTTATAGAAATGTTTATTTTCCTTTTAAGATTAATTTTAGATAGATAGATAGATAGATAGATAGATAGATAGATAGGAATAGAATGAGACAGATATGAATATTAGATAGATAGATAGATAGATAGATAGATAGATAGATAGATAGATAGGAATAGACTGACACAGATATGAATATGAAATAGATAGATAGATAGATAGATAGATAGATAGATAGATAGATAGATAGATAGATAGATAGGAATAGACAGAGACAGATATGAATATGAAATAGATAGATAGATAGATAGATAGATAGATAGATAGGAATAGACTGAGACAGATATGAATATGAAATAGATAGATAGATAGATAGATAGATAGATAGATAGATAGATAGATAGGCATAGACTGAGACAGATATGAATATGAAATGGATAGATAGATAGATAGATAGATAGATAGATAGATAGATAGATAGATAGATAGGAATAGACTGAGACAGATATGAATATGAAATAGATAGATAGATAGATAGATAGATAGATAGATAGATAGATAGATAGATAGATAGATAGATAGATAGATAGATAGGAATAGACTGAGACAGATATGAATATGAAATAGATAGATAGATAGATAGATAGATAGATAGATAGATAGGAATAGACTGAGACAGATATGAATATGAAATAGATAGATAGATAGATAGATAGATAGATAGGAATAGACTGAGACAGATATGAATATGAAATAGATAGATAGATAGATAGATAGATAGATAGATAGATAGATAGATAGATAGATAGATAGATAGATAGGAATAGACTGAGACAGATATGAATATGAAATAGATAGATAGATAGATAGATAGATAGATAGATAGGAAGGAAGTAAGTCACCATTAGTTTCCATGCCTTTTTCAGAAAGATAGTCGAGTGATTTCCGATTGCCTTCTCCGCGATTTGGAATACGGAATTTTCCTTCTCTCAAACAGGTTTCCACCCACGACTCAATAGTCCATTTTATCCTGTTATTCAACCCATATCTGGATTGAGAGGAGATGGATCCATACCTCTCAAAAGTGAAATCAACAGACTAGCTTGGAATTGAACTTGGTTTGCTCTTTTCCAGTTTCTACGCCGAAAGTCGAAACACAATATCGATCATTTATATTACGTAGATATCAATCCAGATTAAGTTTTACGAAATATAATTTCTTAAGAATTTGGACCTTGAAGCAGACAAACTAATCATCCTCCCAACTTTACGACGTTAATAAAGGGAAAAGTATTAAATTTAGTATTACTTAGTCTAAGATTATTTTAATTAACATCTAAAATATTAGATAAATGTTTAATATATTCAACAAGGCCTGAACGGATAGCCTAGTGGATTAAAGGGATGAATCGTGTAACGTAGTGGTTGTAAGTTCAATCCCTGGGACGCGTAGTACAGTCTTAGACTCAGTGAAAACAGGGCAACAATAATCGAGCAGTACTAATAAGAAGGCATATCTGTAAACATGGAGAGCAGAGCGAGAAAAATCTAGCCACTTGAATTAAATAAATAGTTCATTTAGAAATACCTTCACGGTTAATCGGATCGATAGACACCTGATGATGACCGGAGGGCAGAGTGGCCGAAACGTTGTGATAACAACAGCAAAAATTAGGACGTTGGTCCAAGTGTATATAATATAAAGAAAGAAGAAACCAAGATGATTTTGGACTACAAACACTTCTTCTTCTTCTTTGCCTTCTTCTTCTTCTTCTTCTTCTTCTTCTTCTTTGCTTTCTTCTTCTTCTTCTTTGTAAACTCGAGCTCTCGTTACTTCCCTTCTGTTTCCCATGACCATTAACTTTTTCACTTTCCAAACAAGCCTCGTTTCTAAACAAGCCTCGTTTCTAAACTGATCATAAGTTTTAGTCTGTGTCCCTTGCGGAAAAAAGAGAAAAACGTTCTGGGAGGATAGAATCATTTTTTTTTCTTGCAAGAAAGCAGCATATAATGGAATAAAATGATTATTATATTTTCCAATAATTTTTTGATAATTTTAATTGCTATGTCCATTCAGGACGTAGGCGACCACGGTTTTTCTTTATTATCTGCGAATGCCATAACTTATTGGGAAAGATAGTTGAGTGGTTTCCCGTTGCCTTCCGCAATGTTTAGAATTCAGCGTTATCTCGTCTACATTGTTATTCAACCCTAAGTGAGCGGAGAGGAGGTTGGTTTTTACCTTTCCAAAATCTACTTGGGTTGAAATGAACGCAACAGACAAAGTGAGGATTTAAAGTTGGCAAACCGTTTCCATTTTTTCAATAACTTTTATGCTAACCGCACATCCTCTTCACTAAATTCAATGCCGAAAATTAAATATTTTTAAATGTGCTTTTATTTAATAGACAGAACTAACATTTCCCGTTACCCAAGTCTGTTTGATGTATTAAACAAACGGGTGCTTGAAGAAAATAGTTTTGAGTTACAATATTTCAACTGTGATTTTGATATGTCGTGTAAAGTTTTCGATTTTTGTATGCAGTTGAACCTTCTTATGTGCCATGACTCCTCAGGAAGTAGCTGATCATGACTCTCCACAACTTCTTATTCTTTCTAGCTCTTAATAAACTTTGTCTTTCTCTTATATCTCATAAACCCTGTTCTGCAATCCGTTTACTAAAGCTCGCTATGTATTTTATGAGTTGTTTTCACTTTTCTATTGCCTTCAATCTGTCCTGTTCTCTTCACATTATGTTCCCTTTATACCTCAACTGTCTCTTCCTGACGTTAAATAGTTTCCTTACTCAGATGGTCCATAGTATCCTCAGCATCCTCCTGTAGAACCATATACTGTTGCTTCAAATCTCTTCTTCATCTTTGAGGAGATTGTCCTGCATTCACTGCTATATAGGAAGACAGATGTCACGTAACATCTCAGTACTTTTTTCTTTGTTGCCAAGAAAATATACCAAAATTCTTCTTTATGTGACATATTCCCTCAGGACGTAGGCGATCATAGCTCTCCACAACTTCCTTCCCATTATAGCTCTTAATAAAATGTGACTTTCTGTTATTTCTCCTCAACTCTGTTCCGCCATCCATTTACTCAAGCACACTAATTTTGTTATTTTCCTCTGTCCCTCTTGTTTTCAATCTGCCCTGTGAGTATCAGACTTACCAAGCACTCTTTCTTCGTTATGTACCCTAGATATTTCATCTGTCTCTTCCTGATGTTATACTTTTTGTTCCTATTTTCTCTAAAATTTTCAGTCCATGGTATTCTTAGCATCCTTTTGTAGAACCACATTTCTGTTGCCTCAAATGTCGTTTTCGTTTGTGAGGAAATTTTCCAGCAGTCATGTCATGGATCAATTATAACAAATTCAGTATATGAGACAAGAAAATCGAACATAGAATAGACTGTGCCGGATGTAGTATTGCCCAATACCGTAAATTGTTACAAAACAAGTCATGTTCTCAACTAGCCTCGTCAGATCAAGACCTCATGTTATGCATGGCGCTAAACCTATGCAGAAATGCATAAACTGTCAGCTGTATACAATAGTTTTCTAAGATCAATGATTAAAAATGGCTTTGAGAGAGTGAATCGTATGTGTCTTGGCGAATACCACGCTTCTTCGAACCATTTGAACTGGCGCTACAGAATCACGAACAATGAACTGTGTCCAATAACACAAACCACATCACTTGATAACTTTCAGCTGGTTCAATTTCCGACATGGCGGTTTTAATTGCTTCCCATAGGCTTTGTTTTATTATCATTATCATCGTTACCTTCATAGAATTTCATCTTCACAACTGACACTAGATTTTCGATCGGATTCAGATCGTGACTTGACTGTGACAATTACATTATATTCTCTTCTGAAAACCTTTACGCTCACGGATAACCTTAGATACATAAGAAGGGGCATTATCGTGCATAAATGCACAATTCACTTTGAAACTGCAATGTTGGTACTTGTACCATTCAAAGAAAGTCTTGTCTATGAAATCGCAATAGTTATCACTATTTAGTTTAACTCCTTCATCAACTTTGAGTCATTCAATAATAGTTTGGTCGACAATTCCAGCCCATATCATCGCACGTCCGCCTCCTTGATGCTTTCTTTTAGCCACAGGTACATCTTTATCGAGAGCTTCACATGGATGTCATGCATAGCACGAAACTGCCAACTGTATAAAGTAGCTTTCTATGGTCAATGTTTAAAAATGGTTTTGAGAGAATGAAGCGTGTGTGTCCTGGTGAAGACCATCCTTCTTCGAACCTTTTGAACTGGCTCTACAGAATCACAAACAGTGAAGTGTCCCAAATAACTTGAGAACATTCAGCAGTAGCAATAGTTACAATGGGTATCACATGTAACTCAAAGAGAAAATAATGACATAGTCAAGATGCTGACCTTCCACATTACCTGAAATATAAGCTTAGGAAGGAAACCCTCATCGATGCCGCTCTTACCTTCAATTTATCCTGTGAGTATCAGATTTCTCAAGCCCTCTTTCCTCATTATGTGTTCTAGAGACTTCAACTGTCTCTTAAGTTTTCAGTTTCTTTTTTGTTTCCATTTTCTCTAAAACTTCAGCATTGTTCACATGTTCGGTCAATAGTATTCTCAGCATCCTTCTGTGGAGCCTCGTTTGTGTTGCTTAAGCTAGCGTCTCTAATATTCCTATGGAATTTAAAACATTGCTTAAACTTAATCTACTTTTTGCCTTTTTTGTCGTTGGTACTGTTAACGAGAGTTAGAGCTAAGATCAAAGAAACCTGAAACAGTATTGGAGGCCCGTAGAGAAACCTGGGCGTGATAGGATTTGTTAATGACAAGCACGTTGAAATAGCGCCGACACAGCAAAATACATGCTTAATCTTGAGAAGGTAGAAGAAAAACGGAAAGAAAGATCTCAAAAACATTTACATCTTTGCTAGCTACGAATGTGTCTACGGAAAATACATATGTCTGTTAATATTTATCCGGGAAGCCATATCCAATAGTTAACGTATCAATATGCAAAAGGAGTAAAAAAAAAATGTCGCCTAGATTCTGAGAAGTCGTGTATTTTAATATTTGTCTGGCCGATTCTTCTTCTTTTTTTTTTTTTTTTTTTCGTTCGTCAATGACTTGATGAAATCTTACGTCGGAAATGCAATCGATTGAGTAGCCAACACGTTCTCCTAACCTCACACCTGCATATTTCTTTCCTTGGGGGCTCACGAAAAATCTTGTTTATCGTGAAAAGCCTCATGCCATTCAGAAACTGAGGGTACAAGTTATGACAAAGTTTGAAGAAACTGATATTGAACTCTGCGAGCGTGTGTGCCAGCCTATGACTGCTTGGCGACAGTTGGCCATTGATTAAAAGGGAGGGCACTTTGAATATTAAAACTTCTTTCTTTTTCATCAATTCACCCAAAACAAGGCAATAAAAACCCTAAGATGCAAGGGGCTACTGGAATGAAAGAGAAGGAAAAGACCTTAGAAAGAACCGAAAACCTAATCTATATAATACTAAAAGTCTGTGATTGCCTGCGTGCTTCCATGCTTGTATATTAATCTGATTTATGTTAATAAGATTTTAAAATACGAATTGTTTATACAGTAAGTATTTTTATTTTAACTTTCTTAAAGCACAATTTCTTTAATTCAAATATTTTTAATTTAAAGACAGACACAAAGAGATCCCGCTTTACCGTTTTGTCCAGTTGTTTGTTGAGTAATTATTTTTACTCCAACTTTCTTTAAACAAACAATATTTTAAATATTTAAAAAAAAAATATTTTTTGACACATTTAAAAAATTAAAAGTTTATCCCGGAAGTCCTATTCCTATTAAATACTGTAAACAATTATTAAAATATTAAACATGAATTTGTAAACCAGACCAATGATGACACGAACGATATTAAAATATTTAAGTGAATCATAATAAAATTTACTTTCATTTCAATGGAATGTTTTAAATCAACTTCAATGTTCTATAAACTGAATCGTCAGTGACGCAACGGCTCACAGAAAGTCTAGTAATAATATAGATTTCAGAATTTAGACGCAGAAAAAGTGGAAGTAGAATTTATAAGGAACCGGAAATCCAATCCTAAAATAGGACAGCAGGGATAAACCTCTACTCCTGTTCAAGATATTGAGAAGGTGCACTGTTTAATCTTAACTGAACAAGAATTCAAGCCACTAAGACGCAAGGGATTAACAGGAGTGAAAGAGAACGCGAAGACTTTAGTAGTGAACAGAAACTCAATCCTAAAGAGAAAACAAGAGCTAAAACTCTACTCCTGTTCAATAGACCGAGGAGCAATGCGAACTGGACGATAGGCAAACCTATCTACTACTGCTGAGGAAAGAAAATAAAAAAATAAATAAATAGTAAATAGAATTTCAGAGTTTAGGCGAAGATGTTAGAAATATTGTGTTGAAGTAGACTTTTGAAGGAACCGGAAACCCAATCCTAAACTGGAAACAAGTGACAAACCTCTACTTCCGTTCAAAAGAACGGAGAGTTGTGTGTACCGGACGATAGGAAAACCTAGCTACTCCTATTACAGTTCCGTAATAATCCCCCACCGAATAAATAGTTAGATAAACATGTCTCTCGCCGATTTCTACCTTATTGTGCGCTGTATTTAAAGAGGAAAACAATAAAGCAAAAAAAATAAATAAATAGTTATCGATCATCGCACTTCAGAGCAGAATCTAGGACAAAATATATATATGTGCACGACTAAAATAAAAAGAAACAAAAATGTATCTGCTTTATCCTCTGAAAAGCGAAGACTAACAACCGTTATTTTTGTATTTTTTGTTACGATAACTTTTTGACCAATTGCTTTCCCCAGGGTATAACTCGAGAAAGGTGGATGTGGAACATTTGCGTGGATAATATTTTACGAAAAAAAAACATGTAAGGGAGAAGCCAGCTGGACCTAATGGTCATAATCAGGAAATGTAGAAAATAATACGTGGAAGGTATTAGGTTGGTGCAAAAATAATATCGTTTTTTGACGTCAAAAAATGATATTATTTTTGCACCAACCTAATACCAAATCTCATGGCTTTCAATGCTGACATTTTAAAAGCATATGTTCATATAATATATACAAATATATTAAAATCAAAAGTGGAAGTAAGGATAAGAAATAATACCATGCGCCATAAAATGGTGAATTTAAATATATAACAACAAAAAAGTTATCGTAACAAAAAATACAAAAATAATGGTCTATATTTCATAAATCTATCAAACCACAAAAGTAAGTGCAGATTACTGCAGAACGAGGAAGAAAAGGAAATCCTACAGAATAACTTCATTTACAACTAAGTTACTTATTGGGGAGTGGTTTGCAACGAGTCAGTTCTTCTTTTTTATTCACTGTTCACTCCAGACACAGCGAGAAAGCCACTAAGACACAAGTGGTTACTAAGTGTAAAATAATCTAAGAAAAAACATTATTTAGGCCAGAGGACAATAAAAGAACAGAGATTACAGGTACAGAAGATGACGATTGACATTGCATTTAACTTTTTGAATATCAAAGTTGACTGGAAAGCAAGAAGCCCGAAAAGAGTTCCACAAGCATGATGTAAATCAAAAAAAAAAACATAAAATGAAAAAAATGTAATAAATAGTTTATTTTATAACCTATTCAAGAATTCAAACGAGTCCACCTTTTTTAATCATTTGACTCGAAGCAAGTCACTCTGATGCAAGGTTACTATCACTATAGAAATTACGGTTACAGCTAGCGATTTCAATCTAGTACCACTTTTAAATTCGTAAAACCGAGGTACCAGAGAAGAAACTTGCTAATTCTTTTCTTTCTTAAAGGATCTAGCTGCCAATCTAGTACCACTTTTAAATTCGTAAAATCGAGGTACCAGAGAAGAAACTTGCTAATTCTTTTCTTTCTTAAAGGATCTAGCTGCCAGTCTAGTACCACTTTTAAATTCGTAAAATCGAGGTACCAGAGAAGAAACTTGCTAATTCTTTTCTTTCTTAAAGGATCTAGCTGCCAATCTAGTACCACTTTTAAATTCGTAAAATCGAGGTACCAGAGAAGAAACTTGCTAATTCTTTTCTTTCTTAAAGGATCTAGCTGCCAGTCTAGTACCACTTTTAAATTCGTAAAATCGAGGTACCAGAGAAGAAACTTGCTAATTCTTTTCTTTCTTAAAGGATCTAGCTGCCAATCTAGTACCACTTTTAAATTCGTAAAATCGAGGTACCAGAGAAGAAACTTGCTAATTCTTTTCTTTCTTAAAGGATCTAGCTGCCAGTCTAGTACCACTTTTAAATTCGTAAAATCGAGGTACCAGAGAAGAAACTTGCTAATTCTTTTCTTTCTTAAAGGATCTAGCTGCCAATCTAGTACCACTTTTAAATTCGTAAAATCGAGGTACCAGAGAAGAAACTTGCTAATTCTTTTCTTTCTTAAAGTATCTAGCTGCCAATCTAGTACCACTTTTAAATTCGTAAAATCGAGGTACCAGAGAAGAAACTTGCTAATTCTTTTCTTTCTTAAAGGATCTAGCTGCCAATCTAGTACCACTTTTAAATTCGTAAAATCGAGGTACCAGAGAAGAAACTTGCTTTGCTTCTTTTCTTTCTTGATTATCGTAACATAACAGTGATGAGGCATTTTGCTTAGATTATCAGCGATTTCAGTCACGTGTGAAACAAAAGATCATTAACTCCGACATAACAGAAACAACAAAAGCAATGAGATTAACTATCTAAACATTTAGAATGTTAATAATTCATCTCATAATTACAAAATATGACATAGATAATGAAATATAAATAGATAATGAAGAAGTACAGATAGATAATGAAGCGAGGTAGATAGATAGATAGATAGATAGATAGATAGATAGATAGATAGATAGATAGATAGATAGATAGGAATAGACTGAGACAGATATGAATATGAGATAGATAGATAGATAGATAGATAGATAGATAGATAGATAGATAGATAGATAGATAGATAGGAATAGACTGAGACAGATATGAATATGAGATAGATAGATAGATAGATAGATAGATAGATAGATAGATAGGAATAGACTGACACAGATATGAATATGAAATAGATAGATAGATAGATAGATAGATAGATAGATAGATAGATAGATAGATAGATAGATAGGAATAGACTGAGACAGATATGAATATGAGATAGATAGATAGATAGATAGATAGATAGATAGATAGATAGATAGATAGATAGGAATAGACTGAGACAGATATGAATATGAGATAGATAGATAGATAGATAGATAGATAGATAGATAGGAATAGACTGAGACAGATATGAATATGAGATAGATAGATAGATAGATAGATAGATAGATAGATAGATAGATAGATAGGAATAGACTGACACAGATATGAATATGAAATAGATAGATAGATAGATAGATAGATAGATAGATAGGAATAGACAGAGACAGATATGAATATGAAATAGATAGATAGATAGATAGATAGATAGATAGATAGATAGATAGATAGATAGATTCTGTGCATTTATAAGTGAATTGCAAAGACAATATTTACATATTGTACATAGATTTATTCAACCTTAAAATAGCCATATCGTCCCAATAAACTTTCGCCATCATGAAGCAGTTTCATGATAGCATCATTCCTGAAATTGGTATAAAGATTCCAATCAATGGGGAACTGGTTTAAGTATTTTTACAGGCTTCCAGAAAATTAAAATTCTTCCGGTTAAGAGAATTTTGTAGGCATCGAAATAAGTGATAATCCGAAGGTGCAAGTTCAAATGAGTCCGGTGCGTGTAGTTGGATATCTCACCCATGCTGAGCCAATATCTACTTTTCTGTACCAATTTCTTGTGTTTGAGTAGAGAACCGCAGACGGAAATACGAGCCATTAATTTTTTATCCATGATCTTCAAACCTTTAATAGCCAAAATGTATGGTGTAGCCGTGCTGTCGATGATAGAGAAACAATCAAGATTACATTTTTGTTTACGAATTATTGAATTATATTTCTCCTTACAAGAATTTTGAATTATTGTCCGTTATGAATCTATATAGTGCATCTGCATTTGATCTTCCAATTTTTGCCTGATGAAGGGAATAGAAATCCCGAAACATGTACCAACATATTTCATAGATATTGTACCTCCAATCATCTTACGTTCGTCGTAACAGCAAAATTTTCCAATTGTTAGATTAAGCTTTGAACCGTTGTATCTTAGAAATAACTAAAGATGTCTTACTGGGACTTTTGGAGGCTCTTATAACACTACTGGACGACATTGAGCAATAAGAATATATCATTACTAATAAAGCCTAACAGAAGAATCGTGATGAAATCGATCATTAACGAAAATGACATGTTCATCATTAATTAATCATAGATAAGGATCGGAAACCCATGAAAAATTGAAATAATGTTCAATTATAAATATATGTTATTTCAGAACCATTTTCCAACCCATGAAAGATGATCTTCGCCCTGTCTAAACTTCTAACTTTCTTTTCTGGAGTAACAAGATGCCTCATAGGTTTCACGTACGATTTCATTTTCAAGTCTTTTTTTCAATGCTCTTTGGATAGGTGAAACTCCTCTCTCATGTTCCGAACGTCTAATGGATTGAGTTGGATCTTTTTTAATTGATATCTTTAGCTCTAATTGAAATGATAATCCCTCTTTCTGTTGTGACCTCTTGATACAGTTTTCCTGTCGACTGTTCCCTCTTTTTAAACTTATTCACCGTTCGCTTGATAGTTCTTAAATAGACTTTGAAGATGGAAGCCAGAATATGAATGTTGGTACCATTACTGAAGGCATGAATGATCTTTTTCCTATCACGATTTTCCCATGAGTCAGGAAGGTAATGGGGGCTGATATAAAACGATTTTAACCTGTTTTTTTCTAGCTGAATAACTCAAAGAGTTTTTCAGTGATTCTTCTGATAATTGGTGTCTAGATGGCTAGGCGTCTTATCTAAAAACCTGGAAAAAAGAAACTCAATTAATTTAGTGTTTTGTTTTTTTGTTTTTAGATATTAAGCATTTTGTGGGATGAACAATTATGCAGTTACACGATTTGGACAATTTTTGCTGTTACACTCAGCATATATATAAGAATATGAAAAAGTATTAGGTCAGATCGGAGACAGACCCAGGGATGGATAAATAAACAAGGTGCTCAATACACAATTTCAAAACATTGAACGTGCAGAGCTGATAATAATATTAAAAAACTGAAAACATTCACCCTCAACACTACCCAGGTTTCAACTTGAG
This sequence comes from Acanthosepion lycidas, assembly GCA_963932145.1. NCBI lineage: Eukaryota > Metazoa > Mollusca > Cephalopoda > Sepiida > Sepiidae > Acanthosepion > Acanthosepion lycidas. The sequence goes on along the minus strand of OZ010574.1, from coordinate 67,248,959 downwards.
ATCCGGTCGGAGACGGAACCAGACTTGCCTCTGCCGACCCTCTTCAATAATGCCAAGTGAACTTCGCCTTCTGTGATCTCACTCTCGCAGTTATCCACTTGAGCCGGCTCAAGCCGAAAAAAGTCATCCAAATAGCTGCGAAACTCGTCGCCACAGAGACCAGCCTCCTTGTTAAAACGGCTCTTGAAATGCCACCAAAACGCCTGGCACATGTCTTTGGTCGGCCTCAGAGTGCATACATCCCGGGTATCGCCTTCCCAAATGTATCGATCGGAATCTCAACAAATTTCTTCTTTGCGCAATTCTGCGCCTCTATTCATCGCTTAGTTATGTCTAACTTACTGATTCTGGTATCGCTTGCTAGCCTCAGGCTCCAGAGCCTGCCCTGCTAAACCTATCTCCAGGGAATCCCGCCACCCAGCCTCCGCCCGAGACAGACTATACTTAAGAGACTTCACCTTGTTAGCTACATTCAGTAGTGCAAACCTTTCACCACTTATTGCACATATAATAATAAATGTTTAAATATCAGGATTTATAGTAAGGTTCACATTGTACAAGGCTCGGGAGCCACTCTAGATACAAAGTTCATGCGGATAGTTCGGCAAGCTAACGGTTAACATTAGACTTGAACAGGTAATGATCGGAGAAACAGACGGTTCCACGGAGCAGTGGTTCGTCGGAAGAAGCTGCTAGAGTGGAATTAGCTTCTTACTGATGAAATACGGGCGGATTCTACAGCCTTGATGGTAACCGGACTAGGAGAAGGAAAAATGGTATTCAAAACCAACCCTTCCAGGTTGGTCTCCATCAGGCTATCTTGCCTAGGAAACACAACTTCTACTGCGGCTACAGTACATGTGGCACCCCTAATGGGTTACGAATCTCGTGCCGAACCATCTTCCTTGATAGTGCACTTAATCCAGGAGTGAATATTAATGGCATGAATCGAATATTATATTTTATAAATGTAGCTAAGAACTCAACTACGTGTTTTACTACGAACTTGCTGATGCATAGTCGTAGATATTATTTGTATGTGCATAGATGCGAGTGTGTGTTTATGCGTGCGTATGTGTGTGCCTGTGTGTGTGACTGTAAATGTCACAGATATGAGTTCGACATGCTGTAATGGTTAGTAAGCTTGTCTCGCTAGGTCAATTACGACTGAGTAGTGAGTTCGATCTGCACAAGGTGCTCCACACTTTCGGCCTTGTGTCACATCTAAGCTACGCTTAGAAAGTCATTTAAAAGGGCATTTCGACCTGTTATAGTGGTTAGCTATTTTGACTTGCGATATCAATTACAACTGAATAGAGAGTTTGATCCTCACTGGGTTCCCCATACTTTCGGCCCTTGTACCAGATTTAAGCTACACTTGGAGATTCACCAGTTATTTTATTTAATGTCAATCGTTATAGTAAATTCGGATTCTAAATAAGAATAATGAAGAAAGAAGAAGAAACGGAGAAGTGAAAAAAAATGATAGCTCTGAGACGGTCATAATCATTGGTTAGCAAGCTTGTCTCAGTATGTCAGTTCGATCCTCACTGGGTGGCCCATACTTTCGGCCCTTGTGCCGCATCTCTCCTATGTTTCGAAAATCGTGGCTGTTAAATCTGAGCGATATTCTTGACAATTCATAAGAATGACAAAACCGGAATGCTGGAATAACAGAAACGAGGTCGACATGTTCACATTTGTGAATGATTGCCGGAAATCCGAGAAGGATGTTAAGTTTTTTCGTGATTCAAGATTTCGGCCATTAGGACGACTAAGGCGGGGGCGAGAACCTGTCGGGGCCCTGTTTTCTCAGACAACAAACATAGAAAAACAGTGTTATAATGATGAGACATGACCGGTTTATAGACGCTGGCTGCTGTCATCCAGTTGCCAGTTGTAGGCTGGATCGAAACAGGTGGCACGATCTCTACGAAAGGGGAGATGGGTGGATGTTGTCTTCGGCGACCCGGTTTAGAAGGATCTAGTAACAAATCCACAAGGTTGTAAAAAAAAAGTTGGTAATGAGGAGAAGAACTAACTGAAACCAACCTACCTACCTTCCTTCCTTACTTACTTACTTCTTTCTTTCTTTCTTTCTTTCTTTTTTTCTTTCTTTCTTTCTTTCTGCTATGGTGTCTTGCATTGTGTTGTTGATAGAAGCGGCGTTAACCTTGTGGATATGTACGCGAGTTTTAGCAGCATAAAAGGGTCAGAAGAATATTGCCCGGGGTTGTGAGGATTTGGTTTATCCGTGGGTGTGATTAATATACACGTGTTTGCGATACATGGGAGGAAGCCGTTCCTCGTGAAAATTTATGTGAACGAATAGATAGATAGATAGATAGATAGATAGATAGAAATAGGAATCAATATAGTATGGTGTCACCATGCAATAGTGATTCCTATTTCACACATCAGTACAATCTTCAAACCAACGAGAATTCATCAAACATGTTTGATCGAATTTGAATGACAATGTTTGGGTGTTAAATATTTTTATGAGGCGTAACTCTATATCCCTATATATAAAGAAATTGTTCAAGGTCCAGGAATGATCTAAGATTCTAAGATTGCACACTGAGTTGTGAAACTCGCAGTTACTCTGCTGTGTTGATTCTTATGTACACATTCTTCATATCTACAGGAATTTTTAATAACCAACTTAGGATTTTAATCAGTTCTCTTCTTGTTTCGTTCTTACACAGTAATTAGTATTCCAGCTGTATAAATGTTTGCTTAAAATTTCATGCCCGAGTCTGATAAATAGAAGAAAAAGATATCCCAGTCTGTCTCAACTAACAGAATTGATAGAATTGGTGGAATTCTTGGATGCAGTATAAAATAATATATTCAAGAAATCTTTTTTTGACGTTACATTTTCCTTTATTTTTCATCAATAGCTTAAGATACACGGACGTCAACAGTTGATTCTTTATGTAAGTCTATGGTCTCTTGGTTTATTTTGTTTTACGGCATATCAGCATCAATGGATTTGTATGAATAGAATATGTATACTTTGTAAGAAATCAGTTTGTAGATCAGGTTTCATGAAGATGATCTTAGAAAACGTCGAAGGTACTTGTTTAAAAAACATGACGCCTTCTTGATGAATTTCATATCAACATCAGCTGATTAGACAACTGGAAAGGATTAGTATAAAAACAAATAGACAATATGTCTATATTATTCAATGAAATACATATATATATATATATATATATATATATATATATATATATAGATAGATAGATAGATAGATAGATAGATAGATAGATAGATAGATAGGATCTTAATCTAACATGTTTCACTTTATTAAAGGTTCCTCAGAGATCAAAATGGAAATGATAAAAAGCAAAGAGACACAAATTAATGGTATGATGTCTTTGTCTATTTCTTATTGGTTAGATACGTGCCACGTGTAATGAAGTAACGGATAATATTTAAATATGTATGGCAAAAATTCTCAACACTAAATTGTGTAAAAGTTAGGACGCAGTAGGATGTTTTGATTGGATACATGTCACGAGTAAAATAACAGATACTATTCAAATAAGTGCAAGAAAACACTCTGGATGCTAAAATATATAAAGATTAGTGAGACGCTGCAGGATGTTTTGAAAAGATTTTCATTAAAGTATATCTCGTGCGTATGTATTATTAAATATATAATATTATTTTTTTAATAATTTTTATATGCTATATTTTTATATCGTAATGATAATGGTAATATTAACCGTTTCCCTACAAGGAAACATTTGGCATTCATTGACCGAGTAGTCAGTTCTTTTGTCGGCTGAAATTCATCAAATCTTTCTCTTAAAACAATGTTTCTGGAAAATAGGTTTCTCAAGTCCAGTAGCTGTTATCGCTCTTTCCAGTATTGATTGGGGGGGGTCCAAACTAACCTTTTATTTGAATTAGTGTGTCGTACGTGCTATCCATTTTAGTTGTTGCTGCTGTTAATAGTCCTCAAATGATGAGATTTCTGTAAACTGGTGCAGTTTTTTTGTTCGTTCGTTTGCGAATCTGTAGCACCAGCCCACAATGTTGAAAGAAGAATGATTTTCGCGAAGACCGTCTGACTTCACTCGCTCAAAGCCATTTTTAAGCTTTGATCTTAGAATGCTGTTGTATCCTGCTAAAAATTTAGATATTTCTGAATGGGTTGACGCCATGCATGGCATCCATTTCAAACTCTCATTCTGACGAGGTTATTTAAGAACATAACTTGAGTTATCAGGCTACTTTTCCTTTTTTTTTGGGGGGGGGGGTAGCAATTTGCGGCGCTGAGCTAAAATACCTCTGGGGCAGCCTATTTTACATTCAATTTCCCTTTTTTCGATACTAAATTTGTTATAACAAATCCAACCACCGAGGTATTTCAAGTGTTTTGCATTTATCAATACCTCATCTCGAATATTTATGATGTATGTGCCAACACTGCTTTCATTCCAATTCAAAATCATTGTTTCTGTTTTGGAAAGGTTTAAATTCATTCCTATAACTTGAAACAATTATTAGAGGTTGTTGATTTTCTTTTCTTTTTTTTTTGTTCAAGATAATTCTTATTCCAACTATGATTACTTATGTTATCATCATACCCACCTCGTCATCAGTCCATTGGTCTCGGGAGGGAAAGCAGGATCGTTGTCTTCTATTTATAAATTTGTTTGGGATATAGTATGGAATGCTTAAATAGTCATTGCTCATCTATTCATATCTGTGTGTAAATGCATAGGGTATAATCTAAGAAAATATTAATTAACTGGGGTACTCATTTCCTCTTTGTCGTTCTCTCGTGGAGGTTTGAATATAAGGTTTTGTAGATTGATACAGTTTTCCTCTATTAAATTGATGCATTCAGTGGACTCGGAGCTTTGAAGGTGATTTCTAATGGATGAGAAGAGACAGTCTTTGTTGATGCGGCCAAATGTTACTGTGGGGTCGATACAGCGTGTATATTATTTCCTATTTAAGAGCTAAGCAAATTCTTGGAGTTGTTTGTTTACATATATGCTATCATTGCATCCTTTCTTTCTTTTTATGTGCCATGTCCTTTCACAACGTAGTCGATCATGGCTCTCCACTTCCCTCTATCTCTTGCAGATCTCAACAACTTCCTTCTCTCTGTCACCTCCCCCAGACCACGTTCTGTCATCCACTTGCTTAAGCCCGCCAGATATATCACGCGTTATTTTTCCTTGTCACTCTTTCCCTCTATTCAACCCGTGAGTATCGGATTCTCCAGGCCCTCCTTCCTCTTTATATATCCCAGAAACTTCAGCTGCCTCTTTCTGATGTTAAGTATAAGCCTCCTCCTTGTTTTCATCCTCTCTAAGACCTCGTCGTTGCTCACACGCGCGGTACATGATATTCTTAGTATCCTTCTGTAGAACCACAGAATCTCTTCTTCATCTTTGAGGAAATCGTCCAACATTCACCGCCGTAAAGAAGAACAGATGTCACGTAACAGCTCAGTGTTCTTTTCTTTGTTACCAAAGAAATCCTCCTGTCTCGCAATACTCTGCCGAGCTTTTGGAATGTATCCTTGGTCATCCCAATGCCTCTACAGATCTCAGTGTCGCATTTACTGTCCTCTGTCAGAACGCTTCCCAGATATTTAAACTTCCACATCTGTTTGATTTTAGTGTTCCCGACCTGCAAATCTCATTTCGGGCCCATCCTTTTACTTATGACCGTGCATTCTGTCTTCTTTTAGTTAATGCATAGTCCTTTCTTCTCACTCTCCGTCGCTGCCTTCTGTAGGAGATTTTGTCATTTCTTTTCTGGGCCTGCTATCAGTACTGAGTCATCTGCGTATCTTATGTTATTAAGATTGTGGCCGCCAGTGCTAAATCCCGGTAGCGTTTTCAATTCTCTCAGGATTGCCTCGCTGTATAGGTCGAACAGTTCTGATGAGAAGACGCATCCTTGCCTTACGCCCCTTTCTATTTAAGTGGTTCCCTTTGAGTATACATGCTGTTTGCTGCCAGTATATGAACAAAAAACGTGAGGAGTTGGCTTTCATAAAACGATGAGAGACTTGTTAATATAATGCTAATTTCATAATTTCACCCTGATGAATCCAGTTGACATATCGCTATGAGGACCTTGAAGGTTACTATTTCTTTGTATAACGCACTGATGTGTGAATCCCACCTTTTGGGAATGCATCCCTGATTCGAGAGTTCTTTCATATAATAGAGAAACTTGTTATTGAATTCGAGGAGAAAGATTATCAAAAGTTCAACCTCAATGTGAAATAATGTTTGATTATTTCTTAGATTTTTAATAACTTTTTTAATTTCCTCATCAGTAGGTTCATCCGTGTTTATGAGACGGACATTAATGATTGGATGTATATTCGTATATATGATATTTCTGTGAGCAAATTTAGTGCGGTCAGTATTGAAATGTGATTCATAGTGTTTTGTGAGGTCACGACATGCTATTATTGTCACTTTTTTGATTATATATATATATATGTGTGTGCGTGTGTGAGTGTGTGTGTGTATGTGTGCGTATATATATCAGCAAAACCTTTTATGTCAATGTGTTTCGTTTCTTGATAAACCTTATCAACTAAGCGTAGAACTTTTTAGTAACCTGAAATTTTTACACTTGTCTTGATAAAGAAGCTCCTCAAAGAACAAAACGCGTTAGCATAAAACGTTTTCTACTTGTCTTCTCTTTTAATGACATTGTCTTTACAGATATACTTATATCTGAATATTTACACATATACCGTAAATAAATTGTATATAAACTGACATTCTTGAGCTAATATAATAATATTTACAAATCACATTAAAACAATCATGAAATAAACAAAATAAAAAAAAAATTTAGTTAACTAGATTCATCCAAATTATAAACAAGATACCAACGCTATTACAGTGTAACCCGGATATAAGAGAGTTGTCGGGACCGGATACGATGTCTCTTATATCCGGGGTTTCTCTTATATCCGGGTTTGGTCTATTTTATATACATTAACACAGGTTCTAATTTGGGACCAGATACAATCTCTCTTATACCCGGGTTTCTCTTATATCAGGGTCTCTTATATCCGGGTTACACATAATTAAAATTTGTTAATATATCTCACTTGAGTACCTTAATAAATCCCTACAATTTATTATTTATTATTAAAAGAAGCAGTATTTTTATGAATTATCGTGGACTTCGAGATTATATCTCCAAAATTATTAATCAAAAGCATTAAATTCTTACTTGTAAAAACATCACATTCTGTCTGGGGTCAGTTTACCACTTATCGTAATGTAAGTGCAATTCGTACAAATGTTGGCCAACAATTAACAGCCAAAATATAACTCTTAACATAAAACAACTATTACTAGATAATACTAAAAGTATATACTGTAGAGTAGTTGTTTTAATGAAACATTCAAAATAAATGGAAAAGAAACCAACCGCATTAAATAAAATATCCATCGCAATATGGAAAGTCATTTTAAAATGAGTTTGAAAATATCTAAAAAAACATAAAATTTTTGTCATTAATACACGACCGATCAATACATTATGTTTTTTAAATAAAATGTAAAGTGTGCATTCTTTTTGTTTTCACTTTACTTAAATCTTTCTTACTGTTCTCGTGCTAGAATATACAATAACATAATGTGATTAGTACTGGGTGAGTGTACTGCATCACGTATCATTTAAAATTTCAAAAGTAAATTTTGAAAATTATTTTTTCCGAATTTAGGTAAACTTCTGACTATATTTTTTTTCCTATAAAAATGCAAAATTTAACGATTAATTTAAAATGTGATCAGTATCGTCTGGGCGGACTGCGTTACGTACTAGAATTTCTGGGCTGTGCAAAGAGAAGAGTTTTACTGTACACCAATATCAGTTTGCGCAGTTGTATCAAAGAAAAAAACTAGAAAGTGAACTGATTGTTATAATTTTTATGTTGGTCATATTTTACAAGAAAATTTTATAATTTTTTTATAATTTCACTCCAAGCAAAACAATAAAGCCACTAAGATGCAGGAGTGTGAAAGAATAAAAGTAAAAGAAAAGAATTAAGAAGAGAGAAACAGGAGAGAAATTAAGAAGACAGAAGATAACGAGTGACATTGCATTTACATTTTTGAAGATCAAAGAAACTAGAAAGCTAGAAGCCCCAAGAGAGTTCCACAAGCGAAAAGTGAGATAAAAATTGTTAACAGAGAAGTTACGGTTACATATAGCCATTTCAACCGCAAAATTATCACATCTTGGCGCCAATCTAGTACTGTCCTTAAATATAAAAAAATCTAGGTAACATTGAGGGAATTTCATCAGAACAATTACCATGAAAGTATTTATCGAAAAGGCACAGGGAAGCTACGTTACGGCGGTTTAAAAGAGACTGAAGTCGAGATGCCAGATCAAGACATATAACATTGCATATTCTTCTTAAAATTTCATCAATGATCTCTAAATATATAGCAGGAGCACGCGACCATATGTGGCAGCAATATTCAAAGTACGGGTAAAGGTTAGTGTTATAAATAAGTAAAATAGATTCGGACGAGGAAATTTGTCCATCAAATTACGATGAACCAACCTTCTTAGCAGTCGACCTAGCAACTGATTCAATATAATCTTTTCACTTCGTGTCAGCGGGAAGCTTTAACCCGAGAACAGTAGAATTTGAAGAGAGTTTACAAGCAAGACATTCCGCTTAATCAGTAGATATTAACACCTCAAATTGAGTGAAATGAGAAGACTTACTCTTATTTAAAGCAATATTACAGATCCGCCAGTAATCACGAGAACCAAACTTGTTAGAATCTTACGATGCTTCATTCTGTCAGCAAACAAAATTTAGCTTCTTTGAGGACACTCTTACAATTGCTACGAGCAGACACAAATAGGTGTCTGTTGTGATCGGAACTATCACGCTGATACAGTCGGAAAAGTGATTCCTGTGGGCTATAGCACCTGAACATCTGGCGTCAACCATTGAAATGATTATGATTACACCTGATATTTCTGGGAAGCTAAAAAAAAGTATCTATGCCGGCTATAATTTAACAATAAACCTCAATTGTCAATAGGAATGTTAAGAATGTCAATCCAACGGGCTTCTCGAAGAAAGTCAAGAAATGAATCCTAATCAGTATGATGTAACAGAAAGAAGTCTTGTGAATAGGAGCTTCCTGTCTAATAGACGATTCAAAAGTAATATCAACGGATATTACTGCATGATCCTAATTGCCAAGGGGGCAGAGTTGTGATGCTCTAGAAGAGCTACGAGAGGAGATTAGGAACAATAGGAAAGAATATGTCCAGATGGTTTTAATTTCTTTCTGTAAAATGTAAAGTGATCGGTACTGGTTGAGTGGACTGCGTCACGTATCTATAAGAATTTCAAAAGTAAATTTTTTAAAAATTAATTTTGCTTCATGTTTCTCTACGGTTTCGCAATTCGTTTTCTTTCAAACGTTGCTTCCTCTCTAATCTAACCTAGTTTTTTAAAATGATATCGATCCACGTTGGGTTAGAATCGCAAAAGACTGAACTTATAAGATGTCGAACTTGGACTCGCTGATTATCTACATGAAATCTGTACTTTGCCAGAACTCGAATCTTCAGCTCGAACTAAAACTCCCGAGCGTAATACCATATTCCTGATAAAATATCGACAACGAGCAAGATCTTGAATAATGAATGAAACTCTTTTCACCTGGAATATCGTTAAGGGAGACATTTCTCAATAAATACGACATTGTAATTTGTGTTCCACCGAAGCCGCTCGGCGGAAGGAAAAACCTTGTTGTACACCAATATCAGTTTGCAGAAGAGATTGTACGAAAGCAAAAATTAAAATGTAGATAATTACATAATTTTAACTTTTATCTTGAACATAGTTTACAAGGAAAAATAGTTTCATGTACGCATCAAAATTTTACACGGAATAACAGCATTTCTTCTTTTTTTTTCATTCTAAATTAATAGTTAAATTTTGTATTTTATAGTAAATAATGGTGGACGAAATCAAGGTTTAGGATTGAAATTACCGTCACCTGAAGAAGGCCGGAGCGAGCAACGGCCGAAACGTCGTGAATAAGGCAAACTAAGATGAGAACTATAGTCCGAACAATGTAAATAGTGTAAATAATTACAATATCTCATCGCAGAAATATTGACATATAGGAAATAATATATGAGGAATTTAATTTCCCTAATTTCGAAAAATATTTTTTATTTACTTTTGAAATTCTAATTAATATATTTTACAGAAAAAACTTAAATCTGGCTCCTGATTATATTATTTCCAACAGAATGAAAAATTTAGGGATTCATTTTAAATTACTGTGGCAGTTTTTAAACGAAAGGCAGTAATTCTGTGTCAAAAATCTGAATAAAATAAACTTTTATTCATTGGTTCGTTTTGTACGGTTTATCAACCCTTTGCAAGTTATTTAAAGCCAGAAATATTTTTACATTGTAATTTTGGGGGGTGGGGTGGGAGATAATAATGTTTTAGTGATAAAAGTCTTAATAATTGACCCATAGATGAGAGAGAAGATGTGGATTCATACCTTTCCTCAGGGTATTTACGTGTAATGAATATAACATATTTAAATGAAATTGGAACTAGTCTCTTCGAGCCATTATTCAATACACCTCTCGCACACCCAAGCTTACTGTATCTGGTATTACTAAGCGGCCACCAATCTAGGTTCTGACCAAGTTCGGCATGGCTTAAAATTGATGATCGTACGGAATTGGTATTTCAAAGAACACCATAAAGTATAAAAATGATTGAGTTTTTTTCAATATTAAAACTTATATTCAGGTTCACACCGATCACGGACTCAATTGCAAATATTGGGTCGGAATAAATGTTTTTAGTATTTTAAATGAATTTCGAAGACAATATTTAGTTATTTTTTCGCTGGATGAATTTGTTTAGCGTTATATCAATACCTCTATGGGTCATTGAATGCTGAAATGGAAATATTTTTAACATTATTTTATAGCTCCAACTAAATATATTTTGGAAGCAATTGTATGCCTTCAACTACAGATAAAATGTTTTGTTGGCCATTTTGCTTCAAATATGGTTGGTAATTTTACTATAAATAAACACGGTGGAGTAATGGATAGCGGCTCGGATTGAGGAATCGGGGAGCCGAGTTCGAATTCCAGCCGAATCACTTTTGGAATAGTATGAATCCTTATTTTTCTCCCCCTCCCCATATAGCCTTTGATGGCAACTGATCTACCGCAGAAAGAAATGACAACCTAATGCAGGAAAAAAATATGACTCGTCAGTCATGTATCGAAAGATACATGATCGCCTAAGCGATTGACTATAAATAGATATTGTTGGTAGGTTGTTTTTATCTAGCAGCATATCAATCTCTATGGGTTAAATAATAACGCCGAAATCTTAATATTTTGTACATAATTTTATACTTTCAGAGTAAAGGTATGTTATTTTAGATATATATATTGTAGATCATAAAATCTATTGTTGGTCATTTTATAAAAAATGTATTATTTATTTTTGTTTCAGGATTAACTATTTGCCCATAACAAGGACCCTAACCAGTGCTACTACCTCGAGTTAGGGTAGACCTGGAAACAACAACAATTAACAAATGGTTCCACGCTCCTCAAAACCTCCAATCTTTCGGTCAGAATCATTGCTGCCGAATGTCATTTATGGTCATACCCAGGACGATTAGATATTTGTACATAGATATATTCAACCGTATATATGCCATTTTGTTCCACAACCGTTCACCATCTTTGAGGCAGCTGCGACTTGTGAAACAGTGCAATCTTTTATTTGAAACCTTTGAAGATATCACACACGGCCTTTTTTTCTGTTTTTTTTTTGGGGGGGGGGATTCAGCTATTAACTTCTTCCTGGTATATACATCTTTTCAAACACTGACGAATAAACACGTCCAAAACATAACGTTCAAAACCCAGCTACAGACATGTTTATACGTCAATCATTGATTCTTTTTATGCCCTTGAAACGAGTTCAATTTTCAACGCATAGATGTGTTAGCCACCACTCGCGTGCTTCAAGGTGCCACAGTTTCTTAGTTCCTATATTATAAACAAATAAAAAAAAAATCGTCTGAAAATGAAACGTTTTTCACCCCAAATAATTAGCGGGGAAGAAGTTAAATAAAAACCTCTTTTTCTTTCACCGTTTTTAACAAAATATTGTAAATATTATTTTTATATGCTTCTACATTAATACTTTTGACACGTCAGTGTATTTTCTCCTTTCGACAAGAGTATAAGACGTAAATGGGTGAAGGATTTCGCTTCCTCACATGCAATTTTAGTTACTGTATTATTTAATAATATTAGTTTTTAATTCTTCTTTTCCCAATTCCAATAATTCATACCACCTAACTATCTGCAATCAAGTCGGTGCTCACACTGACTAATCAGATTTCAGAACAGAACTTATATGCATCTGGTCATTTCCATGATGTCAAGATACGATGGCACCAACTATCATTACATTTCTGCTATTACAATAATTTTTCTTTTCCTTTTCTTTTTTAAGCTGTTGTTAAAGCTTCAGCAACTGACTTTCTAAAGAAATGTTTTTGGTTATCCAAAGAATGCCTTATATATACCTCTCATATATTTTGTTCTTTTCCAGTTTATCATTTTCACCTAAATGAATCTCCAATGACAAAATCAAGACAATGGATGGTTAGTCTGTGTTTAATTGGAAAAGCGAGACAATATTCGAAGTCAATTGTTCCATTCTGTGCTACTATCTAATGAGGATATGTACTTTCTTTATAAAAGTGCCTCCTAGAATGTTTCTTTTTAGAAAACTTAATTTTAATGATGTTCTTAGATATGCACATGTAAAGTGATGCTTACTTTATATATAGTGATATTAGTTTCAATGGGGAGATGTAAATTAATATTTTTAAATCTTTTTTTTTTCTAATGAATTAAGATAGAAATATTATCACAAGAATTAATATTGAAATTAGACGTGTTTTTCATGTCTCTTTCTCTGTCTGTTTGCCAGTCTGTCTCTCTCTCTCTCTCTCTCTCTCTCTCTCTCTCTCTCTCTCTACATATATATATATATATATATATATATATATATATATATATAAATATATATTATTATTATTATTATTATTATTATTATTATTATTATTATTATTAAGTAGGTCTTTAGATGTGCTAAACTGATAGTATCACGTTTTGGGGTTAGATGTTTTGCAATAGCTCTACTAATTTTTTCAGTGACGAAGCCAGTTCCAGAGACAATTGGTCCCACGTCTCTTCTGTCTGTCAAAAAACAGTCTGCAACTTTTCCCAGAAGGTTTAAACATTTAAAGAAATCATAAGGGAAATACTATGCCAAAATAAGTTACTTTGTCTAATGTGGAATGATCCCCAGGGTGTTATTTTCTGCGTTATTTTTCGCCATTAGATTTACAACAAGAAAACACACACACATACACACATACGCAAACATATGTATGTATGTGTGTATGTATGTATAGATAAAGTAGGGATGCAATACCTTTGAGGATGAATTCTCAAGCATGCTCAGAACAAGGGTGTTCTACGAAGAGGTTCTGATTTGGCAACTAATTTCCAGTCTTGGAAATGTGGTGTGTGTGAGCACAGGCTGTTGTTGATGGCGGGTTATGTAAACTATGTGAAAAGCCAAAATAACAACCAGAAGCACACCGACATTGCCAAACTGCCGCATCCCCCTGCTGACAATACCTGTACGGACGAATGGTAGACAATCATCATCTGGACTGAAAAGGCATTTGATAGTTCACAGAATAGCTGTAGGGCATGCAGATCCGCTCAGCCCAGTCATGTATCTCGGGTTTAATATGTCTTATATGCATGATACCTAGGAAATCGAATGCTGGTTTCAAGTGTCATCTTAGGGGCCATGGACGCCGAAACGAAACGGAAGTCATTGCTTGTGATGCTAAGCGTAAGGAGGTGTCTCTCGCCTGAGTAAGATGTGGCACTAACCACGTGTGCGTATATATATATATATATATATATATATATATATATATATATATATATATATATATATATTAGGTTGGCGCAAAAAATAATGACGTAATAATGTCGTTTTTTAACGTATTTTTAACGTCAAAAAACGACATTATTACGTCATTATTTTTGCACCAACCTAATATATGATATAAAATAAACAGGATAAAAATTTTGATTTTCGTAAGTCAAGTATACAGGAATTGTCAGATCAGTACCTGTTAAAGTGATAGTCATTTTGTTGACTTACAGTGAACATGTAATAATGAGCGTAATAATGTCGTTTTTTAACGTATTTTTAACGTCAAAAAACGACATTATTACGTCATTATTTTTGCACCAACCTAATATATATATATATATATATATATATATATATATATATATATTTATATTGTTTTGGGGGATGCGGGTCAAACTGATAAAATTTCAGCATGAACACACACACACACACACATATTCAGATTATTGATAATCTGAATGCATTACACATGGACGTGCAGCATTGGGAAGAACTGACATTAAGCTGTACAGAGTGGATGCACTTTATGATAAGTGATGAAATGCCTTTGAGGGTGAATGTCTGAAGCGTGATCTACGAAGAGTCTCTCACTATGATTTGCCAACTAATATGCAGTCTTGGAAATGTGGTGTGTGTGAGCGCATGCTGTTGTCGAGGGTAGGTCATCATAACAACCAGAATACATACCTGTATCGCTTGCAACAAGGTTTGCAGATCATCATCTGAACTGAAAAGGCACATGATGATTCACAGGAGAGTTGTAGGCCATGCAGATCCAATCAACCCAATCAAGGATACAGAGTTTATCTGCCATATATGCATGATATCTATGAAATCGATTTCTGGTCTCAAGAGTCATCTTAGAGACCACTGACGCCAATACCAGACGGAAGCCATTACAAGTTATGCGAAGCGTGAGGAGGCAGCTATCATTCGAGGAAGATGTGGCAATCACCATTAATAGATAGATAGATAGATAGATAGATAGATAGATAGATAGATAGATAGATAGATAATTTTGCCTGCGTATATTTCAAAGTAGAAATAAGTAATTAATTCCAAACACTCTTCAAAAAATATAAAAAGATTGAAAAAGATTTTTTTTTTTTTCATTTTTCACCATCCTCGTAATATTCATAATGAAATCAGCCAATTTTTAGAATTATTGTACAAAGTCAAGTCCAAGGGCAATAATTTGTTCCACATTGCCTGGTATATTCATTCTTCCAATCATTCGAACGGATAGAGAATACGTAATTCATTTTGTATTATACGCTTAGGAAAGTAATGGAAACATCTCTTTTTCACCAGCTATAGGTTAAATAGCAGTGTAGACTTAGTCTTTCACCCTTAATAAGACAACTAGTCTAGGAGAAAAATTCTGAACGTATTCATTTAATTGTATTTTATATGACTAAATTCTGCTTTATTAGAATTCAAAAATCTGATTCATTCTTCTATGCGTCGTGTCCTAGAAAGAAGGGCTATAGATGAACCTTTTTGTTCTGGCAGAACGGTACCACTTCTTATAAAACTAGAAAACCTGATTCAGATCCCTGTCTTTATTTCTGTCCAGGTGAAGACCATAGAAATGCGAGAGGCGTGTAACAAATCTAAAAATGGACAAAAGAGAGGACCGAACAGCCATAAAGTATCTACAAAAGAGAAGTATGGTACCCGAGGTACCATGAGGATATGGTACAGGCATTTTTTGAGGACTTCCCTATCTATGCAACCGTGAGGACGTGGGTTACAGCATTCAAACGGAGGAGGGACCACACTCGGTCAGGTCGTCAAAAAACCTCAACTGCTGATGAGCAAGTTGATGGCATTCACCATATGGTTTTGGATGGCAGATGTCTTACTATCCAGCAAATAGCTACGTCCATAGGCATTAATTCTGGTTGGCTCCTTGCTATTTTAACTGAGATCTCCGAAACTTCTTGTCCTTTACATATTATAACTCCATACAACTACAATGGCTTCCGTCTGGTTTTATTATAAGATATAATCAATAAATAATATTTTTCTCATCTGTCAAGCGTAATATTTCATTATCTGCCAAGGAGTCGCCGACTTAATCCTGGCTAAAATTCATTTCTTAACTCTGAGTCAGATGTTGTTACTCGTAGTTCAGTCTGTACGGCATGTTTGACAAAAACAAAACAATTAGCTGTCATAAAGCCCAAATATGAAAAGATTAACTCTAGTTAAAATAAATAAATTCGCTTTCTTTTCAAATGAACAAAAACTTGCAATTTTAGAGATGAGATCTTATCATTACGAGAAATACCCGTGAAAAATTCAGTTTTCCTATTTGAATTTTCCGATGGACTTAATTCCTAAGTTATTTATTGAATAAGCTCATGGCGAGTTCTACGGCAATCAAATACCCTTAGAAATTACCCTATCGCATCGTTAAATTTGAACTTAACAACTTTCACAAAATATTGCAATATGAATCATAAATCTGAATGCTTGGAGAAAAAATGAAAACAGTTCTGGGTTTGATGATAGACTAAATCCGGCAGTAAGACCTTTGGTCAGAAGATTGAAAGGATTTGAAGAGCATGGAAACACCTCTTAATTGCTGTTGGTTTCATGTCCACCCGACTGAAACATTGTGAGTATAACAACAAAGATTTTACAACCAAATTGTAAAGAATAGTAGAACATCTCATAAGTTCCCATGAAATATTCCAACTTAACGTATCGATTTTCTCTAAATTTCTGAAACATTCTTTTAGGGTTAAAAAGTGTATTTAGTTGCAAATTAATACACTCCATGATGCTTGGGTCAAGATCAACACCAAGAAAACCGATATCTTACAGGAAACTACAACTCCGCTTTCACATTTTTTCTTGTGGGGAATGCATATATCAAGAATGTGAGTATGTTAACATCTCTCGACTCCTTGCTTGCTAACAGTCATTCATCCTAGGTATGACGATAAACTACATCCAGCAGCAAGCCCTCTGATCGGGAGGTTTTGAGGAGCGTGGAACCACTTCTCAATTGCTGTTGTTCCCAGATCCACCCTAACCCGGAGTGATAGCACCTGCTAGGGTCCCAGCTATAGGCAAAGACATAACTCCCAGACTAGGATCAAAAGCTATGAAGGTATAGAAATAGATTTTTATAGTAAAAATACCAGCAATATATTTTTGGAAAAAATTACCAGCAATACATTTAAACAATAAAAAGAATATTACTAGCAATACATTTTTGAAAAAAAAATTATCAGCAATACATTTAAACAAAAAAAAAAATACCAGCAATACATTTTTGTAAAAGAAATTACTAACGCTCCCAAGAAACTTAAATTTCGGCATTAAATGACCCACAAGGTGTTGATATACCACTAAAAAACATTTCTGCTATTGGATAGCTTTCCGAACGTATTTTCTTCAATATGAATCTCACTAGTAAGAACTGGGACACCGCCTACAAGGCAGTATGTGTTTCGTCGCTGTTATATGATTGTGGATCCTGAGTTCCATTTGCGAAGTTTTTGAACGATTCCACGTGTCCTTTCTATTAATCCTCGGATTACATTCGTGGGATAAGGTACCGCATGTCGAAATTCAAAAGCATTCAAAGTCAACGACCATCGGTGTCATGCTTGTTGATCGTGAGCTATATTGGTTTAGCCATGTCACACGCATGCCCGAAAACCGACTTCCGCGACGTGATTTCTTAGGGGAATTTTAGTAGGGCGAATATGGCTGTCGATACAAGCGATACGGGGACCACAACAGCACTTTGGTAAAGATATGTAATATTTTCGCTGGCCAATTAGAAAAGTTGGCGTGTGATCGGACCAGTCGGCGACGTGTCTGCATAGACGATGTTCAAACCATAGAAGTAAAAACTGACAGAGGAACGCCGTCGAAGACACAATCCTTCTCCTACTGCTACTCAAGTACTTTTCCGGATGCCCTACTTAAGGAAAACGTCCCGTCTACGTGTTGGTTTGATCAATCGCACGATAACCCATCTATCATGGTGAGAACCGGTCAACTTTGAAAAGATCGACTGTAACGACGACGGATTTATTCAAACCAGTTCCTTCTATCCTTATTGTTTCAATTTAGCCACCATACTCTCCCGGTGATGGGTCCGTCACATATTCGTTAGAATTTAATTAATATTAAACGAAACACTTCATTTCTACATTGTACTCATTCCTTTAACTGCAACTACCGGTGTCCTTCGTAGAGAAATCGAATGTTTCCATTAATTCATTCATTTCCTACGGTGTATCAACCCAGGTTATTTAAAGCCAGATTTTTATTTTATTTTTAGATTGTCAGATTTTTTTGGCATAATAATAATTTAGTGATGCATTTCTTACTAATTAACCCATAGCTAAGGAGACAAGCGGTGTACTTATATTTTTCCCAATGGTATTTGCGCGTAAATGAATAAAACGAACCCAATGAGTACTCGGCTCTCCGATTAAAAATTCCGAGCCATTATCCATTACACCACCCGCACATCGAAGTTTACAAAAGCTGGTATTCGAAAGCTGTCACCCATCTATGTAATGACCAGGTTCTACGTTGCTTAATTTCACTAATCGTACTGGAATCAATGTTTGATATGGCCGTAAGCCAGGGAATTTAAAAAGAAAAGATTGATGATAACAAATATCGTAAAATGATGCAAGATCACAGTACAGGAAACATTTAAGTTTGAACTGGTCTATGCTAACTCTGGTCATTCTTCTTCTTCTATGTGCCATGTCCGTTAAGGATGTTGGCGATCATGGCTCTCCACAATTTCTTGCACTTTACACTGGGGAAATTTAGATTAAATAGTCTTGTAGAAAACATGGACACGTCATGAAAAATCCATTTTCTTGAGGTTTCTTATAACAGGAATTTTTTTAAAAATAATATTAGGAAATAAAATTTTTTCATCGTATATTTTTTATATTCTGAGTTGGGTTGGCTGACTGATTTTACGATATATCAATCGCTGGTGGGTTATTCAATGTCAAAATCAGTTGTTTTTTTCGTTATATTTGGGCTTTTAAGTGTTACTTATTTCGGGGATAGGTAAATAATGGTCGTTTATATTTGAGTCTGAGCATTTACTTGTTTCAGGGATAGGTCATTTATATTCGGGTCTGTAAACATTTGCTTGGTAGGTGGTCCCTTTATGATGGTGACAGGGTTTCACTTCTCTGCAGAGGGAAGCAGTGGGCACGTTCTACGCCCCACCAACAGGGAGAGTTTTATATTCTGGATATCTGGCGAGAGTTAGCCAATATACAGCCACTGAATATTTAGCAGAGCATAGCTATTGTGTAGTTAATTCGATCCTTACCGGGTGCCTTACGTTTCTTGTTGAACGTCAGGCTAGGCTAAGCTTAATAAATAACAGGCACCTGGCTGAAATAGACTTAATATGGACTCAGTACCAACATCAGGAATTCATCATCATCCATTTATATATAATGGGGTGAATCAGCATGGGAGAGCAAGTCTCTTGGAATTAGATATTATATAGTTTAATTTTTAAGTATGTATGGTGGTTTAATGATATCGATAAGATGCTAGTCGGGTAAACTGTTACATTGTGTTGCAAGTTCGATTCTTGCGACTGTTCCATTATTTTATTTTTGGTCTTACTATGCTTTATGATGTCAACGAATACTCGTTGCCAATTTTGTAATGCCAACGAATATTCGTTGTCACTTTCGTAATGCTCTTTGTAGTAGAGACTTTGTAACCGCAGATCCAACTATATACGCCGTCGAACAATACCGGTGTCAGACGCCTTCGAACATCACTCGCACTAACAGTACTTGCTCGATAATACTCGCTTGGAAAGTAACCACCGTATAGTTATCTGAATAGATAAATAGTATATTGAATAGAGTAGAGAATAGCGGTCCGTATACTAATAGAGGATAGAATAGAAATGGAGATCAATTAGATGTCAGACAACCTCTTACTTATGCGTTTCCTCTATGGTCAAATGTTCTGCTTAAATACATAATGGAATCGCCTGTGTTTGCTCACTGGCAATCTATGTTCAAACTCAAGTGTCGGTAGTGACACTTTATTCCTATATAACACAATGTAAGCCCAGTAAATATTAATAAAATTGTATCATTGAAAGGAATTTCCATTTGAACATGCAGAGATATTCGAACATTCTGCGGTCTAGCGCTGGCTCGGTTCTGCGACGACCTGATGACGATTCTACCAGAATCATCTGCCAGTTTGACCAGTCATCTGCAAACTGTCGGCAGACTACGCAGCCGCTGGAAAGACGTCGAACTGAAGATTCATCTGGCGCTTAAGAACGTCCAAACGCTCTGCCAAGACTGTGAGAATGGGAAGTAGCTCTCGTGGGCTCAATGTCTTCATAGCATGAGATTTAGCAGCAGTAACAGCATTCTCCACACCATCCCTCAGCACCATGTACGCTGGCTCGGTTACGTTCTCCAAAGATCAGATCACCACTCTGCTACAGTCATCTGCCTGTTCAACACGCGATCTGCAAATGGTGGCGACCTCACCGCAGACCGTGCAGCCGCTAGAAGGATATCGACCTCCTGTAGATTCACCTGGCGCTTAAGGACGTCCCGACGCTCTGCCAAGACTGTGAGAGTGGGGGCCCACGTGGGGCTCAAAATGTGTTTTAGCAGTGGCAGTAACAGCAGCATACGGAACTAAATACCATAGCTCCAATGAAATTGAATTAAACTTTCTTCACCACCGATATGTGAGTGGTGTAAAGGTTGGCCCTGTCGAATGGTTAGAAGTTAAAGCGTTCACTTCGTAATATACCCCTGGAAAAGAACTGAATTAATCTCTTCTTCACCAGCTATGAGTTAAATAGTGGAGTAGAAATTATTTGAAGAACAATAACTAATTTAAAAGCGTAAAAAATCAATGACTATAAATAGAAGCCGTAGAGGACCATGATCAAATAGTGATTAAATGTAAACGGCATAAAAAATGTCTTCATCATTGGTACACTGTTCTTAAAATCATTTTACAAGCAAATCAAAGTAGTTTAATAATGGTCATTATTTCCGATAGTAATTTTCCAAGTTTTTGATAATTTTGAATGACTGCGATTTGAGAGGCGATTTCAAGAGAGTCAGGAACAGATTCGTAAAATTGATTCCAAAATAATAAAAAAAAGGTGAGTACAAAAACGTATGCTCTGTCACCAGATTATCGATTGACCGCCATGATTATTTCTACGTGTATAACGGAAGTAATTTTCGTGAGACAAGAAAACAGGAACCGTTGTTACACGAGAACGTGCAAGAAAGAATCACGTGATTTACTTGTCACTTGATATCTGTATGTTTCCTAAAAACGTAGAGAGAAGAGAAGAGAGAATTTAGATTAAATGTGTAAAATCCTTTTAGACGTGTGAAGATTTGTTATTTGTGAATTTCCAACAAAATGCAATCTGCACAGAAAATCTAATCTGCTTTTGATTTTTGTCATAATTTCATTTCACAGACGTAAATTAAATGGCGGAAAAAGAAAACAAGAAAGGAAAACTTTTATAATAAGAAAAAAAAATGACATCAGAATGAGCGAGCCTGAAATAGAAATTGATATGAATGTTTTGTTTTTTTTTCTCTCTTTATTTGCTTCCTGGTAATTTGCATTAGCCATTAATAATATAAACAACTGAAGACGAATGTTTCAATTTGCAGCACATGAATAATCAATAATAAAAACAAATATTTTCTTCAGAAAATATGTATATATTAAGTATCAGTCTGGCACAAGGCTACTATAGTAGAGCCCTTTGTGAAGATCGAACTCGCTGCGCAGTAATAATTGTCTGTGAAACAAAACATTGCTCCATAGCGAGGGGCTCTAAATATTTGGGTTTTTATAATAACTCATTCACACCCACCGTAAAATTAAATCAGTAGAGAAAAACCTACCGACTAGTACACAGAAACTTTCAGAAGAGCGAAGGCAATCGATAGATATCATATATAGAGTATTGCATAGGCATTATATTAAAAGCTGTGACTTAAATACATTTGATAAATTTTAATATTTCGCGCCTTGCTAGTAATCGTTATAATGCTAACCTAGTCAACAACCATTACTTCAAGGAGATCGAACCCCAAATGTATAAATATATTTATTAAGGCAAAAATGCATTTAAAGTGTACTAATTTCAGTAAAATTAACTCGTGGATAATACAGCATATCCAATTTATTCGCAATTTATTTTCTGGCATTAAATTAATATTAATATCTCGTTGAAACACTTGTTCTATATGATCACCGAAATTAAGCAACGTCGAACCTGGTCAGTACGTAGATGGGTGACCGTTTGGTAATACCAGGTGTTGTAAGCTTGGATGTGTGGGTGGTATAATGGATAATGGCTCGGAATTGTTAATCGGAGAGAAGAGTTGCAATTCACGTTAGGTTGGTTATATCCACTTCCGTGCAAATATCACTGGAAAAGGCATGAATCCACCTCTTCTCTCGCCAGCTATGGGCTAATTAGTAAGATTTGTATCACTAAGCCATTATTATTTGACCCTCCCCCAAAAATTCTTACAATCTAAAAATATTTTCTGGTTTCAAATAACCTGAAAAGGGTTGGACAACGTAAAAAAAACGAATCAATCCAAATATCTGAAAAACATTGTACGTGAAATACGGATTGGAATAAAAGTCTCTCAAAAACACAATAGACAATCGAACTATTTGGATGAAATGGTTTATGAGACGAACTTGATAACAATTACACCAGAGTAAATCTTCTCAATCGTTCAGACTTCTCCTGAAATGTATATGTGCTAAGAAGAAAACAGTAGATAACGATTGATACTGCATTTAAATTTTTGAAGATCAAAGTTGGCTGGAAAGCATGAATTCCACAATCGAGAAGTGCGAGATAAGAAACTGTTAGCATCGAAATCTCATTTCAGCAGAGAATGTTAGCCCATGGTTAGCATCAGCCATGCTGATGTAATGGAGAAAGGGTTATGACAGATGGTTCATAGAGAGAAGTTTCGTTTTGGAGGCGTAAAAATTATCAGGTCATTCCTTGCCTCAGTTAACAGCAGATTGCAGGGCAGATTTGAAATCAGCTGCCAATATGAATATAAGAAGCATATTCTGCAAAACAACATACTAACAGCATTAGCTGTTCATAGTAGTAAGTCTGCTTATAATTTCGACTTTCGCGTATTGAAGTTTTTTACGGATTATCAACCTTTTTAAAGTTGTTTATAGCCGAAATATATTTTTGGATTATAAGAGTATTTTGGAGGAAAAAATGATTTTCTGATATAAGTCTTGCTATTTAATTGATAGCTGGGAGGAGAAGAGGCGAATTCATACTTAATTTAACGAACCCGACTGGAATTAGAACTGGATTCCTCAGTCTGAGTCATTATCCACTACGCCACACGAACATCCAGCCTTACAGCACCTGGTATTTCTGACGTCTTAAAATGCGGTTCTGATTAAAAGAAAAATGAATTTACTAAGGCAAAAACGCATTTAAAGTGTACTAATTTCAGTAAAATTAACTCGTGGATCATACAGTATATCAAATTTATTCGCAAAATTTCTACTATAATAATGTGGGATAATAAAAACAATGACAAAAATAAAATGATATAAAAATAATTGAATTAAACATCTAGATATATGGGACATCAAACATTAATGTTTTGATGTAATTTGTAACCGGCGTTTGTTTCTTTTCTCATTTCCAACATGCATACGTTTTGTTTTTTATTTATATGTCTAGTTGGTTATAAATCCGTTATTTGCTTGAAGAAATTCCTTCTCTGAAACAACGAATCACTACGTAGTTTTCCATCTTGAATTTTTCCCAACTTATATTTACTTATTAGCGCCATTTAATAAGAATTATAATATTTAATTAAGAAAAAATAATTACTTCTTCATGGCAGTGTGACGCTGCTCGATAGTCTCGCGTTACCATATCAACAGATTTCTCCATTACACATTCATTAATAAGAATAGATTGTTAATAATTATCCGTCAACGGGTGAGTCTATTGTTACGGACAGAAAAACAAACAGTGAAAATCTCACATTTTATTGTTATTTCATTATTTGATTTTTTCTTTCTGTCCTTTATCGTATTTGTTGATTTTATTTTTTACTTTTTTTCATTTTTACTTGACACGCATTTTTAAAAAAAAATTTCCTACTTTCTTTTTTTTACATATTTTCGCGCTTTTGCATTTCTCTTTTATTTATTATTAGTTTCTGTTACTTACTTTCGCATCTTCATTTTTTGACTTTGGTCGAGTTACTTTTATATTTTTCTGCTTAACTGGCTAAGACTGGCCATGTCACGCACAGTGTAACGAACCACCCCCATTCCCTTTGTATTTCAATGGTGAAATGTAATTAGCATTCAAGCAGCTTCTTCCCATAAACCACTGCACTGTGGAACAGACTCCAATGATGATGCTTTCCGAAACGCTACAATCTTAACCTGTTCGAGTCTAGGGTGAACCGTTATCTTCGCCATATACCCCAGTAAACTGCGCCTCTAACTCTGTAAACTCGAGTGGCTCTTTGGACTTGTACAGGGTAAACAAAATTCCTTTCCTATTTTCTCTATACGCCATTATCATACTTTCTGCACATGCGTAAACTTTCATTTCATATTCACACAAACGCTTGCACATAAATATGAACGTTCATTGAAAAAGTGCGAGAGAAAGCATATTGAAATGTTATTGATGGGAAAGAACAAACAGCAAAAGAAATCTTTTTCTCTGCTTGTCTCTCGCATATATTATTTCTTTATTAATAGAAAATGACAGAAAAGCAACAACAAAAATATCAATGGTCGATAGTTGTAACGATGCTAACCACAGTAGAAAAAAAGCTAATAGCAAATTGTAGATTATTGACAGAAGTAGTTTATTAAATTTAATCCATAACGCCTTCAGTTGACTATTACAAATCACTATTTCTAAAATTGAATTATACAAAGAAAAACTGTTCTTGATGCAATCACAGTAAGGAAATGAGTCAGTAAATTTAACAGCAATCTTATAGAGAAAGGAGAGGCTGATCTGCTTCTGCTGTGATTAATTATAATCCAGATACTCTCATTCGATCTTTTAACCTGTTCAAATATAGAGGCAACCGGACGTCTAGCCACACTGATGAGCTGTGGTACAGTGAAGCAGTCTGTCTGTGGATGACAATATATACGAAAAATTTATTTCGGTTCAGCTCTCTGGGGAGGAAGTGTGAGTTTGTAAACAATGACTATTACGGCTAATAATGCATGACTCTTCGGTAAATCGAATCGAGTTCGATTCAGTCGCTGTGTGTTTATCTGAGAATAAATACGCTTAAATTCACCTTCATTCCTGCCGTGCGCCAACGGCTTAGTCGTAGAATCCCGGCTGACGCCAGTTCAGTCAGGGTTCGATCCTAGCTAGAGGCAACCGGACGTCTAGTCACACTGATGAGCTGTGATACAGCGAAACACTCTGTTTGTGAATGACAATACACACACACACACACACACATATATATATATATATATATATATATATATATATATATATATATATAAAAGTGAACATAGAAGTCAACACTTAGAGGCGACAGTGTTGACTTCTTTGTTCACTTTTATATTTACACACGCTCTATCTCTGATATTGAGCACTTTATTCCATAAATATAGCACACCTT
>OZ010574.1:67175680-67220680 GCA_963932145.1 Acanthosepion lycidas | reverse complement strand
TTTTTTATCTATAAAGTTAACTATTGCTACATGTGAAAAGGAATTCTGATTTTAAAATCATGAAAATTAATCCGAAGAAACGTAATAAATTTTTTTTAAAATGCAATGTATTAGCAGTGTGATCTTCTTTACTTCCTGCAAAACTTGAACCGATACTTTGTGGAACCGACTCCCAAGTCGATGCTTTCGCGGTCACTATAATCTTAATCTCTTCAAGTCTAGGGTTCACTGTTATCGTTCTCACATATCCTCATTTAAATATATTTCTTACCTCTTATCCTTACCGCTCACACAACAACCTTCTCTAGTAATCCTGTAAATTAGGTGGATCTTGGGCCTTGTATAGGATGAAGATTGGTAAAAAAAATACTAATGAGATCTTCTGTTGTTATGATAACAGTTGAATATTCGTTTATTGGGGTCAAGTAATGCTTCCTGCTATCATAACAACGAAATATCTCATAGATAAATAGTGGGGATCCGGCTGCGTGACTTATAAATGTTTGATGTTCTTGAATATTTTTGCAAAATTGAGAGCAATCTATAATGTTCATCTGTGTATATATATATATATATATTTACTTATTCAAAAATTATGACATAAACATGTTATAACATCACTACAAAAATACCCATTTTGTTTGAACACTTCTGGTGTCTTATCAAGTGATGGTGTTGATAAGACACCAGAAGTGTTCAAACAAAATGGCTATTTTTGTAGTGTTGTTATAACATGTTTATGTTATAATTTTTGTATAAACAATATTTGCTCTACTCTGTATTGAGCACTCTTTTAAGAAGAGTATTTTTTGAATTTATTCTGTCTACAACAATCTTATGCTTATATACATATATATATATATATATATATATATATATATATATATATATATATTGGTTGGTTGGTTGGTGCAAAAATAATGACGTAATAATGTCTTTTTTTGACGTTAAAAATACGTCAAAAAAACGACATTATTACGTCATTATTTTTGCACCAACCTAATATATATATATATTCAAATTGTTATTATTTTAACATATTCCTCTATTCTTATGTCTACTGATTTGATCGATCTATTTCCTCTTTCCTCTTTACAACGCTGCTTATCTCGGTATTCCGTGCCACCTTAAACCAAACTCAAAATGAAAATGCCGAGGAAAACTGTTAGAATGTTTAAAAGAAAAAGAGCCGAACAAAGGATAGAAAGAAAGAAAGCGAAGGGATAGATTTTGATACGGCGCGGCAGGTGTATTGCCTGATGCAATATGCAACCAATTAGTAGAGTGGCGAGAAGAGTTACCTTCCTTTAATAATGGTTGAACACTGCCCCCTGGTGGATACATAGGTCCTCTGAAACAGGCTTGAGGATTTAACAAAACTTTGATGTGCAAAATATTCCCAATTCAATTGTTGTAATCAGTCCGCATGGCAAGAATTGAATGGTACTTAAGCGAAAAGAGTTGTTTATTTTTCTCTTGTTTTTTTTTTTTTGTGTTTTGTGTTTTGTTTTTTTCTATTTTTATTATCCCTCATTCCTGTTTTTGTATATTTATTTGGTTCATCCTTCACCACTTCATAGAAGATAGCATTGGAACTTCCCCCTCTTTTTATCTAACGACAAAGGAATATGTATATAAGTTTACTTACTCTTTTGCTTAATTTTTTTTCACGTTTTAAAGATTTAATTTAAGAGTAGTTTTTAGTCCCAAAAGCAAGTATTCATCTTTAAAAACGATATATTTGTGGAAATTATTCTTATCTGTATCCTCCCGCAGAAAGTATGCATGTGTGCACATATGTATGTAGATATATGTAATTATCTACATACAGACATAAACATTCAAACGCATGTATATAAGTATGTACGAATTTATTCTGTCAATTTCACATGGAATTCAATAGACTTATAAACATATAACAGTTTGTATAACCTATATAATAGATATTTGTAATAGCTTACTCCCTTATGTATTCACATAGACAAATATAAAACAACATAAACGTATATATATATATATATAGAGAGAGAGAGAAAGAGACAGACAGACAGAGAAATAGACATACAGAGACAAACACGCAGTCACTTACATATACATGCATTTAATATATATTTTTTAATCGGTATCACCCCATGGAAGTCAGTAAAGCCACTAAGACGCAAGGGTTTACAGGATGTGTAAGAATTAGGAATAGAAACATTAATAATGAACAGGAAGAAGAAAGAACAATCAGGACAGTAGATAACGACAGACATTGCATTTAAATTTTTGCATATTAAAGTTGAAGGGAAAGGGCGTATCATAAGCGAGAAGTGCGAGAAAAGTAACTGTTAGCATAAAATGTACGGTTACATCAAGCCATCTCAAAACTAAATTGATGAGGTCCCGACGCCAGTCTACTACTGCGCTTAAATTCAAAAAGTCTATGTACCAAGAGCTCATGTGGAGAATTACTATGAAAGTATTTATAGAAGACACAAAGAGGCACGCTGATATATATATATATATATATATATATATATATATATATATATACACACACAAATGAGAGAAAGAACAGATAGAGTAAAAATCCAGTGAGTAGCATTTATTTTTTTAAAAAGTGCTCAATACAAAGTATAGCAGACTATTATTATAATATTTTTATTATAATAAACGACAACAATAACGTACAAATTATCTACCATTGCCTGAAGAAGTACCATCTTAGTACTGAAACATGAAAGTTTTTGTGTAGCGATGTAAAATGGTTTTATTGTAATTTATTATAATAAGAATATTATAATATATATATAAAGAATTAATGGATTTATTAATATATATATATATATATATATATATATATATATATATATATATAGTGATTTTCCAAGCGTAGCTTAGATGTGGCATAAGGCCGAAAGTATGGGGCACCCAGTGAGGATCGAACTCACTACTCAGTTGTAATTGTTCTACCCAGACAAGCTTGCTAACCATTACATCACCTCGAGGTGCCCACCGATTTTCTAAGCGTAGCTTGGATGTGGCACAAGGCCGAAAGTAAGGGGCACCCAGTGAGGATCGAACTCACTACACATTCGTAATTGTTCTAGCGAGACAAGCTAACGTAGACATCAAACGTAGGTATATGTTTATTTATTAACATATTTCTTAGCCCTGTCTAATAACATTGAGCACTACACACACGCACACACATATACATACACATATATATATATATATATATATATATATATATATATATATATATATATATATATATATGTTCATGCATAGATATATATGATTTATTCAAAATTCTATATTATCTTTATTTGTCAATGTTGTGGAGGTGTACAACTCATTTAAAAGCGCAGAGGTGGATATTTTACACCTTTGGATTAATATCGTAAGATATTGTAATACATACCCTGTGTGTGTGTGAGAGTGTGCGTCTGAGTGTGTGTGTGTCTGTGTGTGTGTGAATCTTCATGCCGAAGATAACCTGTTAATCTGATAACATCACCTTCACAAACGAGCGGCGATAAATCAAAGCTCTCCATCTTCACGTTTGCCAATGTTTAGTCGCAAACACCCAGTCGCCCCGTGTTTCCAGGTTATTTTCGTAAACTCTAAAATCCCGCTTCACCACAAAATCCTTTCGTCCATTCTCTTTTCCCTTCCTCCCTCTCTCTCTCTCGCTCTCTCCATCTATCTATCTATCTATCTATCTTCCCTGCTACTTTCTTTCATTCTTCTTTTAATTTTGATTCCTTTTTTGTTCAACTGTTTATTTTTCATCTCCTTCGTACTCTTTTACTCTCCATTGTTTTTTTCATCTCTCTTCCTTCAACCATTCACCAAATCCCAATCGAGAATCTCAAATTGAATTAGTTTCCAAAAAGAAAAAATCACACCGTGGTAATCAGCTTGGAATGCTTTTATAAAAGAGGGAAACATCCCCGAATTCTTTCAAATCATAGATGTTCGCTTTAATAGGAATACAATTTAAACCAACAGGTTTCGTTTTGGTTTCACGCATCAAAAAATGAATCTTCAATTTTAAATCATCTACACACAAAGGAATCGACAATCGATTTTATATCATTATCTAGACTTTCCTATGGCTAGCTCACATGATCCCAACACACATACATAGACACACACGCACACACATATCATTATTATTATTATTATTATTATTATTATTTTACTAAGAGTAATATTCGGTTGGTAAAAGACCTCGTATAGCACAACTTGTAAGTATATCAAAACAAATTGGTACCCGAGGAAAAAATTGGGAAAAAATAAAAGAACTAGAAAGGTTGTTCATGGCTCTTTACGATATATATATATATATATATATATATATATATATATATATATATATATATATATATATATAATTGTTATTATTATTATTATTATTATTATTATTATTATTATTACCAACACCGGACCTCAAAGCACCCCACCTACCTAAAAATAAATTTGTCGTTTCATACCCTTTGGGGAGTTGCATGCCAACCTCTAATAAAAAAAACAAAAAAACAACATTAAATACTTTCATCGGACACACCTATACCTCTCCCCCGCTCTCTCTCTCTCTCACACACTCTCTATCTCTCTCTCTCGCGCGCGCGCTGATTGAATTGCCACCTGTCGAAACTCAGTGCAATCCGTGCACACATCGACCAACACATCATGAACGACCAAAATACAACTAACAACAAATGACAAGCATTAGTGGATGACACCAAAATGTACCCAATGCAAGGAAAGGCACAAAACTATTATCATACAAAATAAACAGCTCACATTAAATAAAATATCATTCCCCAAGGAGACGGTATCTTTAAGTGGATATGATATAATTAATACGCACGTATATTATATCAGTATTTCAAATTAAAGTAATATATATATATATATATATATATATATATATATATAGAGAGAGAGAGAGAGAGAGTTCTGGTGAACTTTTCTCATGATGCCGCGACTGCATGAATTTAAATGTACTACTATAATGGCAAGTAGGTCTCACTGTTGAACTAGCAAGATGTAACCGTCAGTTCTCTTCCAATAGTTTCTTCCCTCACACTTCCAGCCTGTGAAACTCCTTCAAGATCAACTAGAAATATGATTCACAAATTTATAGGCACGTTATCATTGCTATACCATCTTCAGAAATAAAATGCACGGATACTACCAGACTGACACAAGAATGTCCGCTAAAATCCATGCGAGCGCATGCAAACGCACATACACATAAGCCACAAGACAAAAACATGTGACTTCTATGTGACCAATGAAAAACAAACAACACGCAACTCAAAATAACAAATTTCCAAAAATTCCGATGAAGCTTAAATAAAAGCGAAACCTGTCAAATGTGTAAGCGTTCCTCTACACAGGGGGAAGCCTACTGATTTTAATAGTTTCATAGTTCTATAGAATAATAATCCATATTTTGCTATATTTCTCTTTATATATATTGAAAATATATGATAAATTATAAATAGCATAAAATATACGAATTCAATTAATGACTTGTTTTACCATGAAAACTGAATATCTCATTACTAAGTAATAAGAGCAAGTTATGTGACCAATACATATTTCATAAAACCTACAAATAACTATATATATATATATATATATATATATATATATATATATATATATATATGATAATTATTTTATTGAATGTATTATATGCAATATATATACTTCAGTATATATATATATATATATATATTAAAAATAAATCCAGCCGCATCCCTCTAGTAACCACTTTCAACCCCACTCTGCTTCCACTATCCCAAATAGTCAAAAGTCGCGGGGAATTACTACATCTCAAATCAGACCTAAGAAAATTGTTTGAGAAACCCGCTTTTCTAGCATATCGTAGACCCAAGGACCTCAACGAAATTATAGGTAGTAAACACATTTCAAGGAACAAGGTAATCTGTCATAAAACAAAAACAAAATCAACAGGATTTTCCCAACCATGTAGCAACAAAAGGAGCTTATGCTGTAATCACATTGGGCACACGAATTCATTCACTAGCTCGGTCACTAAATCTACTTTCAAAATCTACCACGACTCTTACTGTAGAAGTCATAACGTAATTTACCTCCTAGAATGCACACTATGCCAGAAACAATATGTAGGAAAATCTGAATGGGCCTTTCACTAAAGAATTAATAATTATCGCCATCGAATTATGTTGACTCCCCATGAAAGATTATTACATGTAGAACGACATTTTCGCCTACAAAAACACGATTTTAAAACCCATGCCAAATTCACTATAATTGAGAAAATAGAAAAGTTCAGAGCAGATAACATTAGAAAGATTTTGCTTGTGAATGCGTTAAAGCCTCACACTTATACACACACCCATACTAATATACACACTTACACAGATAATACTCACTCACTCCCTAATGAGCCAAATGATAACACACACCCATACTAATATACACACTTACACACATCATACTCACTCCTTAAGAACCAAATAATACACACATTTAACAGGGACACATCCCCTTTCCAGGAATGAATAAAACTGTCAAAATGACCAAGGGAATTCAGAGCAGCATGAATCCATCCAGCTCTTATCATGAATAACAACTTAAAAGAGACTGTTTGACCAACACAAAGACTGACCAAAATGCATGTTAAAAAAAAGTAAAAAATAAAAAAAAACAAATGAAAACTACAGACAAAGTTCCTTTTTCTCCATCAGGGCGTTCATTTCTATAGTTCACTGCTACTAATAAGCAGAATTTCTTTTTTTCCTGATGATGGTCACGAAATTAGTCGTGGAATCTAGCTGAAATAATAAAAACGAAAGAATATTAATATACAACCCAGTGTGTCTGAAGATTTTAATTTTTTAATATTTTTGATTGTTCAATATATATATATATATATATATATATATATATATATATATATATGTGTGTGTGTGTGTGTGTATTCGATAATATAAAAACACATATAAATCTTAATGTGTGTGTGTGCGTGTGTGTGTGTATTTATGCTACATATCTAAATTCAAACACGTCTTACTGAATAATATATTCATAGTATGTCTACTTATTTTTATAATAATCATTTCTAATTCACACGATGACCTCGGAGAAGATCGAAAGTACTTGGGTAAGGAAAAACTACGGTGCCTTCCTTGATGAATTTCAAATAAACATCAAGATGCTAATTAGAGAATTAGAAAAATTAAAAATAAATAGCCATGATATCTCATATATTATTCGATGAAACATGTTTGTATATATATATATATATATATATATATATATATATATATATATATATATATATATCATCGCATACCATTCTTCTATGTCAGCATATCAGAATATCATCTTTGATATCTTTGTTTAAATGTCCAAATAACCACTCTGAAGATGGCTCATGTGAGCCGAAAGCGTAGATGAAGGAACAGCATAATAAAAAATATCCAAATGTTGGACAATTTTTATCTTTTTTCCCCCGAAATTAAAGCATGAAGCACTTATACGAAGTTTAGAACGGCTCATGATCAAACATAATAGACATTCGTTGTCTGTTATATTTAACAATATATGTTTGAATAATGATCTGCTGCCTCAATACACTAAATATATGTATGTATAGTGTTCGGGCTAAATTTGACATCTTCTTCTTTTTTTCTTTTTTCAGAATTGTTTGGAATATCTGTAAACAATAAACGGCATTGCGAAACCTTATCACTAGAGTTTTAAATTGAACTACCATTAACGAATGACAGCCGCCTGAATATTGGAAAAGGCTAAACTGCGTCATGATTGATAATTCGTGTCGGGCATCAAAATTCCGCAAACATGATTTGCTTTGAACACCATGAAAACAGTAAGACGTTAAATAGAGAACTGCAACGGAGACGAGGAGGCTGTGGCTAGTAGGAATTAACACAACTCTACTATGAGTGGCTCTTGGGCTTGTTTTAGCAGGTGAACAGTTGTTTAAAAATATTAAGTTTAACTATAAAAGGCAAAACACCAGTAGTTTTGAGTGCCTAATGAAAATCGATCACTAGACGAGAAATACTCAAACAGCAAGACATATTAAATAGCTTAGTTTGGCATAAGGCCGAAATAATCTCAGAGACGTGCTTGCTAACTACTCATATATAGTGCTAGAAAAACAAAGCTAATATAACTTAATTCAAATATAATACTCAGGCTGAGAATCGAAGAAAATTTGAGTGAGTAAAATAAATGCATTGTGTGGTGTGAGTAACGGACGAGTGAATTTGTTGCACGAAAAAGGAAACAAGGAAATGGAGGAAAACACACAACAGTTTAATTTATTGAAAAATCGATGCATAAATGACACAAAATAACAAGATTCTACGAAACTGAGATTACGAGAATCAATAAAGGAAGAAAAAACTTGTGTGAAAAGGACTAACGCTTGTATTGTTTTGAGACTCTTGTTTGATATATGAACGAGCGTTACTTGTCAGACCGGAAGTTAAGCAAAAAAAGAACCCACTGATTGAACATGGAACAAGTACAAGAAAGAAAGATAGAAAGGAAGATGATCATGAGGCTTGGATGCAAATTGCTTCGGAAGCTGTGATTGGTTAATCTAATCGAAAAAAAAAAAAATGGTTGTGTTTTATTTTTCCTTATCGGGTAAACAATTTTGTGGATGTTAGCAGTCGCTCGATGTCGGTAGACGTTAGATTAAATAATGACACTCATCCGGTGTAGTACCTTTGGGGTTCAGGCTGAGGTCATCAGGTTGGCGGTTTGGGGACAGGAAAATTTGTTACGACCTTATCAGGCTAGGGAGACATCTTGATATTCTTCTGTTATGACCGTTGTAGAAGAAATGATTTTTTTGTGTTTTTATTTTTGTATTTGTTTTCTTATTTTTAAATACTTACGCTATGCTGCGTATGTGTCTAAGCGTTTTTCATTTTTAAGTGAATAATGGTTTTAAAGTAATTGTTTCCTGTTTGTGAAACAACATATTATTTCTTCATATATATATATATATATATATATATATATATATATATATATATATATATATATATATATATATATATAATTTATTGCTTAAACGTTATCTTTAATGGATACCCATATTTGAGTAGATGCTTTGTTTTTATTTATTTGGCAGGATTCAAACCTGCCTCCTCTAGGGAAAACCGTCATTAGATCTGATGTGTCTTAATCTCTCGGCCACGAATAACCTCCTGGTCAAATAAAGCCCAAATAGTTCTTTTGAACACAGACTTTTCCCAATTCTCAAAATATACATTTCTACTCAGTTCCATATCTTGACGTAAAGGAAGATAATTTTCTAGAATTAATATTTCATTTATTAATCCGCCATATTTTAGTTTATTGCTGAAACGTTATTTTTAATGGCTACTAATATTTGAACCGTCATATAGCCTGGCGTGCCTTACCGCTCGGCCACAAATTTGTAAGCAGTAAATTTATAAGGAGTAAATTCGACCTTGCCAACCGAACGATCCTTTGTGGCCGAGCGGTAAGGCACGTCAGGCTATATGACGGTTCCGTATAGGATACAGGTTCAGAATCCTGTCGGAGGACGAATATTTTCTATGAAAATTTCTTGGACCTTCAGGTCGGTAAATGTTATTTAATACTGTTTATTATAAACAGAGCATTTACTTAAATACTTGTATCTAGAAAAAGAATGTTAAACATAAAAATGTTATTAAATATATATGTATAGCGTAAACTGCGGCGTACAAGTCGAATTTTCAAGCCTAAAATACATTTTCAAAATTAGGAGTCAACTTATAAGGCGGGTATGTAAACTTTTATCACCGAGTTGTAAACAAATGAGACAGCACTCCTAATAATTTCTGTACGCTACCTAACCATACCTTCAGAAGACTGCCGCAAATTTATCCTTCTATAACTTCTGTTTGATGAACATATCTGGCATATTAACGCATAAAATAATATAAAATACTAACACGAATTCAATATTCTATTAACAATATATCACATATTGAGTCCAACTGCTGATACACGAAGTGGTGACGTCAATGATTGTTTATTTACATCACTGATGCAAATGGCGGATATGTTACAATAACATACGATACGAAGCAGTAATATCGAAAAACTATCTGGCATGATGTATAATCTACAGTATTAATATTTTATTGGAGGTGATGTTGAGTTTAATTTGTTTATCAGGAGACCTGACGAATTTAAAATGTTCGCTAAGTTATACCGATAGAATATACGGTACCTACCGGTGTGTGTTGTAGGTTGTTTGCTATACAATGCATATAGAAAGATATTACGGCTAGTGTCTCAAAATACATTAAATGGTGTGATCTTACGTCGTTTTGGCACAGGTTATCGTATACTATACCCTAACTTCATTTACCAGTAAGCCTGTCTTGGGTCACATGTAGCCTACCGTATATTGGGGTGGGGTGAACTGTAGGCCTAACAAAAATTTTGAGCTAAAAAAGCTTGAGGTCGACTTCTTGTGTCTCGCAATTTACGGTATGTATAATAGGGATTTAAAAATGGACAATATATATTAACATAATATATACACAAATATTTATTTTTAAAAAGAGGTGAAACAAGGATAAATTGAAAAATATAATTAAAAAAAACGGTAAATGATTATCGCTCCTCGTTCTTCAAAGCACAATCGAGGACAAAACAGAAATGAAGATGAAAAATAGGAATTAATATAATCTGACTGATTCATATTTCTTTCTCTTTTCTTTTTTTTTAAAAACATTTCACTCTAAGGAATATGATAATGCCACTAGGACGCAAGGATGTATTGCGAGTGAAAGAGAATGTGGAGACTGTAATGAGAATTGAGAAGAAAGGACACTAAAAGAACAGGATTCAGCATGACAGAAGATGGCGATTGATATTGCATTTAAATTTTTGAAGATTGCAGTTGGCAGAGAAACCCGAAATCGGGAATTCCAAAAACGAAAATAGAAATTATTAAAATAGAAAAAACGATTGTATCTAACTAGTTCAACAATAAAGCGGTGAAACCTAGTAGCACGCTTAAATCCATGCAGTCGAGGCTCCAAGGAGGAAAGCTCACCCGAACACTTAGAGGGAAGCTACGTTACGACTGTGAGAAAGTGACTGAAGTCGATATGCCACGTCTAGATCGATTACATGACAGACCATTCGTTGAATTATTTGCATCACCTTCATCAAGAGCTTGATCAACGTGTCCAGTAGTTTAATTTAGGCCCTAGCATTGTGCATGAGGCCTTACACTAAGAAGTGGGAGGTTATGACAAGAATCACGCTGCTCACGACCTTTTCTTTTTTGTAATCATTTCACCCAAAGCATGGCAATAAAGCCACTAAGACGCAAGGAGTTACTGAGTGTTAGAGAGTACGTGAAAAAAAGTAAATACTATTAAAGGGAGATAATGATGAAAGAACAAGAATTAAGAAGACAGAAGATAACGACTGACATTAAATTCTAATTTTTAAACTGGGGAGATAGAAGCCGGAAAAGAGTTCCACAAGGGAGAAGTGCAATAGAAGAAGCCGTTAGCATAGAACTTACGGTTACATCTAGCCATTTCTGTAGAGCCTTGCCGCCAATCAAGTACTTCACTTAAGGTCATAAAGTTTAGATAACATAGCAGAAAGTTTGTCAGAACAATTACCAAAAGTATTTATAGAAAAGGCACAGAGAAGTTACACAACAGCGGTGGGAAAGTGACTGAAGTCGAAATGCCAGGTCAGAACTAGTAACATTGCAGATAAAATACAAAGAAGAATCTTTGTATTTTATCAAGAATCACTAAAATTAATAACATGAGCATCAGACCAGATGTGGCGGCAATATTCGAAGCATGGACAAATGGTAGACTTATAAATATATAATATAGATTCTGGAGAAGAAATGTCTAGCCCGGCAGAGATATCTAACTTTCCCTGCATCAGACCTAGCAACTAATTCAATATAATCTTTCCACTTCATGTCAAAGTAGAAAGGGCTACAGTTGAACTTAACTTGGTGAGAATCACAGTTAGGTACATCTTTGGGATACATGAAAATCTGCATGTCGTTCTTTCTGTTCAACTGGCCAATTTAAAGAAGCTAATATGGTTGGGGAATAGTGCCAAGCGTAGAGTTAATATGGTTGGGGAATAGTGCCAAGCGTAGAGTGGGTCATTTCACTTCCTAAATCATAGTACGAACTGGCATATATATAAAAGGTGTATATGTTGCGAACACTGTTTTGCGTCTTATTGGCATTATCGCCTTGCTTGTGGTGAAATGGTTAATATATATCTTCTTTCTTTCTTTCTATGAACCGTGTCCTTTCGGAACGTATGCGATCATGGCTCCCCACCTCCCTCTATCCCTTGCAGCTCTCAACAGGTTCCTTCGCTCTGCCACCTCCCCCAGACCACGTTCTCTCATCCACCTGCCTAAGGTATGTCACGGTTTTTTTTCCTTTGTCTCTCTTTCCCGCTATTCGACCTGTGAGTATCAGATTCTCCAGGCCTTTCTTCCTCATTATGTGTCCCAGATACTTCAGTTGCCTCTTCCTGTTAAGTATAAGCCTCCCCCTTGTTTGCATCCTCTCTAAGATCTCATCGTTACTCATACGCTCGATCCATGATATCCTTAGCATCCTTCTGTAGAACCACATCTCCGTCGCTTAAGTCTCTTCATCTTTGAGGAAATCGTCCAACATTCGCTACCGTAAAGAAGGACAGATTTCATATAACAACTCGGTATTCTTTCCTTCGTTACCAAAAAAATCCTCCTGTCTCTCAAACTCTGCCCAGATTTTGGAATGCGTCCTTGGCTATCCCAATGCCTCTACGGATCTCAGTGTCGCATTTACCGTCCTCTGTCAGAACGCTTCCCAGATATTTAAACTTCCACATCTGTTTGATTTGAGTGTTCCCGACCTGCAAATCTCATTTCGGGCCCATCCTTTTACTGATGACCGTGCATTCTGTCTTCTTTTAGTTTATACGTAGTCCTTTCTTCTCACTCTCCGTCGCTGCCTTCTGTAGGAGATTTTGTCATTTCTTTTCTGTGCCTGCTATCAGTATTGTGTCATCTGCGTATCTTATGTTGTTAAGATTGTGGCCGCCAATGCTAAATCCCGGTAGAGTTTCCAATTCTCTGAGAATTGCCTTACTGTATAGGTTGAAAAGTTCGGTTGAAAAGACGCATCCTTGCCTTGCGCCCCTTTCTACTTTTGTATATTCACTGAACTCGTTCTCTATACGCATGCATGATGTTTACTGGTAGTATAGGTTCTTGATTATTCTGATACCTTTCTCGAATATATCAACGTTGCTGAGCAGTTCCAGCAGATCCTTGTGGCGTACTTTGTCGAAAGCCTTTGCATAGTCTATGAAACATAGATACACGTCTTTCGTGATGTATTCAAACAGTGTTTAAATCAGTCGACATCAGAAGCCTGAGTTACAAGACTCTGCATGTCTTTAAGATATAACTTCCACTGTTCGAACGCCATGAAAATCTTTGAATGCTGTTTCTTTATCTTCTTGTCAACTTTTGGCTTAAAAAATTGTCAAGATACTTGAAAAAGCGGTATTCAGTGGGTAACAGACCGAGAGTGAAATATTAATCTGATAGAAATGTTTACCAAAATTCTTCGTTGGATTCGGGTATCCATTGACATGTCGGCAACATGAGCGGAAGAACAAAATATTAACGCTACTAAACGCAATTGCAACTCTAGCCAAAACCTGTACGACACCAAGTGTAATCTATTCAGCAAAGCGGAATAACTAAAGAGGGTTACTGCCAGCAAGATCAAAGAATTAATCTGTTTATCTTAATAACGTGTGTGACCAACTGAGAACTCAATTGAGAACATGTCCCCAGATGTTTATATAGAGTTGGTCAATAAATGCATATATAAAGACAACATTAGATCCTTCTTCCTTGCCTTTTAAGCACCCCGTTCTGGGAGAAGTGTAAATTCTGGAACCCACACCTTTACAGATAGTTTGACGATTTGAAAAAAAAAAGCAAATCTCGTGCGGTAAGGCGGTCCCTGTCAAAAGAAAATCAACGTCACTGATTTTTACTACACTTTGTATCAAGTTACTTAAAATTAATCAAAGAAAAATGCTGTATTTTGGTGAATCAAAGATGTTATAATTTTTATAATAATTTATAATTTTATAGTGAATGTAGCAAAGTCTCGTATGCTGGGTCGGTGAGTTTCTGCGTTGCATCCTGGCAACATGCAGCCGAGTATTGTCAAGAAAAAGAACTGGATCTCGTCGATTAATCAGAGCCATTCGCGTTTTACATAACTGAATGTGCATTTCATGACAGTAAACTTCGGCATTGATGCTCTGGTTAAAAGATAACGTCAGTGGCGAAACACCAGACAGTCACTATAATCTTCGCTTGGTGCAATTTCGATTTATTCCTGCCGAGTGATATCTCGTCTAGTTCTGAATTAGAACAGTCTATCCCCGTAGATATAATAAAGAGTTTGGTTCGGAATTCCAAGTGGGTCACACAGATCCATATAGTCCTGATGAAGGCCGAAAGGTACAACGGCCAAAACTTTGGGATAACGACAACAAAGATGAGGACACTAGTCCGAATCTAAATAGTTTAAATAATAATTCCTCATCCCAGAAAACCATACAGAGATTAATATAATTTTACTTTATTTTTTTTAAGTTGATAAACAAATATAGAAATTATTTATGGCTCAAACTAATAAATTAAATCTGTTTTCGTAGTGCGTCTTTGAATAATGAAACATTTTTCTTCCCGATGTTGGAAATACTATGTAACATCTTTATATTTTTTTTTCTATTCGAAGAAACTATTAATACTATATATTCATGTATGCGTTCTGGTGGGGTCCACAAAGTTTATCACTAATGTCTTTCACTTAAAAGAAAACTACAAAAGCCTGGTTATAGGTGCGTCTCACGTGTTCATATATCTTGTTTTGGCTAAAGACAAAAAAAAACTGTCATAAGTTAATTCGTTTATTTTGTTACAAATATAGACTTGATTTGAGATGAGAAAGAGAGTCGGCTTACAGGCATGAGCAAATGAATCATGTAACATTTTTCTAATACACAGTGGAGGTCGTTCTTGCCACAGTTACACCCAAACCATATCACTTACTGACACAGATTGTTTAATCAGAAGAAGGCTCCAATTTTGACGTTCTATTAAATATTTCACAATAGGTTTAATTAAAGTTCAATTAATCAGTTCCATTAATTGATTTTAGTTTATAAATAATTCAACGTCTGAGAGTGGCTTTGTTAAACGGAACAGTCAAATCTATTATAAATTAATATATGTAAGATTTTAATTAAACAAATTATACCAAACAAAACCATGCCTTA
This sequence comes from Acanthosepion lycidas, assembly GCA_963932145.1. NCBI lineage: Eukaryota > Metazoa > Mollusca > Cephalopoda > Sepiida > Sepiidae > Acanthosepion > Acanthosepion lycidas. The sequence continues at coordinate 67,205,272 of OZ010574.1, read as the reverse complement.
CGTGTATAAATAATCTTATACTTTATCCAGCACAACCTCACTGAGCGCTCCATACTTTCGGCCTTGTGTCACATCTAAGTTACGTTTAAAAAATCTCTACTTTATCCAGCACAAGATGGCAACATTCAGTTCTTCAATAAGAAAAGAAATCCTAGATTGAAGCTAATTGCTTAACGCATAATTTTTTTTTTTTTTTTTTTCGGAGCGTGGGGTCTGAATTTCTGCGATGAGGAATTATCATTATCTATAGTATTTATATTCGGACTATTGTTCTCATCTTTGTTATATTTATCACAACAATTCGGTCGTTGTACCCTGGGGAGAATATAACCAAAAACTGCGTGTACACGATTCCTTGCAGTTGCGGCAGAGAATATAAATGTGAAACGAACTGCCCCCTAAAAATAAGGCGAAGGAACATCAAAAAACCATAGTGAGTGGTAAGACAATGAAATCGGGCATGGCTGATCATGTATGGATGGAAAGGGGTGGTTATTAACCCCTGTGGTATGAAATGAAAATATTGAACTATGTGGAGAGTTAGACATCTGAAAGAATCAGAGCATATGCTAGACTATGAGGATAAATAAATACAATATGGAAGCCGCTAATGAAGAAAGAAAGAAAGAAAGAAAGAAAGAAAGAAAGAAAGAAAGAAAGACAAATAGCGAATCTTCAACCACAGCAGTAGCAGCACTAATTATCGTGGGAGGCAGTAGCAGCAGCAGTCAAAACCTGACAGCCAGCAACAACAACAGCCAATTAGCAGTGGCAGCCTAATCATCAATGAAGGTTAGGTTTAAGTGCCCAATTTTACTCCAGCAATTTGACCTACGGAACTGTGGATAAAGGCGTTGTTTGTGAATAAAAGCGTTAGTTTGTGAATTTCGTTACATAGATGTTGTGAGTTCAGTCCCTGGACCGGGTAGTGTGTACTTGCACTCAGCGGAAACGGGCAAGCAATAACTGAATAAGAACTAGACATTAGCCGTGGAACGAGAACAGTCAACCCCCGTAAATTAAATAAAGGATTCAGTTCAGAATTCCCTGTGGGCTAAACAAATCGATATATATCTGAGGAAGGTCGGAAGGCATAGTAGTGTCACTTTTTTCATTTTTCTTAAACATTTCTCGTTGCTCACATGTTCAGTCCATGGTATTTTCAGTATTCTTCTATAGAGTTGTGTCTATGTTGCGTCTCCTCTTCATCTGCAGGGAAAGAGCTCAACGTTCTTTGCTTAAATAGGAAGATTGATATTACATCACCGTTTCCTTTGCTTCTGACGAATCTTTTTTTCTATTTCAATTTATCCAATTTTAAAGCAAACCCAGAAATTTTTGTCCTTTTCTTTTTTTACAATGATGTTCATCCTGTACAAAGGGAACATCAAGGGTGAGCCACTCGAGGTAGTGGGTTACAGAGTAATTGTCACCATCCCAAGCAAGGTGATAATACCACCAAGTAAAGTAAAGGAGAAGGAAAAAAATTTAGAAGGAACCGGAAACCAATCCTAAAGACTGGGGAGGAGTATGAATCGGACGATAGGCGAACCTATCTATGATAAAGAAAAATGTAAATAAAACATTTATTTTTGCAGAAAATTATACACTCGAATGCCACAGAAGAATTTCCTGTAGATACCACAGCAGCACACGCAAACCATTGGCTGTAGTGTATATAATTAGCAGTAGAAGTAACCGAATGGTGCCATTAAAGGCCCGCGTTTTTTGTTTTATTTTAATAAACACTCTTTTTTTCTTCGCTTTCACGCAGAGGCACAAACCCCAATGGAGAAGCCATAGTCTCCAACCGGTCAGTAAATAGGACTTTTCTTTGTCGTAATAAAGTAAGCAATTCGAACTTGGACTCTATTGTTTACGAAAGACGTGCTTTCTTTTTCAATCAAAGATTTATTTCTTTTTCATTACATTTTTATGGAATAAATATTTCATACAATTTACTTTGTCGTTTTGTTAAAATATTTTAAGATGTTTTCGATACATCCACGATTACCTTCATTGAAATGAAATAATATAGATATGTTATTTCATTCCAATGAACAAAGTATAAACTGATAGCTTTTGCCAGGTAGATGAGTAATATAATAATATTAAAATAAACACTTTAATAAAATCTGATCATAAATTTTTATTTTAATAAAATTCTATATTTTTCTAAAAATAATTATTTTTTTAAATAATCATTTTTCTTAGAATTATCATTTTTTTTATATTATTTTTCTTAAAAATTATCTTTGACTTAAAATTATTTTTCTTAAATTTATCATTTTTCTTAAAATTACCATTTTTCTTAAAACTACCATTTTTCTTAATATTATTTTTATTAAAATTATCATTTTTATTAAAATTATTTGATAAATCATTATTTTAAAAGTATTTCACTATTTTCTTCGATCTTATTGTAACTTCCTTTTATTTACTTATATTTGACATTTTAACATCACATTGAATTTTATTAACTAGTAAATTTTCGAAAAATGTTAAAATTAAACCGTTTTTCTAAGCGGCAAGATTGCTATGATGACCATTATTTCTTATTCTTTTTCAAGTTTTCTGATGATATTCTTAGTGAAGGAAAAGTTAGTGACTGAATAAAACATTTAATCATCCAGGTGGGTTTCCCATATTCCAGCTTAAACAAATATACAAGCGCGCACACACACACATACACAAATACACACATATATATATATATAAATTACAAACATTGTGCCAACTTATTTGTAGCATAATCCTTTCATATTTACAAATATTTTTTCCGTATATTACAATCAAATGAGGAAAGAAATGAACTGTAACAGTGAAAATCACTTTTAATTCCCAAGTACTTTCCATCTCCTTCTTAGATCATCATCAGGGGTGCAACTGGGAAGGCAAAAGCTATGTGTAGCTATCCATTACTGTTATAATAGTGCGCTTTTGAACGCAAATATTTCCCGATTCACGAAATATACTGCTCAGTTATGTATCCCAACTTAAACGAAGACAATTTTTAGGACGGAGTGTGCATATGTTTCTAACAAGATTTCTCAAATATCCAGGCTGGTAAATGCAAATAAATAAATATATTGTTTAATAAATCAATAAAAAATAGAGCAGCTAATCAAATATGGGTATGGCAAAAACTATGTGTAGGTATCCATCATCAGTTCAAAAATGTGTCCGAAAGCACCGTAGCTTGTGGAGAGGACCTGGATGCCAAACTCTGTCGAAAGCTTTCGAGATGTCCAATGCTACAGCCCGGACCTCACCGTTACCCGTGCATATATATGTATGTGTATAAATAGGATATAGAATCGTTAGATAGGCTTCCTCGGATTAGGACGTAAGAAAACACACATATTTCTTTCGTTCTAATCTGAGGAAGGCCTATCTACCAATCGCGAAATGCGTAAGCAAGTCAATAAAAGTTTCCCAATCTATATGATGAATGCGGGTGTCAGTGTGCCACTATGTCACACTTTTTCAACATTACTCCTAGGGACCGTAGCCCAACATATCATATCATTTTGGAATCAGACCGACACAACTCCCTAACTTTGAATAGCTCATGTTCAAATGAAAATAATACTGTTCTCAAATTACAGTGTTTCAAAATAAAATTGCCCGACTTTTCGAATTTACTCCTAGAGGCCATAGCCCAACATATCATACCATTTTGGAATCAGGCCGACTCCGTGAGAAAATTAAAATCATTCTAGGCCGGATTCCTGAAGTTTTCGATTCCCAAGTTTTCGGATTCCACCAACTTGGCTTCTACTGATAAAAACAATTAAAGGGGCACAACTCTATAATTTACTGTTCTCAAATTACAACGTTTTAAATAAAAATGTCCGAGTTTCCAACTTTACTCTTAGATGCCGTAGACCAGCATATCATACCATTTGGGAATCAGGCCGACCCTGTGAGCAAATTAAAACTTTTCGGGACGGATCCTGACCCGCAATCCTGAAATTATAGATTCTCAAGTTGTCATTATTGCGATTGTTTTCAAAATGTTGTCCTTTCATCCTGACCGAGGAACGTTTGCTTAGCCAAAATGTATTAATGATTTAATATTGAAGCACACGCACAAATACAAATACACACACACACGCGCACACACACATTTCTTTTATTCTAATCTGAGGAAGCCTATCTCATGATGTCGAAATGGATAGACAAGCCAATAAAAACAGTTTTCAACTATATATATATATATATATATATATATATATATATATATATATAAGGCGAGAGAAGACGAGGATGTTTTAATCCATCTTATATATGTTTCTTGTTTATAGATGTAAATACAAAATGCAAACATATATATTAGGTTACATACACATGCTTATATATATATATATATATATATATATATATATATATATATATATATATATATATATGTAAGATCTGAAATATTACAAAACTAACCTTTTCCGCCACCGCGGTTTCTACCAATGAAAATTTCCTCAGGCAATGAAAAAGATAAAACAGTTTTATTATATATATATATATATATATATATATATATATATATATATATATATATATATATATATATATATATATATATTCTCGTGTGTGATCGCGTGTGCATGTGTATTGTGATATAAAACACCGTACATATCTGATGAAATGATATTCCCATGAACTCTTATTAACGACATCAAAAAGACGCCATAACCTCTGCTGGGAATAAAAGTCGGTCTTTTTTTTTTTTTCTTTCTTTTCAAGATGATGAGTTTCTTTGACTAAAAGCAACCCGATAAAAAACGTTAGCGGGTAGACTGGACTGCGCGTTCATGTAGTGTGGGTACCCGAAGCGTAGTGAGGCGGCATGGGAGCATGAGGGTGGCGAGAGGGAACCAATTAATGAGCAGTCGACTTAAACATCGACTAATTACTGCTGACCGACTGTAGCGTTGATGGATTTTGCATATGGCCGGGTGAATGAAGGCGGTGCCACCTCGACGGGGGCGGACAGACACCGCTACGCCATGTTATTTCCGGGCAAACATCTATATAAACATTGGGACTACGTCGACATAGAAACACACCGAGAGAGATTGCGAAGTCAAAAGAAGAAAAGAGAAGAAGAAAATGCGATATAATGGTTTGCGAATGGAAAAAGAATTTGTGTAAAAGCAATGAGAGAAGTAAAGAAAAACTTCTCTACGCATAGGGCATTTAATATTTATGCATATTCTCATTTGACTGCTAAAAAGTTCTCAGTCCGACCCAAAATTAGTCAGATGTTTTGTCATTCGGTCAGAATTGGGGAAACAAGTAAGATCAGGATGTTTTCAGCACGCTTCCTTCTATATAGCACACAACATATTTTTTTGTTGTTGGGAGAGGTGAATTTTCTCCATAGGACCGAGAATTTTTCAGCGCCTCCTCATATATATATATATATATATATATATATATATATATATATATATATATATATATATATTAGTGGCGTCTCCGACATTAGTGGTTGTCGGGCTCAGCCCAAGTGGATCTACGTTCAAATATATCTATTTCAAAGTAACAGAGATCTTTTGTTGTGCGTCGTTTTCATTCTTGACTTCAGCTGGATCCAAAATTCAAAATATTAACCGAACCAAATACATTTCGTTAATATTGACTTGTATGCGTTGTTTTTCAAAGAAAACATTTTTTTATTATTTTTATTTTAACTTATTACTTTCAAATGACCATTTTAAATAATTCATTCCGCACAGTATAAGTATTTTTAGCACAATGTAGCTTTTGAAAAAAGGCAAATTGAATTTAAGCCGAACTAAAGTCAGCGAAAACCAAAGCGTCGACTGGAAGGTGTGGGTGAAGAGTGTGACTGGAAATGATGAGTGTTGAGGAAATATGATATCAGTCAGCAGCCACGATTACTGACCCAAAAACGCACAATAAATTATGCTAAACATTCACAAACTTTAAGATATATAGACACACTAACGCATAGACATATATACAAACACACACTCAAGATTTAACACACGTTATTTAAAAAAAAAAAAAACATATCTGGCTAGAGATTTTTTTAAAATTATATATTTTACTTAGAGTAAAAAAATCGTTTTAGCATCTAAGCTATACCAATAGTATATTTTGTTAAAGACTGTAATGAGCCCGATTAGCATTGATGACCTACAGTCGCTTCTGATATTTGTATATATGTTGTCGTTTCAACGCATGCAGGGCGACAATACCACAACACCGCAGCGAGGGGAGGGGGTTACACGGAGCAAAAGAGAAAGAGAGCGAGATGATTGAAAATGGAAAGGAATGGTTAAAGGACAAATAGAAGGAACATGCTTCAATAAAACCGAAGATGATGATTGACGTTGCATTTAAATTTTCGAAGATTGTAATTACCAGCGAAGCAAGAAATCGGAAGGATGTTACACAGGTGGGAAGTGCGAGAGTAAAAACAAACTGTTAAAGTAGAAAATATGGGTGCATCTAGCTGGGTCATCAGTAAAACGTGAGACCTAGTTGCCAATCTAGTAGCACGCTTAAATTCATGTATGGGGCACCAGAAAAAAAAGCTCTTCCGAGCAGATACCATGAAAATATTCTGGGGAAAAGGCAGAGGGAAGCCACGTCATGTCTGTCAGAATGTGACTGGAGACGGAGATGCCTGGTCAGGATTGTACTACAAATCCTTCTCTGGATTTTGTCAAGAATCTCGAGATATGGCAACAATATTCAACACACGGATGAATGAAGATTTATAAATGAGGCACGACACTGTGAACCAAGTTTCCTTGCAGTAGACATAAATATAAAAGTGGGCCTTAAGGTCAACATCGAGCGGTGATAGTGTGCTTCTTGCTTCAACGCAATCTTCAGACTGGACATATATATATATATATATATATATATATATATATATATATATAACCAAAAACACCGATAACAGTAATAATTCTGAAGCAGGTATATATAAAACAAACTTTCGCAACAGCTCTTGGTTATGTGCAAGGTGATTGATAAGTATCACCCCATTTATACCTATAATTTAATAATTAACTATATTTTTTACAAGAAATCATATGAGGGGTAAGCGTTTAGCCTGAGGTCTTATTTAAAATTCGATCTAGGCACCAGATTTCGCTACCAATCTCTCGAGTCGTCCAGAAATCGAGTCAATTGATTTCACCAGGAACTCTTGTGGTATGGAAGGTATAATTTCTTGTATTCGCCTTTCCAGTTTTTGGTTTGGTATAGCAGACTTGCTCCTTTAACCAACCCCAAAGAAAAAGCCACAAGGTGTTAAGTCAGGGAGTTACCTTTCAGTCAACCTGCATATGTATAAATTTGCGTCTAGGTTTTTACAATGTTCCACCATTCTTGACAGATCTTCTATTATCTCAACAGTGAGTGAAAGTAAAATTAAAGAGGGGTGTTCGAGGAAAGGATAATGAGAAGGATGGGTATCAAGATCAGTAGATGTCGATTGACATTACATTTAAATTTTTGAAGATTATAGTTATCAGGGAACCACGTAAAGGGAAGGCAGTTCTACTGTCGGGAAGTGCGAGAGAAGCTTATGGAATAGAAGTAGCGGTTACATTTAGCTGTTTCAACAGTAAAATGTGAGACCTATATGCCAACCTAGTAGCATGCTTAAATTCATGTAGTCGTGGCAGAAGGGAAAATAGCTCGTCAGAGCAGTTGCCACGGAAATATCTGTAGAAAAGATAGAAGGAAGCCTCGTCCGACTGTGAGAATGTGACTCGAATTGATATGTCAAATCAGGACCAACTAAATTGAGGATCCTTCTTCGGATTTTGTCGAACACCCCGAGATAAACAACAGGGCCATCAAACAATATATGGCAACAGTATTCAATACATGAACGAATAGTAGATTTCTAGATGTGTAGGATGAACTCATTTTCTGGCAATACACATAGAACCTTGTGGTAGATGTAGCTATTGATGTATATATCAAAATGCTAGTCTTAGAAATAATGAATTTCATGTGAAGTTATCAGCTTTAGAATTAAGACAAAAGATGACTAATTTATTCAGGTACATATTTCAGTACAAAGAAAATTTCATCTTAATAGTTGTAAAGCAGATTATTATCCCACACACAACCTGAGCAACAAGGTACAATATGGATTCTTTCTAGATATTACAGTCCGACAAAGTGCAACGCTCTTTCAGTTGTTTGCCAGCAAAGATCGAACCATTAGCCTCAAGAGAAACCTTCCGATACCATTGAGAATGTGAAAGCAAAAATTCAAGGTAAGGAAGTTATTCCTCAAGATCAGAAACCTTTGATTTTGCTGGCAAACACCTGGAAGACGACCGTATCCTGTTAGACTATACTATCCAGGAAGAATCCACATTGCACTTGGTTGTGAGTCGGGTATTAAACTTCTTTACAACTATTAAGATAACTTTGCTTTGTACTGAAATATGAGCCTGAAGAAATGAATTAGTCAACTTTTGTCAATACTGATTTATTCTGAAGCTGATATCTTCACACACACACACACAAACAAACACACATACACAGACACACACACACACACACACACACATATATATATATATATATATATATATATATATATATATATATATATATGTGTGTGTGTGTGTGTGTAAAAATTTCAGATAGAATATATTAGTAGAGGGATAAGAGTAATAAAGACAAAACTTAGCTGAGCCGACGCGATCTGTCCTCTATAGAACATTGCCTGGATAAGTCCCTCAGTATATGAAACGCTTCGGCTAAGATAAGTTTTCCTTTTGTCTTTATTCACACACACACACAAAAATATATGTGTGTGTGCGTTGAAGCTCAGATGTACATTAGATATGTAAAGGAATCCAACAAGATGATAAAATAAAATGAAGTACATGTAGGAAACGTATTTCAATCAAACATGTTTCACCTTTATTAACAGATCGAGAATATATATATATATATATCAAAGTATTCAATATTACTGTTGATATGATAAAAGATAACTTAAACATTTTAGTGGACAAATATAAGAAAATTAATAAGTATACATGTTTTGCACTTGAAAAACATCAATAATGATAACCTCCCTTGATCTGTCATTGGCTTATTCCCTCTTGTAGAATTTCTGTGTGCGGTTAAATTTCAAATGCTTTTGGCCAATTTTTTAGCCATTTTCATTATATATATATATATATATATATATATATGTGTGTGTGTGTGTGTGTGTGTGTCTGTGTGTGTCTGTGTCTGTGTCTCTGTGTGTGTGTGTCTGTGGGTGTCTTTGTGTGTCGAAGTAGATCAGGTATGGATAGGAATCCGACAAGATGATAAAATGAAATAAAGAACAAAGTAGGAAACGAATCTCAATCCTGCATGTTTTCACCTTTATTAAGACTTCATCAGAGATCGAGAATAGAAACGAAAAAGCAAAGAGACAGAGTACTGGAATATTATGATTAGTTGGGTAGTTCTCATTAGTCAGACACGTATTAAAAGTGATACATGTTAGATTGAGTTTCGTTTCCTACTTTATTCTTTATTTCATTTTATCATATATATATATATATATATATGTGTGTGTGTGTGTGTGTGTGCGTATGTGTGAGAGAGCGAGAGAGAGAGAGTTTTCAAGTAGATCAGATATGGATAGTAATCTGACAAGATGATAAAATGAAATAAAGAACAAAGTAGGAAACGAATCTCAATCTTGCATGTTTTCACCTTTATTAAGTCTTCGTCAAAGTTCGAGAATAGAAACGAAAAAGCAATAAGAGTACGGGTATGTTATCATATTTGGTTAATTTTCATTGGTCAGACACGCGTCACGTGTATTAACGCAACAGATAATATATAAATATATGCGATGCGCATTTTGGACGTTAAAGTCTGTGATAGTATAAGTGTATGTGAGTAATAAAACGCTTGTGTGTCTAGGTGCATGTTGGACGGTAACATTAATTCATGTAAGTGTGTATATGAGGAATGCCTACACCTATCACCCTCGTATTGCCGGTGAAATGTAGAGAAGCGTTGCAATAATATTTTTTTAATCGTTTCACCCCAAGCAAGGCGGGAATGACACTGAAACGCAAGGGGTTACAGAGAGTGAAGGTGAGAGAAAAGACTGGGTATAGTGGGGACCGAGAAAAGTATAAAATCTGAATGGGGCTCATGGAGACAGATGACGACGATTGACGTTGCATTTAAATTTTTGAAGATTGTAGTTATCAGGAAGCAAAGGAACGGAAGGGAGTTCCACAGGCGGGAAGTGCGAGAACAGAAACTGAGTGGGACCTAGGTACCAATCTAATAGCACACTTAAACTTACGTAGTTCGGGCAGCAAGAAAAAAAAGCTCGTCAGAACAGTTGCCAAAAAATATTTCTAGAAAAGACAGAGGGAAGCCAAGTCACGTCGGTGAAAAAGTGACCGAAGTTGAGATGCCAAGTCAGGGTCGATTACATTGCAGATTTGGTTGATTTTTTATATTCCCATGTATGTGTATGTGTGTGGGAGGAAAGTTTGTTGTTGTCACTTCTGTGTGGATCGGTGAAAACAGCAAGTTATTGTAATAATCTAGTTTGGGTTGGATTTATCATTAAAGCATCTCTCAAGCGTATTTTTGAAAAGGATTTGTAAATTTTCATTATTTTATGTATTAAGTAGGCATAAGTTAGATTCGTGTATAATGGATCTGTAGAAAGTTGATCTTATATAATGCTTTAAGCGAGTGTTTATAGTTGGGATTAATGCTAAAGATATATTTTCAAAATATTTTCTTCTGAAAAGGTTATGTTCCTTTTTTAATTAGTGAAATCAAAGTTATGTCCCATGTCATTTCGATGTTAGACAAGAGAGTTAGAATGTCTGTCTAAACGCAAGTTTCTCTTGTAGTCGTAGATCCAGGTTTTTAGATAACGTGATGTCTCCCCAACGTAAATGTTTTTCACTGTAGACACTTTATCTGATAAATTCCAGAATTTGAAATGGAGTTTGGTTTATTTTCTATACTGATTATATCCCTGAATGTCTTGGAGGTGGTGGTAACAATCAGTGTTAGGAATGGTTAATTCTTTTGCGAGTTTAGTCAAAAGTGTGCTGAAGGGCAAGATTATGAATTTTGTGTCATTTTGGGAAGTACCTATTTTGTTTGACTGTATTAATTTTGTGAGCTCGTTTTTTTATCATTGAGGATGAAATGGCGTGGGTAGTGAAGAAGTTTGAATGTTTTCTTCTTCTTCATTTAGGTATTTAGGGCTCCATATCCTAAGGACTCTGATGTAAAATCCTATTATTAGTCCAGATTTTATTATCTGGTTATGGTGGAATAGAAATAATGTTATTTTTGTTTGTGGGTTTTTCAGTAAACTGTAATGTTTATCATTGTTGCGTATGAATAAGATGCCGGGGAAAGGTAAGGGGTCGTTTGTTTCATGTTCGTCTGTGAATTCGAAAGTGGGTTCAACCTTATTGAGTTTTATTATGTTTAATAGGTTTGTATATTGGAGATGAAATAAAAGGACGTCATCTATATATTTCAGGTAAATCGAACTGTTTTGTATGATAGGGTTTAAATGGGGCGGATTCAAAGTATTCTAGAAAGAGGCAAGCGAGTACACAACTGATAGATGACCCCATGAGTAAACCGAAATTTTGTTTGGAGAAAATCTTACTGAAAGAAAATAAACAGTGGTTAATTAATGTGCAAATCTTCATAACTTTCTGGATGGGTGGAGGAAGCTTTTCCTTGGATTTATTGAGGTGAATTCTTAATGTATCGAAGCATTTTTGATGGGTCTATTTGTGTATAGTGATTTGATGTCTAAATTTGCCGTAGACATGTTAGACATATTTATGTTACGTATTCTTTGGAGTAAGTTACCCGAGTGTTTGATGTATCTTGTACTGATGGTGCATAGGGACAGAATTAGGATTTTTGTGATGGCTCAAGCTAACTTGTGAGGAGCACTATAAATTCTGAACACAATGGGTCTGATTGGCATGTTCAGTGTGTGTGTGTGGGTAAGCTCTATAGTTTGGGTATAGTGGGATGGTACTCTAATAAACTAATAAATACTAATAAATATACTTTCTTTTTATAGATACAAATATTTAAGTAAATGCTCTGTTTATAATAAAGAGTATTAAACAACATTTACCGGCCTGAATGTCCGAGAAGTTTTCATAGAAAATATTCGTCCTCCGACAGGATTCGAACCTGTATCCTATACGGAACCGTCATTTAGCTTGACGTGCCTTTACCGATTTGACCACAGAGGAGCGTTCGGTTAGCAAGGTCGAATTTATTGTATTTAAACTTCAATCTTCCATGAATCTCTCACGTTGATTCATATCTGCTCATGGCATATCAAATGTAAACAAATAACGTCACACACTATTAAATGAACAAAGTCCGACAATTATTTTAAGCTAAATGACGGTTCCATATAGGATACAGGTTTGAATCCTGTCGGAGGAGGAATATTTTCTGTGAAAATTTCTCGGACATTCAGGCCGGTAAATGTTGTTTAATACTTTTTTTTATAAACAGAGCATTTACTTAAATATTTGTATCTATAAAAAGAATGTATAACATAAAAATGTCTTAATATATATATATATATATATATATATATATATATATATATATATATATATATATATATATATATATATATTATTTACATTATTCGGACTGGTGTACTCATTTTTATTCTCGTAATCCGGACGTTTCAGCCGTTGTACAGTTCGGTCTTATTCAGATGATATTTGCTTGGAATTTTGAATCGAACCCTTTGTTTAGTCCACCGGGTAGATTGTTCTAGTTCCACGTACCGTGCCTTTTCTGGATATCTCAGTTTCAGTTATTTTCCTTTAGTAACGCAACTCTCTAAGTTTTTATTCACCTCTGCTGTGGCCAGATATTGAACTTAAAATTCTTTGGGTCAAGTCACTGGATTACATCAAGCAACGCTTTTATCCCTAAGGAGACATGGCCCAGTGGATAAAAGCGTTAGATGAAGCAATTCCAACTTATTTCACCTGAAGAAGGCCGAAGCGTACAATGGCTGAACCGTCGTGAATATGACAACACATATGAGGATAACAGTCCGAATAACGTGAATAGTGCTAATACTGACAATAACTCATCTCAGAAATATAGACAGATCCAGATAAGGCCGGAGCGTACAACGGCCGAAACGTCGTGAATATAACAACAAAGATAAGGACAACAGTTCCAGTAATGTAAATAGTGCTAATATTGAAAATACTACATCTCAGAAATATAAACATTTTTTTCTTTTTTTTTTTTTTTTTTTTACATTTGCTTTGGTATATGTCTTTCTGTTAAAACAGAAAATCTCCCCCACTACCGAGAGAGGTACTGGTGGAGGTTTTTCTTCAAAGCAAGCTAAAATCAATTATACCGAATGCCGATTTTCAAGACAGACATTTTCTCTCCTCTTAAACCTTTTGGCATTACATAATATTCCGTTTACCATTTCTCTCCCACCTGGACTTATGCCATATAATGCTAGTTTTAATCAACGTCAGCTTCTGCCATTTGAATTTTTATTCACTGGTGCTACACCATCTTCCTATATTCACTATCGTTTTTTTATTTACAGATGTCCTCGCTAAAGAACCTATAATGTGAATTTACCAGGCAAAAAAAGTATTATTTTGGATAGAAAAAAAACTAAAAGCCACATTAAATGAAGATGTAGTGAATTTCGACAATCGATTGTACTTAAAGTCTCTCCTGTGGGCAAGGTGTACTCTGATACGGCCATTAATCAAAGAAGACGATAGATCAGGTCAATCGATTTGGTCAGATGTCAACGGCAGGCAACACCAAGTAGAAGTCGCGTCCAACATGAGACCTTATGAATGTACATCTCAAATGGGATGCTTAACAAGGGATAGTCCAGGTTTGACAGCTTTCTGGCAGAACAGTCCAGTTCCCTATCATATTTCTACTGTTCAAGTCAGATAACCTCGCGACTCGGTGTGGCGGACCATAGTCTAACATCGTCGCATTTCCATGTCTCTTCTGCTCAATGCTTCATTTGGGTACAGGCCAATCATTGAAGAGATGGATTTGCAGTAGTATAAGATGGATATTTATACATTGGAAGTATTGCATATTTTACTAGCATATGGTACTAGCTGGTAGGATAATAGAATACAATTTCTGCAAATGACATGTCTGAGTGGATAGATTTTACAAATAAACGTACCATCTGCAAAACGCTCTATAAGCTTAATAGATGGAAGGTAAATGTGTTTCTCAACTTGAAGTTTCAAACCGATCATTTTTAACTAAAAATGGACAGTAATAAATTCCTGATAGTCGTGAGAGTGGAAGTCATGCAGCTGCTAACTTCTGGCACAACGATAAATGTGAATAAAAGTGCTGGTGTTGAATGTTCACCATCACTTCATAAGACACCAGAAGTAACAAAATAGCTATTTTTGTAGTGATTTTACAACATATTTATGTTATAATTTTCGAATAAATTATATTTGCTCTGCTCTGTATTGAGCACTCTTTTAAGAATAGTATTTTTGGTTATTGGAATTTATTCTGTATACACCAATTCTGTATACACCAATCATATACTTGGGTATATATATATATATATATATATATATATATATATATAGATAGATAGATAGATAGATAGATAGATAGATAGATACACCTAGTGAGCCAGACAAACCTACCTAGGTTTCACCTAAACGGATCGTCAGGGAAACTATGGCTAACGAGGTAAAGAGAAACACATATTTATAGGCGATAATTAAAACCATACCACGTGACCGAAGAACCACAAACTAAGTAGATGGGGGGGTTAAAATTTATTCAACAAAAATGGGGAGGGGGGAGTAAAAAAAAATCTAAGGTGGAAACCGTCTAAATAAGTAACCAAGATTTTTTGTGTCTACATACGTTAAGGATTTCAGTTTCAGAGTTTAATAATTGTATATATATATATATATATATATATATATATATATATATATATATATATATATATGTCTGTGTGTGTGAGTGAGAGAGAAAGAGAGAGAGGGTGAAAGAGTTTGGTTTGAAATATTAATTAAATCTAACAAAGTGATCAAATACGGAACAAGAGTTTATTGGTCGAGTCAAAAGTTGGAAAAGACATAGCAGAGACGCTACTTAGTTTGAATAAGAAAATGCAAGAAAGAAAGGAAGAAAGCAAGGAAGTAAGGAAGGAAGATAGACATGGCAGCAAGGTCTCATTTTACAGCGGAAATGCCTAGATGTAAGTTCTATGCAAAGAGTTTCTGCTAACACATTTCTCGTTTGTAGAATTTTCTTCCGGTTTTAAGGAAAATGTAAGCAAAAAAATATAGCCCGGAAAGGGATGGGGTCCGTCAGGCTGTCTAATTGCTATAGTTTCAGTAGCTGTGTTGACCCTACAGCCCACAGTGGTTATAGGATACATGATCATGATTCAAACACTTATATTTAGAATCAGAAAGAAACAGTTGAAATTTATGGAACATGTTCTGAGAAAAGAAGGCTTGACATCCACAATCCATTATGAAGACAAGAGGGATAGACAGAAATAGTGAATAATCTACCTAACAAATTTGTATGAATGACTGGCAGAACAGGCAGAACAGGCAGAAGATGGAGGGATGTAATGGACCAAAAATTGTTTTTCTATAATATCGTAAAAAGATCTCAATAGGGATATTTCGATAAAAACAAAGAAAATGTGATAAAAAATGTGATTAATGTCAATCCTCCTCTATGCCATTGATTACTGGAAAATGTATTTGTAGAGAAGACTCGATGTGAGATTAATATGGTTCTATGGCTGGATTCTGAGAATAACATGGACTAAACATGTGAGCAAGTGTAAGTTTTGAAGAGAAAACCGCGCATTCCACTTTCTGCACCAATAACAACAACGTAATGCGCGCACACAGATAGACCGTCCTGTAAGTAAGCCTGCTAATGAGGAGGTTTTGAGGAACGTGGATCCAAGTCCACCCTGACCCGGGGTGGTAGCACCTGTTAAAGCCCCAGCCATGGACAAATATGTAACGCCCAAACTGGGGTCAAAACACTATGAAAGTATAAAAATAGATTTTTATGGTAAAAATACTAGCAATAGATTTTTGAAAGAAAATTATTACCAGAAATGCATTTTTAAAAAAAGCAAAAATATTATCGGCAATACATTTTCGAAAAAATAAATATTACCATCAATACATTTTACTATTGATGAAACCCCTCTTTACAAGAAGTACGTCAATGAAACCGGATCTACAAACTGATTTCTTACAAAGAGTACATATTCTATTCATACGAACCTATCTTAAAAAAACTTGTCGGCATTAAATAACACTTTGAGATTGATATACTATAAAACAAAATAAATCATACCAGACACCAACAGATCATATATATATATATATATATATATATATATATATATATATATATATATATATATATATATATATATAACATACGTTTACCTTGAAAGTATAAAATTATGTACCAAATATCTGTAATTGAAGGCATACAGTTGCATTCAAAATACACTTAGTTGAAGCCATAAAATTGTGTTCAAAATATTTAGATTTTGGTGTTAAATATCCCTTTGAGATTGATAAGCCACTAAAAAAAAATCAACCAAATCAACATCCATAGGTATCACTTCGTTGGAAATCATTATAAAGACTTGGACTTTCGATTATTTTTTCCATTGAGAAGCTATTTCGCGACTGATTGAATTTTCCGAAATCCGGGTAGAAAATCGAACAAACATAAGAATTATTCCAGGTACATTTAAGTACTTGTTTGATTCCTATCTCTAAGGTCACGCCTAAATAATAATGTGCAAATGTTTGGATTTTACATGAGAAAAATCTAAAATTTACAGATGATGTTGCATAGTATTTCACTTCCGTCATTCGTAATATTTCATATGCAGTTAAAAGACATGAATGTACCCAATTTTAATACACATATAAATAACGTTCCTGTTTCAAGAATTGAATATGTTGTACAAAGACGTCATGAGGTGTACACGTGATGTCCGCACAACTAATAGAAGCAGAATGAACAAGAATTTAAAAATTATAATATATATATACGGTACTAGCTGGTAGGATAATAGAATACAATTTCTGCAAATGACATGTCTGAGTGGATAGATTTTACAAATAAACGTACCATCTACAAAACGCTCTATAAGCTTAATAGATGGAAGGTAAATATATATATATATATATATATATATATATATATATATATATATATATATATATATATATACTCACTATCTCTATAAAAATAAACACGTAATGTTCATCTAATAAATGAATCAAAATCACAAAATTGAAAAAATTTTTATACATACACACACATATATATATATATATATATATATATATATATATATATATATATATATATATATATATATAAGTAAGGTATAAAATAAACATCTCATGATAATTCTCCCTGTTACTCCCTTAGTTCCTTAGTTTGCTCGTATGTTACGTCCAGCCAATACCTCATAAATAAACAACTAATGCGTTTTTGGTTTGATGAAAAGTCGGAAAAGACATATCAGAGACGCTACTTAGTTTCAGTGAAAGGAAAGAAGGAAGATAGACGTATTTAAAGTTGTCTATTTCAGATTTTTTTTCATATGTATCCCCTTACGTCTTTAAATAACGTCCAATATTCATATTTATAATTGTTATCGCAATATTTGGCTAAAGTTGTTAAGCTCAAATATTTATCGACGCGATAGAGAAATTTCTACGGATATTTTATTGACATAGTACTCGCCATGAGCTTATTAACTTAAGAATTAACGTTCACTTACGTCCATATTACGTTTAAACACCGGTTCTCGAACGATCACCGAAGTTAAGTAACATGGAGGTTGGTCAATACTTAGATAGCTGACCGCTTGGGAATACCAGATGCTGTAATCTAGGGTGTGAGCGTGGTGTAATGAATAACGGCTCGGAATTGAAGATGGAAGAACCGAGTTCTAATTCCAGTTGGGCTCGTTATATTCACTTACACGCAAAATATCCTTGAAAAATGTATGAATCAACTCCTCCCCCGGCTATGTGTTAATTAGTAGGGATTGTATCATTAAATAATTATTATTTCTAAAATAATTCTTATCATCTAAAAATATTTGCTGGCTTTAAATAACCTGCAAAAGGTTGATAAGCCGTAAAAAAAATCTTGTAAGAGATATATTGTTCTATTTGACACAGACTGTATATGCCTAACGCTATTTTGATTTCTTTACTTTTAATTGAATTATGGAATATTTGGTGAAGCGTAACTCTTTACTTAGACGGAAACAACGTCGTCAGATAAAAGAGAAGAGATAGCAAGGAAAAGAAAGATAGAAGAAACAAAAAGAGATTCTTTCTTTAAATTAGGCCACCCTCAAGTTTCTCAATTTTCATGCTCGCTTATCTCTTGTTGAAATCTGCGACGAAGCCATCGCACAGTGACTGTGATTCGTTTGCCTCTTCTTCATCTGCAGAATGGCAAATGTGCAAACCAAATGGCAGTACCTCGTTCCAACCTTTGTGCTGAAATCTTTGTTCTTTAGCCTTTTACAGTTGTTCACTTCGTTTGTAGATTTGACAGTGTTTGTGCGTTTGTGTGCGCATGCACAAATATGTCTTGTCAGTTTCACACCACGATTCGTTATTTATAATTATGCTCACCCTGTACAAGGCCCAAGAGCCATTCAAAGTAGAGGGTTACAGAGTAAGAGGCACTATCCCAAGTAAGGTGAGAATGCCACCAAGACGCAAGAGACCGACGGAAGTGAAAGAGAATGAAAAGGCTCTTTACAAGAAGTACGTCAATGAAACCTGATCTACAAACTGATTTCTTACAAAGAGTACATATTCTATTCATACGAACCTATCTTAAAAAAAAACTTGTCGGCATTAAATAACACTTTGAGATTGATATACTATAAAACAAAATAAATCATACCAGACACCAACAGATTATATATATATATATATATATATATATATATATATATATATATATATATATATATATATATATATATAAGGAACCAGGAACTCAATCCTACACAGAAAACAAAATATAAACCTCTATTCTTGTTCAAAATTAAGAAATGCCGTTCAGGAGTAAGTGCTAATGAAGCTCATTATCACATCCTTTTTAAATTTTTGATTTAAGTGCAGATAATATATTCACCAAACATTTCAGTTTATATAAATTTGAATAAGTTTAAATTTATATAAATCTAAATATGAATTTATACGAATTTATATGAGATTAGGATATATATTTTTATATATCAGTATTGGGGAAATTTTATGACAAAGTGGAAAAAGTTTATTTGGGATGCGTTTCATCTTTAACAAAATTAGTCGGATGAAGTCATCAGGGATGAAACTTATCACAAGTAAATCTTTT
This sequence comes from Acanthosepion lycidas, assembly GCA_963932145.1. Lineage (NCBI taxonomy): Eukaryota > Metazoa > Mollusca > Cephalopoda > Sepiida > Sepiidae > Acanthosepion > Acanthosepion lycidas. Next base: position 67,185,787 of record OZ010574.1, on the reverse strand, counting down.
CCTCTTTGTCATGAATTTATGCTTACATTTATAACAATTTGATAACTTCAAATAATAATTTCCGCTTAAAATTGTGCGGTAAAGAGTAATCAGTATTTACTTACATTAGAACTAATATTTCTTTCCCTATTGTTATTATCACAACATTTCGACTATTGTATGCTCCGACCTTTTCCATGTACTTGTCGGTTCTGGTAACTTTCAGGGAATTTTGAATTTTATTTAATCCATGGGGGAAGATTGTTTTAATTCTATTTTAGTCTTTTCAGTCTTCTTTTTTTTCTTTTTTTTTTTTTCATTTTTAGTCTTGGTTTCTACTATTAAACAATTATTTAAGTCAGATTTGCTTTCTGTTTGAATTTGTGAGATAGGGGGGCTATCATTATTTACATCCGAACTAATGACCTCTTCTTTGCTGGTATTATCCCAACGTTTCGGTCATTGTGTTTACCGATCTTCTTCAGGCGCCTATTGATCCGGTGAAACTTGAGGGAACTGAACACTTTATTTAATATACAGAAGTAGATCTTTCCCATTCCGCTCACCATGTTTACTGACAGCTCGTCTTGTTCTGCTGTAATGTTATCTTTGTTCAAAATAGACGAGAATTAGGAAGGCCGTAGTTAAAGAGAGCATCGAAGGTACAGAAGACTAAGCAGGGAAAACAAAGAAGATGTTTGTTAAATACTCATACATAGAACGGAATAACTTGAATAATTCAAATACTACTCAAATCCTCCTCTAATGTGGCTACTTACCATATTTATAAGTAGGAGCAGTCCATTGTCACAGCAGTAGGGAAGAGCAGAAAGTAAGACGAGTCCTACTTTACAAAGTTCTCATTTAACAATGTTCAGATATTGCTCGCCCTGTTTCCACTGGATATTTACTCGTTCTCCACAGTAACGGGTTGTGACACAATGTGGGGTGCCCAAGCGTGTACACCTGGGCCAAGGCCTTAAATTGCACAGTCCACGCAACCAAGGTCGCGTTGGTGTCGATACTACTACCCTCCCACCCTAGTGAAAAAATGGAGGTGCTGCCGCGAGTAACGGATCGTCGGGACTTAGGCAACTTTCATTTTTATTTCTTCTTGCGCTCTGTCCGAAGTCAAAGACACATGTTGAGTAATATAATTGTAGCCTTCGACCAAAGTGTATGTGGGGGGGGGGGAATGTGACCCCTGTTTCCACTGGGTAACATTCTGTACAATCCGTCACAAGGACTGAACTCGTAATGAAATTTACATAGTAGCGAACCATCCACATTTTCTCCATATTCCATCGGCGAGAAGTAAGTTCCACTCGAGCAGCTTCTTTCTGTGAACCTGTGGAACCGACTCCCAAGAGGATGCTTCCACGATCACTACAATCTTAACCTGTTCAACGCTAGAATTAACGGTTATCTTCCACTCCGATTCGCACAAATTTTCTCCTAAAGTAACCTTCTACATCGAGTGGCACCCGAGCCTTGTTTAGAGTGAACCTTACTGTAAAAAAAAATAATTCACGAACCAACGCTTGATTTCTCCTAGGCTATTGTCCTTCAGACATCTGACGAAGGCTAGGTGGCATAACGGCTGAAACATTGTGATAACAAATAAAACATTAGTTCAAATATCACACACACACACAAACAAACCTATATATACACATACATTAAGAAAATATACACACAAACAGACATATACACACATACGTAATAATCATAAACGTCATACTAGCTGTTACTTCTGTAAGTGAGTATTGCTTCTGGAAATTCGTTTATATTAACCCTTGTTCATATTGTTTTTCACAAATACCTCCGTTTCCTGTATTTTTCGTCACTGATATTTTCATGCTTCCTGGTTTAAGAACGTTTAAAGATGGAGAAGGGTATTAAACCGTGCTCCTCACAGTTCCCATAGAAGTCATTGTCAAAAGGTTGTCTTTTTTTTTTAAGTTAAAACAGTTTAATATCTTCCGACAGTGTTGAACGGAGCTGCAAACATGAACGCTACACGGCAAATAAGTAAAAGGTAAATATTTTATGACAGTGTCGCCCGCGAAAGGAACTCAGTTAATTACGAACGACAATACTATATCATGACAATTTAATGCCCACCGCAAACAAGTCGTTATCTGGTCCGAGCAATCATACAACTTTCCGGAGCCGTGTCAATGATGCATGTTGCAAGGAGAACTCATTCACTTCATGTCGTAAATCGGTTGAAAAAAGGTCATCTTTTATTCATCAGCTCGACGTAAGTGTATTAGAGCAGGGATTTGGGCTTTTACAACAGGGAAATCCGATATTTCAAAACTACGAAATACCATGAATCTACAGACATTACAATTGGCTGATTTTTCCGGCTTTTTTTTTTTTGTTTGTTTTTTTGTTTTAAATTTTTGTACGAGTGTTTCAATGCGCCTGAAGATTCTATCGTTGTGAAGGCATGTGACAATTGTTTTAAGTGCGAACTAATCATTTCCAGTGATGAATATTTCAACGGATTAGATAGACTTCCCACCTGCTGTGATCTTGAATAAAGCGCTTTTAAAGAGACGATTGTGTTTCCTGATAAGTCCTAATAGGAGATAATGTAAGCCCTTTGCTATATTGCTTGTGTAAATTACTTACCAACAACTCTCTGATTTTCTCTTTTGTGCGCAGCTTTTTAATGCATTGTTAAACTGGAAAATAACAGTTGAGATTGAAACTCCCGATACTAAACCCAAATCAGAACGTGCTGCGCGAATTAAACAGCGAAAAGTTTTCTGTATTAAGTATGGCTCAGCGGTGAGGCTAGGTTTCTCAGATTGCATCTCGGGTATCGGTGTATTTTTATCTCTGCTTTTAACTTAATAACGTAGGAAAAAGTATAACATCAGGCATAGCTGATCATGTATGGAGGTGGGTAAATAAAAGTCAAAGAATGATAATGGGGAATAAAATGTTCGAAGGAATCGGCCCACATCTTATGTTAAAATAATATAATAATATTAAAATAATATAATCAGTGTGCCGTTTGCACGTATTATTTTCAATGACAACAAAAACAGGGAATTTCAGACTCAAAAATTTAACACCTACATGTTCCTTGTAACATAATTTCAAAAAACGTAATGTTAGTAACATCTGGCAAAAATACGAGACTAAATCTCATTTCTGTCTGAAAATCATGGATAAGGTATTATTATTATTGTTATGGTCCGGTTCCTTGTACCACGGTGATAGTCCAAGGTAGAACCAATAAAGAAGAACTCAAACACGGATATGGAATAACACAGATATATTACAAACAGGAATATATACAGAAAAGTAGAAAGTGTTAGTGTTATGGTCCGGTTCCTTGTACCACGGTGATAGTCCAAGGTAGAACCAATAAAGAAGAACTCAAACACGTATATGGAATAACACAGGTATATTACAAACAGGAATATATACAGAGAAGTAGAAAGTGTTAGTGTTATGGTACGGTTCCTTGTACCAAGGTGATAGTCCAAGGTAGAACCAAATAAGAAGAACGTGAACACAGGTATGGAATAACACAGATATATTACAAACAGGAATATATACAGAGAAGTAGAAAGTGTTAGTACGAACAATCAGGTTTAGTAGTAATTGTCTGAACGCGACTCTGTTTCGGACTGCCTCTGACTCGATGGAAAGACTCAATCGTTCGGACTGACAGACTCCTGACGGACCTCACTTCAGACTTCAGACTGAACAGTATTTAGCCACACCCCCACGAGGGCATCATGGGACACAAGGCCGGTTTAACGTGCGTTCTCCGAGTCCGTGGTCTCGGCCAAATATATGCCCATTGAACCCGTATAAACGGGTTCAGGGTCGGTTTACCTCCCCGAAAGAGACTCCGCCCTTCGGCGTAGCCTCCTTCGGGTTCCTCCCCGCCCGTAGGCAGAGAGTTCAACCGATCAGCCGATCAGCCGGTCGCCCGATTTTGGGCTGAACTCTCTGCTTCCTCTTGAGGCGCAGTATTTATTACGTATGGAATAGTCCATTATGTCATTATGGGTAAGGTCCCATAACAATTATTTACTCTATTTACATGTGGGCTATTGTCCTTATTCTTGTTGTATTTATCACATTCCGGCTGTAAATTGTAAATCCGAACTGAATTAAATTTAAATATTTGCCCCCACAGGACAAGAGCCTAGTAGATTAAAGCGTTTGGTCGTGAATTTTGTGACATGAATTATGAGTCCAATCCCTGGTCCGTCGGTGTTGTACGTGGGTCTCAGTGGAAACAGGGCGTGTCATACGGAGAATACCATGGACCGGACACATGTGAGCAAAAACGAGGTTTTGTAAAAAATGGAAACAAAAAGGAAACTTATACAATAAAATTTCTGGGGAACGTAATGAGGAAGGATTGCTTGGAAAATCTGATACTCACAGGACAGATTGAGGGAAAGAGGGACAGAGGAAAGCAGTGCGTAACATACTTAATGCAGTCGAGTAAATGGATGGTAGAACAGGGTTTAAGAGAAATAACAAAAAGACAAAACTAAAAGGAGAGGAAGATGTGGAAGCCCACGTTCGCCTACACCCTGAGGGGACACGGTACATAAAAGAGGAAGAATAACTGAATATGTAGTAAAAAAAAAATATTAGACGAGATGTCTCTAGACAAGAGTACTAGAACGAGAAAAGTCTACTCCTGTAAATTGTAAATGGGTTTATTTCGGAATTCCCTGTAGGTTACTCGATTCGGCATACAAAATGATGAAGGCCCAAACGTTGGAATAACAACAGTCAAGATGAGAACAATAGTTTGCATGTAAATAGAGCGTATAATAAATCTTTCATAGTTAAAATTATTGTTTACTCACTTCTTGAACCGGTCACAATAATGTCAAAAATCAAAGTATCAAAGTATGTAGAGACGTTTATCAAACAGTCGTTCTTCTCGCGAGGATATGTGGGACTCTACTCTCTTCATCGTCATTCTGTTTCCTTGAGTGTGTATATTCTAAGTTCAGATGTAAGACTAAATACAAAGCTTACTATCTTGGGGAAGTGGCTCCCAAAATACTTTTATCTGGGCCACATTTTCAGAATGAAAATTACCTAGCGCCCCACCAACTTTTATGTGATAAAAAGTACACTTAAAAATAAAAAAATAAAAAAAACAGAAAGCGGGTTAAAGGGAGATCACTATAGATTCGAATTCAGAACAATATAATTGATAACGCTCTCCTCCAATTTGCGGATCCTGTTTACAATATTTTTAATACTTGATATAATGCAAAAATATCACAATGCTAAAATCGGTCAATAATTATTTATGACTATTTATACTGGTACTCATGCAATTACAAGTAATCCATAATAATGTTTAATTTCGAAATCATATTTATTTTTGACATATGGATTTTTTTAAAAAACTGTTTCTAAATCTTTGACTGTCTTTCTGTTATTCTGCCTCACCTGCTATCCTCTTCCGCCGGACTTATGAGGCGAGCCGTACTGTTTGGGAACCCTTATCTTGGGATGAGTGCAGTATATACTGAGGTCATCAGAGATCATCTCTTCTACAGTCAAAGATTCCTGATTGATATTAAATTCGATTGCAATCACTGTTTTTTCGTGGTTTGAATCACATGCTACACATTGAATTAGGGTCCGTTGATTTGAGACTGCGCGAAGTCGTTTTAAAATTAAGGCTATGTGTTTGGATAAAAGAGATTAAATCACGCAAATAAAGGTGGGAGACACTATTTATTCAAGTTTATTACCTTAATTGAAATTTCCCTGTATTAAATAAAAATCCGATGATGGGTTTACAAAATAGACAAAAACAAAAAAGGCGTAGATACAAAACTACAAAAAAAATGGTGGTGGTCAATATGCAATGCAATAAACAAATAAAATAAATCAAGACAGTTCAAAGAACGAAGTGGCCAAGATAAGCAACTGTGATACTTATGATGACGAAAGTCTTTGAAAAGAAACAGTGATTTGGGTGTGAGGGAGGGGTTAACAATAAAACTTTTTAAAATTTATAATCAATGATTACTCAATGTTCACGAAAACTGGCAAATCTTTCAAAACGAGTACTTAGTTTTCTATCACTATCACGGTACACCAAGTGGTCCTGAGCATTGGTAATCAAGGAGCCTTTATCTGAGCTGCCAGTTGTTGCCTTCCAGCCAGTCAGTTTCCCTCATTTCCCTATCCTGAATGAAGAATTACCTGTATCGGATTTGTAAAAGGAGTTATTATAGGTGTTGTTGACAGCATTAAGACCCAGCCATGAGCTTATAACAATCGTCATTAGAATTATAAAGTGTTCCACTTCTAATTATAGTATTCTAATCTGATTCTACATCAAGATGCACCCTTACGTAACACACGGATCAAGGAGCGTATTCTAATCTCTGTTATATAAATGTTATATACTGTAACTATGAACACTAATCGGTCAGTCACAATCCTCATAAATACGTTGAATACTATTGTAAGTGGGGGTAATATGCTGTCTGAATAGTCCACCACTAGCAGTGGTTTAACTACTTCACCTCGCTGGCGAGTATTGTATTTTTGTTGATGTTATAAAGATTACCATTTCATTTTCAACCGCTGTTTGGTTGAACTCCCTGCCTTCGGGCGGGGAGGAACCCGAACGAGGCTACGCCGAAGGGCGGAGTCTCTTTCGGGGAGGTAAACCGGCCCTGAACCCGTTTATACGGGTTCAATGGGCATATTTATAGCCTTTGATGGCAACCTGTCTACTGCATAAAGAAATGGCAAACTACTGCGGGAAATCTGCCTCGTCAGTCATGTATCGAAAGATACATGATCGCCTAAGTGTGTACCATTACACACTTAGGCAATCATATTACTGAAACTGCAATAAAATCTGCTTTCCGTTGTGATGGTGATTTTTTTTAAAAACCCCATGAACGTGCTCTGTTATAGTTATTTTTAAAATTTTAATTTATCTGCTGTAGTTATGGAAGTTTTTAGCATATAGTGTATTACTTTTTTCTTTAATGTTCAGGCGGTGTTTAGTTTCAATTTCTGCAAGTCTATGTAGAATTTAATTAAACTGTTCAGGCGTTGTCAAGATTTTAAGTCTGTTGTGGATATTCTGTGCTTTGCTATTGAGAGATTTTGTTATCAATTTCGATTATGGTTTGCCTTTTCAATATGTATATTTAGACAACATATCTTTATTCCAAGATGTTTCATCGAATAACTTAGACATATTGTGTCTATTTAATTTCATAATGATCCTTTTCCAGTCCTCTAATCAGTTTCTTGATGTTAAGATGAAATTCATCGAGGAAGATCACTTTCAGAGTTAAATTACAAAGACAAAGATCGAAAGTACTGGGGTTAGAAAAACTACGGCATCTTCCTTGATGAATACGCACGCAACACACGCACACACGGAAACACACACACACACACACACATATATATATATATATATATATATATTACAATATATATGTATTATTAGGTTAGTGCAAAAATAATGTCGTTTTCTCACATATGTTACTATGTGAGAAAACGACATTATTTTTGCACCAACATAATATAATATATATATATATATATATATATATATATATATATATATATTAACATACAACGTGTGTTATCACGTGCGATACCTTGTCTTCATCAGCCGCCAACCAGGGGTGATCTCACGGTTTCGGTGGCTATATATGCATTATAATATATAATATATATATATATATATATATATATATATATATATATATATATATATATATATATATATATATTACAATGAATCATTCATACAAAAAGTAAATTAGTAAAATTAATGAGATAAAATGGCGAATTCACTTCGCTAACTAAATTTCAAAAACGCATTAACCCACTAACCACACAAGGAATGTTATGATCCTTGCTTTTATTAATGATAAATTATTATTATAATCTATTAGTTCATAATTTATTTCATTAACTCTAATAATTTACGTTTTGTATGAATGATTCATTGTAATATAAATTGAACTGCGCATTTTATATATATATATATATACGTACATATATATATATATATATATATATATATATATATATATATATATATATATTTAGAGAGAGAGAGAAAGAAAATATGAGAGAGTGTGACAGAGAACGAATGAAACATATATACAAGAATTATTATAAAATGTTCAATGAATTACCATGTACTCGTCATCAAGATGATATTCGTAAATAGAGAGTGCGATAAGTAAATTTTCTCCGTTTTATATTTTTAATTTCGCTCATGCGCTTTGATTGTTTTTGATTTTGTCGACTGCACAGCATAGTAAGATCAGTAGTGCAGCGTCGGTATGTGAAAGAGCACTATGACGCAATTCACTCCGCCAAAAATTTGGAAACGGCATGCTCTACTGATTGGCATTCGCGCCGGAAACTCAAATACGAACATTTCAGAGTGTTTGCATGTCAATCTGAGGACAGTGCAGAGGATTCAGAAAGAGGCAGATTAATCTAATGGAGATTACCAAGGGTTTTTGGAGTGATCCCTCATGATGGCGACGTCATAGCCTCCATTCATTTTCACGTAGGGTCTCAGACTCAACACGGAGGCACACCTCAAGTGTCTTGAGGGGTAGTGCTTCCCCTGGTCAAAAAGTTGGTTAGTGGAAGACCCTATGTCTGGCAAGAGGACTCTGCACCATGCCACACACGCAGGAGAACCTAGTCACAGCTGTCAGACAATTACTGACCACATCACTCCTTATACGTGGCTACCTAACTCCCCAGACTGCACCCCCCTTGATTATTATGTGTGTTGAGCAGTTGAGCGAGAGACCAAAAAATCTCCTTGTAACACCAAAAATGAATTGAGGGCAAGGATTATGATAGCATTAACTAACTTAAAGAAGGAGACCGCCCAGAAGAGTTGCTGGAGATTCAGAATTCGTCTGGAGGCTGTGATTGAAGCCAATGGCTATTTTATTGAATTAATTTACTCTTTCCTATTTCAAGATATTTTTGGTAAAAATATATGTAAAAATGAGATGTCAGTGTTATTTTCATTTTTGCGTTATTTAAACTCCAATTTATCCAACATACCCTGTATATGAAGATACGTACATAAGTATAAATAAAAACAATGAATTGAAAAGATTTCCCTTTGATATTTATTCTTGCAATCATAAATATATATTGATCATTGTCGAATATAAAAAAAAGAAATACGGACAGTTTGGCAAGGGAGATAATTCAAAAGAAGCAGCGAAAAGATAAGAGCATTTAGTAAAAACGGGGGAAAATAACTAAATAAAAAATGTGAGTCATAATAGAAATTGTTTAAATTGTTTGTCTAACTTATGTTTAAGCTTCAGACTGGCTTCTGTTTGTTTTAATGTTCTTCCTTATTTACAGATAAACAATAAAAATGGTTTCAAATAATCAATTTCTGATTTCTAAAAGACATTGCATTCACTTTTTCTGTCTACCCACTCTTTCTACTATCTATCTCATTCTGTTCATACCTGTCTATCTCACTCTGTTTATCTATCACCATCTTATCCTATCACACTCTTCCATCTATCGATCCATCTTCTATTTCAGTTTCTTTCTCTCTCTCTCTCTCTCGTTGTAATATATATATATATATATATATATATATATATATATATATATATATATATATATATATATATATATATATATATATATATATGTATGTGTGTGTGTGTTTATAATTATCTATTTATCCGTTTCTTTTACTATATATTTGTCTTGATTTCATCTCCTTTAGTCATCTATATATCTATCAAGGTGCTGAATTTAATCCTATATATGCGTAAGTGTGTGCCTGCGTGCATGCGTGTGTATGTGCATATATATGTGTACAAATATATATAAATATATATATATACCTCTCTATCAATCTATATATATATCCATGTTGGGAACCTCGAGGTGGTGTAATGGTTATCAAGATTGTCTCGCTAGAACAGTTACGAGTGAGTAGTGAGTTCAATTCTCACTGGGTGCCCCAACTTTCGTCCCTGCGCCACATCCAAACTACGCTTGAAAAATCCCTATATATATCCATGTCTCATATTTATTTATCTCTCTCTCTATATATATATATATATAGTC
>OZ010574.1:67143180-67173180 GCA_963932145.1 Acanthosepion lycidas | reverse complement strand
CTGTCAAGAGCACAACCGGATTTCCGGAAATATGTATGCACGTATATATATATATATATATATATATATATATATATATATATATATATATATATATATATATATATATATATATAACTAAAATAATATACCTTCTTAAATCAAGAAAGGTTCAAGTAACTTATCTGATTAGCTGATTTTACCAAACATCTGGCCATGATTAATGTTTCGACGCGAAACTCTTGAGTCGGCTAGTAGCTAGTCCGCATGTAAATAGTGTAAATAACCCATTATATTATATTCGAGACCAATTAATTCATGTCGCACTGCCACGACTCAACCGAGTAAATATAGTGTGGGAATTTCTTTGAAGTGCCTCCTATCATTAACAATCACATAATTATATCCTATGACATTTAACAAGACAGTATATATACTACATCATGTTGCAACGCTGCTTCCCTTACGTCAACGAAATGTCACTGTAGTGGCTGGTCAATACCTTGATGGGTGACTGTTTTGGAATGCCATGTGCTGTAAGCTTGGATGTGCGGGTGGTGTAATGGATAATGATTCGGAATTCTTAATAGCCTAGCCTAAAAATGAAACAAAAGTATTTAATTAGCAGATATTTTTCAATATGTAGTTTTCTTCATCAAACCAACGCTTCTCTTTAATCACATAAATCCAAGATAGTTTTAGAACTGACTACAGAACTGATACATTTTATATAAAGAGAATTGATATAACCTTTTATATATAGACAATTAATACAACTTTTTATAGAGAGAGAATTGATACAAACTTTTATATATACAGAATTGATACATTTTATATAGAGAGAATTGATACAGCCTTTTATATACAGAGAATTGATAAAACCCTTTATATAGAGAGAATTGATACAACCTTTTATATATAGAAAATTGATAAAACCTTTTATATAGAGAGAATTCATAAAACCTTTTATATAGAGAGAATTGATACAACCTTTTATATAGAGAGAATTGATATGACCTTTTATATAGAGAGAATTGATACAACCTTTTATATAGAGAGAATTGATATGACCTTTTATTTATCTTGTAAAGAAGAGATAGATTTACATTTATTAATCCGACAAATTTTATTACTTAAACGTTATTTTTAGTGGACGCCTATATCTGAGTAGACGCTCCATTTATTTATATTATAAATAGTATATTTATTTTCGTTTACTGGCCTGAATATGCCAGAGTGCTTATATTTTACTAAGATTTCTCAATATTCAAGCCGGTAGACGAAGATAAATAAATATACTCTTATATATATTTGCATTCTAATAAATAGTTATATATATATATATATATATATATATATATATATATATATATATATATATATATATATATATATATATATGGAAGAACTTTTCTTAAGGATTATTGTAATTACATCAACTACATTGCCTCCGATACTCTTTTAGAGAACCTTGTCTGCTATGTTATTTAAATTACATCTGTATATTCATTGTTTTGTCACGACAAATAGACTCACTGCGACTTTGAATTCAGTCTTGAAACTAAACACTGGAACAAAACAAAATGGGATCTTTACAATAAGAATACTCTTAGAACGAGGTGTACAAATATCGAAGGACGCATACACGTATTTCCTAGAATAAGCAAAAGTATTTCAAATCCGGATGTATTTCAACTCTTGACTTTATCTTTTATCAGTTCACATCAAGTAAGGTGATAATGCCGCTACGATGCAAACGGCCACCGGAGCCGAAAGAGAATGAGAAGACTTTAGAAGCAACAGGAAACCCAATATTTAAACAGGAAACCTCTACACCTATTTAAAAAAAAAAATATGGAGGAATATGAAGAGGACGATAGGCGAACCTATCTACACCCATTGAGGGACAAAATAAATAAATGGTCAATAAAATTTCAAAGTTTAGGCGAAGACGTTAGAAGTATAGAGTTCAGGTAGATTTTAGAAGGAACTGCAAAACAAATCCTAAACAGAAAACAGGGGATAAACTTCTACTCCGTGGAGGAGTGTGAACCGGTCGATAGGCGAACCTATTTACTTCTTTGGGAAATATATAAGAATAATTCGGAACATTTACTGGGACCAAACTATCTGAATATAGACAGAAAATAAATCGAACAAGTATATAAAGTTAGAAAAGGTCGGAGGATAGGGATTTGCGATCCCATTGGATTTAATTAAAGAAAATAAAAAAGGTTCGCCCGACGCCGATCATATGCTAATATAGTGCAGTCAATTTTCTCGTAATACATTTTGCTAACATGATGCGCATCAAGAAAATAATATCAGTAACTTATCTCTTATTGGACGTACCAAGATGTGATGTTTATCAAGTTCATCTTGAAGGGTTAATTCACAATTGTTGCATAGATATTTAAGCGCATGCTCACTCGATCAACATGGGACACGGCGTTGAGATTAAAGTGTAAGCCAAAGCGTACGTAGATTAAGAAGAAAAAATAGTAAAGAACCTTGACACTTCACTTTTTAAGTCAGATAATGACTCTTGTTCCTAGCACCAGACCGAGATTGATAGATAGAAAGATATAAACAGACTGAGATAGATAGATAGATAGATAGATAGATAGATAGATAATGAAGTTATTTGGTAATCCGTATGGATAATTCTCAGGAGGATATAATCCAGGCAACTCAATATAAAAACTGAGCAAATATTAATTATATTAAGAAACAGACAACTTTAAGGGTTCATACGATCATAATTTATTTCCTTAGGACCGGGATTTTGGTCCTAATTCATCAGATCTCTATTTTCATACACAAATATGGCTAACAATTTTTCCCGGTCCTAAGGAAATAAATTATAATCCCAAGAACCCTTAAAGTTGTCTGTTTCTTAATAAAATTTATATATATATATATATATATATATATATAGAGAGAGAGAGAGAGAGAGAATTTATATATATATATATATATATATATATAGAGAGAGAGAGAGAGAGAGATAGAGAGAGAGAGAGAGAGATTTTAACATAGATAGATATATAGATAGATAGATGCTATTTATTTATTTCATTATTTCATTTATTCTTTCCTTTTTCTCACTTAATCTCTCCCTATCTTTTTTCCTTCCCTTTTTCTATTTAGCGATCTTATTCTACCATTCTCTCTCTCTCTCTCTCAAGCTGTCTCCCCCACACTTTTTCACTTAGTCACTTTTTTCCATCTTTGTTTCTTCTGAACTGTGATTGTTTTTATCGTTGTTCATTCTAGACTACACCAGAAATTTTCTCACCCACCACCGCACATATTTTTCTACGAATTCTTAATTTTTTTTCTTTCATCAGTTTCAATTTTTCCAACCTTTCATAACTTTCTTTTTTGTCAACTGACCATTTTTATTTTTTATTTTCCTATTTTTCCCCAAAAAATTCAACTCTCATCACGATCTTATGCAGGTGATCTCGCGTTCAATTTTCTTTTTTATCAAGACTTCTATTTTCTTCATTATCATTATTATTTTTGTTATTAGTATTATTATTATTGTTGTTGTTGTTGTTGTTGTTACTCTTCTTCGTCCTGATGTTGCTCGTTTTAATTTTTTTTTATTTATTTGTTTGTGACTAGGTGCCCGACTCATCAGCCTCTCTATCCCGACCAACACTTTCAGAGCAAAATCGGAAGATTCTTATCATAAGACCTGCCGGTCTTTACCAACAGATAAGCTAATTACCTTCTCGACTTCTTTAAGAAAACATCAAATGTCAAACAAAAGAATTATGAAACCATTTACACATTTTTTTGGCTATAAGAATCTTATTTATAGACTTTGACGATAAAGAAGAAAAAGATAACCCCTTCATCACGCACTCACACACGCGCGCACACGCACACGCACACGCACACGCACACGCACACACACACACATACTCACGGGAACAGAAACAGTTGGAGAAAAACATTATGAAAAAACGCAAAGTGGCAAAGATTTCAAAAAATGCTACCAATAAAATATGAGGTATTTTTTAAATGGTTTTTCTCGCTTCTTCTTCTTCTTCTTCTTTTTCTTCTTCTTCTTCTTCTTCCGTGGTTTTTCTTTGCTTATTTTTCATTTGGTACACTATCTTAAACCAATGGATACTTCAGGTTACTGCCACAGTGTTTTGTTATCATCCTGATTCAGTTTTTACAATCTTATTAATCTCAATCAAAATATTACAAATCATGGATATGAATTAAAAGTTCATTTAGTTTATTAAGAGACTGTTATGATCCAGAATAACGATGATATTTTATTATTCTATTAGGTTGGTGCAAAAATAATGTCGTTTTTGGACGATTTTTTTTTTTTTTGATTATCGTTCACCCATTTATCCAACTTTTTTGACTTCCCTATTTGCTTTAAATGGCGAACGACTGTTGAGTGGTCGACCTCGAGTTCAACAGCAACTCGTGTGGTTTTGCGAGGATCGGCTTCAATCAAATGTTCGTTATCAACCGCAGTCGGCCGGCCGCGACCGTCTTCATCTTCGAGGATCTCGTCACCATTGCGAAATTTCTCGAACCACCGTTGTGCCACACGTTCGTTAGTGGTTCCTGGGCCAAACGCATCATTGATATCACGAGCTGTCTCGTCAGCTTTTCGGCCTAGTTTGAACTGGAACAAGAAAATCGTGCGCATTTGAATTTTGTCCGTGCTGTCGAAAAACCTGCAAAAAAATGAATGAAGAGATTGAGAACGGTAACGAATAACACGATCCGATAGAGCGAAAAACGCGCTTCAAAATGATATATAACATGGCTATATATATCAATGAATTAATTCAGAAATCATATATAAAAGTAACATATGTGAGAAAACGACATTATTTTTGCACCAACCTAATAAAAGCAAACTTTCCACCAGTGATGATCCATGACGATGATATTTCATCATTCTAAAATCTAAAACGTCATCATTATAAAAACGAACTTTCCACCAAAGGCAGTAGTGTAGCAGTAGTAAAAAAGAACAACACAGACGTGTCTTATTCGCTCCGTGGAAATCGACATTTGACGGTTTCAAAGGCTACCCTTAACCACGAAATTCTCGGAATAAGCAAAAACGATTACGCACAAACTTTTAAAGAAACAAAAGAGACAATAACACTGAGAACGTTTTTAACACACACACTACCAATATTGCAATTAACATCACGAAAAGAAAAATAGACATTCTTGTCATCAATGTCAACACGTCTCTCAAAGTCTTATTGTTGCTATCATTGTATGTTTTATTCATTTCATTTTCAGTAAAAAAAATAGAGAAAAGGAATCCTCTATCAATTCCTAATAGATATAACTTAACAACCAAACATCAACCCTGTTACAAGAGCATCTAACGATTAAATTGTTTGCTTTGTTCTTCTTCCCGAAAGGACAGAATAAAATGATATCGACGTTTTCCGAGCTACTTACGTGTGGCTAGTGATAAAAAATTATCCAGTCCCAGCTACAACTACAATTTCTATTAATATGGTTTTAATTATGAAATAAAACTTGTGCTGCAACTACGAGGTTGTCCACGAACCATTTTCGGTCACGATGACTTGTGCTACTGCTAATAATTGTAGTAGTAGTAGTTTTTAAAATAATTAGTCCATTCAATCCATTGATTTCGACACTCCACAGATTCTTTTTCTTTATCTGTGAACGATCATGTATTCTTGGGAAAGGTAGTAGATTGGTTTCCCGTTGGCTTATCTGCGGTTTATAATTCAGAATTTTCATTCTCTTAGACTGGTTTGTTGGTTGATTTTGTTCAGTAGCATATTAACCTCTATGGGTTATTTAATGCTGAAATCTAAATATTTTAACCTAATTTTATGGATTCAACTAAATACATTTTGAACGCAACTGTATGCTTTCAACTGCAGATATTTATTGTTGGTAATTTCACTATAAATAGGTATTGTTTGTATTTTTATACCTTCATAGTGTTTTCTTTTTGAGGGTTCACTTTTTGCCCAGAGCTTGGACCTTAACAGGTTCTACCACCCCAGGTCAAGGTGAACCTGGGAACAACAGCAATTAAGAGGTAGTTCCACATTCCTCAATACCTCCAATCTTCTGATCAGAGGCATTGTTACCGGATGTAGTCCTACCCAGGACTATCTTAGACTGGTTTCCACCTAAATCTAAATTTGATTGATTGATTCGTTTTCTATGACTTATCAAACTTTTGCAGGTTATTTAAAGCAAGAAAATATTTCAGGACGTAAGGATTTTTATTTAGATAATAATAGTTTAGTGATACAAGTCTTGCTAATTGGCCCATAGATTGGGGGGAAAGAGGCGGATTCATACCTTCCCCAGGGGTATTTGAGCCTAAGTGAATATAACGAACCCATCGGAAATTGGAACTCGACTCTCCGATTACCAATTCCGAGCGATTATTATCCATTACACCAGCCACACATCCAAGTTTACAACACCTGGTATTCCCAAATGGTCACCCACCTAGGTACTGACCAGTTTTTAATTTGCTTAACTTCGGTGATCGAACGGGAAAAGGTGTTTCAATGTGATATGGCCGTAAGTTCCCAAATCTAAAGAGTAAGCTAGAGCTGGCGGGGGGGGGGAAATTACGGACTTTCCCAAGAACATTAGTGCAAAATTAACGCCTCTTTTTTCCGGAAATGTATCTTGACTCTCCGATATTGTGTTACACTACCGGCCTGTTCACTTAAGTCTTTCCTTCATCCAAATTTGTTAGCTGTTACTATTCCTAGTATTAATCTTGCTGATATGCTTCATATTTTTATTATTATTCTTGCTACTATCATCGATCATAAATTACTTCCTCTCTCTCCTACCATGTAACCCAATACAATCCGACGCCTGTTATTTAGGAAGGAAATAGCTACCGCCAAGCTGGAAGAGAGTACATAATATATCTTGATCGTCACTGTGAACGACGCCAGTACGCTCTGAACCCTCGGTCATGATGACTTGAAAGTTCGTGCCAGCGCAAACATCGAGAAACAGTTTCATCTACCCAATTTCACTTATAAGGTATAGGTCAACTTTTCAAATGTATCCTACGCTTGGATCGCCTCCCCAGACTGATAACATCAATAAATCCATTTCCTGACGAATCGACTGTGATAAGATTCGAAGAAAATGAAAAAAAAAACTAAATGCTTTATTCTGAAAGATCGTATAAAAAGACCAATATAAAAAAAATCAATTTGTAAGTTACAAAAATTCAAATATGCAAAAATATTTTCAGTAAGCAAATAAAACTGCTTCTACTCACAGAAATATTATGACTGAAACTAGAAACTCCTTGACAAAGATCAGAAAACTTCTTAAAAAATCACAAATTGTCTGAGTACTTCCCAAATATGAAGAAAACATATTTTGTATAGCGTTCAAACACACCCCGGTACTAATGGAAGGATAACTAGCTTCGTCGGGCACAAGGTAACAAGAACGTGAAAGCATTTAACATCAACTCCCTATTCTCGTAACGCTGTGCAAAACCAACTCGTTATCCATCGCATCGTTAACAAGCACATTGTAGGCAATTACTCAGCTTAGTGCAACGTAGAATGAAACTTGTCGGACATTCAATCAGGACTGAATTAATTACAGTCTGCGAGATTGGCTTGTTGTCTATTACACCATGGCGAGGCTCTCATCAAGTTTTATTAGGTTGGTGCAAAAATAATTGACGTAATAATGTCGTTTTTTGACGTATTTTTTAACGTCAAAAAACGACATTATTACGTCATTATTTTTGCACCAACTTAATATATAACAGTTTGTTTATTTTTAGTTTATTTTGGGGGTTTTTTTGTTTTTTTTCTAGTTTTTTTATCCCTTGCTTTCGCTACTTTGTGGCTTGATTCACGATCTTTAACTGATACCCTTGGAAATTTGCAAAACTTCACCTACACTTATTTCTGCGAGGTTTTTTGTTTTTTAAATCAATTCTCAACCAGCCGACTATTGATTGTCACTTGAGGATACAGGGTGCGATGGATAAATTGTCGTCTAAATTACGAAAAAAATTAAAATAATACTGATATCTCATTTTAACGCATATATTTACCAAAATTACGCAAAAATATCTTGAAATACGACAGGGTAACTTTATTCAATAAAATCAACATTGGCTTCAACCACGGCCTCCAGACTTCGGGATCTCCTGCAACTCTTCTGGACGGTCTCTTTTTTAAGTTGGTGAATGCTGCCATAATCCTTGCTTTCAGTTCATTTTTGCTGTTTTTGTTCTGTTGGTCTCTCACTCAACTGCGCCCACACATAATTATCAAGGCTGCTGCTGTCAACCTCATAAAATCCAGACCCCCGCGACACAGATAATTTTGAACCCCATAATCTTTTCAATGGCTCTTTTGTATGCACCTCATCTGGGTCACATAACAAGTTTCGAATTCAGAATTGTCCTTCTCCTAGACTGGTTACCTAGCCATGGTCAGAGATCCCTGTCTGCCCCGCCATTTTAAACAATAGTTGGAATGAGAAGAGATCGATTCATACCTTTCCCAAGGGTATTAGTGCAAAAGTAATGTAACGAACTTGAGCAAATTCCAACTCGGCCGATCTTTTGAATTCATTATACTCCATGAGACTAGCTTTTTAACCATTACTTCACAATGTGGCTCCCATCAAGATTTATATATAAGTTTTGATTTATTATTATTATTATTATTATTATTATTATTATTATTATTATTATTATTATTTCCTTAGATTTCTGTTGCATACATATTTCCTTTCGGATCCCAACCAGAGACCTAAGGTCAGAAAAGCTTCATGACATTTTCTTTTGTATTAAAAAAATAAGATCACACAAATATTACATAGATAAAGTTCTTCGTAATGTATCAGCTGTACTTGTGAGTGTATTTTTTGTATTTCTTTAAGCCATGGGTTACAAGGAATCCCTTCAACGAATCTATCGAAATCTTTTCCAAGCAATCCGAAGGTTCCATCTACATCTGAAATTACTGATGACCTCATGCGCCACCTTTGTTCGATTTCCTCTTCAAGATCCTTGTATTTTCATCGTTTATTAGTATTATTATTATTATTATTATTAGCGATATCTTCTTACCAGAATGTAATTTTAAGTGCACAATTACCAAGTTCCCTCCGGGGTCTATGCATAAAAAGGCACTGTAGACGGAGAGTGTTTTGCGGACGATATGTGTAGTTCCGTACAAAGTAACCTTTTCTAGCTCTGATGTGTCCAGGAATTTTATTCACATAATTTCGGTACCATTCTGCATTATACCCAATGTCTCTATTGCAACAGAGATAATCGTAGTTATAAGTTTCCACATTTCTGTTACTTCGATTTGCCGGTCCTTATAATTTGACAGTTTTTGAAATTCTTTTTTATAAACATTAGAATTATTAATTACTATTCACGATCGTCAACTAATAACTTTGGAAAAATACACTGGGGTGCCAAATAACTGCCCCCACCCCAATTATTTCCTCGATGTCTTGTTATAGTTTAAACGATTTGTTTTTAATTCTTAATCCCAACATTTATTGAAACCCTCGTTTTATTACATTTTCTCATTTTTTTTCTACAGTCCCCTACATTTATTACAAACCCCACCTTTACTTAGCACCTGAGAAAATGTATTCTTTATTTATGCCAATCACAGTCTATTCTTAAACGTAACGATAATCTGCGATTACGCTCATTGATTGATTCGTTTATTTTTACGTCTTATCAACCACTTTGCATGTTATTTAAAGGCAGAAAATATTTTTAGCTTGTAAGATGTTTTTGTTTAGTGATACAAGTCCTATTAATTGCCATTGTCTTTTTAAACGGTTTAGTGATACAAGTCTTACTAATTAACCCATAGCTGGAGGGAGAAGAGGCGGGTTCATACCTTTCCTATGGGTATTTGCGCGTAAGTGAATATAACAAACCTTACTGAAATTGGAACTCGGGTCTCCGATTAACAATTCCCAGCTATTATCCATTACACCACCCACACAAGATTACAGAACCTGGTATTCTCAAGCGGTCTCCCATCTAGGTACTAGCAAGTTCCGACGTTGCTTAACTTCGGTAATTGTACGAGAATGTCTCAACCTGCTGTGACCGTAAGCCGACAGGTTTCAGGAAAATAATATGGATAATTATTATCTATATTGATAAGTATGATTATCTATATGGTAACTATGTGAAAATATTAGGTTGGTGCAAAAATAATGACGTAATAATGTCGTTTTTTGACGTATTTTTTAACGTCAAAAACGACATTATTGCGTCATTATTTTTGCACCAACCTAATATGTACACCAGTATAAATCTATGTGAAAAAAATTATTTGCTGGTTTTGGTTAGTGGGGTGTTATGGTTTGTTGCCCCTTTTTTTTTTTTTTTTTTCCTTTTTTCTTATAATTGTTTAAAAACTGTGTTTATTCCCGAACCTGATACCGGAAGTACATTTAAGGGTGTTGCTATGCTACCATGGATTTTTGTAGAAGTGTGCATAGCAGGGAACGAGAAGGCGTTATCTGTTTTCATTTATATTCTGGATATTTTTTTTTTTTTTTTTTTTTAACGACAGCTTCTTTTCATTCCTCTTAAATCGAAAAATCCGACCTTTTGTGCTCCAGGGTAGAGATGAGAAAAAAAAACGAGATGGGCATCGAATTATCCGTAAACTCTTATCGCTATTGCTATTTTTTTCTAAATTTGTCAATTTATATACAAAGCAGCTACACTAAATCTTCTGCTTACAAACAAAAATGTTTGCACACGAGCGTAAGTAGAATTCTTTTGTAAATAATAATAATAATAAAGTTGTTCTAATGATAGTGCTAGCCCCGTGGTGCCACTCGGAAAAGAATGCAAATGCTACTCCTTATAATGTTATATGGCAGACAATGCTAGAAAATCTCTATAGATAAAGGAAATACTTGAAACAACAGAAAATATGGTTTGAATGGGGATGCTGAGGACACAATGGACTGAAGCCGCAAGTGACAACGAAGTTTTAAAGAAAATGAAAGCAAAAAGGATAAGTTAAAATCAGAATGAGACAGACGGTCTTGGAGAATTTGACACTCACAGGATATAATGAACGAAAAATGAACAGAGAAAAACAGTAAATAGCCTACCTAACGCGCTTTTGTCAATGGATGGTAGAGCGGGGAGTGAGAGGGATAATAAAAAGTTAAATCTTACTGCGAGCAACAACAGATAAGTAATTGCGGACTAGCATGATCACGCACGTCCTGAAAAGCACGGCATATAGAAGGAGACTGTTTTTACTAAGCATGTAGCAAATATTTTTCACTGTCTTTATAAAAAAAGATGGAAAAAATTGAACCGATATCTTTCTTGTTGTTTATTCCGTAATAATGAGCAAGGGAAAGAAGAACATAAGGAGAACAATAAAGAAGAGCAAGGAGGACAATAAAGAAGAGCAAGGAGAACAATAAAGAAGATCAAGGAGAACAATAAAGACGAGCAAGGAGACCACGAAAGAAGAGCAAGGAGAACAATAAAGAAGAGCAAGGAGACCACGAAAGAAGAGTAAGGAGAACAATAAAGAAGAGGAAGGAGACCACGAAAGAAGATCAAGGAGAACAATAAAGACGAGCAAGGAGAACAATAAAGAAGAGCAAGGAGACCACGAAAGAAGAGCACGGAGAACAATAAAGAAGAGCAAGGAGACCACGAAAGAAGAGCAAGGAGAATAATAAAGAAGATCAAGGAGAACAATAAAGAAGATCAAGGAGAACAATAAAGAAGAGCAAGGAGACCACGAAAGAAGAGTAAGGAGAACAATAAAGAAGAGGAAGGAGACCACGAAAGAAGAACAAGGAGAATAATAAAGAAGATCCAGGAGAACAATAAAGAAGATCAAGGAGAACAATAAAGAAGATCAAGGAGAACAATAAAGAAGAGCAAGGAGACCACGAAAGAAGAGTAAGGAGAACAATAAAGAAGATCCAGGAGAACAATAAAGAAGATCAAGGAGAACAATAAAGAAGATCAAGGAGAACAATAAAGAAGAGCAAGGAGACCACGAAAGAAGGGCAAGGAGAACAATAAAGAAGAGGAAGGAGTACAATAAAGAAGATCAAGAAGAACAATGAAGAAGAGCAAGGAGAACAATAAAGAAGAGCAAGGAGACCACGACAGAAGAACAAAGAGAACAATAAAGAAGTTCCAAGAGAACAAGAAAGAAGATCAAGGAGAACAATAAAGAAGATCAAGGAGAACAATAAAGTAGAGCAAGGAGACCACGAAAGAAGAGCAAGGTGGCCACGAAAGAAGAGCAAGGAGAACAATAAAGAAGTTCAAGGAGAACAATAAAGAATATCAAGGAGAACAATAAAGATCAAGGAGAACAATAAAGAAGAGCAAGGAGACCACGAAAGACGAGCAAAGAGGCCACGAAAGAACAGCAAGGAGACCACGAAAGAAGAACAAGGAGAACAATAAGGAAGTTCCAGGAGAACAATAAAGAAGATCAAGGAGAACAATAAAGAAGAGCAAGGAGACCACGAAAGAAGAGCATGGAGGCCACGAAAGAAGAGCAAGGAGGACAATAAAGAAGATCAAGGAGAAAAATAAAGAAGAGCAAGGAGACCACGAAAGAAGAGCAAGGAGAACAATAAAGAAAAGCAAGGAGACCACGAAAGAAGTGCAAGGAGAACAATAAAGAAGTTCAAGGAGAACAATAAAGAAGAGCAAGGAGACCACGAAGAAGAGCAAGGAGAACAATAAAGAAGAGCAAGGAGACCACGAAAGAAGAACAAGGAGAACAATAAAGAAGTTCCAGGAAAACAATAAAGAAGATCAAGGAGAAGAATAAAGAAGAGCAAGGAGACCACGAAAGAAGAGCAAGGAGAAAAATAAAGAAGAGCAAGGAGACCACGAAAGAAGAGCAAGTAGAACAATAAAGAAGTTCAAGGAGAACAATAAAGAAAATCAAGGAGAACAATAAAGAAGAGCAAGGAGACCACGAAAGAAGAGCAAGGAGAACAATAAAGAAGTTCCAGGAGAACAATAAAGAAAATCAAGGAGAACAATAAAGAAGAGAAAGGAGACCACGAAAGAAGAGCAACAATAAAGAAGTTCAAGGAGAACAATAAAGAAAATCAAGGAGAACAATAAAGAAGAGTAGGGAGAACAACAAAGAAGAGGAAGGAGGCCACGAAAGAAGAGCAAGGAGAACAATAAAGAAGAGGAAGGAGACCACGAAAGAAGAACAAGGAGAACAATAAAGAAGTTCCAGGAGAACAATAAAGAAGATCAAGGAGAACAATAAAGAAGAGCAAGGAGACCACGAAAGAAGAACAAGGAGAACAATAAAGAAGATCAAGGAGAACAATAAATAAGAGCAAGGAGACCACGAAAGAAGAGCAAGGAGAACAATAAAGAAGTTCCAGGAATACAATAAAGAAGATCAAGGAGAATAATGAAGAAGAGCAAGGAGAACAATAAAGAAGAGCAAGGAGACCACGAAAGAAGAACAAGGAGAACAATAAAGAAGAGCAAGGAGACCACGAAAGAAGAACAAAGAGAAAAATAAAGAAGAGCAAGGAGAACAATAAAGAAGAGCAAGGAGACCACGAAAGAAGAGCAAGGAGAACAATAAAGAAGAGCAAGGAGACCACGAAAGAAGAACAAGGAGAACAATAAAGAAGTTCCAGGAAAACAATAAAGAAGAGAAAGGAGACCACGAAAGAAGAGCAACAATAAAGAAGTTCAAGGAGAACAATAAAGAAGAGCAAGGAGAACAATAAAGAAGAGGAAGGAGACCACGAAAGAAGAGCAACAATAAAGAAGTTCAAGGAGAACAATAAAGAAAATCAAGAAGACCAATAAAGAAGAGCAAGGAGAACAATAAAGAAGAGGAAGGGGACCACGAAAGAAGAACAAGGAGAACAATAAAGAAGTTCCAGGAGAACAATAAAGAAGATCAAGGAGAACAATAAAGAAGAGCAAGGAGAACAATAAAGAAGAGCAAGGAGGCCACGAAAGAAGAGCAAGGGGACCAGGAAAGAAGAGCAAGGAGAACAATAAAGAAGAGCAAGGAGACCACGAAAGAAGAGCAAGGACGCCACGAAAGAAGAGCAAGGAGAACAATAAAGAAGAGCAAGGAGAACAATAAAGAAGAGCAAGGATAACAATAAAGAAGAGCAAGGAGAGCACGAAAGAAGAGCAAGGAGAACAATAAAGAAGAGCAAGGATACCACGAAAGAAGAACAAGGAGAACAATAAAAAAGTTCCAGGAGAACAATAAAGAAGATCAACGAGAACAATAAAGAACATCAAGGAGAACAATAAAGAAGAGCAAGGATAACAATAAAGAAGAGCAAGGAGAGCACGAAAGAAGAACAAGGAGAACAATAAAGAAGTTCAAGGAGAACAATAAAGAAGATCAAGGAGAACAATAAAGAAGAGCAAGGAGATCACGAAAGAAGAACAAGGAGAACAATAAAGAAGAGCAAGGAGACCAAGAAAGAAGAGCAAGGAGAAAAATAAAGAAGAGCAAGGAGACCACAAAAGAAGAAGAACAAAGAGAACAATAAAGAAGAGCAAAGAGAACAATAAAGAAGAGCAAGGAGAACACGAAAGAAGAGCAAGGAGAACAATAAAGAAGAGCAAGGAGACCACGAAAAAAGAACAAGGAGAACAATAAAGAAGTTCCAGGAAAACAATAAAGAAGATCAAGGAGAACAATAAAGAAGATCAAGGAGAAAAATAAGGATGAGCAAGGAGACCACGAAAGAAGAGCAAGGAGAACAATAAAGAAAAGCAAGGAGACCACGAAAGAAGTGCAAGGAGAACAATAAAGAAGTTCAAGGAGAACAATAAAGAAGAGCAAGGAGACCACGAAGAAGAGCAAGGAGAACAATAAAGAAGAGCAAGGAGACCACGAAAGAAGAACAAGGAGAACAATAAAGAAGGTCCAGGAAAACAATAAAGAAGATCAAGGAGAACAATAAAGAAGAGCAAGGAGACCACGAAAGAAGAGCAAGGAGAAAAATAAAGAAGAGCAAGGAGACCACGAAAGAAGAGCAAGGAGAACAATAAAGAAGTTCAAGGAGAACAATAAAGAAGATCAAGGAGAAAAATAAAGAAGAGCAAGGAGAACAATAAAGAAGAGGAAGGAGACCACGAAAGAAGAGCAACAATAAAAAAGTTCAAGGAGAACAATAAAGAAAATCAAGGAGAACAATAATGAAGAGCAAGGAGACCACGAAAGAAGAGCAAGGAGAACAATAAAGAAGTTCAAGGAGAACAATAAAGAAAATCAAGGAGAACAATAAAGAAGAGCAAGGAGAACAATAAAGAAGAGGAAAGAGGCCACGAAAGAAGAGCAACAATAAAGAAGTTCCAGGAGAACAATAAAGAAGTTCAAGGAGAACAATAAAGAAAATCAAGGACAACAATAAAGAAAATCAAGGAGAACAATAAAGAAGAGCAAGGAGAACAATAAAGAAGAGGAAGGAGACCACGAAAGAAGAGCAACAATAAAGAAGTTCAAGGAGAACAATAAAGAAAATCAAGAAGACCAATAAAGAAGAGCAAGGAGAACAATAAAGAAGAGGAAGGGGGCCACGAAAGAAGAACAAGGAGAACAATAATGAAGTTCCAGGAGAACAATAAAGAAGATCAAGGAGAACAATAAAGAAGATCAAGGTGGCCACGAAAGAAGAGCAAGGAGACCACGAAAGAAGAGCAAGGAGAACAATAAAGAAGAGCAAGGAGATCACGAAAGAAGAGCAAGGACGCCACGAAAGAAGAGCAAGGAGAACAATAAAGAAGAGCAAGGAGACAACGAAAGAAGAGCAAGGAGTACAATAAAGAAGAGCAAGGAGAGCACGAAAGAAGAGCAAGGAGAACAATAAAGAAGACCAAGGATACCACGAAAGAAGAACAAGGAGAACAATAAAGAAGTTCCAGGAGAACAATAAAGAAGAATAAGGAGAACAATAAAGAACTTCAAGGAGAACAATAAAGAAGAGCAAGGATAACAATAAAGAAGAGCAAGGAGACCACGAAAGAAGAGCAAGGAGAACAATAAAGAAGAGCAAGGAGAACAATAAAGAAGAGCAAGTAGACCACGAAAGAAGAGCAAGGAGAAAAATAAAGAAGAGCAAGGAGACCACAAAAGAAGAACAAGGAGAACAATAAAGAAGAGCAAGGAGAACAATAAAGAAGAGCAAGGAGAACACGAAAGAAGAGCAAGGAGAACAATAAAGAAGAGCAAGGAGACCACGAAAGAAGAACAAGGAGAACAATAAAGAAGTTCCAGGAGAACAATAAAGAAGAATAAGGAGAACAATAAAGAACTTCAAGGAGAACAATAAAGAAGATCAAGGATAACAATAAAGAAGAGCAAGGAGACCACGAAAGAATAGCAAGGAGAACAATAAAGAAGTTCAAGGAGAACAATAAAGAAGATCAAGGAGAAAAATAAAGAAGAGCAAGGAGACCACGAAAGAAGAGCAAGGAGAACAATAAAGAAGAGCAAGGAGACCACGAAAGAAGTGCAATGAGAACAATAAAGAAGTTCAAGGAGATCAATAAAGAAGAGCAAGGAGACCACGAAAGAAGAGCAAGGAGAACAATAAAGAAGAGCAAGGAGAACAATAAAGAAGAGCAATGAGAAGAAGAAAAGAAAAATATGGTGAACAAGAAAAAGGACAAGGGGAACAATAAAAAAGATCCAGAGGAACACGAACAGAAGTGCAAGGTGAATAGGAACGGTAAAGCAAGAGGAACAGGAAAGAAGAGCAAGGAAAACACGAAAGACGAGCATGGCGAACAATAAAGAAGAAGAACAAGAAAGAAACATGGACAACACGAAACAAGAGCAAAGACAACATGAAAGAAGAGCAAAGACAACAGGAAAGAAGAAGAAGGAGAGCAAGAAAGAAGAGCAAGGGGAACAAGTAAAAATGAAGGTGATTACAATTTTGATAAATAATCTAAATAAATTCTGTGCGTCCGTCCGTGTGTCTGAAACCCCTATAATCGGGTCAGACTTGTTCTACATAATATCATACCTTTTCGGAATCAAGATGATCCCGGGGTTGAAAGTTTGCCCTTCATATGGTGCTTAAACATCCAGTATTAGAATGTATGTCCAGATGAGGAGGGAACGGTTAAAAATTCATTTTTTAAAATAACTGAAAGAAATTTGTGATTTTAAAAGTTTTTA
Organism: Acanthosepion lycidas; assembly: GCA_963932145.1. Taxonomy (NCBI): domain Eukaryota; kingdom Metazoa; phylum Mollusca; class Cephalopoda; order Sepiida; family Sepiidae; genus Acanthosepion; species Acanthosepion lycidas. The sequence continues at coordinate 67,155,973 of OZ010574.1, read as the reverse complement.
ATTTCTATTGAGTAGAAACACAAATACTTTTTGAATTTAAAAAGTTTTGTTTTAAATTCACTTTAAAATATCTCTTTGTGAATTGAGAAATTTTATTTCTTCAAAATGTCAAAAAATCAGATTTAGAGTGAGAGATTTCGTGACGTGAGGCCTTGAAGTTCCGCAACGTTTATGATTTGAAGAGTTCAACTCAACTGAAGTTCCACTGAGTTTGTGATTTGAAGAACTCATATTTCGGCCTGAATTGGAATTTCAGCCTGAATCGGAATTTCAGCCCAAATGGGTCTTTTGGTCGGAATTGGACTTATAGAACGAATCAATGTTAAAGTGAAGTTTTGTAGTTACATGGAATGAATTGAAGAATTTAAAGTTATTTCTTCAAACTATCATTGCTATTTTCTAAGCTGGACCGAGGGTCCCTTTAGTTTTTGGCTGGAGATCCTATTAACCCTTCGCATAAGCTTGCTTAAAAGTCTTCACAGAGTGCGACTTTTAAGGTAGTAATTAAATAACTTTAATTTAAATCTGTCCTTACATCCTTTCTGATAAAGCGTAATTACTTTCCGAACACCCTAATTGTATTACCATTATATTATATTATTAATATTTTTAATCGTTTTTTTAAAATCATATTGTTAAACTATTATTTTTTTAATGGAAATGCATCAGATGAAAACCACAGTAACGGAGTTGATTTTGATTGGCTGAGCTAGCGTGGAAATCATAGAGAAAGGTTTTTCAGCAAGTCGAGTCATACACGTCAAGCCATGTAGACGTGTTCATTTGCGTGTCTGAAACGGATCCCCATTGAGAGGGAACGACCCTTCACTGGATAGTTAGTCCATGTTGACATTAATAAAATAATTAAGTGAAAATTCTCTGTGTTGAAGTCCTTTCATTGCCGAACCGAATCAATTAGCAAATACCAGCCGAGAGAAGACGCAAGAGAAGATGCAACAATATTTTAGTTGCTTTTTATCAAACACTTTACAACTATGATTTCAACAATGATCTGAAATTAAATAACCTTCATACAAGATTTGATTTCGCATTTCGTATCCTTGGAAACCTGGCAGATCGACTAAGCTACGAAAGCTAACCAACAGACGTCATTCAGATACAATTAGATTCTTCATTAACGGATATTTGCCCAATGTCATATTCAAAAACTCAATAATAACAAAACTTCATCAATAACGTTTATCAACTTTATTCTATAGTCTCTACCAGTGGTAGAATTAAACCTTTAAAATATGGATTGAATTAATTAAGGTCAGGAAAAGTGTAACATCACGACTAAATTTGAAATTTACTTCCAGATAGGTCAGTGTTCAAATCGATGTCGTCTGTATCAAAAAGCTCACCAAAAATGCAAGATGTCCGTTCAAACATGGCGGAAGCTACTTCATTTTATTTTATTTTATTTTTTATTTTTTTTATTTTTTTCGATCCATACTCCTAACTTGACGCGAAAGTAATTTCAGAATTAGTTTGCTCGGGAAAAGAAAACGGCGATCTGAATTCCGGCCGAGGTCTTTACATCTGTTTTCGCACAATTATCTTTGGGAAAGGCATGAGTCCATCTTTACTCAGCCCGCCAAATATGGATTAAATATCAGGTTTGGCGTGGATCTCTAACCTTGGTTGGTAACCAGTCTAGGAGAAGAACATCTGAATTCAACACTGATTATGTAATCCTGACGAGGCACATGCTACACGGCCATTGAAAAATTATGGTGTTTCCAGTTAACTACAGTGTTAGGTTTTACAGTCAGTGATTCCATCGTTGGTTGAATAATTTCAGAGGAAAAAAGGTACTTGATGGTCACAGGATAGAGAATAATCTGAACTTTAAGAGTCAATTAAACAAAAAGAAATAATAATAAAATAATAATAATATGATATTTACACTATTTATATTGTTTGGATTGTTGTCCTCATTTTTATTGCCATATTCACGTCGTTTCAACCGTTGTACGCTCCGGTCTTCTTCAGGTGGTATTTCTTGGAATTTTGAAACGAACCTTTTATTTAGTCCAGGTGGTGGTGGAGATTGTTCTAATCTACTCCGTCGACTAAATAAAGTGTTCGGTTCGAAATTACAACAAATATCACCTGTAAAAGCCGCAGCATGCAACGGTCGAAACGTCGTCCAATGTAAATAGTGTAAATAGTTACAATACCTCATCTCAGAAATATAGACAAATATTTACTTAAGAAATCAAGACAAGTTGAAACTAGAATATATTTTCTTTTACCCTACCCAACAATCTATCGGTCGAATAAATACTGCCGCAAAATTATTAATCTTCGGCGATAAACATGGAATAAATCTTATTAAAGGAAAACGTTGACAAAGTTTCCTTTTAGCGGCTGACAGTTGTCTCTGTATATAAACTCTCGGAACGTAAATACCTATTTTGTATAAAAAGTGCTTTAAGTGAATGTTATTTCAAAATGATGTGCAATTTTTTTTTTACAATCCACCTGTGGATATTAGCATTAAATATTTGCTGTTCAATTTAGCCAGAAAATAAGCCGCCTACACCTGCAGTGAATTGAGATTCTCACTCGATCAAAATACTATCAATAATGCATAGATTTTTGACAACGACGAATATTAAAACCAAAGTATAATATCCGTAGGAAACACGGTGGATTAATGATTAGCGGCTCAGATTGAGGAATCGGAGAGCCAAAGTTCAAATTTTAATCGAGTTCACTTACGTTCTTGGAAAAGATAGTAATCCTTCAATTTATTCTGGGGTAAAATAGCAGGGCAGACTGGATCCTATAGTCTTGGGTGGCAACCAGTTTAGGAGAAAAATCTCAGAATTCAAACCGGATCGTACTATCGTAAAAGTATGCATATATAAAAGAAGGAAGCAGAATTGGTGTCTTTTCAAGTGAGCAAGTCAACTGACAAGACACCAGAATTATTGAAACAAAATAGTTATTTTTGTAGTGATTTTATAACATACTTACGCTATAATTTTTAAATATAAATATGTGTGTGTGTGTGTGTGTGTGTGTGTGTGTGTGCGCGGGCGCGCGCAGGAGGGGGGGGTGAATGTGTGTGTGTGTTTTAATAAAAAGATTTAAGGAAAAACTATTTTTAACCGATGTTTTTGTTCTTTGTGAGACTTTATTTTGCTGCAGGTGTTTATATACAAAAGCAAGGATGTCATTGTTTTATCAAGACGTTTATATTTGAGAACGTACATGAATTTTTATCAGGTGGTTGACAGGTCAATATATTGAGGGCACAAAGTGCCATAATTCAAAATTTAGTAAGACAAATTAAGCGAAAAATATTCAAAACCTTTTTCTTTTTTTTAATAAATTAATATTTCATAAATTTTGATCAGATTGTTATGGTTTTGGATAGACGTATGTGCTATGTATCTTCAAAATCATGAGGCGGATGGATTTACCGTTTACTATTGATTTTTTAACATTTCTATTGTCGTTTATGTTGATTTGGCAAAATAGCAATTCTTTCAGGAAAGGTGAGATTGGAAAGAAAGCGGGGCTTAGATTTATATTTTGATAAAATTCGATAGCAGCACTCTCAATAATTTTCATTTTGAATAAATTGCTTTCTCTTTTGATAATATATAAATATGAACTGGGTTCAAATACGTAAAAACGTCACCAAACAGACAACCCCTAAACATAAATAATGCTTACACACACACGCACACACATACACACATGCGAATAAACATTATCATCCGAATCATGCCTAATCAAATTAGAATTATGATACACTTACACATGCTGGGAACCGCTTGTGATTCCTGCTGAAACTTGTCGAACGTAACGTTAAAAGGAACCCAATCTTCTATAGGGAACGAAAGAAACTAACTCTAATATCCGTATAATATCTATTATATGAAATTGTTTCGTTCCGGTGTCAATGCAAGATCCATGGATTTCGATTCCCGGTTCAATTTCATGCACGCTTCAAAATTTTCTAAAATATTATAAATCATGACAGTTTAAAGTTATTCTATTCCCGTTAAGATGGAAATTTGCCGTTTCCTTATAAGGAAATATTAAGCATTCATTAACTAAACAGTCAGCCTTACAGCCGGTTAAAATTTATAAAATCAATTATCCAGGAAAGTTTCTCAAATCTAAGAAGCATTATTGTTCTTTCTAGTCTTGATGGGAGCTTTGTTTCTAACTTTTGGTTTAAAGTAATAGAGAAAGTGGACATCTTCATTATGTCATCATTTTCTCCTCGTGTTACATGTGCATTAGCCCTATTAGCTGTGGCTGTTTTTGAAGCTCATCAAGTGATGTGCTTTCTGATGATTCTGTAGCAACAGTCAACGAAATTTGAAGATGAATGGTCCTTTAAATGTACAGGTCTCATTCGCTCGAAGCTGTCGTCTGTTCAGGTATCAGTACAAAAACACCTTGCTGCGAACACAACTGCATCACGCAAAGCATATACGGAAAGATGGAGCGTTGAAGAGAGATATGATCCTCCAAATATGCGTCACGTATGACCTCAGAGGAAAGAAGCAGAATCGAAAAGAGACATGATAGCCTAAGAGTGCGTCACGCATGCCACTAAGGGAAGGAAGCAGAATCGAAGAGACATGATCGCCTAAGAGTGCGTCACGCATGCCACTTTAGGAAGGAAGCAGAATCGTAAAGAGACATGATCGCCTAAGAGTGCGTCACGCATGCCACTTTAGGAAGGAAGCAGAATCGTAAAGAGACATGATCGCCTAAGAGTGCGTCACGCATGCCACTTTAGGAAGGAAGCAGAATCGTAAAGAGACATGATCGCCTAAGAGTGCGTCACGCATGCCACTTTAGGAAGGAAGCAGAATCGTAAAGAGACATGATCGCCTAAGAGTGCGTCACGCATGACACTTTAGGAAGGAAGCAGAATCGTAAAGAGACATGATCGCCTAAGAGTGCGTCACGCATGCCACTTTAGGAAGGAAGCAGAATCGTAAAGAGACATGATCGCCTAAGAGTGCGTCACGCATGCCACTTTAGGAAGGAAGCAGAATCGTAAAGAGACATGATCGCCTAAGAGTGCGTCACGCATGCCACTAAGGGAAGGAATCAGAATCGTAAAGAGACATGATAGCTTAAGAGTGCGTCACGCATGCCACTTTAGGAAGGAAGCAGAATCGTAAAGAGACATGATAGCTTAAGAGTGCGTCACGCATGCCACTTTAGGAAGGAAGCAGTATCGTAAAGAGACATGATCGCCTAAGAGTGCGTCACGCATGCCACTTTAGGAAGGAAGCAGAATCGTAAAGAGACATGATAGCTTAACAGTGCGTCACGCATGCCACTAAGGGAAGGAAGCAGAATCGTAAAGAGACATGATCGCCTAAGAGTGCGTCACGCATTCCACTTTAGGAAGGAAGCAGAATCGTAAAGAGACATGATCGCCTAAGAGTGCGTCACGCATGCCACTTTAGGAAGGAAGCAGAATCGTAAAGAGACACGACCGCCTAAAAGTGCGTCACACATGCCACTTTAAGAAGGAAGCAGAAATGGTGTCTTGTCAAGTGAGCAAGTCAACTGACAAGACACCAGAATTATTGAAACAAAATAGTTATTTTTGTAGTGATTTTATAACATACTTACGCTATAATTTTTAAATATAAATATGTGTGTGTGTGTGTGTGTGTGTGTGCGCGGGCGCGCGCAGGAGGGGGGGTGAATGTGTGTGTGTGTTTTAATAAAAAGATTTAAGGAAAAACTATTTTTAACCGATGTTTTTGTTCTTTGTGAGACTTTATTTTGCTGCAGGTGTTTATATACAAAAGCAAGGATGTCATTGTTTTATCAAGACGTTTATATTTGAGAACGTACATGAATTTTTATCAGGTGGTTGACAGGTCAATATATTGAGGGCACAAAGTGCCATAATTCAAAATTTAGTAAGACAAATTAAGCGAAAAATATTCAAAACCTTTTTCTTTTTTTTAATAAATTAATATTTCATAAATTTTGATCAGATTGTTATGGTTTTGGATAGACGTATGTGCTATGTATCTTCAAAATCATGAGGCGGATGGATTTACCGTTTACTATTGATTTTTTAACATTTCTATTGTCGTTTATGTTGATTTGGCAAAATAGCAATTCTTTCAGGAAAGGTGAGATTGGAAAGAAAGCGGGGCTTAGATTTATATTTTGATAAAATTCGATAGCAGCACTCTCAATAATTTTCATTTTGAATAAATTGCTTTCTCTTTTGATAATATATAAATATGAACTGGGTTCAAATACGTAAAAACGTCACCAAACAGACAACCCCTAAACATAAATAATGCTTACACACACACGCACACACATACACACATGCGAATAAACATTATCATCCGAATCATGCCTAATCAAATTAGAATTATGATACACTTACACATGCTGGGAACCGCTTGTGATTCCTGCTGAAACTTGTCGAACGTAACGTTAAAAGGAACCCAATCTTCTATAGGGAACGAAAGAAACTAACTCTAATATCCGTATAATATCTATTATATGAAATTGTTTCGTTCCGGTGTCAATGCAAGATCCATGGATTTCGATTCCCGGTTCAATTTCATGCACGCTTCAAAATTTTCTAAAATATTATAAATCATGACAGTTTAAAGTTATTCTATTCCCGTTAAGATGGAAATTTGCCGTTTCCTTATAAGGAAATATTAAGCATTCATTAACTAAACAGTCAGCCTTACAGCCGGTTAAAATTTATAAAATCAATTATCCAGGAAAGTTTCTCAAATCTAAGAAGCATTATTGTTCTTTCTAGTCTTGATGGGAGCTTTGTTTCTAACTTTTGGTTTAAAGTAATAGAGAAAGTGGACATCTTCATTATGTCATCATTTTCTCCTCGTGTTACATGTGCATTAGCCCTATTAGCTGTGGCTGTTTTTGAAGCTCATCAAGTGATGTGCTTTCTGATGATTCTGTAGCAACAGTCAACGAAATTTGAAGATGAATGGTCCTTTAAATGTACAGGTCTCATTCGCTCGAAGCTGTCGTCTGTTCAGGTATCAGTACAAAAACACCTTGCTGCGAACACAACTGCATCACGCAAAGCATATACGGAAAGATGGAGCGTTGAAGAGAGATATGATCCTCCAAATATGCGTCACGTATGACCTCAGAGGAAAGAAGCAGAATCGAAAAGAGACATGATAGCCTAAGAGTGCGTCACGCATGCCACTAAGGGAAGGAAGCAGAATCGAAGAGACATGATCGCCTAAGAGTGCGTCACGCATGCCACTTTAGGAAGGAAGCAGAATCGTAAAGAGACATGATCGCCTAAGAGTGCGTCACGCATGCCACTTTAGGAAGGAAGCAGAATCGTAAAGAGACATGATCGCCTAAGAGTGCGTCACGCATGCCACTTTAGGAAGGAAGCAGAATCGTAAAGAGACATGATCGCCTAAGAGTGCGTCACGCATGCCACTTTAGGAAGGAAGCAGAATCGTAAAGAGACATGATCGCCTAAGAGTGCGTCACGCATGACACTTTAGGAAGGAAGCAGAATCGTAAAGAGACATGATCGCCTAAGAGTGCGTCACGCATGCCACTTTAGGAAGGAAGCAGAATCGTAAAGAGACATGATCGCCTAAGAGTGCGTCACGCATGCCACTAAGGGAAGGAATCAGAATCGTAAAGAGACATGATAGCTTAAGAGTGCGTCACGCATGCCACTTTAGGAAGGAAGCAGAATCGTAAAGAGACATGATAGCTTAAGAGTGCGTCACGCATGCCACTTTAGGAAGGAAGCAGTATCGTAAAGAGACATGATCGCCTAAGAGTGCGTCACGCATGCCACTTTAGGAAGGAAGCAGAATCGTAAAGAGACATGATAGCTTAACAGTGCGTCACGCATGCCACTAAGGGAAGGAAGCAGAATCGTAAAGAGACATGATCGCCTAAGAGTGCGTCACGCATTCCACTTTAGGAAGGAAGCAGAATCGTAAAGAGACATGATCGCCTAAGAGTGCGTCACGCATGCCACTTTAGGAAGGAAGCAGAATCGTAAAGAGACATGATCGCCTAAGAGTGCGTCACGCATGCCACTAAGGGAAGGAATCAGAATCGTAAAGAGACATGATAGCTTAAGAGTGCGTCACGCATGCCACTTTAGGAAGGAAGCAGAATCGTAAAGAGACATGATAGCTTAAGAGTGCGTCACGCATGCCACTTTAGGAAGGAAGCAGTATCGTAAAGAGACATGATCGCCTAAGAGTGCGTCACGCATGCCACTTTAGGAAGGAAGCAGAATCGTAAAGAGACATGATAGCTTAACAGTGCGTCACGCATGCCACTAAGGGAAGGAAGCAGAATCGTAAAGAGACATGATCGCCTAAGAGTGCGTCACGCATGCCACTTTAGGAAGGAAGCAGAATCGTAAAGAGACACGACCGCCTAAAAGTGCGTCACACATGCCACTTTAAGAAGGAAGCAGAAATGGTGTCTTGTCAAGTGAGCAAGTCAACTGACAAGACACCAGAATTATTGAAACAAAATAGTTATTTTTGTAGTGATTTTATAACATACTTACGCTATAATTTTTAAATATAAATATGTGTGTGTGTGTGTGAGCGCGGGCGCGCACGCGCGGGCGCGCATGTGAGTGTGTGTTTTAATAAAAAGATTTAAGGAAAAACTATTTTTAACCGATGTTTTTGTTCTTTGTGAGACTTTATTTTGCTGCAGGTGTTTATATACAAAAGCAAGGATGTCATTGTTTTATCAAGACGTTTATATTTGAGAACGTACATGAATTTTTATCAGGTGGTTGACAGGTCAATATATTGAGGGCACAAAGTGCCATAATTCAAAATTTAGTAAGACAAATTAAGCGAAAAATATTCAAAACCTTTTTCTTTTTTTTAATAAATTAATATTTCATAAATTTTGATCAGATTGTTATGGTTTTGGATAGACGTATGTGCTATGTATCTTCAAAATCATGAGGCGGATGGATTTACCGTTTACTATTGATTTTTTAACATTTCTATTGTCGTTTATGTTGATTTGGCAAAATAGCAATTCTTTCAGGAAAGGTGAGATTGGAAAGAAAGCGGGGCTTAGATTTATATTTTGATAAAATTCGATAGCAGCACTCTCAATAATTTTCATTTTGAATAAATTGCTTTCTCTTTTGATAATATATAAATATGAACTGGGTTCAAATACGTAAAAACGTCACCAGACAACCCCTAAACATAAATAATACCCCCCCATACACACGCACACACACACATGCACACATGCGAATAAACATTATCATCCGAATCATGCCTAATCAAATTAGAATTATGATACACTTACACACATAAATTATACACACGAACGCTGCTAGACAAGTCAAATGCACGTGAAGTCTGCTTAACCAATGAAAATCAAACAAGACAAAAATCTAATGCCAGGGCGGAGCCGTTAATATTTGAATTCCATCCAGAATCTCAAGATATAGTGATGAAGCACAAGACAAATTGGGGTAACAATATTTAATGCACAGATGAATCCAAGACATATTCAGAGAAAAAGAAAATCTCGCATGACCCACTGTGCCTTTTCTATAAATACATTCATGGTAATTGGTCGGGTAAGCTCTTCGCTATGGTACCTAGACTTTTTCAAATTTAAGCACAGTACTAGACTGGCGTTGATGTCATAGTAATTTACAGGTGCGTTGGCTAAGTGTAACCGTAAATTCTATTCTAACAGTTTCTTTTCTCGCACTTTTGGATTGTGGAACTCTCTTCCGGCTCCATGCTTTCCAGCCAACTTTAACAATCAAAAATTTAAATGCAATGTCAATTCCTATCTGCCGTCCTCCTGATTACTCTTTTTATCATCGCTCATTAGTAATGTTTGTGTCTAAATCTTTCACACACTGTAACTCCTAGTGTCTTAGTAACTTTATTGCCTTGCATGAGATGAAATTGATTAAAAAATATATGTATGACAAATAATGTATGGATTTATGTTTTTTATGAACATATTTAAAAGCTATGTATGTCAGAATTAATTCATTTTACTTTCAGTCAAAGGGATTTGACGTATTTCTTTCAATTTATATGTATTTAAGTTTATGCGTAAGGCTGTGTAAGTATTATGTAAGTATTTAAAAAGAATTTAGGCTTCCTAAAGTGTTATGTATATAGCTAGTGTGACTGTCGTTGACACCAGACATAGATACATTTATGTGTTAACAAAGGTTCTTATTCTGAGTGTACTAACATGCCAACAATTCTCTAAATATGTTGTTGTGTACGTAAGTAATTAGATCTTTCGACTGATGTTAACACGTATAAGTGCGCGTGCGCAGACATAATCAGAAAGCTCGGGCAAGCGTGTACCAATCTGTTTGTGATACAGAAGCGTGCCGACAAGCGGTGGTCACAATTAAATGTAGTGTGAAAATAATGGGTCGCATTGCATTTATTTTCACCTCACTGCACACAACAATAATTGCCTTAATAGTCTTTCTTTTTTTTTGTCTCTCCTTTCCCTTTTTTCTTTCTACTCTCTTTACAAGTTTCTGCATTGGGCAGAGTAGACGCAGTATTCCGTGAGTACAAAGAGACAGGAAGAAAGCCGTAGTTCAGAGAGCCGGGTTGTTGGTGTCCGTCACAACAAACCAACCGAAAAAAAAACAAGAAAAACAGCTACTTCACTTGTTTATAAAGAATGAGACAAGCATTAATAGAATAAGATTAATAAGTGTCATATAGATGTTCGCCAATCGCCCAGTTCACTCTCCTTCCCCGTCTTTTGAACAGGAGTAGACGTTTATCTCTTGTTTCCTGTTTAGGATTCCTTCTAAATTTTATTCCTTTTCACTCCCATTGGCCCCTACGCCTTATTGGCATTTTCGCTTTGCTTGGGGCGAAATGATTATATATATATATTATTAAAGACATTTTTATGTTTAACGTTCTTTTTATAGATACAAGTATTTAAGTAAATGCTCTGTTTATAATAAACAGTATTTACCGGTAAATTTAAGTAAATGCTCTGTTTATAATAAACAGTATTTACCGGCCTGAATGTCCGAGAAATTTTCATAGAAAATATTCGTCCTTTGACAGGATTCGAACCTGCATCCTATACGGAACCGTCATTTACCTTGACGTGCCTAACCGCTCGGCCACAAAGGATCGTTCGGTTGGCAAGGTCGAATTTACTGCTTATAAACTTCAATCTTCCATGAATCTCGTACATTCATAACTGCTCATGGCGTATCAAATGTAAACAAATGACGTCATACATTAAGAAATGGACAAAGTCCGACAATTTATTATTAAAGACATTTTTATGTTTAACGCCCTTTCTATAAAATTAAATGTTTATTTACCTTATCCATACTCAGGGCTTCATGGGGATTATATCTCTTCATCAGGAGACTTGATTGCAGCATTTAAATTATTTAAAAAAATATTTTCCATAAAGATGTTAAATTATGATGTAGACATATTTAAAAATGCACGTATTTTTATTCTTTTCAGTTAACTGGAAATTAGATATTAATGCAATTTTACATTTAAATTCTATATGTAGCCAAAACTGGCGCTACAGAATCACAAACAAAGGATACTGAAAAATAATATAGATGGGGCTTGAAATCTACGCGAATTTTTAAAGAAAAGGGAAACAAAAAAGAACACATAGAATCCGAACAGGACAGGTAACATTTATAATATATAAATATAGTTTCAAATATTCTTTCGTTTTTCTTTTTTGCAATGGCTGGTATATATTTTGTCTTAGCCGACGCGTTTCATCCTCTGAATGAATTCATCACGGCAAAGTCCCTCAGAGGACGAAATGCGTCGGGTAAGATAAGTTTTCCTTATTTATATCCTTTTACAGATATACTCTATCTGATATATATATATATATATATATATATATATTATGAAATGGACAAAGTCCGATAATTATTTAAAGATATTTTTATTAGGTTGGTGCAAAAATAATGTCGGTTTTTGACGTTAAAAAATACGTCAAAAACCGACATTATTTTTGTAACAACCTAATATGTTAACATTCTTTTTATCGATACAAGTATTTAAGTAAATGTTCTGTTTATAATAAATAATATTAAATAACATTTACCGGTCTGAATGTCCGAGAAATTTTCATAGAAAATATTCGTCCTTCGACAGGATTCGAACCTGTATCTTATAGGGAACCGTCATATAGCCTGACGGGCCTTACCGCTCGGCCACAAAAGACTGCTCGGTTGGTAAGGTCGAATTTACTGCTTATAAACTTCAATTTTCCATGAATCTCTTCACGTACATTCATAAATGCTCATGGCGTATCAAATGTAAACAAATGACGTCACACATTATGAACAGGACAAAGTCCGACAATTATTTAAAGACGGTTCCATATAGGATATAAAAATGTCTTTACATATATATATATATATATATATATATATATATATATATATATATATATATATATAACACTATAATTAATATAATGTCTATAAATATATATATATATATATATATATATATATATATGTGTGTGTGTGTGTGTGTGTGTGTGTGTGTGTGTGTGTGTAGAGAGAGACGTATATATAATAGACTTTAAATAATAATTTCGATATAGTCTAACCTAGCGACTCGGTTTCAGTCACTTTCCCACCGTTGTAAAGTTGCTTCCTTCTTCCTTTTCTATAAATACTTTCATGGTAATTGTTCGGATGAGCTCTTTGCTATGATATTATCGTAGATGTAGTAAGAAAAGTAAGGAAGAATGTGCTGTTTTA
>OZ010574.1:67133180-67138180 GCA_963932145.1 Acanthosepion lycidas | reverse complement strand
ATAACAGACGAAGGGAAAGTGTTATTCATAAATTTAAAGCTGTAGAAGAAACAGTGAAAGGTACATTTCAGAAAGTAAAAAAAAAAAAAAAACATTAAGAGGCCCAGCATCATATTACAAACAAACAAAAAATATTACTGGACCCGACTGCATCGAATATTGCTGTAACATCTTATCTGGTGTTTCTGCTGGCGTATCTAGAGATTCTTGATAAAAATCCCCAATATCTGCAACGTTATCTGTCCTGAGCTGGCATTTCGGATTCAGACACTTTTTCACAGGAGCATCCCTTTACTTTTACGATAAATATTTTTACAGTAATTGTCCTGATGAGCTTTCTTCTTTTGTCCCCCGACTTCAATTTAAGTTCAGTACTAGATTGGCAGCTAGGTCTGATAATTTCGATATTGAAATTACTAGCTTAGGCGTAAGATTTATGATAATAATTTCTTTTTCTCTCATTTTTCGCTTGTGGAAATCTCTTCCGGCGTTAGGCTTTCCTGTCAACTACGATCTTCAAAAATTTAAATGCCATGCCAAGTGTCATTTTCTGTCTCCTTGAATCCCGTTCTTTTCTTTCTCCCGTCCTGAGTATGACAATAAACTACATCCGTGTCCTGGGTAAGACGACAGACTACATCCGATAGCGGGGCCTTTTGTCGAGAGGTTTTGAGGAGCGTAGAACTACCTCTTAGTTGCTGGTGTTCCCGGGTTAACACGGACTCGGGCACACCAGTAACTATTTGCCCACAGCTGAGACCTGTCGGGGTCCCAGGTGTGGGCTAATAGTTAAAAAAAAGGGGGGGTCAAAACACTATGAAAGTATAGAAATAGGTTTTAATGCCAGTAGTGCTTTTTTGAAAAAATTACTACCAGCATTTTTAAAAGGGAAAGATGTTGCCAGTGGTGCATTTTTAGATATAAAAGGTATTACCAGCATTAAAAATAACTCATTGAGGTTGATATGCCGTAAAACAAAACAAACCAAACCAAGCTTTTTTATTTTTCTCTCCGTTTCTTCCACTCTGATTAAGCCTTTGCAATTTAGTAGCGTGGGGTGAAAAGATTTTTATAAAAAGTACAAATCTCGAGAAGCACTCAAGGTAGAGTCTTGCTTTTAAAATGATAGTGATGAACGAGGCATGTGATATGAATGAAAGAAGTGATGATGATAAGCGAAAATATGAGGATAAGGAGGATAGATAATAACTGACCTTGACTTAATGAGTTTATAATTTTAGTTTTCAGGAAAACACCTCTTCCACAAATTAGCAGATCTTGGAAAAATGCTATTTAAATAGTATTTCTCCTGATATTTGGGATATGTGAATGTGTGGGTGATGTAATAGATAGCGCCGCGAAGTGAGAAATTGTTCGAATTCGTGTCGTAAATTTGGAATATACTCTTATATACTCTTCCCTCTACTATGGGATAAACAGTAAGACTTTTATCTGGAAAAATTATTGTTATCGCAAACAAAAAAACATTAATGCAATATTCACTCGCGGAAAATATTATCCTTACAATCAAAAATATTTTCCGGCTTTAAATAGACGTTCGAAATAAGGAGCCATTTTGAGAGTGAAACTGTTCATTGCGACTGGAGAAATTTCTGGGTTCACTAAGAACTTATTAAATGATACTAGCTTAGTGTTAATGGTACTGGATTTTACAAGATATTTTTTTCACAGTGTCTCGATTACAAAATGTTTCGGCTTTAAATAACACATAGTAGGTTCATAAGCCATAAAAAATAAATTAATCAATGGATACATTTGGAATACAGAGAAAATGAGCGAGTCAACTCTGTGGAAATAGAATGGCATGTTTTAGCAGTACAGGTCTGCAGAGATTAAACTTAAGATTGAAGTTCATCATATATATATATATATATATATATATATATATATATATATATATATATATATATATACTTATACTTGTGTATTTAGGCAGCAAATTCTCTTTTAGGCATATCTGATTAAAGAAATTACAGACATTATGTCTACTAATTTTGACAAAATCCGTTCATACTCACGAATAACCTTCCGTGTATTGATGTTACATATATATATATATATATATAGAGAGAGAGAGAGAGAGAGGGAGGGAGAGAGAGAGAGATATTATCGGAGATACATTCTCCTTAGGGACATTTGAATTGGTATAACATTATTTACTTTAATCTTCCTTTTCACAAAGCCACATTTAAATTGACAGGTGTTATTGTTCCAGTGGGATGCTGAATATATAATTTAAAATTTGTGTATTTAGGCAGCAAATTCTCTTTTAGGCGTGTCTGATTAAATAAATTACAAATATATATAAGATGAATACACGGAAGGTTATTCGTGAGAAGGAACGGATTTTGTTAAAAGTTTGCAGATATAATGTCTGTAATTTATTTAATCAGACAAACATACACATACATACATATATATATATATATATATATATATATATATATATATATATATATATATATATATATGATAGCGAGGTCAAATATATTATGAAGTAAAAATGCTGACATTCAATGGGATATCCGCACAGACGGGCGCACTAGCTTGATCGCACATCCGCACAGACGGGCGCATGGCTGCACGCGCACAAATGTACACACGAACACAAAAATACGGAAAAAACTTACACCAATGATAAGTGTATAAAAAGGGAAAAAATCAAAATATAAGCACTAAATTGCTGATACTCCCTGAAGTGTGGACAGAAAGTCTGAAGTCAATTGATGGGTAGTGTATGTTTTTATAATTTAACAGAGAGTGTAAGAGGGATAGTTAAATAGACATGGTAGAGTATAGGGAGGGATTAATTTCATATCTCTCTCAAGTATACTTTATATATATATATATATATATATATATATATATATATATGTCTATTTAACTATCCCTCTTACACTCTCTGTTAAATTACAAAAACTTACACTACCCATCAATTTTAATTTCATTTTTCGTTTCATTTCATTTTTGGAAGTTTTAGAAGTGCTATCTGATGATCCGGCGTCCTTTAAAAGGATTCTGGTGAAATAAATTATTATAATGGTACCTTAAAGTGGTCTGTTTCTCTTATATATATATATATATATATATATATATATATATATATAGGAAAAAGGTTATAGTTATTCCAACCAGAGGAAAATGTATATTTTTAAAAAAGAGAGATTTGTTTTAGTGTATATATATTATATTTTACATATATTTTATATATTATTTTACATATATATATATATATGTGTGTGTGTGTGTTTAGGCATATAAAGGCAGTTAAAACTAAAGTCTATTGAAAAATATTTAAAAAAATTGAGGCAATTCCGTTGTGATTCTACAGAACAGTGTTTAGGAATATCATAAAAGAGAACAGGCGTAAAATCAGCAATTGAAATGGAAAATAGGGAAGAGAAAAGTAAATGTTGATAAAAAAAAGGTCCTAAAATGACACTAGAAATTCTAGGGACCACTTCACACGTCAAAAGCAAGAAAAGCAGAAAGATTGAGTAAGCTAAATGACAGGGATTCTGTCCAAAACTCCTTAAAAATTACCATATAAGAGAATTTATATTTCTCTCATTTTTATATCATCCCTCTGTTCCTATTGACTTTAATCTCTCCTGTGAGCATCAAAATTAACAAACCCTTTCCTCACTATGCGCCCTAGAAATTTAAACTGTCTATTCTTGATGCTAAGTTTGTATTTTTTGCTTACATTTTCTCTAAAACTTCATCGTTGCTCGCATGTTTGGTCCATGGTATTCTCATCATTCTTCTGTAGAAGGACATTTCTGTCGCTACATGTTTCTTCTTCAACTGCGAGAAGATTGTCCAGCATTCACTACCATATCGGACGACTGATATTACGTAACAGTTCAGTTCTCTTTTCTTTGTTTCTAACAAAAGAGGTCATTTTAAAAACTGATAACAAAGTTAACCTCGTAAATCGTACTAAACAATTCGATACTGCAAATCATATTTTTATCATTGACATGATTTACCAAGTGTCTCTTTAAAAAGAAACAATTGGTAAAACATTATATGCGCCATATTGACTAAATTGACTTCACAATCTAAATTTAAACATGCATGAAATTAGAAAAAGAAATAATTTTGTCTTTATTTTCTTCTGAAAAAATTCGTGGCAAAATTAATTCATTCTATCCCATGTCTTAAAAGGCATTTCCTAATCATTTTTAAACAGATAACCTTCCGTGTTATTTGTCTACCTACCAGGCACATCTATCACACTCACCGTTATATCGATTTTCTCCACCTGTACTTACACTTTCTACATTGCTTAACTAGCAAAGCACGCGGCTACGAGTGATAGAGAACACCTGTAAAAGAATTAATCATTCAAAGATTCTCCCGCCAAGAAAAAAAAAAGGGAAAATAAACACGGGTAACAAAAACAAAAAAAAAAGCAATAAAACAGGTGTCAACGGAACAACTTTAATAATACTACTCAGAAATTTACCGTAGCGAATTGAAGAAAACGAGATGTGTCGGCGACACAGAAAATTAGGAAAACTCTCGGGGATTGAAAATAGAGGGAATAAAAACAGGTTTATGAGATGGAAATATTTTTCTGTAGTTTCTCGTAAAACTTGTTATCGTTTTGAAGCTGTTTTCTCGTCTATTCTGTTTTAATAACTTTATATCGTTGATAATTGGATTCTTGTATTTATGAGTTACGGTGCCATTGCTAACAGGTTGAACTTTCTCTGTTACGCTTTTTGTCAATAGAGTCTTATAAAATTAAGAGGATTGTGGACTAAATGCCGTCTTACAAAAGTAATAACTTTCAATCTGAATAAATCTCATGCTAATGAATTAGTAAAACAAATGGTAAAATAAGAAGCATAAGACGGCTTTTTATGTAAACATCTGGTCGACACGTACTATCATGTCCTATAAGTATGGCTGCGACTGTTGCGAGGAGAAGAAGATAAAGGCTACAGAGAGGAGAGGAGAGGGGGAGTGAG
>OZ010574.1:67090680-67128180 GCA_963932145.1 Acanthosepion lycidas | reverse complement strand
GGTTTGCTTTTGCTTGTACCAGAGTCCATTTCACTATACCTGCAAAAGATTTAGATTTAAGTTTTATTCTTGGTTTAATTTGCATACGAATTCTTGAATTCAAAGTTGTCGTTGTCCTAGACTGGTTGCCAACGAGGCCTGTCTGATCGGGTATATAATCCATAACTCAGTATCCTTTATTATCAGAGAGGGGAAAAGGTCTTTTGGAACTCACAATCCTGCAGTCACCGTGATCTGAATGTCATCTGATAGCTTTCGAAGCAATGTAACTCAGTGAATGTTAATCACGTCACCTCTAAGTTATAATAGGTGTAGATAGTTTCACCTATCGTTCGATTTGGCAGTCTTATGAACAGGGATAGAAGTTTATCCCTTGTTGCCTTTTTAGTATTGGGTTTCCGCTTCCTTCTAAATTCTACTTCAACTCTATACATCTAAGATCTCTATTCGTCCTAGGTATGAAATAAACTACATCTGGCAGCAAGGTCTCTGATCAGGAGTTTTTGAGGAGCTTGGAAGCACCACTTAATTGCTGTTGTTCCAAGTGCAAAGGGTGGTTCCACATGCTAAGGTCGCAATGGGCGAACACCAAAAGTGGGGTCAAAACATGAAAATATAAAAATACATTAGAAAAAATTACCAGTAATACATTTTCATAGTAATTTTTTTTAATTATCAGCAAATATACTTTTTTAAAAAATAAAACATTACCAAAGCTCACAAGAAAATTAAATTTCGGCATCAATTGAACCATAGAGTTGATATGCCGTTAAACAAACTAAACCAACCCAAACTAAGAACTCTACATAAACTCTAAAAAATTTTATTATAATTGGGTTTCCGGTTCCTTCTAAAGTCTTTTCCCTCTCTTTCACTTCTAGTAGTCCCTTGTGTCATAGTGGCGTTAACGCCTTGCTTGGGGTGAATTGATTTAAAAAAATCAATTACACATGCCTACATTTTACGCACTTTAATGTCAGACATCATTTTGTAATATTGAATCTACGTATAACGGGGTAAAACATTATGGGTTAATGTTTGGAAGGTGCCTTCGAAATCAATCTCTGACGTCGTAGTCAATATAATAAAATAGGAGTCCTAACTGTCATACAGTATCGTCCATAATTATGTTTCCGGTTTCTTTTCAAATCTTCTTCAACTCTATATGACTAACGTCTCCGCCCAAACTCTGACATTTTTTACTATTTATTTATTTACTTTTCTTCCACAATAGCAGTAGATAGGTTCACCTATCGCCTGGTTCAATCTCTCCCCGGCTTTTGAACAGAAGTAAAAGTTTATCATTTGTTTCCTGTTTAGAATTGGGTTTCCGGTTCCTTCTAAAGTCTACTTCAACTCTACTCCTAACGTCTCGGCCTAAACTCTGAAATTTATACTATTATCGGGCTTCTAGTTCCTTCTAAAGTATTTCCCTCTCTTTCACTTCCATTAGCTCCTTACGTCTTAGTGGCGTTATTGCCTTGCTTGCGATGAACTGATTAAAAATCATCATCTTTTAATTAAAACTGGCCTACCAACATTTGTGAGAATCGCATTGACTCATATTTCACTCTTTACATCTAAAGAACAACAAACGATAACTACGATTCCATTGAATACAAGTGATACAAGTATATCGAATACATGCCAGTAGTTTCAAATATAAAAGTTGTCAGAAGCAGTATTGATTAATGGGTTTTGTTTTCTTTGTTTCCCGCGATGAAATAAATCTCGTTTTGAAATCTGAAAATCCCACGGTATTTTCCAATTCTCATTTTCAAAAGAAATTTTATTACATTTGTACATTTCATCTGATGTTGTCGTTTTTGCTTTTTGGTTTTAATGCTATTGAAGAGTAAATATTTACCACTTTCCTGCTTACTGTTCCACGCGTGTTTTCGTTTTACTCATTTTTTTTTTTTTTAGATAAAGAGGCCATTTTTTTAATTGTTGCTAATTCCAGAACATCAATTACAAGAGCACTGAGTGGTTGCGAGCAAAAAGGGCAGCCCAATATCCAGATTACAGACTGGAGATACCGAAATCAAACAGTTGCAACAGGGTAGATAGTTTGGAAGCATATTATCTGAGGACGGAAAGTGCGATACAGAAATTCGAAGGCGCATTGGGAGAGCGAAAGATGACTTTCAAAAGCTGAGCATAGTATTAAGAAACATAATAATATCATTAGTAGATAAAAGAGTACTGAACTGTTATGTAATATCAACCTTCCGACATGCCAGTGAATGCTGGAGAATCTCTTCACAGATGAAGAATAATCTTGAGACAACAGAAGTGTAGTTTTACAGAAGGAGGCTGTTCGAGGCGGTGTAATGGTTAGCAAGCTTGTCTCGCTAGAACAATTACGACTGAGTAGTGAGTTCCATTCTCACTGGGTACCCCATACATTCGGCCTTGTGCCACATCTGAGCTTGAGCTACACTTGGAAAATCTCTACAGAAGGAGGCTGAAAATTCCATAGACCGAACATGTGAGCAAGGAGGAGATTTTTGAGAAAATGGAAGCAAAAAAGACACTTTTATTCAACACCAGGAAGAGGCAGTTGATGGCGTGGAAAATTTGGATCATCACAAGACCTATTGAAGATTAGCGAGACAGAGGAAAGCAACGCGTGCTTTAGTGAATGGATGGCGGAGCAGGGTTTGGGAGAGATGGCAAAAATAGAAATGTTATTAAGATGTACAAAGGACAAGAAATTGTGGATAGACATGATCGCCAAAGTGCTGAAGAATTCCAGAATCGAGAAATATTGATTAGTTGATATTTTTAATACGCTTCAGTGTCTATTAAGTTGAATGCTATTCGCTTTTTCATATGTTTAGTGCGTGAACACTATCACTGTTTTAGTCCTCAAACCGATGAGGAAGAAGGATGATCTATCGATGGTTCTTCTTTTTGTAATATATATGAATTGACATTACATTTGGGGAAAGAGAGAAGGAGTGTTTCCTGTTACCTTTCTTCTGTAACTCGTCGTGGAGGACTGCCAATATTTTTTTTAAACAAATCACCCCAAGCAAGGCGAGAGGGTCACGAGCACGCAAGGGGTTACAGAGAGTGAGAGTAAGAGTAAAGAGAAGTGTTTTGAAAAGTATACAGAGAAGAACAAGGATCAAGGTCAAGGTATCAGATATCGATTGTCATTACATTTGAATATTTGAAGATTATAGCTATCAGTGAAGCAAGTAAGAGGAAGGAACTTCCACTGATGGGAGGTGCGAGATATTAAGCTGTAGAAGAGTAGAAGAGATGGCTAAATTTAGTAGTTTCTACAGTAAAAGGGAGGGTCCGAGATGCCAACCTAGTAGCACGCTTAAATTAATGCAGTTTGGGAACCAGTGAAAGTAACTTCCATTGTGGTAGATGAAGCAATAGATTCAGTGTATTTTTTTTCCGCTTCAGGTCAGTGGACAGCGTGAGAACAAGCAGGCGCACAGAGGAGGTCACTTGGAGTTGGGAATCGGACTTCTAGATGAGCGGCGGAGAGGGTTCCCTATGGTGGATAAATGAGAGCAGTTTTGTTTTAGATGCATTAAAGTTTACAAGACATTCTCTACTCCAGTCAACCACAGATTGGAAGGCCACTTATATATATATATATATATATATATATATATATATATATATATATATATATATATATACACTCACATAGAGATCGGAGTGAGCTGATTTAAAATCAAACAGCCACCAACGGCTTTAACACATATATATATATATATATATATATATATATATATATATATATTAAGAAAAATAGGAAAATTATATATCGTTATATCATATATATATATATATATATATATATATATATATATATACATATATATATATATATTTATATACATATATATATATATATATATACATATATATATATACATATATATATATATATATATATATATACATATATATATATATATATATATATATATATATATATATATATATATATATATATACTTATATATATATATGATATAACGATATATAATTTTGTATAATTTTATGTATCAACAAACAGTATTTAGAAAAATATGACAAACAGGAAAGTATTTTTCTGTGACGCGTTTCATCTGTTAGGATTTTATCGGACTGGGCTTTGTTGACAATGACGTTGGCCAGTCCGATGAAATCCTAACGGATGAAACGCGTCACAGAAAAATACTTTCCAGTTTGTCATATTTTTCTAAATACTGTTTGTTGATACATAAAATTATACAAAATTATATATCGTTATATCATATCATATATTAGGTTGGTGCAAAAATAATGACGTAATAATGTCGTTTTTTGACGTTAAAAAATACGTCAAAAAACGACATTATTACGTCATTATTTTTGCACGAACCTAATATATATTTATACACAAACACACGCACACACACATATATATATATATATATATATATATGTGTGTGTGTGTGTGTGTGTGTGTGTGTGTGTGTGTGTGTGTGTGTGTTTATACTAATGAGATAAGTAAGGAGATGTGTAAGAGACGTTACTACAATTGATGACAGATGAGCACTGCAGTTATTTTTTATATTATTTTCATCCAACCATTTCTTGTTCATATTTCTCTGAGTCACCATTTATGACTTTTTGGACGAAGGTTTGATCGCACTGTCTTTGCTCAAGAAACTGATCACACCAGATTATACGATTTCATTCTCCAGAATGTTTAACTAAGACCTGCTTAGCATAGTTGCACTATAAACCACAGTGGATTCTGTGGGTTCAGTGGGCGTCTGTAATAGGGATTTCCTATCCGTCCTGGTAGATGGTTGTTTTGTTCTGCGTTTTTTTGTTTTTTGTTTTTTGTTTTTTGCTTGTTTTGTTTTGTTGTTTTTTGTTTTTGTTTTTTTTGTTGTTTTTTTTTTTATTTTTTTTTTTTTTGTTTTGCTTTCAATGGTGTTCTTGTCCTGGGTATGACGGAAAACTACATCCGACAGCAAGGACCCTGATCATGAGATTGTTAGGTTTTGAAGAACGTGGAACCCCCTCTTAATTGCTGTTGTTCCCACGTCCACCCTGACTCAGTGAGGTAGCAGCTACTAGGGTCGCAGCTATGGGCGAATAGTGAACTTCCAAACAAAACAAAAGGTATACAAATCCATTTTTATAGTCGAATGACCAACAATACATTTTATCTGTAGTTGAAGCCATAAAATTGTGTTCAAAATATTTACATTTCGGTATTAAATAACCCATAAAGGTTGATATGCCCCTAAACAAAATTATCAATCAATGTTTCCCCTGCACAAGGCCTGAGAGCCACTCGAGGTAGAGATTTATAGAGTATGAGGCACAGTTTATGGTGATATATTCTGCATTTAAGAATGAATGTATTTCTAGATTTCATTTTTTAGAACACTCTCATCGCTCACGTTTTCTGTGTATGATATACTCGGAATCAGTTTATCGAAACGTATCCCTGTTGTTTTAAATCTATTCTTTCTGTTTAATGCTATACATGAGGATAGATGAGACATAGCTGTTCACCACACTTTTCTTTGTTTCCATCAATATTTTTCTGACTGTGACTTCCGTTAGTCCATACATCCGTCTGTCCGTCACTCTCTCTCTAAAATAGTCATACATTGACCGATCGAAACCAAATTTTGAGGAAATGTGCCAACAGGTAAGGGAGTACAAAGTACAGTTGATTTTACTAAGTAGCTTTGTATAAATACATTTTCATTAATATTTTTAGAAAAAATACAAGTTTTATTCTTAAACATACAAAATACTCACACTATTTTAAAAACAATTTAATGATTAAAATAACAAATACTTATTTAATAAAAATGCCATATTGTTTTTTGCATATCTTTTCTTTTAGTTTTTATATACAAGAATCCAGTTTCCAGTTCGCTCTGTGTTTGTGAGAACATTGAGCAAATCACAAAGTCAAAAACTTCAAAAAGTTGGAAACTTGGCTCAAGAAAAATATTTACGCATGGCCAGTTGTATGTTGCACGCTCAAGGGTAGAAATCCTAAGAATTTATTCCTCGCTGCTTAAAAGGAAAATAAGAAATTTTCTTAAAAAAATATTGCTTACTACGAAGTCCTATAAGATTAAATTAAATTAAAGAAATTATTAGACCAAGAAGTAAGGTTTTTGTCAAAGTATTTTTCCAAACAAATCAGCTTATTCAAATTTCATCCATTGGTTTGCGACACAATATAAAACCTAGAGTTTGTAAATCTCGACAAAAATTAATATTAACGATAACATCAACAATACTAAATACTGTGAGGATTTCAACACACGTCAGCATGTTGCAAAAAAATTCTAGCAATACTTAATGCTTACATTTGAAAGGCCTGTGTCGCTATTACGGATCTCTGTATGACACTTTCCCAAAACATACCATTTACGTCCCTTAGTTCATTGGCTTTATGCCTTCAACCACGCTCGATATATGAGATGGGCGCGGTATGTCCTACCAATTACTGGGTACTATTTGAGCTTGGAACGATTAAACAGTCACAGATGTGACATTCAGGCATACATCCGAACTGTACAATATGGGTGGAGGTGGACGAAAACGACCCTATTGTAGATTTAGTTCAGGAAGAGTGTTTACACGCTTTTATACACTTGTAAATTAAGTCATTCACTCATACATACACCAATAATTTCGCGTACATCCATCGGGAATGCATATTTATTTACGTACTCATGCCTTCGTATGTATCCGGTTTGATTCATAAGTATGTGCTATAGGATTTATGAGACTAACTTAGCGAGGAAGTGTTTTCTTCTCTTTTTTTTTATTCATCTAGGTTTGTAATCGAAACAGTTTCTACGCAAGAGCTACAGAAGTTTGTTTTTTTTTTTTTTTTTTCTCTCTTACATATGTTTTAATAAGCATATAGCTGCTCTGAAATAATTTTCTTCGTGGAAATTTAAAACTGTTTATCATTACGATTTAAGATTGGGGATTGCCAGAGAGATGCCAGAATCAAGCAAGTACACAAATTTAATAATCTGGGAAGTGTTCTAACAAAGGAAAATGTGACACTGATGTCCAAATCGAATAGCGAAAGTGCCTTCGAAAAGTTACCTCTTGAGAAACTGGATAATTTCGATAGAGTTCTTATGTGATGTCAGTCATAGTATATAGCAGTGAAAGCTGGACAATTTTCTCACAGATGAAGAAGACACTTCAGGAAACAGAAATGTGGCTTAACACTTAATTGATGCATATACAGAGTGAATAAACGAACGAAAAAATGATGGATAGATTGAAAAATAGAGAGATGTGAAGAAAGAAACAAACGAATCAGGATAGATAGATAGATAGATAGATAGATAGATAGATAGATAGATAGATAGATAGATAGAATGAATGAATGAATGAATGAATGAATGAATGAATGAATGAATGAAGGAATGACAAAGCGGAACGATAGAAATCTAAGATAGATAGATAGATAGATAGATAGATAGATAGATAGATAGATAGATAGATAGAATGAATGAATGAATGAATGACAAAGCGGAACGATAGATAGATAGATAGATAGATAGATAGATAGATAGATAGATAGATAGATAGATAGATAGATAGATAGATAGAATATCATGAATGGAAATATATGTTTTAAGCTGACCGCCATTTCTTAAATGACAGGCTTCCGCAGATAAAAAAAAAAAAATATAGAAGTAAAAGAAACTAAGTTTACTCTTTTCACACTTGACATGCCGTTGGCCGGATAAAGTCCGATCTCCTGAGACAAGTTAAGGCGACTAATAAGAATCAAAATTGTTTGATCTATTTGAAGGTAAGAAAGTAGAAAGCGGCTTGCCTTTGACCTGGACTCCCTTGAAATTATGAAACAGGCGATGACACTCATCGACAGCAAATGAGTGGCGCGCGTGTACAGGTCTACTGCAGCTGGACGCTGTCATGGCGATGCTTGAGACGCGCTAAAGAGAGGCGAAGAACAAAAAGATAGAGAAAATAACAGCGTGTCATGCTAATGTTCTTGCGTATGCCGTGGCTTGTCGATAGACAGTTTCCGAGTGTTGTTGTTGTTATTGTTTCTTCTTCTTCTCCTCCTCCTCTCTTTTACTCTCTCTTT
The DNA here is from genome assembly GCA_963932145.1 of Acanthosepion lycidas. Lineage (NCBI taxonomy): Eukaryota > Metazoa > Mollusca > Cephalopoda > Sepiida > Sepiidae > Acanthosepion > Acanthosepion lycidas. The sequence continues at coordinate 67,120,064 of OZ010574.1, read as the reverse complement.
CTCTCTTTTTATCGTTCTCCTGACACGAACCTACGCACATGCGTATACGTCCCCATACACAGACCAAAGAAAGAGAAATAAAAATAGTCGATGAAGCGTTCTTACATGCAGCGGGGACAGGTGAAAAATTAACCACCCTGACACAACCCATCGTTGCAAAAAAAAAGTGAACAACAGGTGTGGACAGATTCGAACTTCTTTTTTTTCTGTGTCTATTGCTTATTTTTCTCTTGGAAGATTTGTTTAAAACTTCTAATTCCTTATATTGTTCAGGTGAATAAAAATGTTCATTATTTCCTATTTCGCACAGGTGTAAAAATGATTGCCCCTTTGAAGTAAGTTAAATTTCCAAGCAGAAAACAAAAATGGCTGACCAGTCGCACAAAAATATGAAATGTTTATTAGTTTCTTTCTTGATTGATTCATTGAAAAAATTCAGTTGATTACTGTGTTTCAGAGTGATGACAAGAACACCTTATATAGATAATTAACAGACGTGGAAAGGTTGTCCGGAACCCTGACTTAGTAAAACTTTAACTGTTTTATACACAGCTCACACCCATAAATAACAAAGACTTGTTTTAGTCACAATTGACGCTCTGCTAAGAAAATTGGTTTACTGTGTCGGGCGAGACGATTTTCTCTCCAAAATCTATCTTACATATCTATAAGTTTACCATTCGCCTATGCTTAGAATATTGCTGTCACATATGGTCTGGTACCCCTATTTACCTTGAGCTCTTTGATAAAATCCAGAATAGAATTAGCAATATTATTAGTCCTGATCTGACGGCTCGGCTTCAGTCACTTTCCCATCGTCGTAAGATTGCCTTGCTGAGTCTTTTCTATGATGTGCTCTTCGCTATGGTATCTAGACTTCTTTTTTTTAAATTTTAAGAGCAATACTTTTCTGGTGTTTGAATCTCATCAATTTACAATTTAGCTAGCTAGATCTAACCATAAGTTCCATGCTAACAGTTTCTTTTCTTGCTCTTTATGCTTTTGGCACTCCCATCGGCTCCATGTTTTCCAGCCAACTTTAATCTGCAAAACTTTAAATGCAATGTCTATCGCTATCTACTATGCACCTGATTAGTATTTTCTATTCCCGTTCATTAGTAATGCACCTGTTCCAAAATTCTTCTACACTCTGTAACCCTTGTGTCTTAGTGGCTTTACTGCTTTGTATAGGGTGATGCCGATTAAAAAATAAAAAAAATAAAAAAACGTAAAGGGTATTGCTATGCCACAGGTCACACTTACAGGACGTCTGAAGTTATTAGGCAAATCACATAAACCTCAATAGCTCGGATTTGCTTTGAAATTATTTGTCAGTCTTTAAACAATTAATTTAGACGTCAAAGCTTGATTTAAATGTTTAGGTAGTTTCAACATGTTTTATAAAAGTGGTTGGATTTATTATAAAAACGGCAGCCTGAATTTATACAATATCAGAAACTCACCTTTTACTTTACTAACAAGGTAATAAAAGCATCAACAATCAATCAACACCTATTATCAAACAAATAATAAATATATTTAAGTCATCGAAAAATTCACATCTCAATATAGTGACCCTTCTTCTCAATAACAGCTAGAAATCAATTATCCATTGATTTTGTTAATTTTTTCTACTTCAAAACATTCATTTTCCGACATGGTGGTTTTAATTGTTTCCCATAGATCTGCTGTCTGCTTTGCTGTCATATTCTTTGCTACCTTCAAATAATTTCATCTTCACAATTAGCCATAGATTTTCGATCGGATTCAGATCAAGATTTGATGATGACCATTCCATTATATTCTCTCCTGTAAATCTTTTATGCTCAAATAATTCACGGGTAATAATAAATACATGAGAAGGAACATTGTCGTTCATAATACACAATCCACTTTGAAACTGCCAGACTTGGACTTGTACCAATAAAATCTTGTTTATAAAATTGCAATAGTTAACACTGTTCAGTTTAGCTGCTTTATCGACTTAGAATTGTTCAATAATAGTTAGGTCGACAATTCCAGTCAATATCGTAACACTACCGCCTACTTGTTGCCTTCTTTTAGCCACAGACACATCTGAATTGGATAAATCCATCCTTTGGCCCATCCATCAGGTGTAATAAATGTCACCCAAGATTCGCCCGTGAAAATTACTTTAGAAAAGTTAATTTTTATATATTTCTTTCTTCAATTTTGACGCTTTAAAATATTTGTTTTACTGAGAGGAGTTTGTCTTAACAGATCCCAATCTTTGTTCTTGATTCCCTCAATTCCCGCCTGAGCAAATGTGTCCATAGTGAAGTAAAAAATGATTTTCTGGTTTTCTATGAATTCAGACTGCATTTTCTATACTAAATATAATAACTTTAATAAAATATGCTGAAACTATCTAAAAATAAAACTCAAGCCTCGTTTTGACATCTAAATTAATCATTTGAAATTTGACTTTTTTTTCAAAGCAATTTCGAGTTATTGAACTGTGGCTAAAACATAAGTATTTATTTTTATGGATGTGAATTGTGGCTTAAACAGAAACCTTTTGTTCTCCATGTACCTGTGCTATTGCAGTCTTTAATTCTTTATTTGACTGAACTGTAGCTAAAACAGAAATCTTTACTTTTTTATGGGTTTGAATTGTAGCTAAACCAATAGGTTTGATGCTTGATGGGTGTGAGCTATAGCTAAAACAGAAACCTATAGTGTTTATGGTACTGAAGTGTAACTTATCCAAAAGTACTTTATGGAATTGATCTGCGGACAAAGCATGTCATTAATTCTTCATGGATGTAGTTTCAACAGAAGTCTTTAGTTGTTTCCCGGCCTGTGCCGTTGTTAAAATAAAAGTCTTTAGTTTTTCAGATGTCTGAGCTGTAACAGACATAGTTTTTATTCTCCATCTGTCAGTACTGTTGTTTATTTATTTACGGCTCCGAACTGTGGCTAATACAGTAATAATAAAATGATTTAACCATGATAGTTACTGCATTTGATGTCAAAAAAATGTGAAAGTTTTCTTTTATGCAAAGTTGAGAATAATTCATAAATTTACTGCTAGGAGACGCCATGCTGCTTCCACGGTGTCGAATCATCTTTATTGCCCCCGTGTACCAAATGTAAAAAGGAACTTCCACAGAAAGCTTTTTTTCCATAAAACCTACCACTTTTTTTGAACAGGCTCTCGGACAGTTGCTTCCTGAACACTTGAATCTTGACCCTTTCAAGTCAAGGGTCAATCGTTATCTAACTTCCTTATCTTCATAATCTTCATTTCCTGCTATCTTCTCTTTTATTCCTATCAGACAACTTATTCGTCATCGGCATTTTGATTGTCCCCTCTACCTTAACTGGCTCTTGAGCCTTGTATTAGGTGAAATTTAGTAAAAACAAGCATGATTTCAGACATTTTTGTAATATTATCTATCCTTCGTTTCACCTCAATTCCTTTCTGATATGTTATAATTTCTGAAGCCGTACGGAGCAAGTATCGTATATGTATAGTATTAGGTTGGTGCAAAAATAATGACGTAATGATGTCGTTTTTTGACGTTAATACGTCAAAAAACGACATTATTACGTCATTATTTTTGCACCAACCTAATATAATCCATTTTTTAACCAATTCAACCCCAAGCAAGGTAGGAATGCCATTAGCACACAAAGGGTTACAGAGGATTGAGAACAAGTATAAAGAGGCGTGGCTGAGGATAGGATACGGAGAAGGACGGGGAACAAGATCATGGTATCAGAAGATGTCGACTGACATTACACTTAAATATTTGAACATTACAGTTATCAGGGAAGCAAGCAAGAGGAAGGGTGTTCCACGGACGGGAAGTTTGAGATAAGAAGCTGTTTGAGTAGAAGAGATGCTTACATTTAACCGTTTTGACATTGAAAGGTTGGGACCGAGATGACAACCTAGTAGCTCGCTTAAATTCATGCAGTCTGTGAACCAGCGAAAGTAGCTCGTCAGAGCAGTTGCCGTTAAAATACTTGTAGAAAAGACAGAGGGAAGCCACAGCACGTCTGTGGGAAAGTGACTGTAGACGGGATGACAAATCAGGACCAATCACGTTGCATATCTGTCGCTGGATTTTGTCGAGGATCTCGAGATGAACAGCAGGAGCACCAGACCGTATATTGTAGCATTATTCAATGCAAAAAACGAATGGTTGATTTGTAGATTTGAAGGATGGACTCAGGCTAGAAAAACCTTCTAGCGTGACACAGAGAACCAACTTTCCTTGTGATAGATGATAGATTCAATGTAGTAGTTCCACTTCAGGTCAGTGGACAGCGTGAGACCAAGCAGGTGTAACGAGGCGCTCTCGAGGAGTTGAGCATCAGCCATTTTGATGGGAGGCAAGGAGGGTTCTTTGTAGTGGGTAAAAGAGAGCAGGCATTGAAGTTTACAAGCCCCAGTCAACCACAGATTGAAGGTCCTTTTCGAGCACATCGGCCATGTTAGCTTTCTCAAAGATACCAGAATTTCTATTGTGGCAGGAGTAAATAGTAGTGACGTTTAGGACGACCTTCATTTCACTGTTTGACAGGAATTATTGTATTTGGTCAAATAATCGTCCAGTAATACCGTTTCCCTGAACCTTACGAAGAACATGTGAGTGTTTTGTATTCGAAATTTTTGGAAGCATTTATAGGTTTTCAATATGCTTTAATTAGACTTTCACACAAAGTTCCTTGTCTGCATCTTTCTGAAAAATTCTAGAATTTGCTTAAAAGTAGACGATATGTTACATTAAATGTTAACTCTGCTAAAAGCCCTAAAACAAATTATGCCTTCCGTTTAAGGCAATCAGTAAACAGGGAATACACTGTATTAACATATATATATATATATATATATATATATATATATAGATAGATAGATAGATAGATAGATAGATAGATAGATAGATATACACAAACACAGAGAGAGAGAAACGAACTTAAACACTCCTCGTAGGAATCGTTTCAAGTTTGTTTTAGTATTTTTTATTTTTCATGTTGACAAAATTCAAAGAAAGATCTGTAATATAATCGATCCTGACCAAGCATTTCGATTTCAGTCACTTTCTCACCGACATGCGTTGCTTTCCCCTGTCTTTTCTACAAATATTTTCATGGCTACTTCTCTGATAAGCTTTTTCCTCTGGTACCCCGACTAAACAATTATAAGCGTTCTACTAGATTGGTATCCAGGTCCCGCTCGTCTTCTGTTTGAATAGCTAAATACAACCGTTATTTCTACTCCAAGAGTTATTTTTTCGCACTCGCCGCCTGTGGAACTCCCTCTTATTTACTTGCTTCGCTGATTACAATCTTCAAAAGTTTAAATTCATCGTCAATCGTCATCTTCTATCTTCTTGAATCCCGTTCATCTTTTGTCCTTTCTTCAATCCTCCTTATTTCACTTTCACTCCCTGTAACTCACTGCGTATTTGTAGCATTCCCACCTTGCTTGGGGTGAAATGATTAAAATAATCTATTAGTCTATGATAATCATTGTAGAGATTATATTGACTCATTTACTAGGCCAGCTGCTAAGAAGGTTAGGTTACTGTGTCATGCAGACTAGCTTTTCTCAACTGTGCATTAAATATGACTACCATATATGGTCTGGTATGCTTGAGATTCGCGACAAAATTCAAAGAAAGATCCGTAATGTTATCGGTCCTGACCTGGCATCTTTAGGTCAAGATCAAAGATGGAAATTGTCATATTGTGCGCTGTCCTCTTAGGTACCTCGACCGCATGTATTTAAGCGTATTACTCGATTGTTAAATAGGTCTCATCGTTTTATTGTTTAAATAGCTAGACATAACCGTAAGTTCTATTCTAATAGTTTCTTTTCTCGCACTTCTCACCCGTGGTTTTATACACTTGCTTGAGGTGAATTGATAAAAAAACGCATTCTAATAAATATGCTAAGACTCTTTGTTCACCTGACAAAATAAAGCTTAATTTAAACCTTATTTATTATTATTATTATCATTATTATTATTATTATTATTATTATTATTATTATTATTATTATTATTATCCGGCTTTAGTCGAGATTATAGAATCCAAAACCCCGGTACCTCAGTTAACTACGTCTCAATAACGTTTTCAGTGACTGCATAGTATGTACCTAGCCACGTCTACAAATTGGTTTTAAATTTATATTTTTCCTTCTCCTAAACTGGTTTACTAGTAAGGCTAGAGAGCCCAGTCAGTCCTGCTATTTACCCCCAAACAGGATGAGAATAGATGGATTCCTACATTTCTGAAGGGTATTTATGCAAATGTTAATATAAAGAACTCGACCAGAATTCGAGCTCTATAATTACAGAAGAACCTTACGTGTATTTAAAAAAATATACGAACTTTTGATTTTTAGACGCTTTTCCGACATTTTACAAACCGAAAGACCCTCCACCCCCACCTTACGCTGTGTTCTGGCACGTACATCCATGGTAATACTTATTTATTTATATATTTATGCCTTTGTATGTATCGGGTTCGATTAATATGTGCCACAGATTGTATGAGACTAAATTAGCGGGGAAGTAATGTCTTTCCTTATCATTTTTTTTTTCATCTCGGTTTGAAATCGAAACAGTTTCTACGCAAGAGCCATATAACTTTTATTTTATTTTTCGGTTTTACATATGCTTTAATATGCATGTTGCTACTCTGAAAATAATTTTATTTCGTGGAAAATTAAAACAGTTTGTCATCACAATTTGGGCCTGTGGGTTGCCATGAAGATATTTAAATATCTAGGAAGTGTTTTAACAAAGGATAGAAAATTTGACACCAAAATACGAATGCAATAGAAATTGGTTCTACAACCATTGATGAATATACAGAGTAGACTAGATAGATAGATAGATAGATAGATAGATAGATAGATAGATAGATAGAATGAATGAATGACAAAGCGGAACGATAGAAATCTAAGATAGATAGATAGATAGATAGATAGATAGATAGATAGATAGATAGATAGATAGAATAAATGAATGACAAAGCGGAACGATAGAAATCTAAGATAGATAGATAGATAGATAGATAGATAGATAGATAGATAGATAGATAGATAGAATGAATGAATGACAAAGCGGAACGATAGAAATCTAAGATAGATAGATAGATAGATAGATAGATAGATAGATAGATAGATAGATAGAATGAATGAATTAATGACAAAGCGGAACGATAGAAATCTAAGATAGATAGATAGATAGATAGATAGATAGATAGATAGATAGATAGATAGATAGATAGATAAAGTTAAGAAACAAACAAATCGACCAAGATAAATAGAAAGAAAGAAAGAAAGAAAGAAAGAAAGAAAGAAAGAAAGAAAGAAAGAAAGAAAGAAAGAAATATCAGTACTAGTTTATGGTAGTTAAGTCTGGAAATATCCCTCGCAGATGAAGACTCGAAACGACAACAGTGTGGTTCTATAGACAGATGCTGAGAATATCAAAAATTAAGCATGTGAGCAAAGTGGAAGATCTAAAGAAAACGGGCTAGAATAACATTAATGTATAAATAAAAAAGGATCTGTTAACTTTTCTATGGCATATTATAAGGAAATACGGCTTATGATATTTAACATTCCCATAACATTTTGAAGGGAGGACAGACGGTAAGGAAACATTGAATAACTTACCTAATGGATGGATGGCATAGCAGGACAAAGAGAGATAGTAAAAAGCCAGAAGTTGCTTAGAAAAAAATGGGACAGGAAATTGTGGAAAGCTATGATCGTCCACATCCTAAAAGGATATGACATATGAAAGAAAAAGAATGACGTAAATATGGGATTGAGACTCATTTTTGTGGTTTTTGCTTCTTTTAGTTGTAACTTTGCAAACACAGCCACAGACCAGGCACCTGCTCTTTTTCGACAAAGCAGCCACGTAAGGTTTGGGCGCCATGTCTGTCTGGCGTTAATTGGAAATAACAAAATGAATAAAACAAAACAAGATTATCACTTTTACGTCACTTTTTTCTACCATTTCTGAATGCCCACTCGCTATTCAACGCATCTTGCCACATGAAAGGGTCAACGATGCGTCACAATAGATGATAAAAACAATAAGAATAAATAAAGTAAATATTAAAAGAACCAGGGGCAATAGTTTCGACGTTATACTCATTAAAGAAAGCTAATCCGCAGGTAAAATTACCTCCCTTGATGTCACTTTATTCTACCCAACTCCCACTGCGCGACGAAAAATCGGTTTTGCAAAACGCGTCCGACTTGGTGGACATGCGCACTCAATCAATCCATTTAGTGCGACTGATGAAATAAAAGCCTATTATTATGAACTATTCTCATTATGAAGCCTATATGGAAATCATTATTGGATAAAAATTCACTTTTCTCTCCGAACAATAGCTTGGCTCTAGAAATTAAAACAATGCATAATATATTGAAATTTAGCTTCATATGCACGGTAGTCAGTCAGAAGCCTTTTGTATGTACTGTAATCAAGCTGATGCATTTTATTTGCACAATAATCAGTCAGATGCAATTTTATTTGCATGGTAATCGTTCAGATACATTTTATTTGCATAGTAATCAGTCGGATGCATTTTATTTCCATAGCAATCAGTGAAATGCATTTTATTTGCATGGTAATCAGTCAGATAGATTTTATTTGCATAGTAATCAGTCAGATGCATTTTAATTGCACGGTAATCAGGAGGATGCATTTTATTTGCATAGCAATCAGTCAGATGCATTTTATTTGCACGGTAATCAGGAGGATGCATTTTATTTGCATAGTAATCAGTCAGAACATTTTATTTGCACAATAATAATTCAAATGAATTTTACTTACACATTAATCAGTGAAATGCATTTACACATTAATAAGTGAGATATTTGCACCGTAATCTGTCTGATGCATTTTATTTTCGCATTAATCAGTCAGATACATTTTATATACACAGTAATTTGTCAGGTGTATTTTACTGTATGCAGATAAAATGTATTTTATCTGCATGTCGTTGTTTCAAATACATTTTATTTACACATTTAACGTCAGATGCATTTTGCTTAAACAATATAATCTCAAATACCTTTTCTCTGAAAAATACCAGAATTTCTGTCTTTTTGATCGTTTCTTTCAGTCTCTGACGAAGCTTTAATAAAAGTGAAACATGTTACATTGATAAGCATTTCCTATTTGTTCTTTATCTTATCGTATATATATATATATATATATATATATATATATATATATATTGCATATATAGGAAAATCATTTTCTAAATCATTTCATGATGTATGAAAATAAATTTCGATATCGTTTTCTCTCTCTCTCTCTCTCTCTCTCTCTCTCTCTATATATATATATATATATATATATATATATATATATATATATATATATATAAACGGATCTTCAGGGTACTACTGGCTAGATTTTGGTCCAGCTACCGTATACCGCACTTTTAAGTTTTTACTTAATTTACTCCGTCGGTGCTTTTTTTTCTTCTTCTTTTGACGAGGCATTGCAGTCCAGATTGATTACTTTCAAATGACACGGATGTCTTTAGTCTTGTATTATCTGTGTTTTTGGTTTGTTTGTTGTTTTTTTTTTGTTTTTTTTTCACACAGCCCGAGTATAGGTATTAAAATATATATATATATATATATATATATATATATATATATATATATATATATATATATATATATATACAAAAACCCAACTTATATATATATATATATATATATATATATACTCTAACATTTTTAGGCATTTAAAACAACATGCCTGCCCGCACACACAATTCCGTAAAATACTTGTCGAAAACACAATTATACTTCGACATGAAAACAATAGACAAAAACTAAAAATCCTTGAAGCATTATACATCAAACAGTTGAAACCCAACCTAAACAAAATTAATTATGGGATCTCTACAAATATTCTTAAATGTCTATAATTGGTAACAGAAGCCATTGGTTCATACCAACGGCTTCCCATACTTCTCAATTCACTCTCGTGTGGTCATGTGTGACGTCATGAGATGCGGTGCGATTTTCGCTTCTAGCTTCTTATATGCACGTGTTTATCGTTGCTTAGAAATCATCTATGCAAACAATGACAGACTATCATCACTGTCGTGTCCGTATATTGTTTAATATGTTGTAATTGACATCTTTGATAATGGCTTAAGTAAGCCGAAAGCTTAGATCGTATTAAAATAAAAAAAAATATGGATCAATATTGTGAATTTCTTTCTTCGTTCAGCGATAGTGTTATTAAACTTATCAGATGTTACGAAAAAATTTGACATAAAATAAATAGACAACACTTGTCTATAATATTTAATGAAATATATATATATATATATATATATATATATATATATATATAGAGAGAGAGAGAGAGAGAGAGAACGAGAGAAAATATCCCTTATTATCCATTATTATAACCCATAATTTTTTCTTATTTTTTTGAAAATCCATACAGAATTCTTCTTAAAACTACGCAGTTTCTAATTTTCTATCAAATCTTTTTTTATTTACACGCGGAATATTGTACCCATCTTTGTTGTTGACACAATGTTTCGGTTGATTACTGATTCCCGTTACCGATAGGCAATTTTGAATTGAACCTTTTATTTAATCTACGTTGCTTCCATTCCACTGACCATGTCTAGGGAAATCTCATCCACTTCTTATTTAGTACTACTCAGTTATTGCTTGTCTCGTTTCCGCCGAGTGCCAAGCACGCACTGACCGACTTAGGGACTGAACTGAGCAATTTCTATGTCATCAATTTCATGAATCTGAGTGGAGGACTTGGAGCCTTAACCTGACTGCTGTTGTGTACTGCTGATGCATCTGTTGAAGGGTAGTTATCATCCTGTATGGAAGAAGTAAAAATACTGAACTGAAAAGGACACTAGAGTGTCGGACGTGTGAAAGAATCAGCGTATATTCTAGGTTATACGGACCTCCTTCGAACTAGACGAGATATCCCTAGTCATGGAAAACGGTAGCAGAACGGTCTAGCACAGTAGAATAAATAAAAGATTCAGTGCAAAATTCCATGACGTTTACCCAGATCAACAATCACATTGACCGAAACATTGTGTTTATAACAACAACAAAGATGGAGATAGTAGTCCGCATAGAAATAAATATAAATAATGATAACTCCTCATGATAATTAATGATAATTCAAACAGAAATTTCGGATAAAGATATTCACACATATTCTAGTGTAGACAAATGATGAAAAAGTAAGATGCAGAATAGTAAACTTTTTTTTTGATCATTCCACTCCAAGCAAAGGCAATAAAGCTATTAAGACCCACGGTGGGGGTTACTGGGTGTGATATAATACGAGAAAAAAAACATCATTTAGGAGAGAGAAAAAGAAAAAGAAAATAACGATTGACATTGCATTTAAATTTTTGCAGATCAAATTTGACTAGGAAGCATCAAGCCGGAAGAGAATTCTACAAGCAAGAAGTGCGAGAGAAGAAACTGTTAGCATAGAAGTTACGGTTACACCTAGCCAGTTCAGCTGTAAAATGATGAGACCTTGCCGCCAGTCTTTATAGAGTGTAGGTTCCATAGAGGAAATTTCCTACTTTATAGAAATGAAGCTACATTACAGCGTTTGGAAAGTGACTGGAGCCAAGATGCTAGGTCAGGTCCGATAACATTGGAGATTCTTCTTTGAATTTTATCTAGAATCACTAAATATATAGCAAAACTGGATCATATGTGACATCAATATTCAACGCTAGGATGAATGAAAGATCTATAAGATATATTTTGTCGAGAAAAATTGTCTAGCGCAACACAGGGAACCAACTTTCTTAGCAGTAGACCTCGCAAATGATTCAATATAATTGCATATGGTACGACATATTGCATGCGTGTGTGTTTGTGTGTTAGGCCATGATTCTTACACTCTTCCAACATTAGGTTATCTGTGTCTGTTTACATAAAAGAGGTACGCTTGCATTCGTTTTCATCGGGAGTGAAATTGTATGGTGAAATCCACTCCAAATCAATACGCACCTGCATCGGTCCATGCGCGTGCAAGAAAGACATTAATCAATTATCCAACCTCTTATATATATATATATATATATATATATATATATATATATATATATATATATATATATATATATATATACAAAAATATATGTGAAAAATATAGCAAATATCAATGAAGAGAAATAAACGCAGTTGTTCAGTTTTCGTTTTTCTTTCATCGCCCATTTGTGAACAAGCGTTGATGTTCCGTTCTACAATGTACTGCCAAGATTTAATTGTTACGTCAGGGTCGTGTGCACGTCAGATAACAAGCTGACTTACTTTTTACAGCCATTGTTTCGTAACCAACCGCGGCCATAAGTCGTAATCTTTCCAGCCACTAAATCAGGGGAAAATTAGCTTGCAATAACAGCAATTAGAATAAATTCTGTCAAATATTTCACATTAATTAAGAAAATTGTTTTCGTTCTTTTTTTTTTTTTTCTTTCGTTTTTGTTGTATTTTTTTCACAGTTTGGGGTTTTCGATTCTATTAGGCTTTAAAGCATTTGATCCTATTAGACATTTTTAATCTGAACACAACAGGTAGAAAACTGCATAACGTGAAAAAAAAACAATAATAATAAAAAAACAATTTAGAATGACTTATTTGTCTTTATTTTGCTTCTAGAGACTTTCCCTGAGATCAACGAGTAAAACGATATCTTTAATTTGAAATACCCTTGTTGATGTCATGAATAGATTCCAAAATCGTTCATTTTACAGGAAGGACGAAATTTATTTCTCTTTATTTTTGGAATAGACATTTTTATGCTTATGCTTTTGTTTATTTCTTGAAACGTTTATTTATTTACTTTCTTTCGTATTATTGTTTTAATTCAAAGAGTTGGTTTTCATTTTTATGCAATATTTTATTACTCTGCTTCCTGTTATTTATGATACGACAAAGAATAACCAGTTCAGCTGTAATTTCATTTACAGTAGCTCATAGTTAATTCGTTAAATCGTGTGGTTGGACGCATCAAAATAAAAAAAAAATAACAATATACAGAGAGAGAATAACGCAGATCAACAAGTATTCATGGCAATATTTGTCAGAGTTTTGTTTTATTAGGTTGGTGCAAAAATAATATCGTTTTTCTACGTATTTTTTAACGTCAAAAAACGATATTATTTTTGCACCAACCTAATAATATATTCAACGTTGCTAAACAAAGTATTAAGAAAGAGGGGAAATTCGTTAGGAACAAAGAAAAGTGTACTGGACTGTCAGTGAATGGTAGATTTCTTTCAAGAAGAGGAGGGCACTTGAGGCAACAGACACGTGGTTCTACTGCTGAGAATACAATGGACAGAGCATGTGCGCAACAATGAAGTTTTAAGGGAAGTGGAAACAAAACGGAAGATATTTAGAATCAGAGAGAGAGAGTCGAAATTTCTAGGATATATGATGGAGGGCTTGGAGAATTTGACACTCACGGCAGATATTGAAAGCAAGAGGGACAGAAGGAAATAGTACCTAACAAGCACGTTTATGTGAATGAATGGCAGAATAGGAAGATAGGATAGTAAAAAGATAAACTTTGCTAAAAGCTACAAAAATAGGAAGTTGTGGAGAGCTATGCTCTCCCATATCCTGAAGGAAGACGGTAAATAAAAGAAGATTCTTTTAATTAATTGTCGAAGAATGACTGTGTTAGATAGTCCAACTGTACTGCTAAATAGTAAGGTTATGACTGTTGTTGCTGCTGATGCTGTTGCTGACGTCATGCTTATACAACTGCTCTAAAGGTATAAAAAGGGGAGCGATTATTATTTGGATACGAAATTCGATATCGATCAATTGATATACGCGATCGTCTACAAAACAGTGTGGGTTAGTACGATCCCTCTTGCAAATATGACTGAATTACTAGTGAAACATAATTAGAGATCAAGTAGATTTGAGTTCAGCCATTTAAAATGTGTCAATATTGGGAACTCAGCAATTCAATATATCAAAGTAAAACAGCTCAGAGCACAAGTAGAAATCATCATTTCTAGTCTGAAAGGAGCAGCTACTACCTAACCTGGATTTTATTCAGTCTTAGTATAGAATAATCTTTTAATGGCGACATTTTGGTAAATAAAGTACATTATGTAAACGTCAGTTTCGGTACTTCGACGTGGTGTAATGGTTAACAAGTTTATCTGACTGGATCAATATTTTTAATCATTTCACCCCAAGCAACAGGGAATGCCGCTAGTACGCAAAGGGTTACAGAGAGAAAGTGAGAGAAAAGACTGAGTATAGGGAGGATTGAGGAAAGGACAAAAGATGAACGGAATTCAAGAAGATAGAAGATGGCGATTGACACTGAATTTAAACTTTTGAAACTTGTAGTTATCAGGGAAGCAATTAAAGAGAAGGGAGTTCAGGGAAATGCGAGAAAATAAACTGTTGGAGTAGAAATGACCGTTGCATTTCGTTATTTCAACAGTAAACTGGTCCTACATGCCAATCTAGTAGCACATTTAAATTCATTTAGTCGGGCCATCATGGAAAAAATTACGACTGAATAATGAGTTCGATCCTCACTGGGTGCCCCATACTTTCAACCTTGTGCCTCATCTAAGCTACGCTTAGTAAATCGCTATATGAGCGTTAGTTTCACCATTTATTTTTAAACTTTGCTTCTCCTTTAATAACGACATCTTATATTGCATATTGGAAGTAACTGCGTATTAAGTTCGTTAAGAAATATTTACCAGAACCCTCACTAAGGCAGTGTGTGACACAAAGTCGCTTTTACGTGGGGTATACTATCATATACATATTCATATAGGCCAATGCCGACCCTACCTCTCTTAGTGCAATGAAGAAGGCGCTGTTTCAGGGTTGGAATACCCGGGACCGGGCACCTTCTCGCATCTAAAATGAGAAGAGTTTAGTCCACTTCCAGCTAACAGCAAACTGCTGTGTCGGGTCGTTAATGTCCTTTCTGTATTATATATATATATATATATATATATATATATATATATATATATATATATATATATATATATATATATTACCTAATAATTCTTTTTTCTCTCAACAAAGATATGTGAGATTAAATGTTCGTATTGCATTTTTTTTTTTTTTTTTTTTCTAGATTTGTTCTTGTTTACTTATAATCCGTGCCTGATTAGTGGATTATTATTGCGGCCATAACAAAACATCGTGTACGATTAAAACTTTCTGCAAGTAATGTAAAACTGATTGGGTAAACTAACAGAGTCCCTGTCAAGTCATCACTGACAACAGAAAGAGTATCGATTCTTTCATTAAATGATCTACAGGTATTTTTTAATCAATTTCACCCCAAGCATGGCAGTAAAGACACTAATTCACGAGGGCTGGAAGAATTAGAAGAAGAAAAAAACTTTACTTAGGAGCAAAAGAAGAGTAATCGGGAGGACAGTAGAAAGCCGATTGATATTGCATTTCAACTTTAGGGTTTAAAGTATGGGGCCGGAAGAGAGTTCCACAAGCTAGAAGAGCGAGAAAAGAAACTGTTAACATTCACCTTACGGTTACATCTAACCAATTCAACTGTAAATTGATGAGACCTTGTTGCCAGTCTAGTACTGCACTTACATTCAAAATCTCTAGGTAGCATAGCGAAGAGCTCATCTGAACAATTACCATGAAATTATTTAAAGAAAAGGCAAAGAGGTAACCTTACGGCGGTGGGCATAAACAGAAAATCAAAGGCGAAAATCAAAAGTAACATAGAAGATGTGGAAGAAGGGAAAATAAATAAAATTGACTTCAGACCACTCGTACGTTGGTATTTACTATGATTAGTTTAGTACTATTGGGAACAACTTCAGAAGGAGAGTAGGAAGATTACGTTGCGCCTCGCTCGCAAATGGGAAGGGACTTGAAAATCATTGGCCAAAATTTTGGCTTTATACCTAGTCACGAACACCGACCACTACCAATTGTAATGGTAATGATCATAACAATGAAAATAGCCGTTTATACACAGGAAACATTCGGTATTTCATTGGCCGAACAGAGTTACTGTCAGTTGTAATTTATAAACTCTTTTTTTATAAGAACAGTTTTTTTTTTTTCGTTTTTTTTTTTTTCGTTTTTTTTTTTTTTTCGTTTTTTTTTTTTTTTTTTCGTTTTTTTTTTTTTCGTTTTTTTTTTCTGGAGATCAGATTTGTCAATTCCGCTAAGTATTATCATTTGTTCTAGTTTGTTTTTGTTTTTTTTTTTTTGTTTTTTTTTCTGTGAGAATTTCCAAACCTGTAGTGAATAGTTAACAACTTGGCTATATCATTATGTTCTCTTCTGATTATATGTGCAACCCATTTTTTCGTTACCGCACTTGGAAGTGTTTGAGTGATGTGTTTTTTTTTTTATTTGGTAAAATTCTTTCTTTGTGATTACCTTGCGCCAATTTATAGGGTCAGACAAAGTCAATCGTTTAGGTTAATTAATCGTTTGGTCTTTTTCTTGAACAATTTTCTACAAGCACCAAGAAATTAATTTGTAGACTTGAAAGGATTAAACTAAAATGAATAGACATAATACGTCTAACAAGCATTACTTAAAGCTACAAATAGTAAGAAGTTGTGGAGAGCCATTATCGTCAACGTTCTGAAAAGGTAGAGTAAAACAACGATTAACCTACCTAACGAGATTGTGTAAATAGACGGCATAATAAGGACTAGTGGGGATAATAAAGAAATACACTTTTCAGTTATACGACTACATATTTTAGACGAACCCTAAACCTATATAAAAGCTAGATGTAGAAAAAACTGACCATGTAGCTGTTAGTATAGAATAATTAAAATTTTAACATTTTATTTTTATTATTTAAATAAATCTAATCTATGTAGTCGTTTAAAATTGCACAACTCCTCACTATCATTATATTTAGTCGTAGAACTGAAAAGTGGCGGATTGTTTTCTTTAAGACCTGAGGGATTCATTCGCGTGACGCCATTTTTAATTCTTGATTTAAGAATGGCCTAATTACATAAGCAAGGAATCAATGGTTACAAGAAGACTAGGTCCCGTCAATCTTCCAAATACTTTCTGTGGAAATAAGCATTCAAGATCCTGAATTTTTATTTCGGCTCGAATATTGCTCGCCGGTGTTGATGAGTAATGTATAACGATTTAACATGTTAAGTAGGTCATTTATTGAATTATTAATGTTGACTTGTTGTCATAAAATGATCACCAAGCAGGTTTAATTTAGTATTTGTAATATACAGTTACAATAGTTATGAACCTAAGGAGGATTGAGCCCATTGCCATAGCGAACTGGTAGAATTGATCGACATGACGACCTTACGACTGACCCCGCAATTGTATGCATCCTTGGTTGCTGTTTGATTTTTAACCCATTCAGGTGTTGGTGAGTAAACTACCTAACGAGATTGTGAAAATGGATGACAGGATATGGACAAATGGCGATAATAAACATGCAAATATTATTTAAATCTACAAATAACATTAAGTCGAAGAGATCCATCATCGCCTACGCCCTGAAAGGGCAGCGCGAAGCAGCGACTAGCCTACCTAACGAGATTGTGTAAATGGGTAGCAGAATAGGGAATTATGTGAATAATAAACAAACAAGCATTGCTTAGTTACAAATAGTAAGAAGTTGTGGAGAGCCATTATCGTTAACGTTCTGAAACAACGAGTAACCTCCCTAACGAGATTGTGTAAATGGATGTAATAAGGACTAGTAAAGATAATAAAGAAAGAGCTACAAATAATAGGAAGTTGTGGAGCTCCATCATCGCCGACGTCCTGAAAGCAGAGAGGGAAACAGTGAGTAACCTACCTAACCTGCTTGATCACCTATGCCCCCGATGTCATGATCAGTTGATCTTGAGTGGACACAAAGCATATATGATGAAGAGTTGTCGGCTCGTCGTATTATAATTATCGAGTTACGCTAATGCTGGTTTCAGGTCAAAGTTGTTTATAGTCGCCAATCGACACCGGCTCGAGAGTATTTTAAGTTCAATTTAAAATGCTGTCTACATTCTAATTGAGTGTAAACAAAACGGAAGAGACATGAAAGAATCTAATATTTGCGTTTCAATATCGGTTTGTTTAGATTGGATTATTGCGGGTTTAAAGTGATTGTTTCACCGAAGCCACTTTATTTGTGTTCAATATCAACAACTCCCCAGATAAACATATTACAGAAACAATATGTGAGGGTTGTCAACGCAACGATTAAATGTATTAGACTACGTAGAACGTATCGTTTGCCGTCAAGACTTCTGTAAATTGTAGCATTGGGGCTTGTAATATCGATCTCCAATTGAAAGGACTGTTTAGCTGAATTGATCAACTTAGTAAAACATATTGAAACTGATCCTTGTGGGACTGGTCACTGAAAGAAACAACTCGATTTTAAAGTGTTATTATCCTTCTCACTGAGTTAGCTACGATGTGCCGACATCAATCACGACAGTAGAAGCTAGACACCAGTGAATCAAATTTGCTTAGTAGAAATCACAGCGACGTTATCGCGAACACTCGTACAACACATTAAAAACGAATTATTGCATGTAGTCGTGTCTCTGTTGAATCCTCACTTTATAGGTAGTCACGTCTGTCTTAGACAGCGTTAGTGCTGCAACGAAGGAATGCTTGCCTTTTATATAGTCACGTCTCTTGGCGATTCAGCGTTAGAATCTTCGTTTTATAGGTAGCCATGTCTGTTTTAAACAGCGTTAGTGTTATGTTTGTCTTTCATATTGTCATATCTATTTTCAGTAGCATTGGTGATTCAATGATTGAATGTTCGCCTTGCTGATTTTGCCATGTCTGATTTGAACAGCGTTGTCAGTTCAACAGCAGAATGCTTTCTTTACTAGTAGTAATGTCTGTTTCGGATAGCATTGATGGTTCAAAAGCAAAATTCTGTATAATTCGACAATATATATCTATACAAAAGTGATTGTTAAATGTCTTACTCTAGGATATTTTCCCTGCTTTTCTTTCAGAAGAAAATAAAACTAACTCAGCTAACGAACTTGTACATAAACCCTATTTCCTTCATTACTTTGTGTAGGTTAAAATTCTTATTTTATGGTCGGAGTTAACGTTGTAAAAAATAATCCTAGACCTGTACGTACTTTTTTCTATCAGCCATTGTGTCATTTAAACAAATATACAGGATGCGGACTTTTGCGTTTTTTCAGGTGACTTCGATTGATGATGCCCGCCGATCTCCCCTGTGAACTCGGTTGATGATGCCCGACGATCACTGAGACGTCTACTGATGATGCCCGCCCATCTCCACTGAGAAGTCGGTTAATGATGCCCGACGATTACTGAGACATCTACTGATGATGCCCGCTGATCTCCACTGAGAAGTCGGTTGATGATGCTCGGCGATCAGTGAGACGTCTATTGATGATGGCCGCCCAACTCCACTGAGAAGTCGGTTGATGATGCCCGACGTTCACTGAGACTTCTATTGATAATGCCCGCCGATCTCCCCTGTGAACTCGGTTGATGATGCCCGTCGATCACGGAGACGTCTACTGATGATGCCCGCCCATCTCCACTGAGAAGTCGGTTGATGATGCTCGGCGATCACTGAGACTTCTATTGATGATGTCCGCCCATCTCCACTGTGAAGTCGGTTGATGATGCCGGACGTTCACTGAGACGTCTATTGGTGATGTCCGCTGATCTCCACTGAGAAGTCGGCTGATGATGCTCGGCGATCACTGAGACGTCTATTGATGATGCCCGCCCATCTCCACTGAGAAGTCGGTTGATTCCCGACGTTCACTGAGACTGCTATTGATGATGCCCGCTGATCCCCACTGAGAAGTCGGTTGATGATGCCCGACGTTCACTGAGACTTCTATTGATGGTGTCCGCTGATCTCCACTGAGAAGTCGGTTGATGATGCCCGACGTTCACTGAGACTTCTATTGATGATGCCCGCTGATCTCCACTGATATGTCGGTTAATGATGCCCGACGTTCATTGAGACTTCTATTGATGATCTCCGCCCATCTCCACTGTGAAGTCGGTTGATGATGCCCGACGTTCACTGAGACTTCTATTGATGATGTCCGCTGATCTCCACTGGGAAGTCGGTTGATGATGCTCGGCGATCACTGAGACGTCTATTGATGGTTTCCTCCCATCTCCACTGAGAAGTCGGTTGATGATGCCCGACGTTCACTGAGACTTCTATTGATGTTGCCCGCTGATCTCCACTCAGACGTCAATTCATGATGACCGCCGTTTAATGGGTTAGAGGATTTACCTTGTCTTCATCAGGATAATTTAATTCTCCCCTGAAACTAAAAAAAGGATTTGAACTGTTGAATAATTAAATAAATATTCTTAAATCCTTCGTTTTCCTTTTAGCTAAATCTCAAAAGTTAAAAGTTGTTATATTTATCGGGGATGAATGCCCAATTTCGGAGATTGTTTATAGATATAAACAGCATTGAACATAGAAATCAACGCTGAATGATAATTGTCAGTTTGACGATTCCATGCGATATTCAAACTAAGTAGTATCACTTGGTCTGAAAATTGTTGAATGGCTTCAAACAGGAATCTAGTAATGTTTTCGGGTGCATTTCTGACTGCGCTGAGATAATATATGCATCTCAACAAATTTTTATTTTATGTCTGTTTACAAAAAAAAAACAGTTTAATTATTTGATATCTGGTCTTTGAAAAGTGAAAACCGTTTCTCCAAGTTCAATGTACTTTTATAAGAGCGAGCACTAAAATTGTCACCGAAGTTGAAAGCTTTTCTAAGACTTAAAAGCTATTAAATTTGAAAAAATAATAACTTTTTATTAACAGCAAAACAACTCATTAGTAAATAACCATTTCAGCTCTATCTACAAGAGGAAAACATAATCTTCTGAACTTTTGTCAAGTCGTTCAACAACATTGATTTTCTTTTTCTGTTTTGTTCTCGGCTTTAATTAAAAAGTAATGCGTAAAGTAATCGAACTTTGTCTTCTTGTTGACGGTAAGTATTCCTTCTAGAATCTACTGGCACCTTCAGACTGTCAAAAAGCAATCATCTTTAAAAAAAGGAATTTTTTAAAAAACAAAGGATAATTAAGTAGCCGTTAATGCGTTCGTTATTCAGCGCTCTTTTGTATACGCTTAAAAACTGTTGATTAATGTATGGTAAAGTTGTCTAAGTGAAATTGGCAAAGAAAAACTTATTTGCCTTCTTTCAGCTAGAAAAGCAACGATGAAATAGAATTAGAGGAAGACTGTTATGTATTTACAATTAGTTGCTTAATTTTAGAATTGTTTTTGCTCGTCTAAAATTTCTAAGAATGATGTTTGGAGATGCAGTGTCTATGTACGTATGGAAGATGGAGTCCATTTTATACGCTTAACCTGTGAGAATTATTCAAGTTTCAAAATATTTTACATTTCTAAAACACAGATGAATAATCTTTTGGCAAGAACAGGTGACTGACCATGAAAAGAATTAATGGTAATTTCTTATTTTTTTTAATCGCTTCTTCCGCAAGCAAGGCGGGAATGCGAATGGGAGGTACAGGAAATGAAAGGGTATGAGTATACTTTAGTGAGGAAAAGTGAGGAAAGGGAAAAAAAAGAACAGTATTCAAGATGACAGAAGATGGAGACTGACATTTTATTTAAATTTATAATTTAATTTTTAATTTGTAGTTATCAGGGAAGCAAAATATATGAAAGGGAGTTCAATTGTGAAAAGTGTAAGAAAAGAAACCATTAGAAAAGTAATGGCAGTTACATAGAGATAGTTCAACAGTAAAACGGTGAGACCTAGTTGCTAATCTAGTAGCACGCTTAAATTCGTGTAGTCGGGGCACCAGGGGAAAAGGCTCACCAGAACAATTGCCGTGAAAATATCTGTAGAAAAGACAGAAATATTATCAGCAATATATTTTTGGGAAAAAATATTACCAGCAATACTTTTGGGGAAAAGAAAGTATATTGCCAGCAATACATTTTTGAAAAAAATTACAAGTAATATATTTTTGGAAAAGAAAAATATTAGCAATAATACATTTTTGGAAAAAGAAAATGTTACCAGCAATACATTTTTTTTGAAAAAAATATTGCCAGCAATAAAAATTTTCTCGGTATTGAGGTTGATATTCCGTGAAAAAAAAAAAAAAAAAAAAAAAGAAAAATCCTTAGTAAAATGAAAAAAATGGGTTTGAATTACTACTTACGATTCTTTTTTTCTTTATCGACTCTTCACGTTTCCGGATGAGGTCTTCGACCTTGACCTAAGCGAATAAATCTGTAAGGTGTTTCAAAAATCACGCGACAATTGTCAGAAAACATATACTTGTGAAATATTAGGGTGTTGCAAAAATAATGTCGTTTTCTCACATATGTTACTATGTGAGAAAACGACATTATTTTTGCACCAACCAAATAGCAACCAAGGAAAATTTATATGACATAATCTTCCATAAATCTACCAACAAAATTTCTTAATAATATATTATCACATACAGAAACATGATTCTATTTGTCATATAACATTTACAAGGTTATCAATGCTAATACGACTTTTGAAACACCCTATAGGTGATGAACTATATGAAATTATATTAACGCTCATCTTGTTTTCTTTTTCTTTTCTTTTTTCATTTAGGGTTACACTAGTTGCGCGAGTAGTGTAGTGGTTTTCGGCGCGGAAAATGGAATGGACGTGCCGAGTTCAAATTCTGAAGGAGTCTATTTCGTTCTTTTCACTCTAATTCCCATGGATGAAACACGAATCCATCTTCCTCCAGCTATGGATTAAATAGGAACGCCGATTGGGCAATCTTCTCTAGGTGGCAGCTAGTCCAGGTGAATGAAAAGCCTGAAAGTAAGGCCGTGTAAATAATAGGACAAAGGATATTTGGTTGCTCAACCAATCGAAGAGACAGACAATTCTAAGTTCACAATAATCCTAAAAATGAATGGGCTCCGTCAAGTTATTTTACCCTAGACATACCCAGTGCTGTTCAGGGTGGACGATATGTAGATCCCCTACAACATTAATGGGTTACGGGATCATGATTTTTTTTTGATTATGTAAAATGAAAGTAAAGCAAAACAGGATATGGTTTGCTTTCCTTAATGCCAAGACGTAGGCGATTATGATTCTCCACATTTCCTTTTTTTATCTGTAACTTTCTTGGGAAAGATATTAGAAAGATGAAACTAAATAACGTATTATTTCGATGTATTTATATATTATTATTAGTAGCATTAATATATATACATATATATATATATATATATATATATATATATACATATATATATATATATATATATATATATATATATATATATATATATATATATATATATATATATATATATAGTAGTAGTAGTAGTACACAATAAAATCCAAAATTACCTCATTTGGGGAATAGGCTTATTTCAACCGACGAGATTCGTCATTCTTATTCAACCCCGGTATAGACTGAGTTTGTGTCGGAATTAGAAATTTAATTGTTGCAGCTACAAAAAAACGTCAAAAAACTAATACAGAATTTATCCATTTCAATGTTTCAGTCAGACGAAAGGAACGAGTCAGTGACCAAGGGAGGGTGGAAGGTATTAGTCTTAAAGGAAAGAGGTTTTATATAATTAAACTTGGATATTAAAATACGCCTACTTCCCATGTGAAGTAATTTTGGATTTTATTGTGTACTAATTATTTGCGCTGTGATAATAAATACATTGAGCTCCTTTTGCAGATCAGTTTTAATATTTTCTATTACTAGGATCCACTTGGATTATATACCAACGAATTTATTACCTTTAATATATATATATATATATATATATGTGTGTGTGTGTGTGTGTGTGTGTACCAAGTGTAACAGCAAAATTATCCATTAGTTAGATTAAAATTTGAACTGTTCTATCTTAGAAATGATTAAAGATATCGTAATGGAATTCTCCGAGGATTTTATAACACTATTGGTCTCTACTTTGAACAATAAGAATGTATTTAGCTCTAAGTTGAAATGGTGATATCTCTTCCTGCTCTTACCTCCTAATACAGTTTTCGTCTCTATTGTCCCCTCTTTTCTAAACTTATTCACCGTACTCTTGATGGTTCTTGAATAGACTTTTAAGATGGAAGCCAGAGTATGAATGTTGGTACCATTACTGAATGTCTGAATGATCTTTTTCCTCTCACCATTTCTCAGTTGGAAAACATAGTGGGGCTGACACAAAATGATTATTTTATAGTCTACATATTTTTATTACTTCAAACGTTATTTTTAGTCGGTACCCGTATTCGAGTAGACACTCCGTTCATTTTAATAAAGGACTTTCTTTATCATTATTAATCGACTACGTAGACCGGTAAACGAAATAAATATTGTGCAAAATAAGCGAATTGCCTACTCATATACGGCTATCCACTAAAAATAACGTTTAAATTCATATATATATATATATATTACAAAGAGTTAATCATACCTTGTACCAATTAGCAATATTAATGCAATTATTGACGAAATCCCATCGCTAGTGGACATAATTATAAGCATTATACTACTAATAATCCACTAAATTATGAGATCCTTATGTATAAAATGGATATGGTGTATTTTTTTCCTTTAGATCAAAACTGGAAGACGAAATTAATGTATTTTTCCGACCGAGAGATGTTTTTACGAATGAGCTATTTATTAACGGTTATGTTAACTCTTTGTAATATAAAATATATGCTGCCTATTTTATTATGTTCATATATATATATATATATATATATATATATATATATATATATATATATATATATATATATATATAGGGTGTCCCAAAATAATGTATACACTCATTAAATATTAATAGTTAATAATACATTTTTTTATATGGATGAAAATATGCAAAACAGATGGATTGGAAGAATACGGACAGTTAAATACCCACCTAGATCACCAGATTTGACAACCTTGGATTTTTTTTTGTAGGGATTTCTAAAAAGACAATGTTTACAGCGGAAAACCTGAAACAATTGCTGAAATGAGAGTAGAAATTGAAGAAATACCAGAGGAAATGATACTGGACGTTTGTAGATCTATTTCTTCAATGAAAAGTGTATTGAACAGAACGGCAACCAGTTTGAGCACTTGATTTGAACTCATCATTATATGAACATTCTGCCATTGCCCCAAGTAGCTTTTATCTTATTAAAGTTAATTTTCTATGTTTTTTGTATATTTTACTCTCAAATTCTTTAAATGTGCATTCTTTCTCTTGTATTAATCTTATTTACAAGTCCAAAATACATAAATTGAATAAGTTATAACCATTCGAAGAGTATATACATTATTTTGGAACACCCTGTATATATATATATATATATATATATATATATATATATATATATATATATATATATATATATATATATATTTCCACGACCCCGAAACTAACCCACTATATATATATATATATATATATATATATATATATATATATATATATATATATTTCCACGACCCCGAAACTAACCCACTATATATATATATATATATATATATATATTTCCACGACCCCGAAACTAACCCACTATATATATATGTATATATATATATATATATATATATATATTTCCACGACCCCGAAACTAATCCACTATATATATATATATATATATATATATATATATATATATTGCCACGACCCCGAAACTAACCCACTCATAAAAACTTTTCCCCGAACCTGAAACTAACCCACACAGAAAATAATTATATTAGCTCTACTCTGTATTGAGCACTCTTTTAAGAATAGTATTTGTTTGTTATTGGAATTTATTCTGTACCAATCCTATACTTGGGTATATATATATATATATATATATATATATATATATATATATATATATATTTCATTTTCAGTTTTTTAAATTCATAAAAATGTAACAGGTACTTTTAGTTTTTCTATCTTTTTTGTTGTTTTTTTTTTTACTTTTTATATTACTTTTTTTTAAGGTAACACAACGATCACTGGAATCGGATAAGGCTGATCATACGATGTGATACCATTCAACGGTGCCTCTGTGTGTGTCTGTGTGTTCTTATGCATACGAGTGTGTCTATGTGTGTGTGTTAGTACGATTGCGCGCTCATGTGAGTGCATGTGCGTGTGTTAGATTTCGGAAGTAAATCAAGATGGCCCAATTACCCGGATGCCCACTTTATATAAAGAATTCAAAATAGATAGGTTTTCAGTCTCAATTATATATAACGCGAAGCAAAAACTATCTTCCTGTCTAAATTTTAAAAAGGCCAAACAAAAACTAACAGACATTTACAGAATGGTTGATTCGGTTGTTTTACGGCTTATCAACCCTTTGCAGGTTATCTAAAGCCAGAAAATAGTTTTAGATTTAAGTATTTTTTTGTTTTAGAGATAATAATAGTTTAGCGATACAAGTCTTACTAACTAACCCATATCTGCGGTGGATAATACCTTTCATACCTTTCCCAAGGGTATTTGCGAGAAAGAAAATATAACGATATATATATATATATATGGGTAGATAGATAGAGATAGATAGATAGTAAACTTTCCGTGAAAAATTCTGTGGATAAGATTAGATGTGTCACAAGGATGAATGTATGGGACACTGTGATGATCGAACTCAATACACAGTCGTAATTATTTTAGCGAAACAAGCTTGCTAACCATTGCACCACGTCGAGTTGCCGCACCCAGGCTGGTATGTATTTTCTTATTTTTTTTTATCTAACTGCTGAGCGATGTCATTATTCACTTGCAAAGCCACATCTACCACCTTGCAGACATCGATGCGATTCGTTCTTACATTTTGAATGGAATGATCTGTCTGGTTCTCAAAGCGCCATTGATTTTTTTTTTTGGGGGGGGGGGGGCGTTTTTTATCATTTCACTCCAAGCTAGACAATAAAAGAACAGGATTCAAGGAGACAGATGATGACGATAGTCATTGCATTTAAATTTTTGAAGGCCGTAGTTGACAAGAAATCAGGAAACCAGAATAGAGTTCCACAAGTGAAAAGTGCTAGAGAAGAAACTATTAGCATAGAACTTACGGTTACAACTAGTAATTTCAACAGTGAAATCATCAGTCTTTGCTGCCACTCTAGTAATGCGGTTAAATTCCTGAAACCAAGATTCCAAAGGGGAAAGTTCATCAGACCAATTATCGCAAAAATATTTCTAGAAGAGGCAAAGGTATGGTACCTTACGGCGGTGGAAAAGTGACTGAAGCCGAAATGCCAGGTTGGGACCGATAACGTTGCCGATTCTTTTTGGGGATTTTGTCAAGAGTCTCTAGACATATAGCAGAAGTACTACACCAGATGTGGCAGCAATATTCGATACACGGACGAATAGTAGACTTATAAATATACAAGATAAATACTGGAGAGAAAAATTGTCTACAACGGCATAGGGAGCCAACTTTCCTAGCAGCAGACGTATTATTTTCTTTTTTTCTATTTTTACCTTGTTATTATGTTTTGTTTTGTTTTTTGTTTTGTTTTGTTTTGTGATTTGCTTTGTTTTGTTTTGTTTTCTTAGTCGAATCAAAGTCGTTAAACTGATGCTGATAAGGAGAGAAATGATGATGCCCCCGGAGAAATGCGGAACCTTAAATTTTTTTAAAGTCTTTGTCTAAGTTTCCTGACATCTCTCTCTTTAGAACTTTATCAACTTCTTTTCCAAAGCCAGGTGTGCTTCTGTGATTTGCCTTTAGCTGACGTGATTGTAGCATCTATGCTTTCTGCTCGAATCCATATGAATTCTCTTCGGTAAGGTAGTGACTCGAAATAACTTCCCGCCTCGAGCTGTCATTATTGTCTTTTGTCGGCAAAATATAATAATTATAATAATAATAATAGCCGTTTCCTTATAAGGAAACATTTGGCACTCATTCACTGGGCATCTAGTACTGCTGTCGATTGAAATTTATAAAATCTTCATCTTTAAACATGTTTTTCAGGAAAATAGGTTTCCCAAATCCAGTAGCTGTTATCGCTCTTTCTAGTAGTAATGTTTGTTTTATTTTATCTTCTTAACCATTTATTTGAAGACTAAGCAACCAGTGTTGTTTTGGTTTAAATTTATAAAATATTTCTATTTAAAAAATTTATCAGGAAAATAGGTTTCTCAAGTCCATTAACTGTTATCGCTCTTTCTCTTCCAAACCTTTTATTCGAAATAATGTGGATGATGATGGTTTATGGGCTCGTGATTTACGGCTTATCAACACTTTGCAGGTTATTTAAAGCCAGAAAATATTTTTAGATTACGAGAATTTTTTGGAGATAATACTAATTTACTGATATAAGTTCTACTAATTAACCCATAGCTGGGGGAAGAAGAGGTATTTTTTCCAACAGTATTTGCGCGTAAGTAAACACAGTGAACTCGGCTAGAATTGGAACTCGATTCTCTGATTCTTACTGTCCTCCTGATTACTCTTTTCTCTTTCCACTCATTATTATTGTTTCTCTTCCTAATTCTTCCACACCCAGTAACCCTATGTGTTTTAGTTTTATAGTTGAAATGGCTACATGCAACCGTAATTTCTATGCTAACAAGTTTTTTCTCACACTTCTCACTTCAATGCTTTCCGGACAACTTTAATCTGCAAAAATTTAAATACAATATCAATCACTATCTTCTGATTACCCTTTTCTCTTTATGCTCATTATTAATGCTTCTGTTCCTAATTCTTCCATATCTTTGTGTCTTAGTGGCTTTACTGCCGTGTTTGGGGTGCTATCGATTGTTAAAAGTAGTAATAATATATAAATAAAAATATATTTTGAATAATAGAAAATACATAATCAACAATATAAAAAATAGGCAATACGGAAAATGTAAGAACGCGCTGGAAAAAATAAATTAAAAATTAATTAAATTTCCCATCTTTGCCATATTTAACAAAAGATGGTTAAAATAATGATTGCTGCCCATATATACATTAACACACACACATATATATATATATATATATATATATATATATATATATATATATATATATATTATGTGTATTTGGGCAGCATCTTTTCATTGATACACGTTTCTTTAAATATTATAGACAAGTGTTGTCTATTATTTTATGCAAAATTTTTTCGTAACATCTGATAAGTTTAATAACATTATCGTTGAACGAAGAAAGAAATTGACAATATTGATCCATATTTTTTTTAATACAATCTAAGCTTTCGGCTTACATAAGCCATTATCAAAGATGTCAATTACAACATATTAAACAATATACGGACAAGACAGTGATGATAGTCTGTCAATGTTTACATAGATGATTTCT
>OZ010574.1:67020680-67085680 GCA_963932145.1 Acanthosepion lycidas | reverse complement strand
TCGTGTAGTCTCATTTATTGTAATGTATACATACTTTTAAAAAAGAAAAACACTATTTAAAACTATTAGCTTAAACCTAGATATTTTATACTATCTACTGTAAACATTTTAAAACATTTGTGCAGTATTCATAATTAAATTTATTAAGGGTTATTTTCAATTTTTTAATATAGATAGCTTTGAGAATTTTTAGTTTATGCTTATTATTTTCATGAACAAGTATAGATGGATTTTCAACAAGAATTTTTCTGAATTGCGAATGTGGACAGATATGCTGTTGTAAATGTTTAGAAATGTTGGACGCGTCATTCAAATGAAAACTCAGCCGTCGAGACAACTCTGGTCTGCTCATAAATGAGAAACCTGGAATTATGTACAGTGCAACCTGGATATAAGAGACCCTGATATAAGAGAAACCCGTATATAAGAGAGATTTTATCTGGTCCCAAATTAGAGCCTCTGTTAATGTATATAAAATAGACCAGACCCGAATATAAGTGAAACCCGGATATAAGAGACTTCTTATCCTGTCCCGACAACTCTCTTATATCCGGGTTACACTGTATTTACGTTTTTACTTATGCATATAAGTATCAAAGACTCATTTATTATACGTTATGCGACAGATACTGTAAAAAAAGATGGAATAAAGCAATCTATTAAATTCAGCAAAATATTAAAGTAACAACTGCTGCAAAAGCCACCCAATGTTGCCAAATCTGTTGACGATAATATAAGACGCATTTTCTTTATGTGGCATGTTCCCGCATGACATTGGCGATCATGACTCTCCACAACTTCTTGCCCTTTATTTCCGTTATTTCTCCCAAACTCTGTTACACCATAATTGTGTCATGCATTGTTTTCCTCCCCGCTCTCTCTCTCGCTTTCTATTTGCCCTGTGAGTATCAGATTTTCCAAGCCCTCTCCTCATTATGTGCACTAGAAACCTCAACTGTCTATGTTAAATATAGATGTCCTTTTTGTTTCCATTTTCTCTAAAATTTCGTCGTAGTTCACATGTTCAGTCCATGGTATCCTCAGCATCCTTCTCCGTGACTTCAAGTCCTTTCTGCATCTTTGAGAAAATTCTTTGTATTCACTGCCATAGAGAAGGACGGATATCACGTAACAGTTTAGTACTCTTACTTGTTTCTTGCGAAATTTTTCTATTTCTCGATTTCTTGGCTTTTGGTATGCATCTTTGGCTATCCCAATACGCCTTCGGGTTTCAATGTCGCACTTTCCGTCCTCTGCTAAAACACATTCCAGATATTAGGTTGGTGCAAAAATAATGTCGTTTTCCCCACATATGTTTCTATGTGAGAAAACGACATTATTTTTGCACCAACCTAATATTTAAACTTCCGCACTTGTTTGATTTGCAATTTGCATTTTGGGCTAATCCTTTTGCTAACAACCATGCATGATGTTTTCTTGCATTTGATGTTCGTTATTTTCTTCTCGCCTTCCTTCACTAAAAAGCTACATCCAAGCTATCCATTGTTGGAATGGATCAAGTATTGCTCGAAATCAAATCGCAGGCATCAGGTTTTGTCCATTAATCGGTGGCCAGATATTATGCCTGTGTGGTACTGTTTGAAAACAATATTTTTGGCTTCATTTGTTTTTAAATCATAATTTTATTTCTACTTTCTTTATGATATTAACCATTCGTTTCTAGAATTTAAACTCCTAACTGGGTGTCTTTCAATCCTCATCTGAAATCACTGGATTCTCTCTTCGTAAAATGCATTGTGGTTAGTTTACATCAAACGTGGCTTATTTGTTTGTTTGTTTCTTTTCAAAGTTCTCTGCTTTTCTCCACTTTTGATGAGATATTTTCGAAGAGTGAGAAAAACGGTTAAATTAGTAAGAACGCTAAAGTTGGCAGCGAGGCCATGTAACACGTGTTTCCGGCACAGTAATGTGTATAATTAGCAAGACGTTGAGGAGTTTGGAAAGTGAAAAGATAGAGATTGGAAAGATATGGGAAATTATAAGCGTCGGAACAGAAGCCTTTTTCAACATTCTTTTCACACCTCTTTGTTGGAGAGTGTCGATGTTTGGCTGAGCAAGCTCGGTTGCCCTTTTCCAGACCCCACGAGAATTTTCCAAAACTGTTCATTTATTATTCATAAAAGATGTCTTGATACGCAGAATTGTACTAGGAATGTCACGTGTCTCAGGAGTGGGGACGATACGAGTTGGTGGATGAATAAAGAAAAGTAGCTTTTTTCCCTAGTCTTTTTTTTATTTATTTATTTTATTTTTATTTTATTTTATTTTTTTTTTTTTATTTATATTTATTTTTATTTTTCGGCTTCGGGCATAAGCAGTTTGTTTTTTTGCTTTCTTTCTAATCTCAAAGATAGTTTAAAGAATTGATATGAACTCTTTTGGAGATTCCTACCATTTTTACACGAATTCCCATTCTTCCAGCCCCCACCTTACTCTGTGTTCACTCTCTCTCTCTCTCTCCCTTTCTCACTCACTCATCCTCTCTCTCTCTCTCTCTCTCACACACACACGCACACATACACAATCTTCATTTGCATCTCTCTTTTTTCGCACTCTCTCTCTCTCTCTCATTCTGTCTCTCTTCCTTTTTTTTTACAATATTTCTTTTTATCTCTCTTTTCTCTCACTCTTTCTCTCGCTTTCTATTACTTCTCTCTCACGTGCTCTCATTTTCCATTTTCCTTCCCTTTCTATCTTTTTCTTTCTTTACCTCGGTCATATTCCTCGAACGTTTAACACGAAAAAGCACACACGTGCGTGCAGAGAAACGCTTAAATATACTCATACATTCTTATTCTTGTAAAATACACATTTCCCGTCAGCAATTAATAACGGCAAATTTCAATATAATGAACTATTTATAATTAAACGCATTCACACAAGTTC
This sequence comes from Acanthosepion lycidas, assembly GCA_963932145.1. Lineage (NCBI taxonomy): Eukaryota > Metazoa > Mollusca > Cephalopoda > Sepiida > Sepiidae > Acanthosepion > Acanthosepion lycidas. The sequence goes on along the minus strand of OZ010574.1, from coordinate 67,082,773 downwards.
GCATATTCCCACTGCGGTAAGTTAGCCCCCCCCCCGCGCCTTTTCTATAAATATTTTCATGGTAATTTTTCTGATCAGCTTTCCTGTTTGGTATCTAGACTAGACAAATTTAAACGCGTTACCACATTGGCAGTTACGTCTTATCATTTTATTGTTGAGAACACATTTTCTCTGTTTTCTCTTATTTAAGATTTCTCGAAGACCGATAGACGTAATACACACTGTTTAAAATGAAAATAACAATGAGGCGTCTATTTCAAATACGATATATATATATATATATATATATATATATATATATATATATATATATGTATATATATATATATATATATATATATATGTATATATATATATATATATATATATATATATATATATATATATATTGCGTACATTTTTGGCAGAATGTTTTATTTAGACATGTTTCGCTGAATAATTTAGACAAGTTTTGTCTACTTATTTTCAATTGGTTCTTTTCATAGTCATGAACAAGCTTTGTGGTGTAAAAAAAATTTACGAATTACAGATGGACATAACAAATTGTTTTGAAAATGACTAACACTACAATATTTGTGTCGAAATAAAAAACAACCTGAAGATGACATTGTGCCATGTCGAAACTACTCGGAATAGAATAATATGTATCTGCCGGGATACTATCTCTTCCTTAAAGGTTGTTTTTTATTTCGACACAAATAGTGTAGTGTTAGTCATTTTCAAAACAATTTGTTATGTCCATCTGTAATTCGTAAATTTTTTTACCTGTGAAGTGTAGAACGCTGAGTCGAGAATTGTGATTGGCTTGATTAACGCTTCAGATGAGGTAACCAATTATGGTGTTGTCGAGAGATTAAGGTTTGGTTTCAATTTTTTAGTACATATATATATATATATATATATATATATATATAGCTTCGAGAATTTTTAGTTTATGTTTATTATTGTCATGAAAAAGTATAGATGGATTTTCAGCAAGAATTTTTTCTGAATTGCGAATAGGTGTGCTGTTGTAAATGTTTAGAAATGTTGGGCACATCATTCAAATGTAAACACAGCCACCGATACAACCTGGTTGCTCAATGAAGCATGTCACAATATATATATATATATATATATATATATATATATATATATATATATATATATATATATATATATATATATATATATTTTTTTTTTGTGGTACAAAACTTTATTACGGCGTTAAAAACAAGAATATTTTTACATCGGACCATGATGTTATTAAAATAAAATACCAGCCGACCGGTTTCGCCCCCTCTCTTCAGAGCTGTAAACGGGGGGAAAATTATGAAAAAAGGAGAAAAAAAAAAAAAATCTCCTTTTTCATAATTTTTCCCCCGTTTACAGCTCTGAAGAGAGGGGGCGAAACCGGTCGGCTGGTATTTTATTTTAATAACATCATGGTCCAATGTAAAAATATTCTTGTTTTTAACGCCGTAATATATATATATATATATATATATATATATATATATATATATATATATATATATATATATATATATATATATATATATATATATATATATATATATATGAATTAATACAAATATAAAATTTTCACTTAGTTGATTGCGATTGTATTCAGCACTCCGACTTCACTGTTTCGCAGGGAAGCTCTTCATAATAGTTCAGTCTACGCGTCAGGAGGTTTCAGCAATATATATATATATATATATATATATATATATATATATATATATATATGTGTGTGTGTGTGTGTGTGTGTGTGTGTGTGTGTGTGTGTGTGTTTGTGTGTGATAGAAATTATTAGGAGGATTTGAGATAATCATAATTAAGCAATTCCTTGCGTCTAGAAGAAACCTCAATAGAATGCAGAAACCAGTGGACGGCCGTTTCGTTCGATATTTGGCACTCATCAGCAGTGCGGATCCACTACCGAGTACTGAAATCTGGACCTTTACGATACGATGCAAGCGTCATACCAACGGGCCTCGGTGACAAAAAAGTAACTCTTTAGACTCGATATAGCGCCGCTCTTCACAAATTCCGCGGTGTAACTCATCCGAGTTTCCCTTACCCATAAGAATAAGCCCCGACGAGCCAGGACTACTATTACCAAGCTGTTCTATCCAGAGCATTAGAAGCCAGTTCAAGTAAGGATATACAAGTGATAGAAATTATTAAGAAGATTTGAGATGATCATAATTAAGTAATTGGGGATAATAGACGTGGCTCGTGGAGGCACAGCCCTATAGGGTAAGAGAAACTCGGATGAGTTACACCACGGAATTTGTGAAGAGCGGCGCTATATCGAGTTCAAACCGTTAGTTGGTATGATGCATGTGTCGTATCATAACGGTCCGAGTTCAATTCTTGGTAGTGGATGAGTTCCAAATATAAGACGAAACGGCCGTCCAGTGCTTTCTACATTCTGTCGAGGTTTTTTCTAGACTCGATAAATTATTTAATTACAGTATATATATATATATATATATATATATATATATATATATATATATATGTGTGTGTGTGTGTGTGTGTGTGTGTAAAAGACAATAGAAAAATTGTAATATTATTGGACGAAACGCATCGGCTAATATTACACTTTCTTATTGTCTTTTACATTTATAAATATTGTCTTTTTCTACAGGATAACTCTGAGAATTTTTTTCATATATATATATATATATATATATATATATATATATATATATATATATATATATATATATTAGTGAATATACGTAATATCCAACGTCGATAGCACGACTCGGAGTTTCATGCAGTTCTTGCAATCTTCAGGTGCAAAATAAGAATTTGACACGATAAAATATTGTGTGTTAAAACTTGTTTATTTAATTATTGTTGCGTGAAATATAAGAATTAACTATTAACAATTTATATCATTCAAATTCTTAAGTTCGAAAGGTGAAGAATTAAAATATATTAAAAAAATTTTTTTTAATATTTAAATTTAAATTTGAATTCAAAAGTAAACAATATATTAAGGTGGATAACTCTCTTTTTACATCAAATACACTAGTTATACCAACTAACTTCGACTAGAACACAGTGTGGAAATATAATATAAGGGTGGAAATATAAAAAAATAATAGGTCAGGACTATTTATCTAATGTACTTATAGAGGTGAAATTTTATATACACGCACGTTAGAAATTAATAGAGTACAGTAATATTGGATTGCATGTGTGTTTATAGATATATAAGAAATGTTATTAATCATGGATTCTAAGTATATTAAAAGTTTCTTCATATTATGTTAATATTCGTAATAGCTATTTTGCAATCTCTTTTAATCAGGGTCAATGTATTTGAAATTATGGATACATGTAAACATCAATTCTGACCACGTGTTCAGTAAGTGAGGGTTGTTTAAGAATTTTAAGTGTTATTTATCTATATTTACCTGACTTTGTACAGAGCCTGTTATTAGCGTTTTTGATCGATACAAAAAGCCTTGCTTGGGAAAACAAGGTTTCTTTATGTTTATGCGACTACACAATGCAAACAAACCTATTGTAATGAAATCCTAAGGGAAGAAACGCAACACACAAAAATGTTTCACTTTGTCAATATTTTTTCTACAAAACTGTTCTTGATATATAAAAACTTATATATCACTGTCCCATAGTGTAGACATGAAAAATACTAAAATCAAAAGAATACAATAACATTCAACGATTTTTCGATCGATCATTTCTGCTTACGAAACGTATTTTAACGTAAACAATGACAACGTATAAAATGGATTAAGTCCGACGATTATTTAATATATTTTCTGTTTATACATTATTATTATTATTATTATTATTATTATTATTATTATTATTATTATTATTATTATAGATACAATTTATTTAAGTAAATGGTCTGGTTGTAATTAAACAAAATTAATTGCATTTAACGGTCTGATTATTGTGCTTTTATAAACTGTAATTCGGACGCTTCTCTGTAGCTAAATGGTATAGCACGTCAGATCAAATAACGGTTTCCATATATATATATATTTTGATAGATACACAATTCTTTAGCATTTTTACTGAAAATTCATTTAAATTCAGTCTTCAAAGTATTTTCTCTGGTGAAATACATGTAACCGGAAATTCTATCCTAATAGTTTCTTTTCTCGCACTTCTCACCTACGGAACTCTTTTCCGATTGCTGACCTCCCTGTCACTTTCAAATATTTAAATGCAACGTCAGTTGCAATCTTCAGTCTTCCTGGTCTTGTTGTTTTATTTAAAGTATTCTTATTCTTTTCCACTTCCAGTGATCCCTTATGTCTTAGTAGAATTATCGCCTTGCTTGGGAGGAAGATGATTCAAAATATATGTATATATTGGCTAAATTTTATATTGCATCATTACATAACGAATCTCTTTTGGGTTCAGTTCGTTTTGGGAGCAATTAATTTCTGTTTTAAACTTCTTTGACTTCTTTACTTTGACCTATTCACTTTGACCTCTTTGACCTATTCACTTTGACCTCTTAAACTTTGACCTCTTCCCTTTGACCTCTTCACCAAATAATTAAAAAAAGTATTTGATAATCTGTAATAATTATCTGCAAATTTAGCTACCTAATAATCGCTCCATGACGTATGAGAATATTTAGATTAGTTTGGCATAAGGCCCTCTGTGCGAAGCCCCAAATGAAGATCTACTGTATATAATTGAATATAGTCGGAATTTTTATGATCAGTTTTACGCAAAAAATAGAGCACAGGTAATATTTTTGAATCATGCATTTTTGGTGACCGGTTGCATATACAGAAGTAAAAAAAAAAAAAAATATTCTGTCGGTGTTAAAATTAATGCAAAAAAATCAAGGGTCACATTATATATGAAATCGTCTTATACACTAATATATACGGTACTTTGCTTCAGTATTAGTGATCTACATGTTCCTTTGCCTGTTAACCAATTCTCGACATATTTGGTGCTGTTAAAAACAGTCTGAAATCATTTCGACATTCTGCAATGTTTAACAGTGATGTTTGGCTAGATCAGTTATGAATTCGGGTCAGTTATGACTTAGCGAGTTCGGTCCTCACTGGGTGCTCCCAGACTCGTGACATTCTGACATTTCTAATCTAAGCTTACTCTTTGAAGGTATTTCGATATTGTGTAACGGTTAGCAATTTTGTTTCGCTAAATCAGTTAGGATTGACTCGTATATTCGTTCCTCAGTGGGTTCTTTCTGGTTTTGGCCGTGTGCCACATTTTTTGCTACCTTTTGTAAATTGCTGAAATATATTCGCTTAATAAACGAAAAGCTGTTTGAAATCAACATTTTTTTTTAATGTATAAAATTCGTACAAAATATATTTTATGATCGCAATTTTCACTTTTGCAATGATTTTAACTGTAAACTTTGTTGGACTTGTTTTTGTTTTTTTATTATTACATTTTTTTTCAACCGTTCTTTTTAAGCCTTCCTTTTCTGAATTTAAATGACATCTATTTATTTCTTATTTGTTTATTTTTAACTTTCCAAAATATGCTCAAGAAATCACCTTTCATCGTTCAAATTTAAAACATATTTTACTAAATCAAATGAACACTTTTTGTTGGTTTCGGATTTATGATTACTTTAATGTAAATTCAAAATTGGGTGAAAAACTTAATAAAATACAATAAACAGTTCCGCTATCGAAAAATCGATCTTTCCTTTGCATTTTGCAGGTCAGATATAGAATAAGAGACGCTTTTCTCAGAAAAAAATAATTTTGAATAATCTTCAATAATTCATGATGATTAATGAAAATATATGCCAAAAAATAAAAAAAAGAATTCGTTAAGCGTCTTTTTTCTAATTTTATTAACATCATAAATTACCCAGCTTTTGTTGCACACACGTTTGTATATTTGAGCAGGTTAACAGTTGACGCTAATAGGGAATGATATATACATCTATTCCATAATACAGGGATGCGCAAAAGTAGGTATACAGTGATAAAAAAGAAAACTTGACCACAAAGTATATTGTATTCGTTATACAAATATAATCAATAATAAACATATCAAATGTTCAAACTGTTCCGCTTCGTAATTCACAAACTTCTCTTTATCTGTAAAATATTTATTACTATTTATTGAAAAATAAAAATTATAATAAATGTATTATAATATAATTTATGAAAATAAAATATTAAAAATGATTTTTATGAATTAAATGAACTCGATTATTGAATGAATGTTAGAACCCCTATTATGATACAGGTAATACTAATATAATACTTATTGTTTACCTAATTTTTCAAAACTGTATAATGTAAAATGCAACTTTATCGTTAACGGATATAAAAAAAAAACAATATATTAGCAACCTGAAGTAACTATAACAGCCGATTATTTCATTAAATGAGATATTCCGTTATTATGGTAACATGAGGTACTGCACAGCTTTTGTTGCACACACGTTTGTATATCTGAGTAGGTTAATAAGCAACAAAATGTTGCAATTAGGACGGAATATCGCATTTGTAATATAGCGGTGAATTTGCTAATATGCAGCTTTTTATTTCTTTAAATTTCATTTTATCCTTCATCGGATATTTTAGTTTAAATGATTTATGTTGTTTGTTTGTTTGTTTGTTTAACGGCATATCAATCTTCATAGGTCATTAAATACCGAAATTTAATTGAGAGCTCCAGCAATCTTTTGTTGTTTTTGGACAGGAGGTAAGGTTCGTTTGATACTGAGGATTTGTGACGAATGCTTGTTGCTTTTGGACAGGAGGTAAGGTGCGTTTGATACTGAGGGTTCGTGACGAATGCTTGTTGCTTTTGGACAGGAGGTAAGGTCCGTTTGATACTGAGGGTTTGTGACGAATGCTTGTTGCTTTGGACAGGAGGTAATGCCCGTTTGATACTGAGGGTTCGTGACGAATGCTTGTTGCTTTTGGACAGGAGGTAAGGTCCGTTTGATACTGAGGGTTCGTGACGAATGCTTGTTGCTTTGGACAGGAGGTAAGGTCCATTTGATACTGAGGGTTCGTGACGAATGCTTGTAGATTTGGACAGGAGGTATGTTCCGTTTGATACTAAGGGTTCGTGACGAATGCTTGTTGCTTCTGGACAGGAGGTTAGGTCGGAAATTTGGGCTAAGATCGAGTCAAGGATGATGGAAGGTAGCTATAAAGGCAAAGAAATTGACTATGAAAAGTCTGTTACTGAAGTCTAGTATTTGAAGCGTATGGTGAAGAGGGAGAGACGGAAAACGTCTTCCCGACTCGATGCCCGCTGGTCGTCTTTCAACGTTGGGTCCTTGCTCACGGGGTAGCAACGACGATGAAGAAATGAGAAAGAGAAAAGTTTCGAGGCAAACGTTGACAGAAGGAATGGGTGTGCCAATAACTGCAGTAAAACGTAAACATGTGATATAAACGTTGTTGTATTAACTCCGCTCCCATTACCAGTACAATATTAACAATTCATACAAGTCTCTGAAAAGTACCACTGACATAGATACAAATCTTGGATTACTCCGACAAAATATCTAACCAATGCAACTGAAATGAATATTGGATCGGTTCAAAAGTTATTAACTGTCCGTAAGTGAATTTCAGAGCTAATATTTAAATATATGGACATAGTTATTCAGCTATTTGAACTATTTTGGTCCACTATTTTCGTCATCTCAGACTCAGGATTCCATACTACCAGAATTTGACATCTCTCTGGGTGGTGGATTGGTTTAAGTGGTTTGTAAAGGCTTCCAGAAAATTAAATTTTTTCTCATTAAGAAAATATTCTAGTGATCGAAATAAGGGATAAATCTAAAATCCAAGGTTATATAAGAACGGCGAGTGTTGTAAGATATCCCATCCATGCGGTATCAATTTCTACTGGATTTTCAGAGATACATGAGGTTTGATAATAAGCTGACGGAAGACGACACCATGTACTAATTCCTGTTGCTTTTCACCGGCTACAGTATTTCGTCGGTCCAAGGGAGAACAGTACTTGTCGTAATTAAACGTTTGATCTTGTGGAAGGTGGTTGTAATACACAACACACTTCCAATGCCACCAGACACACCGAATCACCTTCGGATACAGACTGATTCTCTGTTTTCTGCATGATTCTTTTTGCTCCATCCCTTTTTTCATTGACTGTGATCGTTTAAGTAGGTTTTTGTTGCATTTGAGTAGAATGTAGCAGATGGAACGACAGTGCATTCATTTTTTAAGGCATCCAAACATCCTTGAGATTCAGGTATCCAAGTTTTGTTTTTGTTTTTTTTTAATGACTTACACACTCATGTAAGATGTGGAGTATTTCTGCGATATGCTTTTTCATGTGACTTATTAAATTATTTTAAATCAGCATTTTGATTTGATTATCATCAACGACTGAAGGCCTGTCAGAAACTTCTCGTTCTTCCAGGTCACAATTTCCACTTTTGAACCTAGTAAACCACATACAAGAAATTCTCTCAGCTACATTAACGTCTCCATAAACGGTACATATCTTTTTGGCTGATTGTATAACGTTTTATTGGAAGGTGGGGCAGGAATGAAAGAGCATCAGATGACAAAAATACATATCATTTTCCAACATTTTCCCTTTTAATGTGAAAAAAATTCACGAATCATATCGAAGGACGTGTTGAAATGTAACTTAGTACTGCGCTTAAATTCATAGGCTTAGGTACCATAGAAGTAAGTAATATTTATTTTGATATAATACAAAAATGTGACACGAGGCCAACAAGGGTGATAGAGTAACATTCAATCTGTCTTATCTTAAGCTTGTCTAGCCACGATTACTGATCCAAACATGTCACAGTATTCCTTACACCAAAACAACACATTCTTACTACAGCCACCATAATATTTCACAGTCTCTATGACGTCCTAACTAGTTCCCATATGTACAAATTGTCTGTGAGGAGGAGAGTAAATATAAATAACAACATTTAAAAAAGCTATAGAGGAAAGTTTATCAGCATCGGCCTTCGACCTCCCTGTGGTTAGTCGGAACTCCATTAACAATCCTTTTCCACACTGATCGGTCCTGCATTACTGACCCCAGATCCCCAATGTCCAACCTTGAGTCCCGAGCCGTGGTGTCTGGGAAAGTCAACTTTTGTGAGAAGACACCTCAAGGAAGATGCCATAGAAGTAAGAATGAGACGATTTTCCTGTCCTCTTGGTGGGAGTGGCCGGCAAACTGCAATCGCTTTTGTTTGAGTTTAAGAGAGGTTGGTCTCATTTCTCCGTAAATTGTGTTAAGCATTGCATGGAATCTCCAAACTGATGGCCTTGATTTTTCTAAGCAGATTTGTATATACTCCATCCAGTCGTCTTTCAAGACGAACAGATAATGTCCAAGTTTTTGATCGATACTGGTAGAACTGGTTCAGTCAGTGTTTAAAAAGTTTGGACTTTTAAGGAGGATGGGAGGTTCGAGCGCCAAATCTTGTCAAGTTTGTTACACGCATCCAATAAATAATTACAATAACTTATCTCAGAAATATAGGCAGATATACTCTATGTATATATGTCATAATTTTGATTCACATGTGACACGAGATCGAGTGTTCGGACGCCACCTGTTGAAAGATCTTACCATGTTTTGTTACAATTTACTCATACTGAGGCGTAAACTATCTAAAATATGTAGGAGAGAATTTCGAAAAGAAAGTATAAAAAATGTTCTGAAATTTGGTTATTTGGCTACGGAATTATTGATCTATTCTAGTTTTTCTCTTAAAAACATCCTCTTTATATATATATATATATATATATATATATATATTACCCTAAATGCCAATCCATGTATAATACCGGGCTTTTTTTTAACTGGTGTCGCCAGTTTTGCATAGAAATCGCCAACAAAGCATTAAATAGTCTTTAGCTAATATTAGTTTTTCTACATTTCTTTTATTATGTTTTATTAATATTTACTAATTGTATATCAACAACAGTCGTAACTGGTTTTCTATAATGGAAATTAAATGAAAACAAGTCTCTTTAATAAGTCAGGACTGTTCGAAAGTGATGCGATTAGGCCAAGAACAGCGAGGTCTAGTATAGATATGCGGCTGTTTTGGCGAATTTGCACCAACTGGTAGGATAGTTTATATTTTGTTCCAAGAACACATCATGTAACACATAACTTGCTCTTTGACATACGCATAACGTATAGCTGAGTTAATAATTACGTTTTGCAATTCTATACTTACACGTTCTGTTCATGTTTTGTATTGTAACATCTCTATCTATAAAAGGCGGGATGTGTGTGTGTGTGTGTGTGTGTGTGTAACGAATGCACAGCCGCAATTTTCGACGGATTTGCACCAAAATTTACATGCACATGCTCCAAGTTAGCCAAGACCGACTTTGCATTTCCCAACTCCCATTGATAGTGGAAATAATCGATTTTTCATGCTTCTACGGCAGTTTTCATGTAGTTTGCGGCCATTTTCTACTGGCCAGAGTGAGAGACTATAACTGGCTGCCACGAATAGGCAGGAAGAATCTATTGGCCAGCGTGAGAGCCAACAGCTAACTGACACGAATGTTAACTAGCATGCTAGCATGCAAAAAGAAATCGATAGCTGCATTCGTCACAAGTGGGAAAAATTTAAATCTGCATGGCACTTTACTCCAATTGGCTCATTCGCTTGCTTAAACTCAACGTTGATTCTGTTTCCGCAGAACTGGGTTGGGTGTGAAAAAGTATTTGTTGTTAACATTCTTCTTTCATTCGGTTTTTCCAGTTACGGGTCCTTTTTTTAAAGCTGATCGTTTTGTGTTCATTTTGTTTAGTTCTTTTTTTGTAACAGATTTAATGTTTAGTATAGAGCTTAGAAAAAATTCGCAGTTTGAGGCAAGAAGTAAAGCATGTAGCAACATCAGCACGGCAAAGGGCACGCCTTTAAAGGCAAGGAAGGGCAAAAATATTTTAAGTCAAGTGATAGCGATTGCTGTATGAGTCGTACGATTTTTGAATCAAGCACGAGCAACGCCGGGCCATGCTGCTAGTTATGCATAAAAAGGTTAGGTTTTATCTACCATCAAATACATTAAGTATTTGAAAAATTCCATTACATTTGTTTGTATTAACCTTCTAGAGTCTATTGTTCCACTAGTGGAACATGTTTTAAGACATTTTTATACCAGACGAATATTAAATTTGATTATTTTGTCAATAATATACACGGAAAAGGCTAAAATAAAATATGTGCTTACATATCGTGTTAAAATACAATTAACGATTTATTGATGCTTAGTGATTTTTGTTGAAAACATCTGCAAACATATTCAGCCACCAAAAGGTTAATACGGATCATTGGATTGTTCTAATGTCAGTCAGTTATGTATCATGCGTGATACACGCTTAGGCGATCATGTATCTTTCGATACATGACTGACGAGGCAGATTTTTCTCGCAGTAGGTTGCCATTCCTTTCTGCAGTAGACCAGTTGCCATCCAAGACTATAGAAACCGGTCTGTCCTGCTATTTACCGATAGCTGGGGGGGGGGGAGAAGAAGCGGATTCATACCTTTCTCAAGGCTATTAGCACGTAAGTGAATGTAATGGATTCGACTGGAATTTAAACTCGGCTCTCCGATTCCTCAACTCGAGCCGCTATCCATTATTACGTTTTTTAATCATTTCATCCAAAGCAAGACAATAAAGCCACTAAGACGCAATGGGTTACAAAAGTGTTAGAGAATATGTGAAAAAAAGAAAAATACTATTAATGAAAGAGAATAATAAAAAGAATAAGGAGAGAGACGACAGACGATAACGATTGATATTAATTTTTTTTTTTTTTTTTAAGATCAAACTTGAATGAGAAGCTATAAGCCGGAAGAGAGTTCCACAAGTGAGAAGTGCGATAGGAAAAACTGTTAGCATAGAACTTATGGTTACAACTAACCATTTCGACTGTAAATGATTAGACTTTGCCGCCAGTTTGGTACTGCGCTTAAATTCATAAGTTTAGGTGTCATAGAGGAAAGCTCGTCAGAACAATTAACATGAAAGTATTTATAAAAATAAGGTAAAGAGAAGCTGCATTACGGCGGTGATAATGTGTCCGAAGCCGAGATGCCAATTCAGGACCAATGACATTGCAGATTCTTCTTTTGATTTTATGAAACGTCTCTAAATGTACACAGCAGTAGCACTAGAGTAAATGTGGCAGCAATAGTCAAAGCATCGACAAATGGAACCTTTTGGATTTGTAAGATAGATTCTGGAGCTTGGAAAACTTAATCCTCACAGGTCAAATTGAGGGTAAGAGAGATAGGGGAAGGCAGCGAGACAATTATTCGCGTGAATGGATGACGGATCGGGGGGGGGGGTCTTATCAAGGTCTTAGCTAAGACACACACGACATAGGAAGTTGTGGAGAGCCATGATCGCTTATGTCATGAAGGGATATGGCACATAGAGGAAGAAGAACCAGAAATCAGGATAGTTAGACAAGCGTAACGGTTATCGGCGCGTAATGTGAAATTGGCCGAGTTCAAGTTACGGTCGATTTTTTTGTCGTTCACTTCCTTGGAAAAGCATGAATCCATCAGGAATGAGTAGGTTCACTTGCCTTAGGTGGCAAACAGTTTAGGAGAAGGAAAACTCTGAATTAAAGCCAACTTGAAAAGGGATGGGTTCCGTCGGACAGTTTTGCCCGCGACACACCACCGCTGCTATAGTTGTAGTACATGTGGTGCTCCTTCAACGCTAAAACGTTATGTCACCCAGTGCTCCTGTAACGACGGGCATGGCTGTGGTTACTTTCACGTTCCACAATTTCTTTAGTTTGCTGACAAGATAATTGAGGAGTTATTATTATTATTATTATTATTATTATTATTATTATTATTATTATTATTCTACAGTATGTGTCATCTTTTCTCAATAGATAAGGAGTTTATTTTTTCAGCTGTTTAATTTAGTATGACACAAGGCCATTATTTGAGGTTAGAAAGTAAGGATCTAGCTCTACAGAGAGAACGGTCTGTGAGTATAGCGTGCTAACCATCGTTTCATACCATGAGAGGTTGTAAGGAATTAGTTATTTTCTACCGTACAACCTCTTTTCCATAGGCGAACGTTTGCTGGCCTCTAGCTACTCGCTATTTTCATAGCAGATATTCAGACGAGCTTAATTTCTTTAGAGCCACCAATCCAGAATTTCCCAGATATGACCTGCCATACCACCTACACAGGGTCGAATCATCCTCAATCGCTTTGTATTCCATTGGTAAGGAGGACAGGTATTTTTTCTCGGAACTGTTGATTTGTGGAAGAGACTACAACCTCTTCAAGTCTTGAGTCAACCTTTATCTACCCTATATATTCTCATAATATGCATTTCTTACTTCCTCCTTTTACGCTCTTACAACAACCTCATTCATTAACCCTCTACCTTAAGTGACTCTCGTGCCTTGTACCAGGTGAACAGTATAAAAAATAACATTGCTTGATGAGTCACGCAAAATTCTCTTTGTTCTTATTTTTCAACAAGTACAATACGAATGTCATGATCTCTTGCCATATAAACATATTTTTTACAAATGTTAATCATTGTATAAGGTACGGCAGAAATATCTCCCACATATACGTCCCAGAAATACCTCCCACTTAATGGTAAAACATTAGCTAGATGAAGATATTGCCACTAATGTCTTACCATTATGTGGGAGGTATTTCTGTGAAGTATATATGGGAGATATTTCTACCGTACCTTGTATATTGTTAACCACTGTTTTTCTAGTTCACGTTTTTTTTAATGCCATGTCCCTTCGCGGGTAGGCACTCATGTCCCTCCACCGATATCTGTAAATTGCTATGAATTCTTGAGAGAAATAGTTTTTGCATTCCATATGTCTTGTAAGCGTAAAAATTTTTCAAGCTCTTCATTGTTTTTTTGGGGTTTTTTTTCAGAAATGTCAGCTGTCTCTTTCTGATGCTGTGTCCATTTTATTTCTATTTTCCTTCTGACTTGTTGCTTTCATGTTCCTTTCATCGTATTCTCAACATCCTTCTGTAGAACCACATTTCTTCATCTATGTAGAGATTGTCCACTGTTCACTTCAATATGGATTCTCTTTATTTCTAACGACTTGTTTCTTAATATTTTGTTTAGTTTTTGGAAGACATCTTTTGCGCCTTCGGATTTCGGTGTCATATTTTCCATTTCCTGATAAAATATTGCCCAGATATTTAAACTTCTAGACTTGTTTTATTTTGACATGAATTTCTTAGTTCACATCTTGGATATTTTCTCTTATTAATAATAACGTATTCGCTTAGTCCTTTCTTCTCACTTTCCTTTACTATCTTCCGACAGTTTTATTTGAGTTATGTGAATGATATTATTTTCGAAATATAGTTAAGTTTGTCACAAGGCTACAAGTATGGGGCTCCAGTGAAGGCTGAATTAAATACTCGGTCAATCAGATTAGCTCACTTAAACATTTCCATGACGAGACACCCAAGTAATGCTCATGTTTAGGCGGCAAAATTTGTCAGCGTCTTTTAATGGAATCTGAAAAAAAATCCAAACATTTGCTTCTCATTTCTGTCGACTTTCCTAATTTTTTTTATTTTATTTTATTTTATTTTTTTGTGATTTTTGTTTTTGTTATCATCATTATTATTTTGCTTTAAGTCGTAAAAGCGAAAATCGCCTTAGAATTAACATTATGCAAACATTTTCTCACTTCATGCACAAAAATAATTAAATTAACAGAAAGTCTAAATGCTTTTTACAATTCATATGACATGCCAGTTTTGTAGATTCTGCAAGTATACAGTAAAATATCCCATTTCAAAAACAATGTTTTCCTATATTTAATAGTCGTCGAAATTCTTGGATGAAATTTTATCGTTATTTTTATTCTTTTTTTTTTTTTTTCAATAATCTTATTTCTGCTACATTTTATCACAGCTCAAAGATCTCTACTCTATGACTCTCAAGTAAACAGGTTGAATGGAATTGGAAATAAAGAATAACCCTCTGATAACATATTGCATCCTATATCCTTAGAAATCTCTCTTTTCGCGACAACGCTGTTACTGATTTGGCTACTGTCGCTAACATATTGCAGAATACCTGAAGGGATATTATATGTTTATTAATTTGGGTCAGACCAGGATTTTTCTTTTTTATCATAGTGTTGTAGGTGATATATACTACTGTATTGCACACAATGAAATCAGAATTTTGAGGAAGGCCAATGTGTACAGAGGCCGAACGTTGTTATGAGGGTTCAAAGTAATAAATATTTTTCCTAAGTTAATCACAATTCTGCCGTTTTAAATTGTTTACGAAATGCTTCTTGCTTATTAACGGTTATGTATTTTTTAACCCCAATCAAGGCAATAATGCAATTAAGACGCAAGGGCTACTAAGAGGGAAAAAGACTAAGAACACTTTAGAAGTTTAGTAAGAACCGGAAACACAGTCCTAAGCAGAATACAAGGGATAAACCTCTACTCCTGTTAAAAAGAAAATGGATAGTGGTGTGAATTTGATATGTCACGTGCTAACAAACTGTAAGGGGGAATATTTCTGTTTCATAGACAGATATGAAATGAATGGGAACGAGATAGATAGATAGATAGATAGATAGATAGATAGATAGATAGATAGATAGATAGATAAGTAGGTAGGTAATTTAATGACAAAATGGAAAATGTCTATGTGTAATGTGTTTCGTACTATATTAAATAGAATACATTGTCTGTGTCACAATGATGCAGGGAGATGAGTTTAGAAGCTTAACTATGCTAGCTAATCCGTACCACGACCCTTTTAACAAATGACACAATAACCACAAGAACTCATCTTTCATTCAATTTAAACGTACCAAAATACTACATTTTCAAAGGGGACCTCATAATACACATATTTTCTCTAAAACCTTGTCGTTGCTTACATGTTCGTTCCATGGTATCCTCAGAATCCTTCTGTAGAACCACATTTCTGTTGCTTCAAGTCTCTTTTTCATATTTGAGGAGATTGTCCAGCATTCAGTGCCATGTACGAGGATATCACATAACAGTTCAGTATTCTTTGTTTTTCAACGACTTTTCTCTGTCAATACTATGCTTAGTTTTTGGAATGAATCTTTGACTATCCCAATGAAGAGACAGTTTAAATTTCTGGGACACGTCATGAAGAAGGAGGGCTTGGAAGAATCTAATACTTACAGGACAGATTGAGAGAAAGTGGGACGGGTAAACAGTGCATAACATACTTGATGAGTTAGAGTAAATGAATGGCAGAACAAGGTTATGAGGAAATATTAGGTTGGTGCAAAAATAATGTCGTTTTCTCACATATGTTACTATGTGAGAAAACGACATTATTTTTGCACCAACCTAATAGCAAAAAGACAACGTTTATTAAGAGCAACAAGGGATAGGGAGTTGTGGAGGTCTATGATCGCGTACGCCTTGAAGAGATACGGCACACAAATAAAAAGAATAATACTACATGATGGTAAAATTTCTGGATATACATATTGTAAAGAGGATGAGAATAGTTGCTATATTATGTCCATTGACAGAATTAAGAAGCTAATTGCAGGAGAGGGTCAAACAATTTGTGGAGCGGGAAAATGCAAAAGGCTGGTCCAATCAGGATAAAAAAAAACGAGGATAAAATCCTAAGGATATAGCGGATCTTGAAAAGAACCTGACAAAAGTGGAGGCCGAGAACGTCAGTCATTTTTAGACAAAATGACTTTTTTATGGATGACTTCATAATTTCCTCCTTACGTATCCCGAAAATTTAATCTACCTCTTTCTGATTGTTTTTTTTTGGCAACAGTTTCTTTCTAGTTTCTATTCTCCTTCAAAATTTCGCGCCAGTCATATGTTCGTCCCATATTCTGCTCAGTATTCATCGATTGAACAACAGTTCTTCATACTCGCGCTTCTCTTAACTTCAAAATGTCCTGTAAGTTTTAAATTCTCTAAACCTTTATCATGTGTCCTGGGAATTTCAGCTACCTCTTTCTGATAGTTTGCTGGCTGCATTTTCTTTGTAATTTCTACACTACTTACAACTTCCTCATTAATCATATAATTTGTCCATAGTATTCTAAGCATTCATCGGTAGAACTACATCTCGATAGCTTCAAATCGTTTCTTTATATGTGATGGGAATGTTCAACATTTACTGCCATAGAGGAGATGTTACATAGCAGTTCGGCATTCTTTTCTTTGTTCCGAAAAACATTTTCCTATCTTCTAGTACAGGGGTCGGCAACCTTTTGGAGACAGCGGATCAGAAAGCTATGCAGTGTCTCAGCAGGAGAGCCATGATATCAAATTTACTATAATAAACTGTCTCGACCTAAAATTGCTCCGCCCGGAAGGTCGTCTTGGTCTGGAGGTTTAAAGAAAAAAACAACGAAGTTAATGCTATATTATTTAAACAAGTTTCTTTATTTTACTGCAAGAATAACAGCTAACACAAACAACAAAAAAATAAAAATTCCTTACTACAAACGAAATTATTTAATAAGACACTTGTTCTTATTGTTTGATAACTTCTCCGCATCAAGTGAAATATTAGTCGATGATAGGAACAAAACATTATCTAGTTTCCTTATTTTACTGCAAAAATAACAGGGTAACAACCAGGCAATGCCTTACTACGATTACTTTGGCGGACTGGGCAAAAATCATTCACGCCAAAATTCATATAATCTACTCACCAAGGAATAAAGCTCAACAGAGCAGTAGCCATGAAAATATTTGTAGAAAAGACAGAGGTTAGCCACGTCACGTCGGTGAGAAAGTGACTGAAGTTAAATTGCCGGATCAGCATTGATTATATTACAGGCCCTTCTTTGGATTTTGTCAAGAATCTCGAGATATACATTAGGAGCACTAGATCAGATATAAGTTCTATGCAAACAGTTTCGTTTCTCCCATTTCTCTCTTGTGTAACTCTCTTCCTGCTCCATGCTTTCCAATCAACTTTAATCTTTAAAAAGTTTAAATCAAAGGTCGGCAATCTTTTGGGGAGAACGGACCAGACAGTTATGCAGTAACTCGGAGGAGGGCCATGATATCAAATGAACTATAATTGTCTCAACCTCAGACCGCTTCATCCAGAAGGCCGCCTTGGTCTGACGGTTTAAAGAAAAAACAACAAAGTTAATGTTATATTATTTAAACAAGTTTCATTATTTTGCTGCAGCAATAACAGGATAACAAGTAACACAAACAACAAAAAATGCAAATTTCTTTACTACAAACGAAATACAATTACAGATGGCAAGTTAAATAATAAGACACTTGTTGCTTCTTATTGTTCGATAACTTCTCCGCATCAAGTGAAATATTAGTCGATGATAGGAACAAAACATTATCCATGTTGCCATCACTCAACCTTGTTCTTAAACAACTCTTAATATATATCACTTTCTGGAAAAGTTGTTCACAAGCATATGTAACCCCAAATAATGTTAATATCAGCTTCGCATTATTCAATAGACTTCAATTCCGCTTGTCTAAACATTACTTGTAGAACTGAATTGATGAGCTTGAGTAAATTGATGTTAGAAGATGTTTTGGGAGAAAGACAAAACTTATTAAGATCTATAAGGAACAGGAAGATGTGGATATCCATGATAGCCTATGTTCTGAAGGGACACGGTACATAAAAGAAAGAAGTTTAGAATTAAGGTTTACCTTGCTTCTTTTTTCATATAGGTTATTTGGCATGTAGTCTGTCTCACCAACATTTTTGAAAGTTGTAGTATACATATATATATATATATATATATATATATATTTGTGTATTTAGACAGAAAATTCTCTTTTAGGCATGTCTGATTGAATAAATTACAAACATTATGTCTGCTTATTTTTATCAAAATTCTTTCATATTCATTTCATATTAATAAACACTGATAATAACTCATTTAGTACCTCCCTATATGAAAAAAAAACAACCAGCAAAAACTTTGCACTATCAACTATAAGAGTGAATGTCTTAATTACTACAAAAAAAGCATTTATACAGAATTTAATTAACCAAGCACAAATTAATTTCTCCACAAAAAAAAGATTTTCTATACGAAACTAAAAATATTAAGCAGACCCTCATTAATAATGATTCACAAAGCATATTGTAGATGAACAAATAAGATGATTTATCAAAAAATCACGTTGAATAGAATATGGTACTTCTTCAAAGGACCCTAAATATATCAAACTCATATTGTAACCAGATTCATGTTAACTACAAACAGGATGAGAAAAACATAAAAACCTCAATCGTACCAATATATCTCCCATGGATCCCAATAAAAAATAAAATTAATCATATATACAAAATACAATGCAACCAATTTAATTATTCGCAATAACTCCTCCTCCTCACCAACTGATGTATTACGTAAAACCAACCATATATATCAATTCAAATGTCCCTTAGGAGAATGTACCTCCAACAGAAAAACAAATATATATGTTGCATATACGATAACTACATTATCAAAGAGTCTTAATGTACACAAGTCTAACCATTCATCCATTGCGATACATTTACACTAACATTCCTGTCTATATTCACAGGATATAAAAATACTGATTGATAACACAACTATCCTACACCAAGAAAATAATAAAGTAAAACTACAGATCCCTGAAGCAATCTTCATTAAAAAAGTGAGGCCGACATTGAATAGAATCAGCTACGAATACTGTAATAATGTTCTAAAATGCCTATAAAAAGAACAGTTTTCATGTTTTAATGCGCACTCAACCATGGCATTTCAACATAAAAGAAAAAAATTCCATAATGGATAACTTTTCACGTTCTAATGAACGCTAAAGCATAACTGTTAGCCATATCATTTAAAGGCAAAAGAAAAATTAGTAATGGATAGCTACACATAGTTTTTGGCTTACCAGTTTCACCTCTGGAGATATTCTCTGAAAGAGATGGAAAGTATTTGCGAAATAAAAGTATTTCTCACTGTTGCAGTGCATTTCTTGTCTTATTTATTTGTAATGTACGGAAAAATATTCGCGAATATGAAAGGATTATGATAAAAATAAGCAATCAATGTTTGTAATTTATTCAATCTGATATATATATATATATATATATATATATATATATATATATATATATATATATATATGAGATTAAGGATTTAAGCAGGTTCATGATTTGAACAGTAGTAGTTTTGTTTCGCTAAAAATGAATCGTACGTGCCAAAAGTTAGTTAGACAAATGGATCGGATATTTCGGATTGAATATTAAAATATAATTCAATAAAAAAACTAAAAGAAAATCGCTTTTCCATTAATATTTGACTTTAATATAATCCATTATTCAATGCAAGTGTTCATCCATTTAAGTACTGACCAGGTCCAACGTTGCTCAACATCGGACATTGTACGGGAACCAATGTTTCAACGTCATGCAGCCGTAATATTGTACTGTTAAATGTTTCATTAAAAATAACACTAATAACTCCATGTCAGACAACAAAAACGTATAAGAACTATATATATATATATATATAGAGAGAGAGAGAGAGAAATATATATATGTATATATTTCTCTCTCTTTCTCTCTCTCTCTCTCTCTCTCTCTCTATATATATATATATATATATATATATATATATATATATATATTCACGTTGTTTGTTCTTGATTTTGTCGTCTTCACAGTTGAGCACCGTCTGTAAGAAAAAGAAAACCATGTCACAATTCACAAGTCACAATTCACAATTTTGAAACGGCATGCTTTACTGATTGGCATTCGCACTGAAAGTTCCAATACGAACATTTCTGAGTATTTGGATGCCAATCTGAGGACAATGCAGAGGATTCGGCAAGAGTTGGATGTGTCTAATGGTGATTACAAAAAGGTACACCTTGGAAAACTCACTCTGATCGTTCTAACACGAAAAGAACTCTCAAATTTGTTGGTGAGAGCCTCAGACACAACAGAGGCCTACATCAAGTGCCTTGAGGAGGTTAGTGCTGCTCTGTGTCAAGAGGGTGGCAGTTGGTAGACACTATGTTCGACAACAGGACCCAAGAGACTGGGTTCTCTTGCTTGTCATACAAGCAAGGGAACCCAGTCATGGCCGCGAGGCAATTTTTGCGTCACATCGCCACTTATATCTGGCACCTAACTCCCCACACTGCAATTATGCATGGGGCGCAGTTGACCGAGAGATCAACAAAACTCGTTATAACAGCAAAGCTGATCTGAAGGCAAGGCGTATGACAGCATTCATCGTCTTAGACAAGAAAACCAGCCAGAAGAATTTCAGGAGATTTTGAAATCGTTTGGAGGCTGTGTTTGAAGCCAATGGCAATTTTATTGAATAAACTCACTCTTTAGTATTCCAAAATATTTTGTGTAATTTTGGTAAATATATCTGTCAGTGTTATTTTCACTTTTTATCCATTGCGCATTGTATAGTCAGATTCCTACTATACAAGCATCAAGGTCCACTCAAGGTTACTGTTAATGATAAATATGGTGCGTATTATGAATGAAAGAGATGATAGGAAGTAAAAATGATGAGGAAAAGGCTTATCCTTTCATTGAAGAGAAATTGAATGTAGTGTTCGCAGGAGCATTCACGTGGCCATCTGTTCCACAAATTTACAGTTCTTAGGAAAAATAAAAATACACCCTGTAGTTTGTTGCATTTTGCATAAGTGTGTTATAGTATACTAATAGAATTATCTGCGCCTTGCTGCGTGCCACACTTTCTTTTTCTTTTTTTGTTTTTTTTTTGTAAGAAAACGATAATTGATTTTAAATCGTTGTTATAATTTGTGGAGAAAAATGATGCATTTCAGTATTACTCAATGATCTTTCGGATGTGACCTCTATCTTCTGGATTTCTCCTTCTATATTTTGGATAGGAGTCATTCCCTTGTTTAAATTTAAATTTAATTTAAATCAAAGGGAAACAAACTCAGTTTGGGCATTGTCACCCACGGAGACCCCCTTTCATCAAAGTGAAATATACTTATCCAAGTACCCTGGGCAATGTAGTTCCAGAATATGAAGGTTTATCTCCAAAAGCCTAGGAGGAATTCGATTAAAAAAAAACAAATAGACAGAAACAGGCTACAACTTTATATATAGAGATTATAATATTAAATGTGATACAGTATAGTATAATATTAAATGTTATATAGGAGAGTATGAAGTGTGATATAATACAGTATATTATATTTGGCATCTCGACTTCATCACTTTTTACTGACGTGACGTAGATTCCCTCTGTCTTTTCTACAAATATTTTCATGGCAACTGTACAGACTAACTTTTAAGGGGACATTGGGAAACTCATGAATCTCAGATTTAACTTCTTAGTCATTTTAACAGCTTTAATTGTTGGTTGGAAGGGGATGTATGTGTTATATGTATGTTATCTTTTAGTTTGTTTTTGTTTGGGGGGAGTGTGTGTGATGTGTGTATGTGTATATATTTGTCCTGGTGCATATATGCGGGAGACCTCATCACCTCTGTAAGCATGTCTGTCTAGTGGATGAGGGTGAGAGGGGAGTCAGTTTATGGGTGATATATTCTTTTATGTAGTAACAGTAAAGTATAATCAACTATGCAGAGATTATAATGTTTGAGAGAAAAATGTGTGGGGGTGATCTATGGGGTTATATATTAATTCTATCTGTGCTGTTTAGTTATATATATATATATGAAGGAAAAACAGAATTATAGACATAGATAAATATTAGTGCTTCATCTTGAATATGTTTTTGTTTTTGTTCTGCTTATCCTCCCATCACCTAGGCATAATTACATAACTGATACGTGGATACAGACTTAATTCTAGAAGATACATATATTCTTAGGTGTATATAAAAATATCATATTCAAACAGTGCGGAGTGTCTCCTTCTATGCAGCGGCTTTTTCTGATGACGTTGTAGAAAATTAATCTGTTGTTCTCAAATTGAAAGCTAAAAAGAAATACATCTATTTATGCCTTAAATTATTTTTAGTACCGAGATCATTGTTTTTACCGCGCGGATAAATAGACAGTAATTCTGAACTTCCGTTGTCTTTATAAAATGGCGAAAACGGAAATAGTTTTTTTTTTTTTTTTTTTTTTACATCACAAGTAATCTTCCGTATATATTTCGTTGAATTTGGGCAGCGTGTGTGAACGAAATTTGGGCGGTATTTTTTGTGAGTCTTCAAATTCCTCATTCTCTATCGAAATATCAATTCACATATGAAAGATTCGGCGGAAAATATATTTTACACGATACAATTCCCTACATGTTCTAGTAGTACCTCATGTCTATGTGAGCGCGCACGTATTGTGTTTGTTTGGCTTAGTTTCATTTGTTTCGCGACATAGAGTTTTTGTCGAGAGTCAAATGTATTGCTGGTAATATTTTTCAATAAATCTAATACTTTTTTTTCAAAAATGTATTGCTAGTGTAATTATTTTATTTTTTATCCATTTTTATACTTTCATAGTAATTTTCTTGGGAGCTTTGAAGTAATAAAAATATGATATATGTTATTCTGCTTTTACAGTTAAGTACATAATAGACGATACTCAGCTTTTGGGCATATTTGTGTGGACATGATTAGTACGTAGTGACATGTGTGTTTTATGTTATAATTTTGTTGAAGTTATATTTTGGGACACAGTTTGATTTGTTTAAGAAATTTTAGGGTATTATATGGATTAATTTCATGAAAGAAATATTTTGTGTTGGTTGTTGGGTCGGTTTTGTTTAGCGACATATCCACGAAATATATTTTGTACGCAATTGTAAGCCTTCAACTCCAGATAAAAGGAATTGATGGTCATTTTGCTATAAAATGTATTGTTGGTAATTTTACTATAAATATGTACTGTTGCTATTTTTTATAAAAAATTTAATGCTTCTAATTTTACTATAAAATTAATTTTTATACTTTCATAGTGTTTTGACCCCAGTTTGAGACGAATGTGTGTTTGTATATCTGTATGAAATACGCGTCTAGCAAATAACTATTTAATTGAATTTTTACTTAGAGACAGAAAACATTAACGCACACCTTGTTAAATTTACTCTCCTTCAACGACAAAGTAATGCAAGATATGAACATACATACACACACACACACACACACACACACATATATATATATATATATATATATATATATATATATATATATATATATGTATGTATACACGCGAAAATAAAACAAAACCATAGACCTACACCATCCCCACCAATAAACAAAACTAAAAAAATGACAACAACTTTAAAAACAAAAAGGAAATAAATGAATTCAATGTTTTGTGGAGGAGGTCTAAATGCCTAGAAGCATTCATTTTCCATGTGGTAGACATTATCAGGTTTCCTCAAAACTTGAGAGCCAATGATAAAACGCCAAGCAGGAAATCACAATTCTTGCAAGTCTTTTGGGTGCCACAAGGATTTTGGCGAGATTTTGCAGGCGCGTCAACAAGACTTCCTCTCGAGTATTTGTTTCCTTGGCCAGGACATCTTGACAAGCAACATGAAAAATGCATAAATAATCACGTAAACCTGCTGATATTTCACAGATTTTAGAAGAGACTCCATAGCAGGGTTTGTTTTTTTTTTGTTGTTTTTTTTTTGTGCCTAAAAATATTGATGTCATTTTGTAGATAGGGAGTTGCATCAATTTTCCATTTTTTTTGTTAATCTAAAAACCGGAATATTGGTTACATTTATTTCAATCGCAAGACGATTAGACCTAGTAGCCAATATTAGTAGTGCGATTAAATTCACACCGTCATGGTACCTAGAAGAAATCATTAGAATAATTGACGTGAAAATATTTATAGAAGATACAGAGAGAAACCATGTCACAACGGTGGTAAAGTGCCTAAAGTTGAGATGCCAGGTGATGAACAATAACATTTCAGACCCTTCTTTGGATTTTATCGCGATTCCCAAGATATATAGCTGGAGCACGAGACAGATATTTCTTAAGCATTTCATCCCAAGGAAAGTTAGATGCCACTAGCACGCAAAGGGTTACAGAGCGAGAGTAAAGAGGCCTGATGGAGGAAAGAATGAAGAGAAGGACAGGGAATAGGTCAGGACATCTGGAGATGCCGATTGACATTACATTTGAATAGTTGGAGATTATAGATATCAGGGAAACAAGTAATAGGAAGGAAATTCCACAGACGGGAGGTGCGAGACATGAAGCTATTGGAGTAGAAGAGACTGCCACATTTAACCGTTTTGACAGTGAAAGGGTGGGTCCATGATGCCAGCCTAGTAGCATGCTTAAATTCATGAAGTCTGGAAACTAGCGAAAGTAGCTCGTCGGAGAAGTTACCGTGAAAGTATTTGTAGAAAAAACAGAGGGAGCCGACGACACGTCTGTGAGAGAGCGACTGTAGACGAGATGCCAGAACAGGACCAATCACATTGCATATCCGTCTCTAGATTGTGTCGCGGATCTTAAGGCGAACAGCGGGGGTACCAGACCATATATGGCAGCAATAATATTCAATGCACGGACGAATGGTAGATTTATAAGCGTGCAAGATGGATTCTGACTAGAAAAACTGTCTGATACGACACAGTGAACCAACCTTCTTAGTAGTAACCCTAGCATTTGATTCAATATAATCGGCCCACTTCATGTCGTTGGTAAAGGAGTATCTAAGAAGGTGGAAAGAGTTGATCTCCTGGAGGTTAGTATCAGTCGTGGTTCACTATGATGATTAGACTTTTCTTTGTTTCTCTAACTCACACGACTTATTCCTCTTATTTCCTGTCGTCTATCATCGACTAAAAACGAGGATGAATAGCGGCGAATAAAACATTTCTCAGCATTCCAGATATTTAAAAGCTATGAACTTGGTAGAAAGATGTTTCCAGTCTCTTTTTGTCGTTTGCTTTTCTTAAATCTCTCTCTCTCTCTCTTTCTCTCTCTCTCTTTCTCTCTCTCTCTTTCTCTCTCTCTCTCTCTGATGTTTTTATTTTCCCTTTTCCTTTTCGTTCGTTTTAGTACAGTTTTATGAATTTTAGTTCCTTGAAATCGAATTAAACTTGAAAGGACGCTGAAGAGAAATAAAGCATAAAACTTGTAACCAGGAAATCTGGTGAGAATCTAAGAAATAATATCTTTCTTTAACTCAGACTGTAGAAGGAAGTCTTTAAAGGTGATATTTTAGGAGTGAAAATCGGATTCCTAAATTAACAAGAGTTAAATAACACTGACAGCAACTCAAAAACACCAAACTCATCATCCGCCCATCAAAGCAATTTCGAGATGTTCCATCCCATAATATCATTAAATGAATTGAGCAGTAGCCTCCACCCAGACCAGAAGCATTTCTTTATGACTGACAATGGATATAGCAGTTTCGTTCAGTTCTATTGGAGCAAATATAAAGAATATCTATATGTATAAAGTTGTAGCCTCTGTCTGTCTGTTTGTTTGCTATTGTTATTTTTAGAGTTTTGGAGATAGATCTCCCATAACCATATATTTTTTGAAACTACATTATCCATTCATTTTTATCAAAAGGTGTCACCGGGGGTACCATCCATACACACACACACAAACGCACACACACACATACTAAAATTTATTTCCCTTTCATTTAAATTAAATTTAAATATGAAGTAATGACTCCTATCCAAAATATAGGAGGAGAAAGCCAGAAGATGGAGGTCACATCGGCAAGATCAATATGAGACAATATGGACGTCAAATTGAGCAAGAAATCGCCAATCGGTGGTTAGTGTCTTACAATGCATATTTGTTGCAACAATTCAACTTTCATATCAATGTTGAAATCTGCTCATCAATTTATTCAATAAAGTATTGCATCAAATAAATTTCAAAGGGGTCAGATCAAGCTGTTTCTGCATAAACCCCACTGAAATTTTGTTCCTTTTGATTTAAATTAAATTTAAATTTGAACAAGGGAATGGCTCCTGGCCAAAATATAGGAGAATGCCAGAAGATTGAGGTCACAGCTGCAAGATCATTGGGTAATACTGAAATACATCATTTTTCTACACAAATTATAACATTGATTTAAAATCAATCATCAAAAAATGTGTGACTCGCAGCAAGGTGCGGGTAATTCGGCTAGTAGATATATAAAGAAATGAATAAAAAAGTTGAGGCACGGTAGATTAATGGATTGCGACTCGGAGTGAGAAATCATTGCTTTCACTTACGTGCTAATTCTCATAGGAAAGTTATGAACCCATCTCTTCTCACCAGAAATGGGTAAATAGCAGGACGGGCTAGGCCTATAGCCTTGGTTGGAAACCAGTCTAGAAGAAGAAAACCACCTGCTACCTTGTAGGCCCTGCATCTTTAGGGAAAGGCTAGAAGAAGGTAAATTAAAAAAGAAATCCACCTCGCATGACCTCTCGAAGAAGGAACTGGCTCACTATTTTGAACCACAACAAAAAATAATGGACTCCCCGGGCTTAGTACAAGAGTTCCAACAAATACATTATTAGATACGGCATGGCGCCATGGACCTCTCTGATTTCGGTGTATCACCCACGGCACTTTAGACGACGATAAAAGTGAATTTTCTCTAGCGTTTCTATCGACGTTTGGAACTTTACAATTTTCATCTACCGTTGATATGTGAAAAGTATTTCAATCTATTATTCCCATCTAGATTGTTATAAACTTTATTATAGACACAACGTACACAAGTGCCCTTTGGTCATCATCAGGTTTCCATTATTTGGTTCGTATGGGATATCTGTTGATTTTTATATTGAAGGGTGGTATTTTTTATTCAATGTCAGATGGTTTCGCTATTGGCTATCATGCGGACTTGCCCGTCTTTTTGATAATTTTGTATTTCATTTTTAAGGTGAGTAATTGTCAATATATTTCAATTGGTCGATGTTGGCGGATCTTCAGCAAGTGAATTAGGCAAGCTGATTGAAATTGTACAATCTCCATTAGAACTCATCTACTATGGCCTTGTTCCAAACTAAGCCCGCTTAATAGACTACTAGATTAAAGTGTTGCTTCCTGAATTTGGTGATATAGTAATTCTGATTTCCATACCTGAACCAGGTGGTGCAGACTTGAAGTCATTGCAAATCGGGCGAATAACTTAGTACTTCTAAGATTATATTACTAGACATAGCGGAACGAGAACAATCTAAGCCTGTAGATTGAATAAAGGGTTAATTTCAAAATTCCCTAGAGATTACATAGCTCGGCAGAAACTTGAGGATGGTTGAGGGACACAATGCCTGAAACGTTGTAATAACAAGAAAGATGAGGATATTAGTCCGAATGTTAATAAGCTACGTGACTGAAGCCGGGATGCACATCAGGACCAATAACATTGCAGTTTCTTCTTTGTATTTTATCATGAATCTCTAAATGCATATCAGAAGCACCAGACAAGATGTGGCAGCATTATTCAATGCATGAACGAATCCTAAACTTCTTTCATGTTGGTGGTTTGGTTGGTTAGTTTCTGGGGAGAAAAATTCTCTAACACGCCACAGGGAACCAACTTTTCGGGCAGAAGAAAATAAATGTTAGTTTCGTAAATTACTTCAAACTTTATTATAGTGGATACTCGGATTTGAAATAGACGCCACATATTTATTTATTTTAATTATAAACAATGTGTATTAAGTTTATCGGCCTGCGCATGCGATTGATTTTTGTTTGATTAATGGCATATCAACTCCTTATGGGTCATTTAATGATGAAATTCAATTTTCTTGGGAGCTTTGAAGTAATAAAAGTATGATGTTATTCTGCTTTCGCAGTTGAATAAATGGTAGATGATAGTCAGCTTTTGTGCATATACGTTAGTGTAGACATAATTACTAGAGGTAGTATGTGTGTTTTATGTTGTAGTTTTGTTGAAGTTATATTTTGGAATACATTTTGATTTCTTTAAGATATTGTAGGATATATGGATTAATTTCAATCAAGTTCTTTCATGTTGGTGGTTTGGTTGGTTTTGTTTAGTGGCATATCAAGGGCTTATTGAATGCCGAAAATCTAAATATTTTGAAAAATATATATTTTGAACACAATTTTATGCATTTAACTACAGATAAAATTTATTGTTAGTCATTTTGCTATAAAATATACTGGTGGACATTTTTTTGTGAATATGGATTGTTGACCATTTTTTATATAAACATGTATTACTATTATTTTACTATAAAAATGTATTTTTATAATTTCATAGTGTTTTGTTTGGGCGTTCACTATTTGCATTAAAACCGTAGTTAATTCTCTATAAATATAAGGGCATCGGATGGTAATGTGTATTCGTGATTGTGTATGTATGTATATATGTATTTATGTATATATGTATATATATTACTTCAATCGTTGTTGTAGCAGATACTTTGCATTTGAAGTAGACGCCTCAAGAATGTCACAGAAAGTAAGTTCCTACCTTCCCTTTTTATTCCAAAGACGAATTATTTACTATAAGAAAGTTCGAAGTAAAAAATAAATCCATAGATTCTTTAGAAATATATATATATATATTCTATGTTCACTTTTATATTTGCACATGCTCTATCTGATATTGAGCACTTTATCCCATCTTTAGACTATATTTTACTTTAGCCCATCTTTAGACTATATTTCTTCATATATATATATATATATATATATATATATATATATATATATATATATATATATTTGTATAGTCCTCAAGAAGTGTGTACCTGAACTTTCTTCTGTTTCCTCTAAACTGTATAATAAATGCCGCGCTGCCTCATGCTTTCCTGTCTGTTGGAAATACTCATCTGTTGTTTCAGTTTTTAAGATCTCAGGTGAACCGTCCGAGCCTTCGAACTATGGGACGATTAGCCTTCTATTTCTTTTTGGGCAACTTCTAGAAGCCCTAATCAATACTGAATTGGTTAAGCAACTCACATTACAGAGCCTTCTTTCAGACAAGCAATATGGCTTTCGTTTCTCTAGATCAACTGCTGATGTACTGACGACAATTTCGGCAAGAGTCTCTCAAGCACTAGATAAGAATAATGAAGCTCGGGGCTGTTGGATTGTACATCTCGAAAGCTTTCGACACGGTTTCGCATACTGGTGTTCTTCCAAATTTGAACTGATCCAGTCTTTCTCATCAGAGCGTGAAATTAAAATTATCCTAAACGGCCAATCTTCTAGATCCTTTTGTAATAATGCAGGTGTAGCGACAGTGTTACCAATATTTAACCATGGCTAGGAAAGGTGGGATTAAGGACAATGTGTGGACGCAATGCAATTTATATTTGACGTAAATAACACAAAGCTGAACGGAATGATTTCAAAACGTAGCAATTGAATTTATTAGTGCTTGGTGTGCAAGCATAAGAGCTGATGGTATGATAGAGTTATGTCTCTTAGATTTGGAAATATTTGTATTTGAGCTCATAAAGTGAAAGTAATTATTAAACTGTAGTTTAGAAGAATAAAGTTTCTTTAGCAATGTTTGGAATTGTACATTGTACAAATTGGTAAAAGTTCAGAAGAGATTTCAGATTTCGTACTTGCGTGAATGTTGGTAATGGTCTTTAGTTAAGACGGTAGTTCTTGAAGATTGCATCTTGGCAGCAAGTAATGAGACGCGAGAGAGAGCGAGTTTACACGTGTTTTGTTTTTATAATTTTGTTGTACCAAGTGACAGGCTCAGACTGAATGTTGCGTGGGGGGTGATTTGATTGGTCGAAACTGACCAATCAGCAAGCTAGATTGAAGGTGATTAACCAATGAATGCTTGTCTATGTACTGTGTTTATGTAATGTGGTGGTGATTACCAAAGAGGAAGAGTGCGTTTTCAAATGGAGTATAACTGGTAAATGTGGAAGATTCCACACAGGTGTCCGCCAACGCTTTAATCTTAGTCCTATTTAGATTTTAATTTACATTAACGACATTCCCAATGACATCAGTTCTCAAGTTGGTAGCTATGCTAATGGCACAGCCATTTACTCCTGTCTCTATACTAAGTCTCATCAGTTCGATATGGTCATATTGGTGGCTGATATTAAAAACGATCTTGATTCTGTTGTTAATCCGGGCAAATGATGGCTTTTTGATGGCTTTTAACGCCTCCAAACCTAAACTGCTCTCCATTAAACATCTGAGATATATCTTTCTGCCTTCCATCATGATCCTAACTTCTAGGAGACTGATTCGTTGCGGCTTTTCGGCTGACATGACGTGGAAAGACTATATTGAGCCTAATGCTAGGTCAACTGCTAAGAAAGTTGGCTCACTGTGTCGTGCTAGACAATCTTTCTCTCCAGAATCTCTCCAACGTATCTATAAGTCTACCATTCGTCCATGCATATAATATTGCTGCCACATATGGTTCGGTGCTCCTGGTATATAACTAGAAATCCGTGATAAAATCCCAAAAAGAATGAGCAATATTACTGCTCCTGAACTGGCGTCTCGGCTTCAGTCACTTTCTCACCACCGTAAAATTGCCTCCCTTTGATTTTCTATAAATGCTTTCATGTAATTGTTCGGATAAACTATTCGATATGGTATCTAGACTTAAAGCGCCGTACTAGACTGACGACGAGGTCTCATCAATTCACAGTTGAACTGGTTAGATGTAACCGTAAGTTCTATGCTAACAGTTTCTTCTCACGCACTCTTCGCTTGCGAAACTTCCTTTCCGGCTCCATGCTTTCCAGCCAACTTTAATCTTCATAAATATAAATGCAATGTCAATCGTTATCTACTGTCTTCTTGATTACTCTTCTGTTGTTGTTCTCATTCCTTAATAATGTTTCTGTTTTCTAAGTTTTCGACACCCACCAACCTCTTGTGTTGGCGATGAACTGTCATCACTCAGGCAAGTGTGACAGTTCATCGCCAACAAATTAGGGACCCCTACACCAGAAAAATACCCATTAGCCAACATATAGAGGAATGTGAAGGACAAAATCGGCCAAATTTTGGTGTCTACACATTCTTCAAATGAAACTACAGAAACACCGAACAAAGGCGGATTAATAAGGAAACATTTTTCATCAACAAGTTCAAACCTATACTTAATTCGTTGCATAAATAGGTTCTACCAAATCCCCCTTACCATAAATAACATATATATCAAGTTACGCACCTCGATTTTCAATTTTTAATTTATTCAAAACATAAGCATCAACACGTGGAGATACAAACAGTTAAAAACTTTTTGAAAAGCTAAGCGAAACCGGTTAAAGTAGAGAAAAAATTAAAAAAAAGAAAACAACAAATTATTTTTCTAAGAAAAAACACTGAAAATCCAATTTTAAGTGCCAAAGTTTCAATTCTTGTCTGTAGAAATTTATATTTTATAAATAAATAGCACTATATTTTTTTCCAATCGTCATTTTAGTCTATACAATAAGTTTTTGTACAGAATCTTTCTAACCAAATTTTTTTTTACCTATCAAATACTGTACAAACCACGGAAAATGCCACTTAAAATAGAGAAACCAGATAAAAATACAAATGATGAAATCTTAAAACATCTAAAAGAAATAAATACAAAATTCTCTGCACTAACAGAAACATTAGAAAAATTTTATGAAATTACAGAAAAACATTCAACAAAGATGACAACAGTCAAACGAAAAAGGACATAGAAAAACAATGTGAAAACAGAAATCGTTCAAACAAAACAAATCGAAGATAAACTATCACTGAAAGAATTATCGGAATATAGTCCCATGACTAACTTTCTGCTAAAAACACAAATAAATAATATATGGACCAAAAACCTCAACCTCAAAAAAGTCACATTCTGGAATATGCTAAAAAATAATCACAAAGCAGAGATCTTTGAACGCTGGATAAACTCAATGCCATTGATATTACCAAGGAAAGTACAATGAAAACCAATCGACGAAGAACCAGAACCACAAAGACAAGGACGACACAAACTATTGAAAAAAAATGCGTAACAAAATCGAGCTAATGAAACTAAGAGCAAGAACAAATAAACAAAAATACGAAAACATTGATAAACAATTGAAATCTTAAAAAATTACAATGAAGTTTCCCTAGACGACATTTATAACAATGGAAACAAGAATGTGAGAACAAGGAACGGATACCTCCACAGAGATTGGGAGAAAAAAGAAAACCGGTTTTCAAACTATGACAAACAATTTAAAATAGAATACAGCGAAGAAAATCTACCCTTTAAGAAAATAAAAAATAACCACTTGGAAAAACACGCCGACACTACGTTACCCCAATTTTTAAATCATAAAAGGAAATCACACTATAGACAAAATCCAGCCCAAAAACTTGACAAAATGAAATGAGAAATCCTGCAAACCAATCACCATTATTCCAATATATAAAGAGACCAACAAGGGGAGATAAAACAATCAAACCTTGGATGTACATAAACAATTCTGGACAAAACAAATACCACCACAAAAGAAACAACCATATAGAAAATGCATATAACAACAGAGCAAGAAAACAGAAGCTACAGCTTTGGAGCAAACAGACCACCAAATCGGAACTACAGAAATGACCTCAGGCTGAACCAAAGCCAACACATAAAAAACAAGTACCAAGGACAGAACAAGAGATACAATACCAAAATACACAATAATCACAAATAAAGCAACATAAAACATTTTCATCAACAAGTAATACTCAATCGTAATTGTTCTAGCGAGACAAGTTTCCTAACACAACATCGAAGTGACCATGCCTTTCTAAGCGTAGCTTAAATGTGATACAACGTCGAATATGTGGAACACCCAAGAAGGATCGAACTCACTACTCAGTCGTAATTGTTCTAGCGAGAAAAGCTTACTAACCATTACACAACATCGAAGTGACCATGCCTTTCTAAGCGTAGCTTAAATGTGATACAACGTCGAATATGTGGAACACCCAAGAAGGGTCGAACTCACTACTCAGTCGTAATTGTTCTAGCGAGACAAGCTTCCTAACCATTACACCACATCGAAGTGACCATGCCTTTCTAAGCGTAGCTTAAATGTGATAAAAGGTCGAATATATGGAACACCCAAGGAGTACCGAACAAACTACTCAGTCGTAATTGTCCTAGCGAGACAAGCTTACTAACCATTACACCACATCGAAGTGACCATGCCTTTCTAAGCGTAGCTTAAATGTGATACAACGTCGAATATGTGGAACACCCAAGAAGGATCGAACTCACTACTCAGTCGTAATTGTTCTAGCGAAACAAGCTTACTAACCATTACACCACATCGAAGTGACCATGCCTTTCTAAGCGTAGCTTAAATGTGATACAACGTCGAATATGTGGAACACCCAAGAAGGATCGAACTCACTACTCAGTCGTAATTGTTCTAGCGAGACATGCTTACTAACCATTACACCACATCGAAGTACGCAAAGCGATTTTTTAAGTTTAGGTGTGACCCAAGACCGAATGTATGGGACATCCAGTTAGGCTCGGACACAATATTTAGTCGTAACTCTTTCAGCCAGACAATCTTGCTAACCGTTACGCCACGTCGAAGTGTCCATAGGTTACAGGTATGGACACTCACATTCACCTCAGTTTAGAACTTATTTTGTATTTTTATATAATTATCAGCGTATATGAAAACATATGGATAGTGTAGTGGTAAATCGATGCAATCTGCGTATTTTTTGCTTCATTTTTGTCAGATTTTCTCTCGTTTTTTCTACGCCCAATAGATATTTATACTTCAGTTGTGAGTGCCTTGGAAAGGACTCCCGTACATTTCCCCTCTTTCAAAAAACACAGCACGATCAATGGTAAGAAAACAAAAGTTAACTCGGATAAATTGTTTCTTTTGATAGAATGACTTTTCTAACGATGAAAAATAAAAAAAATAAAAGCTATTTGCACATGTTTCTGTAACAAATTAGATTTTTGAGAAAATGGGAAAAAATTTTTTAAAAAATACAAAGGGAAAATCTGAAGAGTGTAAATACGAAATACATCAAATTGATTTTTTTTAATTCATACAAATATGAATATAATTTTAAACGTCTATGCGAATTCTATTTATTTCTTCTTTGATTTATTTATAAGTCTCTTTATTTATGAACTTATCTATTTATTACAATGATCTACGTCTTTATTATTCATTGTTTTGCCTTGAGATTAAAAGGTGCAAAGGTATAAGGAAGTGTACAGAGATAAAGAAAGAAAAAATTCGGAACGTTGTTGAGAGCTAGAAGCAAATGATATTGAAGTAGAAAAAAAAAAGAAATCTCTAAGAAATATCGAGGGAGAAAAAAATAACAGGGAAAAATTTAAATTGGTTTCTACGTAAATAAAGTAAACAATGTAATAGATAGAGTGAGATGAACTGAAATGAGATTACGGGGTGGGTGGGGAGATGAAATAGAAAAATACAGATTTGAACGGATAGAGAGAGAAAGCGCGAGAGAGAGAGATGAAATGAATAGATAGATAGATAGATAGATAGATAGATAGATAGATAGATAGATATGAATTGAAATGAATTGAAAAACAGAGATAGAGGGACTAAATGAGAGCTAGAGAGAGAGAAAAGGCATGAACAGAATGAGATAGACAGAGAGAGAGAAAAAAGATATGAACTGAATGAGATATAGTTATGAACTGAAGCATTCAGAGAGAGTTGAAAGGAGATAGGCAGAAAGAGAGATATGGACTTAATGATATAGATAGATAGATAGATAGATAGATAGATAGATAGATAGATAGATAGATAGATAGATAGATAGATATGAATTGAAATGAATAGAAAGAGATGAACTGGATAGATAGATAGATAGATAGATAGATAGATAGATAGATAGATAGATAGATAGATAGATAGATAGATAGATAGATAGATATGAATTGAAATGAATAGAAAGAGATGAACTGGATAGATAGATAGATAGATAGATAGATAGATAGATAGATAGATAGATAGATAGATAGATAGATAGATAGATATGAATTGAAATGAATAGAAAGAGATGAACTGGATAGATAGATAGATAGATAGATAGATAGATAGATAGATAGATAGATATGAATTGAAATGAATAGAAAGAGATGAACTGGATAGATAGATAGATAGATAGATAGATAGATAGATAGATAGATAGATAGATAGATAGATAGATAGATAGATATGAATTGAAATGAATAGAAAGAGATGAACTGGATAGATAGATAGATAGATAGATAGATAGATAGATAGATAGATAGATACATACATACATACATACATACATACATACATACATACATACATTAATAAAAACAGAGTAACGAGAGAAAGTAATATGAAAGTATAGACTGTATATTTGGAGAAACCAATAGAAGCAAGAAATCCGAACTACTTCACTGTAATCGTTTGATATATTGAAAAAATTGAACATCTGAATGTTTCTTTTTAATCTGAGCGAGATTTAGCCCTGAGATTATCTTTGGCAAACACATCGGCTGTATACACCCGGGAACGAGAGAGTGAAGTATTTAATTGCTTCTTCATAGCCACCGGTTGTGGAAGATGAAATTATCTCAAACACCGTTGCCACTACGTTCGCCCCTACTGCTGCTGCTGCTGCTGCTGTGTTGCCTTTCAATCTCAATCGCTGATCAGTGTCACTTCTCAAACTGATAATAGATTCCAAAGGAGCTACAAAGAAGAGAAGAGAACAAGCCCAATGTATAGAAAGAGAGGAGGGGGTCAGTTAAATAGCGAGTGAGGAAACGAGGGAGATAGAAAGGAACTGAAAAGGATGATCAACAGAATCAGAAGATGGCGGTGGAAGTTGGGTAGGAGAGAAAGAAGAGAGTGAAAGAGAGAAAGGAGAGAGAGAATAGAGGGGGTGACAAAGAGAAAAGAAGGTGTGAAAAAGAAAGGAATGAGTGAAAGAGAGAAAAAAGGTAGTAAAAAAAGAGAAAAGAGTGAAAGAGAGTAGAAATGAGTGAAAGAGAGAAAGGAGAGATTGAAAGAGATAAAGCATTGAGTGAGAGAGAAAATGGGGAGCCTGAAAGAGAGAAATTATAGAGTGAGAGAGAGAAAGGAGAGAGCGAGAGAGAGAGAAAGGAGAGAATGAAAGACAGAAATGAGAGAGTGAAAGAGAGAAAAGTGGGAGTGAATGAGAGAAAGGAGAGAGTGAAAGAGAGAAATGGAAGAGAGAAAGGAGAAGGTGAGAGAGAGAGAAAAGAGGGAGTGAAAGAAAGAAAGGAGAAAGAACATAAAAAAGAAGCCAGAGAAAAAAAGGATTCGTCGGGACATTTAAAAAAAGACATATGAAAAGAATGTGTAAGAGATATGTTGAGTGAAAAAGAAAGATAAAAAGAAGTTTGAAATTCTAAAGAAAGAAAGAAAGAAGGAAAGAAGGAAAGAATCCTTTGAAAAAAATAAGTGAAGACCAATAGAAGGACCAAGAAAGGGTGTATAAAACTGAAGCGAAAGGAGACAGAATACACGAAAATGTCTAAGTTAAGAAAAAGAGATACGAAAAAGAAAAAGGACGGAAGGAATCATTTGAAAAATAAGTGAAGACCAATTGAAGAAACAAGAATGAAACGGAAGAAGGAGTAAATATTAGGTTGGTGCAAAAATAATGACGTAATAATGTCGTTTTTTGACGTTAAAAAATACGTCAAAAAACGACATTATTACGTCATTATTTTTGCACCAAACTAATATATATAGAGGGAATATAAGAAAAATCCTAAGATACGTAACAGAAAGAAAGAAAGAAAGAAAGAAAGAAAGAAAGAAAGAAAGAAAGAAAGAAAAAGAAAACTAAAATAGCAAAAAGATCAGTTAGAGTCATCTGTTACGGAAAAAAAGAGGAAAAGCCATAGATATAAAAAGAGAGGAAAAAACGAAAAGAGAAGAGAAACAAAGAAAACTAAAATTGGAAAAAGAAAGAGATATAGTAGAAGAGGTAGTTGTTTGTCACAGATTTATATGATGCGGAGTAAGAATAGCAAACTGATAAAACGATGTTTTTTCATACCAACATCGATTTTCCTTCCGTTTAAAACTCGCACTCTGTTGAAAACTTTTTCATTGACCTTTATTTTATTTGTAGTTTCGAATCTGACTTCTTCTCTATCACACCATCTCTGTCTTGATCAAACATTTCATTTTTATCAATAGTAGTCTAATCGCTTTCACCTTCGACATTTCACACTTTCGTACCACATTCTCTTTCAAATTGTTCATCTTCATAATTTTTTTTATCTTTGTTGTTCTTCCCTGTCGCCATCTTGCAATTTTTCGCTCACAATTTTGAATCACTTTTTATCCATCTCTTTTTTAAAAAAAATATCCACCTTTATCAGTAAATTCTACATCTCTCTATCACTCTAGCTAACTCGCTATCACTTATATATATATATATATATATATATATATATATATATATAGATAGATAGATAGATAGATAGAGAGAGAGAGAGAGAGAGAGAGAGAGATCATAAAAATATAGTTTTAAGGTATGTTATATTTATGGGTTAAAATGCTCAAAAGCAGTGATAGAGCGTATGGTGATTTTCTAAGCATATCTTAGATGTAATACAAGGACGAAAGTCCAGGGTACCCAGTGAGGATCGAACTCACTACTCAGACGTAATTGTTTTAGGGAGACAAGCTTGATAAACATTGCACCAAGTTAAGGTACCCAGTAATTTTCTAAGCGTATCTTAGATGTGGCACAAGGTCGAAAGTATGGGATACTCAGTGAGGCTCGAACTCACTACTCAGTCGTGATTGTTCTAGCGAGACAAGCTTACTAGCCATTAGATCACGGTGAGATGCCCAAGGGCTTATGTAAATATAAAAGTGGACATTGAAGTCAGCACCCAGCGGCTACAGTGTGTTTCATACCTAAACGCAATCTTCAAACCTGAACATTGTGTTTAAGCATGAAACAGACGCTCGCCGCTAAAGTCAATTGACCCGTATTCGAACTCACATAGTCGATTTTTCTGTAGTTCGGAGACGAGGTATTGTAATTATTTACACTATTTACACTGATCGGGCTGCTCTCCTCTTACTGATATTTCAGTATCCGTTATCTCCCTTTAACTCAACTTTCCAATTTTTTTGTTCACCTATGAAAGAGAGAAAGGAGAGAGTGAAAGAGAGAAAGGTGGGAGTGAATGAGAGAAAGGAGAGAGTGAAAGAGAGAAAGGAGAGAGTGAAAGAGAGAAAGGTGGGAGTGAATGAGAGAAAGGAGAGAGTGAAAGAGAGAAAGGAGAGAGTGAACGAGATAAAGCATAGAGTGAGAGAGAGAACGGAGAGCTCGAAAGAGAGAAATTATAGAGTGAGACAGAGAAAGGAGAGAGCGAGAGAGAGCGGAAGAAGAGAATGAAAGAAAAAATGAGAGAGTGAAAGAGAGAAAAGTGGGAGTGAATGAGAGAAAGGAGAGAGTGAAAGAGAGAAAGGAGAGAGTGAACGAGATAAAGCATAGAGTGAGAGAGAGAACGGGGAGCCTGAAAGAGAGAAATTATAGAGTGAGAGAGAGAAAGGAGGGAGCGAGAGAGAACGAAAGAAGAGAATGAAAGACAGAAATGAGAGAGTGAAAGAGAGAAAGCTGGGAGTGAATGAGAGAAAGGAGAGAGTGAAAGAGAGAAAGGAGAGAGTGAACGAGATAAAGCATAGAGTGAGAGAGAGAACGGGGAGCCTGAAAGAGAGAAATTATAGAGTGAGAGAGAGAAAGGAGGGAGCGAGAGAGAGCGAAAGAAGAGAATGAAAGACAGAAATGAGAGAGTGAAAGAGAGAAAAGTGGGAGTGAATGAGAGAAAGGAGCGGGTGAAAGAGAGAAAGAAGAGAATGAAAGAGAGAAAGGAGAGGGTGAGAGAGAGAGAAAAGAGAGAGTGAAAGAAAGAAAGGAGAAAGAACATAAAAAAGAAGCCAGAGAAAAAAGAATTCGTCGGGACATTTAAAAAAAGACACATGAAAAGAATGTGTAAGAGATATGTCGAGTGAAAAAGAAAGATAAAAAGAACTTTGAAATTCTAAAGAAAGAAAGAATCCTTCGAGGGAGAATACACGAAAAAAGTCTAAGAAAAAGAGGATGGAAGGAATCATCTGAAAATCCATGTATTGAACTCACAACTCTTTTAGTCAAGTCTCTGGATTCCTTCAATCAACGCTTTTATACACTAGGCCATGTGTCCTAGAGATACTCGGAAGAGGTATTGCACGTGGAACTAGAACAATCTATCCGTTCGACGAAATAAAGTGTTCGGTTCGAAATTCCAATTACCTGAAGAAGGCCAGAGCGTACAACGGTCAAAACGTCGTGAATACGACAACAGAGATGAGGACAACAGTCCAAACAATGTAAAGGTAATTTCTTGTTGCGATCCAGTAGGTGGCAAGTGTAGACTCAAGCCCTGTGAGTGAAATTGCCGAGAGGGAACGGAACTGTTTAAAAGTCACTAGTCATCGTGAACGAGAGTTTGAATGCATCGACCTCGTTCAAACAGCTGCTGCTCCTCTCTCTCTCTCTCTCTCTCTCTCTCTATCTATCTATCTATATATATATATATATATATATATATATATATTTTTTTTTTTTTTTTTTTTGAACAATAAAAAAAATTAAAAAATTAAAATATTCAGACACACTCGGTTGTAGATATATATTAGGTTGGTGCAAAAATAATGTCGTTTTCTCACGTATGTTACTATGTGAGAAAACGACATTATTTTTGCACCAACCTAATATATATCAGACACACCGGGTTGTAGATATATATATATATCAGACACACTGGGTTGAATATATATATATATATATATATATATATATATATATATATATATATATATATATATATATATATATATATATATATATATATATATATATATATATATATATATATATATATATAATCATCCTGTAGGGTGTTCGGAAAGTTACTGTGCAGTTTTCTAATCAGATTATTTATACATTATTTACATTATTATAATAATTTTTATACATTTAGTATGAATACCCAGAAATTCATACACAGATGTGCTCAAGGACACATGGCACAGTGGATAAAGGCGTTAGTTAGATCCAGTGACAGGACCCAAAGAGTATGAGTTCAATACCCGGTTAAGGCAGTGGAGAACTTTCAGAGGGAAATTAACAGGAGATAACTGATAACTGACATCCATTGAACATGGCACGTGGAACTAGAACAGTCTACCATTCTAACCACCTGAAGAAGGCCGAAGCTTACAACGACCGAAACGTTGTAATAAATATGACGACAAAGATGGGGACAATAGTCCAAATAATGTACATAATACCTGATCTCAGAAATATAGACAGATACAGATTTTTTATATTTCCGATTTCACTGAAATATGGCTTTAACATGGACCGTGTATTTCCCAAGGGTATTTACCCGTAAGTGAATATAACGAACCCAATTGGAATTGGAACTCGGATCTCCGTATAACAATCCCATGCCATTATCCATTACACTACACGCATATCCAATCTTACAGCTCCTGGCATTCCCAAACGGCCACAAATCTAGGTACTGACCAGACTCGACGTTTCTTAACTTCGGTGATCGTACGGGAACCGGAGTTTCAACGTGATATGGCCGTAAGCCGTAACGGATGAGAATTCCCGGTCAGCTCGGTGATGATAAAGAATTACCCGCTTAGTGCTGGAGGTATTCAAAGTTATAAGCCTGTTTTTTTTTGGGGGGGGGGGGAGGGGATGTTAGCTAAGCGATCAACAGCCACACTCAAGTCATGTAGATTTTTGGGGGTGCACCCCTAAAATGTGGTATCATCTACACAGCTATTTACTAATAAATTGAGTGTTTTTTGTCAGATCGTTGATTTAAAGCGGAAAGAGGGTGGGACCGAGCATTAAGTATTATGAGACGCCTCATGGGCTCCAGAAGCCTGAACACTGACAACGAATTTCAAGAACCTACTTGATAGGAAGGACTTGCGTAGGCTCTTCCAGAGATTTTATAGTTTCTATACGCGGAGAGTCTGCAGAACAACCACCTTGAAAAAGAACTTTAAGGTATCTATGGCAATTACTCTCGTGATTAATTTATTATCTACTTCTTCGCTGTGTGCTATGACATCAGCAGTGGACCTAGAAGAGAGAAATCCATACTAGTTATCGCTCAGGAGGTTGTTTCTGTTGAGGAGATCCACAAACTTCTTGAAACTATAATGTTGACCTTTGACACGAAAAGCAATGAGGCAAACTAAAATGTGATTGATATCCATGGGAATCATTTCAAAAACACAACATAGAGATAGTTGTTTAAACATGAGTTAGTTTGGACCACAGATAAAATATGAATATGACGAGGTAAGGTAACATTTACTTTCAGTCTATCATATATTTAAAATGTGGGAAATGTGCGTATTATACACGAATAAAGTGCCGTAGGTGATACACCTACTAATAGTCCAACAGTTTCACGGACTTGTGTTTATTTATGCACAAGAAGTTCATTATTGTCTGTCTCTGCTCGAAGACGGGCAGTTACTCTTTTCGAGACATGCGATGAGGATTTGTTTTTGAAATTACCTTCTTTTAGCCATTGCCCTAAATAAGCAGAATCTACAAGGCAGCAGGTGGTTTGAATTCAAAGTTTTCTTCTTCTAGACTGGTTGCCAACTATAGCTATAGGATCCAGTCTATTCAGCTATTTTATCCATAGCTGGGAGAGAATAGATGGATTCAGACTCCCAATGGTATTTACACGTAAGTGAAAGTAACTCAAATGGAATTCGAACTAAACTCTCCGATTCCTCAATCCGAGCCGCTAACCGTACCTATTCTACCGTGCCTTCGTACACGAATAATTACCGTATCCAAATAAACTTCATATTAATTATCTTCGAATGAGGCAAGCTAACAATATATTTGAGGCCATTTATCCGTCCTCAGAGAGAACCTTCTTTCGTCCCAGAATCCAGATTTATAAACTGATATCCGGGGTATTAGCCACGAGAAATAAGCTATTTTTGGATGACCAACTTTAGGATGTGCGAGTCTTGTATCGTATTGAATGAGTAGGGATACGTATTTCCTGACAATAAAACTGGATAGGGTTCATATTGCCATTGTGAGGGGGTAATTGAATACTGATATCGCTTTATAAAAGAGGTGGGGGTTAATAGTGATTTTCCAAGCGTAGCTTAGATGTGGCACAAGGCCGAAAGTAGGGGGCACCCAGTGAAGATCGAACTCACATCTCAATGGTAATTATTCTAGCGAGACAAGCTCGCTAACCATTACACCTCGAGGTGCCGCAGGTGGGGGTTAATATATAGATGCACGCTCACTGGTTCAAAACTTATCGACAACAATACTGACATCAAGTGTTTTATGAAAATCTTTTCTGTTCTCTTGCTTTCAATCTTTCCATTTTTCCCTCTACGCGCTTAGTAGCACCCCCCACATCACGTTTGTTTGTTCTGTGAAATACTTTTCTTTTATCATCCATATTTTTAATTCTTTCTTACATTCTCTTATCTGGTCTTTATCCTGCCCGCCTCACCGACATTTCATCCCCGCTGACTTAGAGCTATTTTTCTTCAATGGCCTTTTTGCTTTATCTTCTCATTGTTCTCGTCTGATCCTTTCATTTTTTTTTCTTTATTCTGTTTTTATCCTTTCGAAATTACTTTTG
This sequence comes from Acanthosepion lycidas, assembly GCA_963932145.1. Classification (NCBI taxonomy): domain Eukaryota; kingdom Metazoa; phylum Mollusca; class Cephalopoda; order Sepiida; family Sepiidae; genus Acanthosepion; species Acanthosepion lycidas. The sequence goes on along the minus strand of OZ010574.1, from coordinate 67,039,127 downwards.
TCTTTAATCCAAATATTTTTAATAAATTCTAAAATTAATATTTGATAGAGCAAATGGGAAATAGCCAATCGGTTTCTAGCGACCACAAAAACAGCCAAAGATCTAAATAAAGAGCTTTGCAGATCTTCATAAGATTGTTTTCGTCCGCATATTATAAGCTTCTAATATTCTCGGTTTACTGAGTAAAGAAAAGCATTTAGTTTTTGTTTTGTTTTTTCTTTTCTTTTATTAATCTGGGATGTTCAGAATCGAGTACAAATATTCTTACTTGGTCTTTCTTTGTGTTGTTTTTTTTTCTCTCTGTTTGAGATTAAAGAAATACACGCTTTTGTTTCAGTCAAAAGAAGTATAAATGACTTTTTGACTTAATAAAGAAATACGCAAGAGAATGAAACAATTCTTCTTCTTTTCCTGTGTGCCCTTTCCTTTCCTTTTCTCCAAAATTTTCCTGTCCTTTTCCTGTGAACCTCTCTGATTTCGGACCATTCGCCCATAAGTGTATAAACTACGGCACTTTAGACAACAGTGAATTATTCGTGTATAATACGCATATTTCCCACATTTTTAAGCCTTAACGTTAGGAGTAGGATAGACGAAAAGTAAATGCTTACTTGTCTCTTTCTATTTAGAACGTTATAACCAAAAGTAGATTTTATCTGTGGTTCAAGCTAACTCATGTGACGTCCTGGGTAAGACGATAAACTACATCCAACAGCAAGACTACTGATTAGAAGATTTTGAAGAGCGTGGAACCACCTCTTAACTACCGGTGTTCCCACGTCCACCCTAACTCGGGGTGGTAGCACCTGTTAGGGTCCCATCTATGGGGAAATAGTTAACAACCAAACTGGGGTCAAAGCACTATGAAATTGTAAAAATATGTTTTAACATTTTTGGGCTGTATTTCTTTAATCCCAAACAGAGAGAAAAATCATAATAAACAAGACCATATTCGTATTCCATTCTGAACATCACAGAAAAATGAACTGAAAGGTTTTCTTTACTCAGCAAATCGAGAATATTAGAAGCTTTTCCGAACGAAAATAAACTTATGATAATCCTAGTGACTAGACCCAAAGAATTGTGAGTTAAAAATGCACGCTTTTGTTTTAGTCAAAAGAAGTATAAATGACTTTTTGACTTAATCAAGAAATACACAAGATAATGAAACAGTTTTTTTTTTCTTTCCCTGTGTGTCTTGTCCTTTCACGAAGTAGTCGATCATGTCTCTCCAAAATTTCCTGTCCTTTGGAAAAAAATATTACCAGCAATAGATTTTGGTAAAAAAAAAAATACCAACAATATCATCAATATATTTTTAAAGAAAAAAATTATTACTGAGAAAACATTTTTGAAAAAAAATATTACCAGCAATAAAATTCTTATCAGCATTAAATAAGCCATTGAGGTTGATATGCCATAAAAGAAATTCATGTTTAACAAAGAGTTTAAAAGAATTTCTTGAAATGATTCCCATAGATATCAAACATGTTTAAGTCTGCTTCTGCTGTTCGTTTCAGAAGTCGACATGATTGTTTCAAGAAGGTTGTGGATCGCCCCAACAATCATTTCCTGTCTTTTGACCTCTATTAGTAAAGTTTTCTATCTCCCCTGATCCCTGTTCAACCAACCATTTCCACGAGCCATTTTGATAAAATACGCGCTGTTTCTCCTCTGTTATTTTTGCCTTCAATATGTCTTGTGAATGTCTAATTTTCCAAGCCTTCTTTCCTCGGTATGCACCCTAGAAATTACAACTGTGTCTTTCTGATGCTACGTATAAGCGTCCTTTTTGTTTACTTTTTTTCTTTCTAAAATCTTCGTCGTTGCCCTCCATGGTATCCTCAGTTACCTTTTGCAGAACCATATTTCTGTTGCCTAAAATATCCTCTTCGTCTGTGATGGGATGGTCCAATATTCAGTTCCATACACGAGGGGCGATATTACGTAAGAGTTCTAATTACAGCCGAGTACGTTACGTTCGCTTTCACACAAATATACTTGTGAAATGCATGACACCACCACTTCTCCATCTATGGATTAAATAGATTGACTGACCGGACTCTCTTGCCTTGAAGCAGGAAAAAATGTGGGTAAATAGGACTGAAAAAACTTTGTATCTCTAAGATGAGGCATTATGATTACTTACATTATTTACATTATTCGAGCAGTTATGCTTATCTTCATTGCCATATTCCCAATGTTTCCACCGTTGTACGCTCCTGCCTTCTTCAGGTGATTGAAATTTCGAATCAAACCCTTTATTTCGTCCACCAGGGCATATTGTTCTAGTTCCACGTGCCATGCCTCTTCCGGATGTCTCAGTTATTTCCCTTTGACTCAACTCTCCAAGTTTTGGTTCACCGCTGCTGTAGTCTGGTATTGAACTCACAACTCTTTGGGTCTAGTCACTGGATCTAACCAACGCCTTTATCCACTTGGCCATGTGTCTTTGAGAATCACTGAAAGAAAGCCGGTGCGTACAACGGCCGAAATGTTGCGAATATTCCAGTGAAGATGAGGATAACAGTCCGAATAATGTAAATAAAAAGATTTTGTTACACTTCTCTTTTGCGGCGAAAATCAGCATTCAAGATGTAGCTTTTACATATGCTCGAACACCTACCGCTGTGAAGATCGATAAATACTCTTTCTTAAACTATGCTACAGTATAATTCTCTTTCGTAAAGCTATGGTATTAATAAATTGTCCAAACATCTATCCAAACACTATTTGTCTATTGAATGAGTATTGTCCAATGCCGCGGGGATTCTTTACAGGGAGGCCATGTATCACCTACTCTCACGTCTGCTTCCATATCTCGAGGCCAAGATGTCGTTTCATATTGAATAATCCTAACCAGAAAATATTTTTACCGTGCACACTTCCCAACGGCGTTGTACAAGCCAAGTCCTTTCATTTCTTTTTTAATCATTCCCCCCCCCCCAGCAAAGGTGGAAATTCAACGAGTACAAAATTGGTTACAGGGAATAAAAGGAAAAGAAAAGACGTAAAAAATATCTGAAATTGTTCATTTATGCTCTCTAGATAACATTTGATATCATTTTACACTCAATTCTCCTCCTATGTGAGGATATTGATTTTGCCTATTAGCAGAATACAGCTGCAACTCTTTTTTTTTCTTTTTTTTTTTAATCACTTCACCCCAAGCAAGGCGGAAATGCCACTAGTACGTAGGGGGTTACAGAGAGTAAAACTGGAAGAAAAGACTGAGTATAGAGAGGGTTGAGGGAAGGACAAAAGATGAACGGGATTTAAGAAGACAGAAGATGGCGATTGACGTTACATTTAAATTTTTGAAAACTGTAGTTATCAGCGAAGGAAGTAAACGGAAGGGTGTTCAACAGGCAGGAAGTGCGAGAAAAGAAGCTATTGGAATAGAAATGGCGGTTGCATTTAGCTATTTCCACAGTAAACGGTTGGGACCTAAATGCCAATCTAGTAGAACGATTAAATTTATGTCTTCGGGCCGCTAGTGAAGAACGCTAGTCAGAGCAGTTGCCATGAAAATATTGGTAGAAAAGACAGCGAGAAGCTACGCTACGTCGGTGAGAAATGACTAATTACATTGCAGACCTTCTTTGGATTTTTTCAAGAACCTCATGATGAATTCACAGACGAATGGTAGATTTGTAACAAGATGGAAACATTTTTTGACACGACACAGTGACCCAACTTTCCTTAAAGCTATTTATTCAATGTAGTCGCTCCACTTTGAAAATGTGAGGCCAAGAAGATGCAGTGTGTTGCTCTCCAGTAGTCTAGCATCAACCATGCTGATAGCAGTCAGAAAATTTTCTCCCCTGACCTACACAGTCTTGTCTTTGAGATATATGCCGTAAATTGGTTTGAGCGAAATTGTCGTAACTGAAGCATTTCAAGATATTTAAATATTTTACTTGTCGTTTATTTACAATACGGCATCTCGACGACGTGGTTTCCGTGACATGCGCAGTAATGATCGAGGAAGCGTTAAAATAGTTGCTTTTTTGCAATAAAATATTGTTGCTTCTTCACTAAATATGCGACAGATAATAAATCCAATGTCTAAGTAAAACAAATCGACCAGCTTATTATTTTTATGAAGGAAACGTAAAAAGTAAATATTTCAGAAATGAACATTTAGATATAATAAATGAGTAAACAGTTTAGAACTCATTTGAGAATACCATGGTCTAAACATGTGAACAGCGACAAGGTTTTTGGTTTAAATGGCAATAAAAAGCGCACTTATACTTAACATCAGGAAGACACAGTTGACATGTCTGGGGCACATAATGAGGAAAGGGGGCTTTGAAAATTTGACACTCATAAGATAGATTGAAGGAAAGAGAGGAAGAGGAAAACAGTGCATAGCTTACCTAACGAGCTTGTGTACATGGGTGGCAGAAGAGAGATGACAAAACACAAAATTTAGTAAGAGCTTGTAGTTCAGGAAATTGGGGTAAAGCCATGATTTCCAATGTCCTGTCGGGTGACGCCACATAGAAGAGGAAGAAGAATTAATAAAATGATAGAAAGCGTTGCTTGGGAAGGTTTGTTCACGTCTGATTAGCTGTACAAATATGGCGTCTGCCTGACGTTTTTATATGCTTTCAGTTGTACTTATGTTTTTATGAAGAGATACATAAGGAGAGATAATTACATCTTTTTTTATTACCACAGATGTGTTAGATTTTCAAAATATACTTTAAAATGTTAACGTTGCTTAATTTTTTGTAATTATTTCAACCCAAGCAAGGAGTTTACTGAGTAAAAGAATAAGAGAAAAAAATAAAACTTTATTAAGGAGAGGGAACAATACAACAACAGCAATTGAGAAGACAGAAAATAACAATTGACATTACATTTAAATTTTTGAAGATCAAACGTGACTGGAAATCAAGAAACCGGAAGATAGTCGCAAGAGAAGTTCGAGAGAAGAAACTGTTAAGATAGAACTTACAGTTATCTCTACCTATTTTAACTCTAAGATGATGATACCTTGCCGCCAATCTAGTAGTACGCATAAATTTATAAAGTCTAAATACCAAAGAACATCAGAACAATTACCATGAAAATATTTATAGATAAGGTACGGGGAAGCTACGTTATGGTGGTGAAAACGTGACTACAGCCGAGATGCCAGGTCGGGACCAATAACTTTGCAATTTTTTTTTTTTATTTGATCAAGAATCTCTAAATACCTAGCATGTGTGACGGCGTTACACATTGCTTAATTCTCTTTACTTTCAAACTGTGATCGAAATGCTGAAGTCGTTACCATTTTCAGAGCAGCAAATGGCTTAATTTGAACAACTAAGGTATTTAATTGTAAAAGGTATCAACAAAACAATCACTCAATCGTGCGTATCACAAAAGACCAGATGAAAAATGAATAGCAAAATACATTTTAAAGACTGAATATTTCAATTAGTTATCTCCATTAAGCAAGAACAACAATGTCGGACAATATAGAAAATACATGATAGATATAAATGATAAGACTACGTTAATTTGATGTCATAGGTTTACATAATATTTACACAGATGTATCGACGCTCAACTTTTATAAATATATGATCAATTGCCACGGTTTCGTGCTTTTAGGTTTATATGCGAAATGTGTTTAAAGTCTCATGTGTGATAATAGCTTCTAAGATAATCAGTTTTTCAGTAATCGATTTAGGGTCAATAAAAAAAAAGGAGAAAACCCGAAAATGCTGCAAAATAAACGATAGCTTTGATATCTCCTCTTTTCCTTCTATCTTGCCCTCTCACGACCATATATACAGAACGATAGAAAAGGAGAAAATTATAATATCTTTCCGGCCACCATTACTGCTACTCAAATTATCAAGGGTATAAGAAAGGCTATGATGTGGGTTTGGGGGGTTACAGCAATAATAACCCTCAGAACACAACTGACCGACGACAATGAGCGTCTGCCGCTAAATCCATTTAAAAGAGTACCAATTGAAAAAGCCAGTCGTGATTTATAGTTGCTGAATCCAAGCCTGGTTCCATATCTCGAGGCCAAGATGCCAAGGCAGTCTTTGTCTTCATAATCCGTAGCCGGGCAAAAGCAGCGGTCCTATCTTTTATTCAACAGAAGCTTATAGTCTAGAGACCTCACCCGACTCTGTACCATTCCATTCAGCCTGCTCTCCCGCTACTGGGTGTTAACACACATTGTACAGAAATATATCTCCAACACCTAAGAGCCTTACCTTGTCCGGCCTTCTGGGGCTGATTCATTCACATGGACAATATTAATCGATAATCATACAAACGTGGCAAGACTTTTCTCCCATCTCCTTCCAATCTTCACTCTTTCCTTTCTTCTAGCCAAACATCCTCCCCATGTATATTGGTCGGACGATAAAACAAACTGGAAATTACCAAATGAATTGCAATTGTCCAACCCTGCAGCCGTTCTTTACCGTGAGAACGTGTATCATCTACTCGTATGCCTGTACGGAACAATACAGCTGCCCGTTGCTGATAGAGCGGCATCTTTTATTAACAAAGATTTTAAACAAAACAACAGATTTCCTTTCTGCTATATCACGAAACACGCTTTACGACTTTCGAGAAAATGTAACCAGAAATAAAGCAGAAAGTGGTGGATATGTATACAAGCTTTATGGTCATATCTGTGTGCACATTTGTATGATTAACGGATATGCTAATGGATACATTTATAATTGTAATTACGATTATTATTATTAATAATAATAATAATAATAATAATATCACTAATTTTATTACATGAAAGTCATGATATGTTAGAAAAATACCTCATCTACGCGTTCATTAAGTATATCTTAGTTTGACACAAGGTTACATTCCGTTACACAATACTAAGGCTGTGTGAGATTAGCTTGTTAACCATCACCCTACGTCCATTATGTGTTATATAATTAATGGCATAAGCGTAATTACGTTATATGTTAGATGCCAATGAGATTATGATGCTATGATGTTAGATGTCATAGCATTTATGATGTTATGACATTAGATATCATTAGATGTCATTGATGTTATGACGTTAGATGTCAAAGAATTTATGATGTCATGGCTTTAGATGTCATTGCTGTTATGATGTTATGACGTTAGATGTCATAGCATTTATGATGCCATGATGTTAGATGTCATTGCTTTTATGATGTTATGGCATTAGACGTCATAGATTTTATGATGCTATGACACTAGATGTCAATGCCTTTTATTTTATTTGCAAGTCTTATATTCGACACCAAATACCTAAACCGTGTTGATATATTTTGTGAAATTTTCCAATCTAACCTAAAATCTATTACGCTTTGAGATGCAAATATGGCTACGAACTCCCAAAACTGAACCGAGCTCAGACTCCTGCTGAGAATAAGCCCACCACTTCTGCACTAATTCTCTCTTAGAAAGTCATGAATCTAACTCCCCTAGTACCCTTTCCTTATGTCATATATCTTTACCGAGCAAAATCCGATGATAGACTAAGAAAAGAATATTGAGAATAGATTCAAGTTATTCTCTTTATATGACCAAGTTGCGGCATCCTGACCTGTTAACAAACAGAAACAAGCATATTAATTTCTCTTTGTATTTCTGGCATGAAGAATTATCATTGTTTATATTACTTACTGTCTGACTAATGTCTTTATCAATGTTGTTATTATCACAACGTTTCGGTTACTATTCCGGCCTTCTTCAGGCGTCTGCCGATCCGGACAACCCTCAAGGAATTTCAAACTGAACCCATTATTTAAGGGACAAAATATTCACTTTCGGTTGTTTATGTATGGGGATATCTCGTTTTGTTCTTTTTTGGGGGGGCGGGGGGGGGGCTGCTCAGTTTTTGCTAGTCCTGTTTTCACTGAGTCTGAGTCAAGCTTGACAGCAAGATTTCAACAGCAACAATAGAAGGAGAGACTGCAACGGATGGGACCAAGATTGACAGAAAGGCTGCAGAAGCAACAGTAGAAGGAAGTGACAGTTGAGGAAGGCAGCACTAGAGTAGACAATAAGAGCATTAGATTTTGTGGATCCAAGTCAAAAGCCTGAAGATTTAAAGCTTTGGTTCGTGAAATTGATGTCATAGAAATTGCAAATTCAATCCCGACTCAGAAAGTTAAGTGGTTCTGCAAAGAGATGCTAGGAATAATACCATGGATGCGAACTTAAAGAAAATGGGAACTAGAAGGATACGTATACTTACAATCAGAACGAGAGGACTGAACTTTGAGGAACACGTTATGAGAAAAAAGAGCTTGGAAATTTTGACACTCACAGGTCATACTGAAAGAATGAGAACCAGAGAGAAACAGCCAGTAACCTGCATAATGTGTTTGCGTTATTGGATGACAGAGCGAGACAAAGATGGATGGAAAAGCCTCAAATGATGTTTAGAACATCAAGTAAGAAGTAGTGGAAAGGCATGATCGTCGACCTCCTAAAGGAGGAGAACACATAAAAGAAGTAGTTGTCTTCTCATTGTGGAGGCTCTTTCTTCTCACTTTAAAAATCAGCAATAAAAATCCTGAATCGAAAGCAGACCACTGGCAGCGATAGAGAATACAGAATCAATTACCTCACTAATAAGGCTTATGTTTTCTCTCTGTTGATATTTGCTTAGATTACTTTAAATGTAATAGGAGTAGTAGTAGTAGTAGTAGTTCTATATGCAGCAATGATAATCATCGTCGGCCCTCGCTCGCATCCGAGCATGGAGATCGTCATCTTCTCTCCTTATTCCTGTTCTCTCCTCCACCCCCTCTGGTGGCGGTTGCGGAGATTTCTGTAAAGGCCTATTTTGAGCGGGGCTGGATGGGTCGGGCCCTCCTTACGCAGATCTTCTTCATGTTGTGGGTTGGACACGAAAGTTTCGGTCCCTTCTCTGTTCGTCCTACGCCAGGAAGGCCGATTTGCAGCAACCGTTTCCCAGGTCTCAGTGTTGATGTTGGCCTGTCAGGGATGTTTTCAACTGATCCTTGATGCGTCGTTTTGGGTCTCTACGCAGCCTCTTGCTGCTGGTGAGCTCTCCAACAGGCTGATACGTGGGAGTCATTCTGGACACGTGACTCGCTCAGCGATGTTGAAGGATAGTAGGATCGATGCTGGGGAGAACGGTTCCAGCAAACGAAGCTCCGAAGAATTCTTCGCATCAGTTGGGAGGACCGCATCACGAACAACGAGGTCCTCTCTATTACTAATAGAATTAACGGCAATAAAAACTCTATCCATTAGCAATAATGACATAAACAACGGAATGTGATCTGGAGACTCTGTAGCGACCAATAAATTAGGAGTGCATTTTATATGGCTTAGAAAATCCCTTAATAGGACACAGATCTTTGACAATCGTGCATAGACATCTCGAAAAGACAGACATGCCAGTCTGTTTTCTAACTGTAAATTACTAACCATTAATGCTTCCTATCATAAACATATTTATATGTTCACTTTACTTCATTAGTTAGACTTACTTTCCACAAGCCATTAAAATCTAAGTATTTTTCGAGAGGGGTCGTTATTTTTGTTGTCAGTGAAGCGAGAATGAGTCCGGCTGTTAGTATTTTCATTTTATCATTTCTCTCTTGTTTTTCATATCATTCTGAGTGGCGTATCATTATTTGCAATGAGAACAGTGTGAATACAACGGTAGTAGGTCAGAATGTCGAAAGACAAAGTGTCGAAAGACAAAATAACGAATGGACAAAATGTCGAAGAGACAAAGTGTCGAACGAAAAAAGAGTAGAACTGACTGATGAATGGACATAATGTCAAAAAAAAAGTTTCAAAAAGACAAAATGTTAAACAAAGTAAAAACGAACATATCGTCATTATTTAAAAAAAAAAAAGAAAAACGGTTCAAATAATCAATTAAGTTTTTCTAAACTTTTTATTACTTAACTTTAGAATCATTTAATAAAGCGTGAAACCCAGGGTCACAAACTCACATCTATTCAACCAAATATGTTAGCTCTATCTCTGATATTGAGCGCTTTCTAATAAGTACCGCGCATATAATATATAAATTATATATATATATATATATATTTATTTATATTTATATACACACACTTTTTACACACACACTCACACACACACACACATATATATATATATATATATATATATATATATATATATATATATATGTATATATATTACGTATATTTTGGCAGCATGTTTTCATTAAGACATGTCTCATTGAAAAATTTAGACAAGTTTTGTCTACTTATTTTTAATATGATCCTCTCGTAATTACGAACAAGTTTCTTAGTATCCTCATTAAAGAAAGATTGAAAATTACCATGTTGATGTATATTCATTTTATTCCGAGCACTTTCGACATTAGCAGAATGTCGTCATCAGAGTCTTATTTTTTTTTCTAAGACAAAAAATTGTTGTGTTCTTCTGAAAATTAATTTTTACTTTTGATATGAAAAACACTAAGGTTATATGTACTGTACAATTAATTTTATAAAACGTCAAGGGAGCTAAGTAAGTTGTTGAAATGTCTAAACCTTTAAACAAAAACTATTTAAAAGTAATAGTTAAAATCTAGATAATTTAAACTATCTGCTGTAAAAATTTTAAAACATTTGTGCACTATTCATAATTAATTTTATTAAGGGTTTAATATAGATAGCTTCATTTAATTTTCAGATGAGCACAACAAATTTTGTTTTAGAAAAAATAAGATCATAATGATGACCTTGTGTTAATGCCAAAAGTACTCAGAATAAAATAAATATTCATCAGCATGGTAATTTTAACTTTTTTTCCTTTAATAAGAAACTTGTTCATAATTACAAGAGGATCTTATTAAAAACTTGTCTACGTTATTTAATGAGACATATCTTTATATATATATATATATATATATATATATATATATATATATATATATATATATATATATATATATTTAAGTTATAAGGAACTTGGTAAACCGAATTGGTAAATCCAAAGAGGATGAAATCCTGAGAGCTAAATTTCTAATCCCATTTTTCCTCTCAATTCGTTGTTGGAAGTTTTACCTGATGATCCTGAATCCTTAAAAAAGGATTTAGGTGAAATAAATTATCGTAATGGTACCTTAAAGTGGTTTGTTTTTCATATATATATATATATATATATATATATATATATATATATATATATATATATATATATATATATATATATATGACACAAACTTTCCCTTACGCTCGCTCTAAATATATATGTTAATGTGTGTGGGGGAGAGAGAGATAAAGAAAGAGAGAGAAAAATAGTGTGTTTGAATTTGTACGTGGGTGTGTGAGAAAGAGTGTGTGGGAGGTGTATGTTTGCGCTTGTATATGAAGGAATATTTCTCTGAATTTTAGATAAGTAACACGGTATGTAATTGCAAACTGAAACGGGTAACTCAATTTCGCATTATGACCGAAACCGAACTGTCCTGGGGAAAGGCATGAAACCAACTTCTTCGTGTTCTCCGATCTCTCATAACCAGCTCTACACCCAGTCAATGGAAACACTCGCCAAAAAGTAAATTGATAACTGCTACACCCACTTTCAGCCTTGATATTGGCTAGTTAAGTTCTCTATCTATCTATCTATCTATCTATCTATCTCTGAGTTACACACAAATATACACACACTTGAGTATCTGTGTGAGTGTGTGTGTTTGTGTGCGTGCATTTGGGTTTTTACCCTCACGTCATCCATTGTAAATAGACTAATTCAATATGGTTCCAAGCACAGGTATTTGTCATTAAAAAGGTTTTTCGCAAAAGAAATCGATCTGACAGTAGATTACGAATCTCAGTGTTATACATAATGATTTCCGATAAAGAAAGACAGAACGAATATTGTTGTGAGGCCCTCAGGTAGAATGAATTTAATTAAATTAAAAATTCGCTTCGTTCTGTTTTATTCTATTATTCCAGCTCGTAAGAGCGAAAAAAAAAATCACGCGTATCGAAGAAGCGAACAAAATTGAGGAGGATTTCTTTATGTTCTTTGCAAATACTTATTTTCATTTCCATTGAATTGTTGCTTTTTTTTTTCGTTGCTGGAAAGAATTCAATCTGATTGTTGATTTTAATCTTGCAAGCAAGCGAGGCCACCAATTACTTCAAAAATCAAATATGGAAATTATTTTTTAACTATATGCACACACACAGATATATATATATACATATATATATATATATATATATATATATATATATATATATATATATATATATACATACATACATAAATACATACATATATATATATATATATATATATATATATATAAAATATTGAAATTGAAATTCTATAGGATTTTTCTTTAATCTGTATGTTCATTATTTGAAGTCGAATTCTTTTTTAGTTACTGTAACATGACCAGCAATATCGGGAATAAAAACGTCTAACGGAGAAAATGAAAACGTTTTAACGTCTTGGGAAGAATTTATTTTACAAAAAGACAATTGAAAAATTACGAAGAGGAAAATGTGTTAGAGGCATAAGCTAAAGATGGGCTGAAAAGATTAAAGGAAGAAGAGATGATGTGAAAACTAACAAAAGTCATACAAAGCGAAGAAAGAAAGAAAGAAAGAAAGAAAGAAAGAAAGAAAGAAAGAAAGAAAGAAAGAAAGACGTCGTTCAGGTTAATATGATGGCTAACAAAATGTAAGCGTTTTACCAGATTGTTAATAAAGAAACAAACAAACAAAAAAGAAAAAAAGAAAGAAAGAAAGAAAGACGTCGTTCAGGTTAATATGATGGTAAACAATTTGTTTGTTTGTTTGTTTGGGTTTTATGGCATATCAACCACTGTGGGTTATTTAATACCAAATCCAGTTTATATGAATTTTAAATGCCTATTTTGTATAGAATAAAAAACGTATAGCTGGCAACATTATTGTTTCAAAAAAAACGTATAGCTGGCAACATTATTGTTTAAAAAAAAACGTATAGCTGGCAACATTATTCCTTTTCTACAAAAAAAACCTTAGAGCTGGCAACATTATTGTTTCAAAAACTTAGAGCTGGCAACATTATTGTTTCAAAAACTTAGAGCTGGCAACATTATTTTTCTGAAAACATTATCTGAGACCTTGCTGTTGGATGCAGTTTATCGCCATACCCAGGACGCGGATGTAGTTTACCGTCATACCAGGACGCGGATATAATTTACCGTCATACCCAGGACGCGGATGTAGTTTACCGTCATACCCAGGACGTGAGCAAAACCTGGAAAACTAGCAGTTCACTATTTATCCATAGCTGGGACCCTAACAGGTGCTACCACCCCGGGTCAAGGTGGACCTGGGAACACCAGCAATTAAGAGGTGGTTCAACGCTCCTCAAAACCTCCTGATCAGAGGCCTTGCTGTTGGATGCAATTTAACGTCATACCCAGGACGCCTCATTGGGGGGGGGGGTCTTACCCCTCTACAGAGGTGCAGTCGGCGTATTCTTAAGCCCCAGCCGACAGGGCCCGATGGTTAACAAAATGTAAGCGTTTTACCAGATTGTTAATAAAGAAACAAACAAACAAAAAAGAAAGAAAGAAAGAAAGAAAGAAAGAAAAATAAGTCGTTCAGTTTAATATGACGGTTATAAACTTCAAGCGTTTTACCAGATCATTAATAAAGAAAAAAAGAAAAAAAAGTCGTTCAGTTTACTATGATGGTTAACGAGCTGTAAGCGTTTTACTAGATCATTAGAAAGAAAGAAAGAAAGAAAGAAAGAAAGAAAGAAAGAAAGAAAGAAAGAAAGACGTCGTTCAGGTTAATATGATGGTTAACAAAATGTAAGCGTTTTACCAGATTGTTAATAAAGAAACAAACAAACAAAAAAGAAAGAAAGAAAGAAAGAAAAAAAGAAAGAAAAAGTTGTTCAGGTTAATATGATGGTTAACAACTATAAGTGTTTTACCAGATCATTAATTAGTGTTGTAAGGACGAATCTTACGGATATTCCGCTAAGATTTAACGAATTCGATCCACACCGAGTGTAATGAAATAGAGAGTGCATTTACGAATAAGACGAGAATCAATTAGCCAAGAAATGTGTGTGCGCGCAGCCTCACGCCCGTCGTCCAAAACATAGGCCTTCCATGTTCGTCTTCGATATCCGAGAGAAAAGCTGCTTAACTTCTCCCTGGGTCGGTGCTTATATATCTGTCACTGTCATATGACTCACACCCAAACCAATTCGACAGTGCAGAAATCTCAGTCCTTACTATTGAGTTTAGTTGATGTAGTTCGTCTGTTGTAGAATGATCCATCATCCCCCCAGCTCCGGGTTAAATAGTAGAACTTTTATTAAAAACATGATTCACTCGCCAAAAAATAAAATTATTCTTACAATAAAAAAAAAACTGTTTCAGTTTTAAATAACCTACAACGAACAGATAAGTCGTAAAAAACAAATCAACAATGGCGTAGAGTAACGGTTAACAAGTCACTCTACCTAGATCCCTTCAACACTGCTCTAATCTTGTTCTCCTGTTCTAGACTAGGTATAATTTTGTAGGTTTCTAAGGCACCGCCCATAATATGATGTTTAGAAAACTAGTCTTAATAGGTGATCTTTGCTTTATTCGCTGGGGGTTAGTTCCACAAGACAGCGGTACGCGGGAAGAAGCTGTTCGAGTGGAACTTACTTCTCATCAATGAAGCAGGGAGGGAATATGGGTGGTTGGCTACAGCACAAACGGCATGGCTGGTCCTCGTCATAAAGGTTAAAATTGGTGGATTCAGGGAATGTAGTTCTCCGATCACTTTCCATGGTAATAGGGACAGAGCAGTGAGAGTCGCCACATCCCGCTCGTGAGAGAGAGGTTTGAGGGTGTAAAATAATTTGTCACCAACAAGAACTCGAGCACAAAGGGTTGATAAGCCGTAACGCGCGTGCGCACACACACACACAGATAGATAGATAGATAGATAGATAGATAGATAGATAGATAGATAGATAGATAGATAGATGGCATGGTGGAGTAGTGAATAGCGGCCCGGATTGAGGAATCAGAGAGTTCGAATTCCAGTCGAATCCATTACATTCACTTACATGCTAATACCCTTGGGAAAGGTATTAATCCTCTTCCTCTGGGTAAATAGCAAGACAGACTGGATGCTATAGCCCTGGATGGCAACTGATCTAGGAGAAAGTCAAATCTGAATTCAAAGCCTGCGGAGAGTCGCTTGTGCACCGGATCTCTGTATTTGGCCGTTCAAAAAGTGTGGTTGGTTCTGCAAAAAGCCTTCACCATTATAAACAAATCATATGTGCTGGTTTCGGTTCCTAGGAAGTGAGCTGATTGACCCTTATATACGACGGGAGAGTCCATCACCACCATATATATATATATATATATATATATATATATATATATATATATATATATATATATATATATATATATATATATAAGTCTGTATGCCAACAGTGAAAAAACAATTAGTTGATGTAACATCAGTCCTCCTATATGTCAATGAATGTTAGACAATCTCCTTACATACGAAGAAGTGAGTTGGAGCGATAGAAATATGGTTCTACAGAAAGATCCTGAGAATATCATGGACGGAACATGTGACCAAGGACGAAGAGAAGATGGAACCGAAAAGACGCATATACTTAACTTAGGAGCCATGATCGCCAACATCCTGAAGGGAAACGGCACATCTGTATGTCCCATGAGTGTTGAATTTTCCAAGCCCTCTTTTCTTATAATGTGTACAAGGAATTTCAATTTTCACTTCACTGCCAACAACAGTGAACTTAAACATTGCTACACATTTAAAATTGTAACTGATTCTGTTGATAAATAATATTTGAAATATGTTTAAATAATTTTATTTAAAATGGTAACAAAAAAGACGCTAATGTTTAGAATAAGACAGAGTAGAAATTTATAAGCTATTAGGTCGGTGCAAATATAATGTCGTTTTCTCACATGTATTACTATGTGAGAAAACGACATTATTTTTGCACCAACCTAATATTTAAACTTCCGCACTTGTTTGATTTGCAATTTGCATTTTGGGCTAATCCTTTTGCTAACAACCATGCATGATGTTTAAGGAAAGAAGGTTTGGAAATTTTGACACTCACAAAGATAAGGGGGTTACATTTGGAGGCCATTTGTGTGCATAGGATTGGAAGACAACGGTTAACCCCAACCTTGAACAGATTGTAATGATAGGGGAAGCATCCTGTTGGGTGTCGGTTCCACAGGGCAGTTGCTTGCAAAAAAATCACGTAAAGAAATCGCTGAAAACAATTGCAGTAATGAAAACTTGGGAATCCAAAATTTCAGGATTGCGGGTTCAGATCCGACCCGAAAAGTTTTTTATTTGCTCGGGAGTCGGCCTGATTCCAAAATGGTATGATATGTTGGGCTACGGCTTCTAGGAGTAAAGTTGAAAAAGAGTGACACACTGACACACTGACATTCGCATTTATTATGTAGCTGACAGAGTCGAGATAAAAAGGAAAGAAGGTCTGCAAAAAATGACATTCACAAAGACACAAAGGACAACGAATAACCTACCTAATAAACTTATGTGAATGGAGAGGTGATTGTAAAAAATCAATATTGCTAAGACCTATATAGAATACGAAGCGCGGAGAACCATGGTCGCACACGTCCTGAAGGGACACGGTACATAGAAAAAGAAGAAGAAATATTAAAATTGAAGAAGAAGAGGAATTAATACTTATTTTTCAACATATTTACTAGCTTTATTATTCAATATTTTTCCTTGGCAATGCACTTAATCCTGTGTGTATATTATGCTGATGAAAGTTAAGCAATAACTTTGTCAAATGACGTAAGCACTCTTCTGTTATGGCCATGTGTCAGTCTAAGTTACTCTAAACGAGAATGAAGTCAGAATGAAAAAAAGGGGGAGGTAGGAAAGAGACGGAAACGACTTGATTCTTTCATTTTTATGTAAATTGTCTTCTCGTCAACTCTTATAAATAGACTAATTTAATATTGTTTCAGGCAAAGGTATTAGTTTTTAAAAAGACTGTTTACTAATTCTGAATTGCGGGGAGGATTGTTTATACATAATCGTCTTAGCCAAATAAAACAATAAACTATTGGTAAAAGCCTTAGGCAATGGCAGCATACTGAATTCAATTATCAACATTTCGAAAGACAAATCGAAAGAAACAACTTATAAACATGAACGGTGCGAGCTAAATTGAAACTATTCGTGTATACAAGAACGCTCGGGATGAGAAAAAGACTGAAAATAAAATGGTCTGTGACTAAAAACAGACGACAATAGAAATCGCAAGGAAATCTTAAGGTGGAGGCAAACATAACTTAAAAAAGGACCTTGAGAAAAACTCGATTCACACCAGAAAATGGTCTTTATCTTCAAAATAAAAAAAGAAACGTTCTCTTCGACAATACTTTTTTTAAAATTTTAATATTGTTCTTCAAAAATTAAAATCAATTTTCCAGTCTTTCATTGGTCGATCTTAAAATGTTCATGTTTAAATTAAATATTAAACATAACATCTACAATAGCTATTGTTCGATAGTGCCGTATTTGACGGTATATATGTTGGTTTTAGAAGCGTAGCTTTGATGTGGCACAAGGAAATTTTATGGAAAATGGAAAACAAGTAAGACGCTTATGTTTAGAGCTAGCTTAATCGGGTGACATTTCAGCTAACTCCTGCAAAGAGCATTTCATTGGGCCTTCATCACAATAGGTAAGGAGTAGATGCGATAGGCAACAATAAACTACAGAAGAATTCATAATTGATCGCTGAATTTAAGTATTAAGTATTTAAGTATATTTAAGGTTACTTTTGAAATGTTCAACGATAATTCTTCTGCCGCCACTGAATTTAAAGACAGTTTCATGTACGGAGGTCCTTACTTTCCGTGCAAACAAGTATTATTATTTCATGGGTGACTTTCGCTGGATTTCAATTATTCCCAAATTTATTTCCAAATTATAAAAATTGTTATCGTACAAAAAAATTGTCGGCAAAAAATCACGTCAAAAAATCGCTGAAAACAATCACAGTAATTTTGGGAATCTGAAATGTCAGAATTGTGGTTCTGGATCCGGCCCGGAATGTTTTTACTTTTGCTCGGCCTGATTCCATAATGGTATGATATGCTGGACTATGGCCTCTAGGAGTAAAATTGAAAAAGTGTTACAAGGAATAAAATGACCGAACAGGTGTGTGTACCGAGTGGTAGGTAAAACTATCTACTCCTATCATATGTAATTCCATGTTAATATTTTTCACTCGAATGACATTATTATTATTAGTAGTAGTAGTAGTAGCAGTAGTAGTAGTAGTAGCAGTACCCGTGAAAATTTCACGGTTTTTCTATTTGCTAATGAATCGTAATTCTCAAGTTTTTACGAGTTCTACAATGCCCGTTCAATTTCCTTTATTGCATCGTTAAATATTTGAGCT